>OX638371.1:71780782-72436007 GCA_951812925.1 Calliopum simillimum | reverse complement strand
ATGCCCTTTGCTCCAACACAATAAATTTCGCATAATATTTTGCTAAGGAAATATACATACATATAAATTCATAACGATGGCTGGTACAGGGTCCAAGATTCAGTTTTAAAATCTATTTTGTATATGGGGGTACCATCTCTTCTTGTCTTATCCACCTCAATTTTTATATGTGCCCACTTTTAAAGTCTTATAACGATAGCTGCTATATACGTAGGTTGAGAAATATAGCATGTCTGAGGGTCTTATTCTGCCATTTTTTGCATGGTCTGCGACAGATACCATTTACATTTATGCTTCAAGTTGAAACTGTCATAGGTGCAGAGTAAATACATGTTCAGTATTTTTTTTTTTTTTTTTATGGGAGTTTAACGCCCCCTGGTCAAATTCCCTCAATTTGCGTGGTCTTTGGTATATTTTGTATTTATCAGACATGTGAGGAGTGGATAGTGTTAAGTGGTGTCACGTCGTGGTCAATGTTCAAAAACTAGGAGTTAAATGGACAAATAGCTCCGTAGCTGCGCAGGTGTTGCCCTTAGAGACGGAAAATGTAAGACCAACTCCAAATATTTTTTTTGTTTTCTTAGAGCGGCTCTCTTGCAAATATTACACTTTTCTGAAATTGACACCTGGTATTTAGAATCAGACCCGTGCAGACGGGAGTGTTTTGGGGGTTCAAACCTCCCCGAGAAAGGTCTTTTACCCATATATAATAGTACAAATTTAGTGTTTCATATAGTGTTCCCTCATTTTCATATAAGAAAACGCCCCCCCCCCCCCCCAAGAGCAAATCCTGCGCACGGTGCTGTTTAAAATGTAAGACCAACCTGCATTATACTGAACATACTTATCCTCTTTCTATACCCTTTAGGGGCCTTTCCCGGAAAAACCACCTTATTTTGTGAAATTGTCTTGCAATCCACATCCAATTTAGATCATTTTTGCATATTTTTGGGTTAACATAAGATAGTATCATAAAAAAAAAGTTCGAATGACCTCCCCCAGTTTGAAAGCTATCGTTGGAAGAATTTTAAGGAAAAAAACATATTTTTTTTTCGCCGTCTAAATTCGATGCGATTTTGTTTTTTCTTATATCTCCGCCAATCAACAAGTACAGTATATCGTTAACATGGGCCACATTTCATTCATAGAAGTCATTTATCTCAAATGTTTTTTTCGACTAGTTGTACTCATTGTCTCAGTTTCTACCACCCTAAAGTGCTAAGGGCACATCATAAAATTAAAGTCCATACAGAATCATAAAATCTATCTTTACAAAGTTTCCTCAAGTTGTTGAATTGAAGAAGTTATAGCGAAACTAAAACCTCAGCACAAAATATGAAAAACAGTGTGTTTCAAGAACAAAAATTACCCCCTAAAGCTATGCAAGATTCTTTTTTTATTTATTTGCATGCTGTTTGATATGTCAAATGTTAAAAAAAAAAATATTGCATAGTCTTGGAGGCCGATTGTAGTTTTTGAAACATTCTGTTTTTTCATATTTTGTACTGAGGTTTTAAATTCGCTATAACTTCTTCAATTTCAACAATTTGAGTAAGATTTGTAGAGATGGATTTTATGATTTTTAATGGGCTTTAATTCTACGTAGTGTCTATGGCACCTTAGGGTGGTAGAAACTGAGATAACTAAGGTTTGTATATTTCTAAATACGGATTTGATACAGAAATTCAGAATTTAGACGTTCAAAAACATAAAAGTCGCTTGGTTTTGTTGCTATCATGCTAAGCATTTGGGTCTTCCGGTGAAAAATTCACGTTTTAACAAACGGGTAGATAGCAAATATTTTTTCTAGTTCGCAATTGCCGAAAAGATTTTTGGAAAAAACCTTACATTGAAAGAATTCTGATAGGTAATAATTTAAACGATTTCATTCAAAAATATCCAAAAAAAAGATCCAGAAAAAAACATCCAACAAAAAAATATCCAATAAAAATAAGTCCAACATTCACTTTTCCAATAAAATAATTTTACTCAATTTAATAAAATCGATGACTTTTTATTTGGATTTTTATTTTAGGACATTTTTTTATTGGATGTTTTTATATTTGGATGTTTCTCACCGTTATATTTTATAATTCCCACAAAAAAAATTTAAATACTAAGGAAAATAACTTTTTTTGGTAACCAAAAACTCAAGAAGTAACTTAAGAAAAACAAAAAAAATCGGCAAATGTTAGAAAGAGTTTACGAAGCACTGTCATAAATTTTAATTTAAGTTAAGTATCGATTATTCTATCTATCGAAAATAAACTTACTCCCCCTCAAAATTTTGACCAACATCCAAATAGACAATTGAATGTTGTCAAAGTTTTGTCTTAAATTGAATGTTCACTTACATTCGCAAAAAAAGCCAAAAATTAACTTTAGAAATTCCTGCCACACAAAATAAGTCAATTGGCAAATAAAAAAAGTCATGTGCCTGTGTTCTTATTTACAAAGGACATCACAGATCAAAGCCTGTTGCTGGTTTTATTTTTATTTCGCCACAAACAACACAAAGTGTGAAAGGTCATTACACTTAAAAAAAAGGACAACTTTTGAAAAAAAAAAACATCCAAATAATAATAAACATGAGAGAAGAAAAAAATGTAAAAAAAAAAACTACGGAAGTCCTTAAGAAACTCAAAAGAATCCCAAAAGAAACAACAAACAACGCAGAGACAGCCGGTAGACGGCTTTTGCCACAAAGGCAAAAAACCAGAGACAAACAAACAGACATGACTTAAGGATAACAGTGAGTAGTAGCAGAATATACGCAAAAAAAGGTCAATGTCATAGCAAAAATGCAAATAAAAACAGCAAAGACAGAACGAAAAAAAAGAGGTAAAAAGTATAAATAGAAAAAAAAATGTGAATAAAGAAATAAAAAAAGCCAAGTTGTTACTTTTTTTATACGACGACTTATTAACAAAGGTTGACGACACAAAATGCCAACGGCAGGATAATAATATCCTTTCCTTTTTTTCGACACGCTCTCTCTCGCACTCAGTAGCAATATCAAAACAACAGCAAATAAAAAATGCCAAAGAAAACACCAGAAATATAAAAAGAAATAAAAAAATGTCTAGCACAGGGCCAGACGGGCGAAACCAACAAAACCAAAAAAAGAAAACAAAAAAATTAAAAGCAAGAGCTGCAGGTTATCATTCAAATCTAAGGAATGCGTTGTTGTCAATGAAGACATCAGCATCTTTTTACTTTGTCCTGTGGTGCGGCGTAGCTGGTAACGCCCAACTGACCACCCCCTGGCTCAAACAGCTGGGAATAAAAACTTACCGAATGCGTAAAGCGTTAGAAATCATGACAAGCAACTGAGCGAGACAAAATAAAAATAAAGGATTTCAAAGGACAACTGTGAAAGTAGCAAAAAAATGAGTGCTGCTTCTGCTGCCTTTTTTACAAAGCGTAAACTGATTATGAAAAAAATCACAGTGCAAAAAAAAGGGTTAAAATAACAAGACATTTGAGAAAAAAAAGGGTCAGCTTTAATTTTTTGTTGGTGTAAGCCGCAAAAGGATGTTGTTTCCAAAAAAAAGTAGAAGCTAAAAACGCCTACAATGTTGCCATTCTGTTTTAAGTATTTTCAATTGCAAAAATCAGTGTTGAAATTTTTAAGATTCTAATTTTTCTTTCATGTGACAGACGTCATTAAAAGTAAAGATTTTTATTATAAAAACTGCCTACTAATGCAAAGCGTTGACTTTTTTTAAAGCAGCACAGATATAAAAGATAGTTTCATATTATTTATATTTCTACGTCTGCCACCATAAAAAACCGTAAAACAATAGGCAGACGCATTTTATTATCACTTAAAGTCATTCGAAAAACGTCTGCCTGTGCAAGAAAAAAAAAAATAATCAAAAAGTACTTTTCTGCTTGTGCGATGTATTTAACTACAATTTAGCGCAAGTGTTTTGCCATTTGGAACCACCGAAACATTAAAAAGTAAGAGGCAGACGTATTTGATATCATCAAGCATACGTCTGCCAGTTTAATGGAAGAAACGCAAACATCATAACATATCCACAAAATAAAAACAAAAACATATTAAATTTGTTTTGTTACGTCTGCTACCGAATACTTTTCATATAGAATTTCGCCAAGCAAAAATACTAAAATAATCTGTAAAATTTATACTTTTAAGTCTTACATGAAACTATTTATTTGATTATTGTCATAAAATAAACGTCTGCCAGTTGAATAAATTCAAAGAAATTAATTCATTTGCCCATAAATCAATCTAAATATATACAAGCAAATGAATGTTGATAAATGACTTGCTTTTTAAGGACTACTATGTCTGCAATTTATATCAAACAACTTAAATGTTTTATTATAGTCATAATAGAAACGTCTGCCAGCTAGGTAAATTTTAAGAAACCAACTCAAATGCTTAAAAAAGTCATCTTACATCAATTTTATCACGTCTGCCTATATAAATAGAGTAGATACGCAGTTGAGTCTTTCTTTGTGTTATCGACCAAGATTCGACTTGACATCTCCGATTTCTATGAAAATTGGTGAAAAGTTAGTATATGACACACATATTACTCTGGTAAAATGATTTTCTGAAATTTCGAAAATTTTCAAGATGGCAGCGATCGGAAGTTTGATCCAACCTTTGAATACTCCAATATTTGAAAATTTATAGTTCCTCGGCTTTTTAACCGATTTTAATGAAATTTTCAGGGTTTCTTTAGAAGAGTATGAACTTTTTTTTTTCAGTGAACCTTAGTGAAATTTTTCATAGAATTTTTTTGTGGAATATTTTAATCCATTATAACCAAGTTTTTGGATAAAGGGGTCAAAAAGACATATAAAAACGGGATATAATGGGTTAATATGTTCTGAAAGGTTAAGATGCAATCAAGCAAGGAAAAATTTTCTGGAACATCTTAAACCATTATATCCCGTTTTTATGGGTCTTTTTAGCCACTTTATCCAAAAACTTGGTTATAATGGGTTAAAATATTCCACAAAAAAATTCTATGAAATATTTTAACAACTTTCTGTTTAATTTTAAGGAACTTTTTACTAATTACTTTTTACATCTGCCATTAGAAAGACTGAATATATGAACGTAAGGACTCAAGTCTAAGTAAAACTGGATCAGCTAGAGATTTGGACATAACAGAGAGAGCTAGAACATGATGTAAATCTAGACCTATGTCTAGTTCTGACTAAGAGTTTATGACAAGAAAATAAAAATAATCATTGCAACCTGATGTGAGTGGCAACACTGTCCAAATGGTTTCATCAAAACGCCAGCTAAATAGGCAGTCAAAAATCTCTAACGCCAACACATGAAGTTTTTCAAAAGAAATAGCGACTGGTTGGTTTCCAAGGATCAACATCAATGCAATCAATGTCAAGGCCATGAACTTGCTATTGAAATCGAGACATGCGGAAGCAAAAGCAGAGTCAGCATTGGGTCAAAAAACGACTTACGCAGCAGTATAGCGTTGCTCTTTTTTATATTTATCCACATACTTGCCACTTTAAGCTTTGATTAACCTTGACCTAGAGAAAGAAATAAGAAGATGAAAAAAGAAACATCAAATGCGACAATACGAGCAGCAGCAACAGCTCAAAGAAGGCAGAAACATTCATTCATTTCAAGGTTAACAACCAAATGGCAACAGTTGCTGACAGTCATATTAAGCTGCCATAGCAATGAACTGCCTATGTGGTGTCACACTACAAAGCGCTACTACCGACCAAAGCTGATGGTGATTACGATGGTGATGACGATGACGGAGGCTCAGGTTCCCAGCAGACGAAGATTACTCAATGAATTTCATTTTTATTCAATGAATCAACAACAAGTGAACAAATGATGACCGACCTACCAATACAATGCTCAGGTTTCCAAAAGACAGACAGACGACAGACAACGGCAGCAACAACAAACAAATAAATAGCCTACGCTGGAGTTTTTGCTTTTTTTTTTTTTTTTGGTTTTTTTGGTCGCTGTCAATGAACTGGGTAATCGCTAGCGATGTGAACAAAGAGATGAGACCTGTGAAAATACACAGAGAGTACGAGACAATCAAGTCAATCTGTTATAATCGCCCCCGGGGCCAATAATCATTCGAATGGATGACAGCTCAAATGTACGAACAAACAAAGACTGGCCGACTGAACGACCACACGAACGAACGGCCTATTGAACATGCGAACAGACAGGCAGCAAAGACAGACGGACAGACAGACACTGTGAGATATAAGTAGACAGTTGAACAGGCCGGCCCCATGCGACCACAGAAACAGTCACAACAAGTAAACGAATGTACTACGTTCACAAGCGAGCAACAGTTGCAGAGTGTGGCAAAGCAGGCAGAAAGGCGCTTACTGCTGCTGCGGTAGTCATCGTCAATGTTTTGTTCCCATAACGTGACCGACATTCAATGCCAGGCAATACCGCATACTCTGGTGAACGAGCTGAACAGTGTCGCAGAGTAGAGCAGCCAGACAGAGGCAAGTCTTGCCAGGCGGTGCCGTGCCGAGTGTCAGTTTTGTTGTCTCAATACAGACGTCATTTGCACGTCATTTGACAGTCGACAATCGACAGTTAGTAGTTGTCGTAGTCGTCACAGTAGCGGGTTTGGTTTTTGCTACTTGCAACAACAACAACAAAAAAAGCACCACACATAACGACGTTTGTTACACAGTGATGACGAGCCTTCTTTTGTTGTATGCCAGTGAGAAAATTAGTTGGGGCTTAAGCAGGAAAGTGCTTAAGGGACATGGCTTTAATTTATGGAAGCTATTTATAATATCAACTAAGGGTCTAAACTTCATTTGCTTTAAGTGTTGTAAGCATATTTTTGATAGGCATCTGAGTTCTGTGCTTGAGAGATCCAAAATAAACTAAAGTAAAAGAAGGCGAAACTTCCTGGAGGAAGTAAGCATTTAAAAATCAGCTGAGTTTGTTTATTCTGGAGTCACAATTAGACTTTTCTCTCCGTTTGAAACGTAAACTCCACGGGAAATATTGTCGAACTGAGTCTGATCTTCATTCGCCTTAAGAACAAAACTTCCTAAATCTAAAGGTTTCAGGACAGGCTAGAGCGACTATTCTCTCCACTTAGAAACTACCCTCCAATTTAAACATTGTTGAACTGAGTTTGTTGCAAGCATACTCTTCGAATTACACTTCAGCCTGACTGAGAACACAATGAAGTCAAGAACGAATCTGAATCTCTATCTTAATCAGCAACTGCGTTCTGTATCCGAGTGAGCCGAAGTAAAAAAATAAGACTTCCAGGACTAATAGAGGATTTAGAAATCAGCTAGATTGTGTTCATGCTGGAGTCACAGTCGTAGAACCTCATAGGGTAAATAAGACCTGATCTTAAGGCATGAAGACAGGCGACCGGTCAAATCTCTACATTTAACTCTCATATTGCCTCAGAGAGACTATTGTCGCCTTCAGGAAGCCTAACTTCCACGGGAAACATTGTTGAACGATGTCTACTGCTGAGCTAAGTCTATAAGAATGCGTAGTCTTAGTCCGGCATTTCCCAATTGTTTACAAGACTAGTATTCAATTTGAGTTCTCCATGCGAAACTTTTTCACTAGGACAAAAGTCTCAACTGCCAGCCATACACAACGTCATACAGACACAAACACAGTGGTAGCTGAAATCAATGACGGTAGCCACCGCATTAAAGTGATCACGAGCTGCGTCAAAAGTCTCACCATTCCAACGCTTTGAGACAATAAAAGAAACAGCAGACGAAGAAGAAAAATCCCAAGCCAAACCAATGAACGTACAACTCACATGAACGAGTTGCTTTTGGAAGACCACAACTTGGCTGTCGATAAATAAACCACCTTGTTACTCATGCAATTGGTGGTGTTATTGCCGCTGTTCATTTAGTCAGCTAGCTCGTTTGTTAGCAGACAGACTGGCAAGTATCCAATATCACAAGAAGCAGTCGTCGTTCAGTTGAACGAACAAACAAACAAGCAGTCGGACAGACAAACAGTCAAATTCGACAATTCAACCAAAGAGTCAACTAAACGCATACGCCTTTTTTTTGCGTTGCTACTTCAGTTTGGCGCTAATTGTGTGTTTGAACAAATTCAACGATTTGTCGAAAAACAACGATAAATGATCGATTTCATGTAGTAGCACGACAGTTGACGTTGCACGTACAGTCAACTGACTGACTGGCTGACATTTCCGTAAACTATTAACATACAACAGCAGCAAACGTATAGACGCACATTGAGTTGTTGGAACTGCAGACATAGTAGTGATTTGTGGATAAGAAAAGCCGACAGGGTATGTGTGCAAAGCGTTGTCTGCGAATTGTGCCCACACAACAGTTGTTGCTCCAACACACACTGGTTCAAAATCCTTAAAAGCTGGCCAAAAGTCAAAAAACAAAGTTTTTTTAAATTAACTTTTTATGAACCGTATTGTCTAACAGATATCCATAGACCTCAAAAATTTGTAAGAAAGATCCAGGTATTCCTACTATGCTCTTAGGATCTCTCCAAAAGTACGCTTCTCAGGCGCAAAATTCTGTGAGTATAAAATAAATATGTAGTGTTCATTGTAAAAATTGTGTGGTTATTTTAAAACTGAATCGATTTTAATGTTTGAATATGGAATCTCTTTGCAAAAGTAAATACTATCGAACCTCTAAATTCAAAACTTGCAATAATTTATACTTGTTTGACAGTTGTGATTAACTTAAAATCAAATTATTTTACAAAATCAGTTTGCAATGATTATGAAAAAAGGCCAGAACTAATTTATACCACGTCATACCACCTAGATTTTTTGGATTTAAGAAGATTGAAGCCTTTTCTAACAAATATAAAAAAATTGAGGTGCCCTTTTTTGCACCTTTTGTTTGACGCGATTTTTTGTGAAGCAATCAGAGGAAAATTTAACTCATATTGCTTGCCTAGTGTCAATATGTGATGTTCGCCCAAAATGAGAAAATTTTTATATTATTATACAGCTTATACTCCACGATAAAGGAATCTTAAGCCCATTCTTATTTAGATCAATTTAACGTTGCACACAACTCTATCAAAGTTAAAGTTTTGAAATAAATTTTTAAACTATATATAAAAATTGTGCAAGTGTTGTTTTTGATATTTCGAGTCCGCCATTTTGTTTTTTAAAAATCTAATATCAGATTCGTAATCAATTACCCCAAAAACCCCCGAGTAAATTTTTTGGTTGGATTTGAATGAATATTTATGCAAATCGTCCGCCATTTTGAATCCGCCATTTTGTTTTTTAAAAATCGAACATCATATTCGTTATCAGCGACCTCAAAAACCCCCAGGTAAAAAACTTCTTCTCGAAACTTAAATGATTTCGACTTTTGGCCAGCTTTTAGGAATTTTGAACCAGTGTGCAACACCATGATGTATAAACTAAGATCAAGGCCAAAATCTAGACGCTAATCGGCGCTCAAATCAAGCGTGCATCAATGAGTGTCGCACGAGTTGCTTGTTGGCTGGCGAATTAGCCAGCTCAGTAAGTATGGCAGTCGTTCGTCTTTATACATATTCCACTTCATTTTGTCTGATGAGCTGCTGGTTTTTTAGGCGCCACCATTGAGCATTCCAAGTGTCGCAATAGTATTTCGCTTTTAGAGGACTGTTGTCATTGTCAGCATCTTCGTTTAGGGTATTGAAGAGTTCCTTACGTACGTGTAAGCTTAAGTGAAAACGTGTTTGACGCCATCTGGTGTTTGTCTGGATGCCTCATAAAATGGCATGCAATGTTAGTATTTCTTCTCAAGCTAAGATGTTTTCCACAACACAGAACTTCGGTTTTGGTAAGAATTTTTTTACAGAATGTTACAAAATATGAATTCCCTTATGCAAAAATATTTATTTTTATCCAATTAAACAACCGACTGTTATTTTCCATGCGTAAATCACTAAAAGCAACCTTTCTTGTCTGCCACAATGTCTACCTCCAACCTGTTTGACATTTATGCTGTCATAGTAATACAACTTCACTATCTGCCAGACAACTGACTGACTTTCACTATATTGCTGACGCAAAAAAAAAGTCGAAAGCTGAACGGCCACATTCAAGGGCATTGGTGTTGAAAGTTCCGTTCGATATCGTTCCCTTTACTTCTGTCTATCTGACTGTTTGCTACATTGGCAAAGTAACCGCATTTCCACAGACCGTGTCCCAGACAATAAAAACTCACTTGTACGGGACGACGAAGACCAGACCAAACAAGTAAATTGACTGGTGATACAAAACGTTTACGACCTTCAGTTCATGAATGGAAAAAAAAGAACAACAGCGGCGGCAACTGCTGTGAAGTTTTCGGATTTCCACACACGCACACACAAATATACACTTCACAGTCAGACCCAAGGAAAGCCAAATCAGCCAGCCAGCCAGCAAGTAAGAAAGAAATCCAATCCCTCCTAACTTGCTAACAAACGCGTTGCACGCCGTATGATGCCACAGCTAACGAGCAGGAGGACTTTGAATGCAGAGCTAAGCAGAAAAACTTTCCCTATCAATGATGCTTGGAAATTCTTTTACATTCGTCGTCGCCGTCGTATGTGTGAAAGGGAGGAGGACTTAAATCGAATCGACGACGACTACGGTCGAGTCAAAAACGTACGGCAGCCGCAGCGAAGACAACAACTGTATCAAGATGATGTACCCAACGGCATGCCGGAAGAATTCTGAGCAACGACCAAAAAAAAAAAAAAACAGAAGAAGAAGAATCCCAGCAAGGCAGTCAAACGTACGGATGGCTGGACGGACGGACAGAAACTAAATGGGTGAGCGCATTTTATTTCCGCAGTCAATTGCTGGTTTACCGGTATACATTGCTGTGGTGGAACTTAAACTTATGCTGCGGAATCTTCTGTGCTATGACTTGTTCTTTCAATCGGTTGCGGCGGCGATTGCCTTGAAAGTACGTTCAGCTCGTGCTGTGCTACACACACACACACTTCATTTACGTCACAGCACGTTGTCGTCATCATAACGTAATGTGGTCGCGTGGAGGGTCTTTTGGCTGCCGTTCTCATCATCATCATCGTCGTCGTCGTCGTCGCAAGCAACATCAACAACTGTTGCTCATTGACTTCGATTGCACGTTCCTGCCGCGAACGTTTATTCGTGGTCCCCTGGCATTTGAAAGTGTGAAACAGTGATTCCAAGTGCTGTGCCGGCATTCACGATTGCAACCACTTGCAATCGACCAACAACAACAACAACAATAATTGTGTCAAGCAGCAGCAGCAGAAACAGCAATGGTAGAAAGGGACTTTTAACAACAATAAAAAGAATGAGTAGTAAACTTTTGAAGCGTGCCAAACAACGTTGTTGTCGTTGAACATCAAAGCGCTAAATGGACGACTACGACTACTGTATTGCTGGTGGAAGCATGAAAGAAATCAGGGTCGAAAGTTGACTCTAAATGGAAGTTGCATTTGCAAATGTAGACATAACGCAAGTCGTAACTGTAAAGAAAAAAAAGTTACAAAAGCAAACAATGGCATGAGAGTTGAAGTCATTTTCAATGTCGCCTTTTCACAACATCAAGGACTTTTCCCAAAGTCGCGTCATCACGTGAACTGAAAAGTGCAATTGCTCGCTTTTCCGCCATAAAGGTCGGCATCGTTGCATTGCTTAGTCTTGCATTTGACTTCCTTTTTGTATGCTTTATGGTATAGCTAACGTACGAGTCTTTTACATTCTCTGGCTGCTGGTTGCTTTTTCTTTTCGGTCGTTTGTTGGCAACGCGAGATTATGTTTACGAGTTTGAATCAGACGTACATAGTAGTGCAGTTGGTATTGTTGTCTGCTGGCTTGCTTTCTCAAAGCCATTTGTGCATATCAGAATCTCGCACATACGTATCAACACCTCGTAGACGGATTGTGCTGGATATAAAGTGCATGACTTACGTTTGCAGTGGCGGCCCGGTGAGAAATGTAAATTAGGTCACTTCATGTAATAGAATTGGAGAGCGAGTTTTATATGAATTTGTTCTATAGACAATATCTTAAAAGGCAAAGTAGACTGCAGAGGGTCTGAAGAACCTCACTTATTCATTACTTTTCGATCAACCTGTTGCTATGTGTTTGCTTTTCGCTACTGTTGAGATGGATATCGGAAGCTCTCATTGACAATATGCTGAAAACTTGTTTAAACCTTCATCATAGTGTTCTAAAAGTTGTCTCAATAGTCTCATAAAATCACGTGCCTACGTCGTAAGTTATTCAAGGTCAAAAGTCACAAAATTCAGTTTTTTTTTTCAAATATCACGCTATTGGTTACTTTTTCCGAAAAATAGTGTTGGACAATTTTGTAGCCCTGGTAATTTTCTATAAAAATCATGGCATCAACAAACTGCTATGCAAACTAATCCGCTGCATGTATGAATTACCAAGCTTTACCACTTTTCTAATTAGAATATCTTTTGACTATAAGTCGAACGAAAACAGCTTTGAGGACTTTTTATAGGAAAACACCAGGACTGCAAAATTGTCCTCTACAATTTTTTTTTTTTTAAAAGTAACCGTTTGTGAGACATTTGCAAAAAACTGCTTTTTGTGATCATTGACCTCGAATAATTCACGACTCAGACAGGAGATTTTATGAGACTTTTGAGATAACTTTAAAAACACTATAATGAAAGTGTATACGAGTTTTCAGCTTATTATATCTCACGAGCATCGCCCAGTGATCAAAATTCGAGCACAAATGTATTAAATAATTTTGGTACTTTTTGGACACTTAGAACTTTTTTTTTACTATTTGGTACAAAATAGAAAAGCTCATTTATCATTCCTGGAGTCCTGGAGAGTGCTATGCTTTTCGTCTTTCTCTTTGTGCTTTATTCTTTTTTTTAGCTCTGTGTGACCGTGTATTTTGTTGTTGTTAATATTGAAAAATTTGTATTTAATTTTACCTAGCTTAAAGTCCAAATATTAACATAACTTTAACTTTGTGCACATCTACACGCAAATACCTTTCCAATGGTGTATAATTTAAAGTTGTACTCCATTTCTAGCATAGTAAAAAAAGATGGACAAGTTTTTGTTTTACGTATTAATATATAGATTCCGAGATTAACCTATTTTTTTGCTAATATGATTGGCCTAATTAACAAATCAGTTCACAAGTGTTCATCAAAAATCGTCAGTTGTTTGGTGGCTCAAGATAACTTCTAATGTTAAACTGGTAAGCCCGTCTCCGTACAAATGAGACGCTAGAACCTTACAAAATAAAATAGTTATTCAAGTGACCCTATGCTCTGAAGGCGGTTAATTAAACCTTTTAACTACCTAAATCGATTTAAAGGGGCCTAACAGACTTTCATCTAATCAAATGTGAAGTTGGCAAACACACTTGCATTTCGTCGTTAAACGGTTAAGGGAAATTTATTTTCAGAACTACTCAAGCAGCTCACAACTTTCAGCTTTAGAAAATGGTGGTAGCTTAGGAACATACATTATTATCTGCAAAGGTACCCACCAGGACAACAATTTCTAAAAACCTTTTAGCGGCAAGTAAATAGAAAATAGCAGGTTCTATACTACATTGGTCACAGGTTAATATTCGATACGATAAACACGTATACGAAATCTGTTTATCGATACTTTTTTGCTTAGACGTCAGGTTCATAAGACGACAGACAATCTATGGACGGTCTTGCGGAATATTTCAGAAACCTACGAACTGCAACTGTTTGATGAAAACTTTCAATAAGAAAGCAATATTTGCCAGTGGTTTGAGCGAGAAAAAATTTTAATTGGATTTTAATGAAGACCTTCTGTAGACGGTCTTACTGTTTAAAAGATTAAAAAGTTAAATAACACAGACCTACAAATAATGGGGTTGTGATTGTCACAGCGTATTTGTTTGTTATTTTCGAATCCGCGGTCGGCATTGCCACATCATGTCAGGATTTTGAACTATTTGAGGTTAAAAACACGAAAAATAGCTATTTTTAAGGATAGATGCAGAGCGCACAAAGTTTTTTAATTTTTTTAACCACATCCATTTCTCCTCAAAATTAACTCTTGAAAAGTGTCGTACACTACTTTCTTTTAAAGTTATAGCTGATTTACGATAACATCACGAAGTCCATAGTATTTGTCGTTAAAGTCGTTATATAGGATTTTGTGATGTCACCTCAAATCGGCCATAACTTTTTAAGAAAACATCGTATGGCACCAATCAAGAGCTTATTTTGAAGAGGAAGAGTGACATTACGTTACTTTAAAAATAGCTGTTTTTCGTCTTTTTACCTTAAATTCTTGACGTGATGGGGTAATTTCGTCCTCGCATTCGGATTCTATGTTACTTTGGAAATGGCAAACGACTAATCGGTGACAAAATTGTTATTGCCCAGTCTAAGTAGTTTCTCCAAAGCAACCTCACAGATAAATTCTACACACTAAAAAATGTTTGTTTACTTTTCTTAGTTTTGATTTTCTTTAGTATTGATTTTAAACTTTTTTTGTAGGGGAGATGTGTGTACCTTGGTCCGAGTGTAACTCGGTCCAAGTATCGGTTGCCACTCAACAGTTGAATGTGTACGATAATGTTCTTCTATGGAATTTTCCACTCATACCGGTGACTCATATTAGTAGACTTCAGACCGTCAAGCTGTATGCGTGTATAAAAACTGGCGGAAAAAGTGTTCTTGGTGTGTAAAAATTAGTTTTTGGAGTAAACTGCGGAACGTTTTGTGAGAAATTTACTTGAAATATTTCAGTTTTACAACATTAGGAAGGAAGTTAAGTTATTGTTTTAAGCTTTTAGTATGTTTTAGATGTATTTTCATTAATATATGTTATGGGTGTTGACAGTTTTTAAAACATGCTGTCTGTGTGTACCTTGGACCTATGCTTATTGACCAGCGAGCCTTTTTCGACGGGCAACCAGGAAGCCGTTATCGCCTTTCAATATAATATAATAATTATTATTTTCGTGATTAATGTATTTATTTGCAACCATTTTTGTTTAATTAATTGTTTTTTTCTAAATGGGCTTTTTTGTGTTATAATTTTTGTTTATGATTAATTTTTTTTTTTTTATTGAAGAAAATGTTACTTTTGATTACATAATAAATGGTTCTTTCATAATTTAATGCCTATATACAATGTATTCTCTTTTATTTTTGATAGTCCAAGGTACACTTGCATGGTGTACCTTGGACCGTTTGAGATTGGAACGGAAAATGTAATATTTCTACTCAATGGCAAGACATAGAAATATCATTGTCACGTCATTTGATGCTGCAAGCATCGTGGAAAATCCAGCACATTCAAAAAACTGAAAAGCGGACCAAGGTACACACATTTCCCCTATTAAATTCCGATATTTTTCCAAAAAAGTTTGAAATTTATTCCAGAACAGCATGAAATTTATTCCAAAATAGTTTAAAATTAATGCTTTTTTTGGCATTGTTCAGTGTAAATACTTTTTGGTTTTTAAATTAAACTACATTTTTTACTGTGTACTAAGTTGCAATTTTGATTTTTTGAGCGTAATTAGAAATTTATGTTTTCTTTTACTAGAGATTTGGAAAATTCCATTCCAAATTCAAATTCCGTGGAATTGCCACTATCCTTACAGTTTACGTTACTTCAGTGCAGTCGATTGGATCAGTACTCATTCATTCTCAGCACCCCACCAACTGTTTGCCTGCCTGTTGCATATAAAGCCAAAAACTAGCACGTTTGGTTACAAGCAGCAACTGGGACATCATCTCTATATATTGCCACTACTTTTGTTGTAACTTTTTTTTATCGCTTCACACTTGCTGTTGTTGATGCCGCTACAACTGGTGGATTATCAATGCTGCAGGCAAAAAACCAACTAGCGCACACTCTATCATCCTGGTTGAATTGCATTCATGCGGTGCGTTGCATTTGACTTTGGACAACTACGACGCGACGTGCCACAAAATAACACTTCAGAGCTACTGACATAGAAACACATTTTGGGGCAACATCAATGGTCGTTATCTACATGATAGTGATGTCTGGCATGCAACGTGCGATTTCAGTTCACATGACGTTCAACAATGCAGATTTTAACTGATTTTTTTCTCTTTTCGTCCAAATACAATTGGGATGTGGAGCAGTGACTATTCAAAAAAAAAAAAAAAAAGAAGGCATAACAAAAGTTTAGTCAAAACAAAAACCATGCTTTAAAATTATAAAACTTAGAGTCAACTTGTTGCCGTTGACTCACTGTTGTTGCAACAAAAAATTCGCCACTTATATTGAAGGCCACATTTGGTGTTACAATGTTGCCACGTTACCGTGCATTACGGCATTTCAAAGTGGTTCATGGCGCCAACTGCATTGACATAGTGGCTGGCAGATAGTCCTTGTCAAAATCGCTGTACAACGTAAAATAAAAAACCAATATAGCATCGACTATCAAGCCCATAGTGTCTATGCGTATTCATTGCATTTTGTGGCTCGCTGATTTGATTGTTCGCTTTGGGTGTCATCAATAAATTGTTTCCTTTTCAGCACCGCTTTAAAATTCAGGCGGTTGAATGAAGTTGGGTACTGACTGGCATTATTATTGCAGTAAAATTATGTACGTACTTTCAATGTTAGTGCTTTGGTACTGTTGGTACTTAGTTGTGTTTTAGGACTATGAAGGCGAGTTGTTCCAGTGTAACGATATTTTATGTCCTTAGAGCAGACGTGTGCAAATGCTACAGCATTATTTGATTAAGCACGCTAATTTTTTGTACCAAAAATCTTATGACTAGTTCTATGTTTGTGATGGGAAAAAGCCATTTTATCATAAGCAGATCACAATTAAACAGTTTCTTACCTCTCAAATAGTACGAAAAAGTAAGTCTGCCACTTTGGAATAAAGCTAAAAAAAAATATTTTTTGAAAGTTTCTGCAATTCTAAACGTCTGCCTTTCTTATTTTTTAAATATATGTAAGTGACAAAAGTGGCAATAAGTGTAAATTTTTGCAGATAATTTACATAATTAAACAATGCAATAGATTTCGAATGGCAGCTCAATTTACCATGGCTTTTTGTTACATAATTTTGATATCAAACTGTTAAATTGACAGTATAATTTCATAAAATTTAATTCTATTTTATTTAATTTTATTCTTTATTTAATTCCTTTCATTAGAAAATTCCAAAAAATCAGCGTCTGCCTGGATATTGTTGTTCAGTAAATCATCAAAATCAAGAATTTATCACTTAAGTTTAATGAAAACAAAAATAAGAGTCTGCCGACATAGTTTTGCATATATGTCAGTATGCTATTGTTTGTTGTAAGTACAAACAGATATAATTTGTGAACGAATACTCATATTAAATTGATATCAAAGTCATATGTGTGATTATGGCGACCGCTTAATGCTGATAAGCTCTTTCAGTAATGAGGCAGACCAATTTAAATACTTATTTATAATTTTCTGTAAATGAAGAATGCAAGCAAAGGATTTTGTCTGACTACAAAACTGTCAAATAAAATATTTATGCTTTTTTGTGGGTGTTCTTCCAATAGTAGGTATGAACTTTTGTTCCAGTGAAATCCTGAGAGGTGGTGCCTTGGTGAGATATCGGGTGCAAAAGGTCGAGAAAATCGGTTTTTTGAATGTTGATTTTGAAATTAATATAACTATGCCTACGTCATAGTATAGTGGCTGAATTATTTTGTGGGTGTTTTTCTAATAGTGGGTGCTTGTGGAACTAAATTTTTTTGTAGATATAACCGTAAGCGAGATATTTGCAAGAAACTGTTTTACTCGATCTTTTGCACCCGATATCTCACGAAGGCACCACCTCTCAGGATTTCACTGAAACAAAAATTCATACCTACTATTGGAAGAACACCCACAACGAAATTCAGCTTTGATACTATAAGGAGGGTCAGCCAAGCGCTGGCTCTCCGTCTATTACAAAAGATATTCAGTAGTTTTTTTTTCAGGATTTCACTGGAACAAAAGTTCATACCTACTATTGAAAGAACACCCATAAAAAAGCAGCTTTGATACTATAAGGAGGCTCAGCCAAGCGCTGGCTCTTAGGCTGTAAGAAATTTTTAGAGCTACAAAAATGCCACAACAAATTTTTCTGTAAAAATAAGCTTAAACGAGATATTTGCAAAAAAAAAAAAAAAAAAAAAATGTTGTGACCTTCCAAATACGTTGGAACCATTTTACTTTATTTACAAGAACCACGGTTGTTAATGGTTTTTAAGGAAATTCAGAAGCCTCCAAATTTGTCCTCTATTGCAACCAGCTCCCTTACTATATTGTTGGTGATTCACAAGCAAGTTTTTATATATGTATATATACTATATCAATTTGTACAATATTTTTGGTACAATATCATTACCAGCATCGATACCTTTTACTTCAAACACAATACAATTTACTGCGTATGCCTATAATATTGTCATTGCCGTACTTATCACTATGGCAAATTTGAGTGCTAATTTGAACAGATCATCACTCGAATGCATTGACAATTGAATCAAAGTGTTATACATGTATCAATAGTTTTATTTTTGAAGTTGATTTTTTTTTTTTGGTGTCTGACAGCATTTTATACATACACAGTTGCTATTTTTTTCATACCAACTGCAATTTTTGTTGTATAGACATTTTTTTTGCCAGCGGTTATTTTATATACGACTACGTTCATTTATTACACTCGCTGTCACTTTTATCACTACCAACCAATATTGCCAATAGTTATCATATTGCTGGACAGTAGCAGTGTTGCCATTCTCTTATTGTTAATAGCCGGCCATTGCTTTCGATTATAATTGAATTTAGTGTCATATACATCACGTTCAATTAGTTCACCAGACTATGTGCCGCTTGTCGTGCTCTCTCAATGTTGTTGCTGCTGCTGTGATAATGCAGTCTGTCAGTCCTTTGGGCATTTATGTGATATATTTTTGAGACATAAACCAATATTGGTGAGATTTATTGAATTTAGAGCCAATTTCACAATGTTCAGTTAAAATTTAACTTCCAGATAAATAAAAATTTTGTATGAAATTTAATGTCAAAGTGCCAGTTAAAGTTCCAGTTAAGACTTAACTGAACATTGTGAAATTGGCCCTTAGTCGATGAAGTTCATGTGAACACTAACAAGTAAGTGGCAAGTCAAAATGTAATACACATTTATTACATTTTGACAGAAGTTCAATAACATATGTACATAAGTAGGCAGTGTTGCAATTTTGGAAATGATATTCTCATACAACTTTTTTATGTAGGAACTGCGATAGGAATAATAGATAGACGTTTAATTCATCGATTCATATGTAAAATGTACATCAGATGAATTACTTTTGTTGGCAGAAACTTTGGCAGCTTAATATCTTTAAGATTCAGTTAGGGGTTTTTTTCGTGAGTTGTCAAAATTAGTAAGTGTTCATAAAATAAGATTTAAAATCTTTTAGACAATAATTTGTCAGAGATGAATTTACTGCACGTCTGCCTCATTTTCAACAGAGTAGAAATGATCCAAAATCAGATCAAAACGGAGGCAGACGTGAATAAACTAACAGTTGGCTTATAAATTTAACAAACTTATATATAAGTAAAAAGTTAGAAAAACAAAGCAAAAAGAGAAAAAGTAAGCATTTTACGTCAAAAAATAAGTTTAAAAGATTATCTAAACGTATCAAAATATAATTCAGCCACGTCTGCCTCACAGATTCATATAACTCGAATTAAAATTACGAGTACTGATTAATAACACTAAGACAGATTGCGGTCTACCAAATCAATGAATCCCATAAAACCGTTCATCACTAAAAATACAATCATAAAAGCTTATGTGAAAAAATATTTGCTTCCAAAACTAATTTGGCAGAAAAGTTCACCACTATAAGGAATAAATGTGCGTCTGCCCCATTAGTTTTAAGGAGAAGTTCAAATTTGCTCCTCCTGCCTCCTAAAGTTTTTAAAAAAGACATTGCCGATATTACGTGAAGGCACAGAAAAACCTTGATTAAATGGCAAATATATAAAAACTACAAAATAAAAATTCAATACTAAGGAACAGCACCACGTCTGCCTAACAAATTTCGGGGAAAAAGAGCTTTATTGTTAAAAAAAAACAAGGCAGACGAAATGAAAATTACACATCTGATAAGATTAGAGATTAACAATAATTTGGCAACTGGAAACAAAAGTGTTCCCTAAAATTCACTTGGAAATTTTAATAACAGTACACACTAAAAAATTGCAGTTTACTTTTCTTACAATTGATTCCCTTTAGTATTGATTATAAACTTTTTTGGAACTAAGTCTCGATTTTTTTCTAAAAAAGTTTGAAATTTATACCAGAAAAGTATGAAATTTATTCCAAAATAATTTAAAATTAATACTTTTTTTGGAATTGCTCTACACAAATACTTTTTGGTTTTAAAATTAATCTAAATTTTTTACTTGTAAGCTGGCTCATAAAATTGTTCTAAAAAAGTCTGATCTTACATGAACCAACAGGCAAGCCTTGGTTTCATGTGAAATATATAAAAAATATAAATAAAAGTTCACTAGTAAAAAATAACGTTACGTCTGCCTCAACAGTTTTTGAAAAAAAATGTGCTATTTTTATAAAAAACGAAGGCAGACGAAAATTAATACTATGCATATGAAACGAAAATCATTTAACATTAATTATAAAAAGAATATAAAGGGGATTCCTTTAAACTCGTAAAAGCCTCGAAAAGCACGTAAACCTCGAAAACTTTCGAGTCTCGTAAAAAAAATTTAAAAATTTGTATGAAAAAAGTTTACCAGGCCTCGAAAACTTACGAGGCAAATTCGATGCGTAAATAGCCTCGAAAAAGTACGAGAGCGATTGTTGTCAAATAAATGTATAGAAAATAAATTTTTGTTTTGAAAATTGAATTTGAATTGAATATTATTCAAATTATATGACAGCTGATACGTTGTTTACACGTTTTTAGAAATGTGTGTTCCTGAAAACAATCTCGTAAACTTTCGAGTTTTTCATGGTTTACGAGTTTACGAGATTAAAGGTATCCCCTTATAGAAAAAATAAGCTGCCACAGCTTATTATAAATCTAGCTAAGGATAATTTTGAAACCTGAAATTTATTTTTTTCTAAGCCTCTAACACTTCGTTCACTTTACACAAAAACTTTGTCTACTCCAAGCTCAACTGACAGAAAACATTTCATGACTAAATCCACACCAATGAGACATCTACATAAGTAACTAACGTCTAATGAACTTTTTGCAACACTAACTATCGGCGCTTAAGTGACGTGCTGCGTTTTAAAGTGACTTCAAAGTGAAAGAAAGAAAGAAAGAAAAATTGCATACGCACGTGATTTAGATTTTTTTTTTTACTTAAAACTTCCGCATGACATGCGTTCAGACTTCGCTGCTTGGCAGACGCACAGTTTCCACTTGTTATGGAGCGATGAAGTTTCATCATGCGTTGCAGCATTGCGTTGCTCTTGGTGGTGCTGTTGATGTATGTTATACAAGTGGTTGTTGTTATTGTTACTCTTGCTGTTGCCGCTGTTAATGATGATGATGAAGTGTTGCAGACAACCAGAACAGTTTGAATAGGGTAATGCGACTTATTTTGGAATTTGTTGTGAAATGATAAGTAAACGCATTTATGGTAGTAAGGGAGCTGGTGGCAATTTCAGTAAGTGATTAAATCGTCGTTGAAACTAACATGTTCCCATCCTTGTGATTAAGAAAAAGTAAGTTGCCTATTATCGCGCTGATATTTTTTATAAGAATTTTGAGATTGTAAAAAAAATATGCTATGTCATAACTTCATGTCTGCCATTGTTACATCCTAAAAAAATAATTTCAGGAAGGCAGACGTCTAGAACGCTGTTTTCATATTTTACACAATTTAGAATATGCGAAAAAAGAAAACTTGTGTATACTTATTTTTATTTGGTCGTACGACTTAATTTCCGTACGAAGTCGTATCCTGAACCTAATTCAAACTTTCACAATATACTAAAAAGCGTGTGTCCTTAAAAAATCACCACGCAAACCTTCTGCCTCTTGTATTTTTATGCACAGTGCATTCGAGAGAACTGTTACGCTTGACGGCAGACTCAATGAAATTAATAAATATAGTGATTTTTTTACATTTTTATAAAATTATAGTTATTTTTTGCAGCAACATCGGAATGGCAGAAATGAGTTTTAATATTCCTTATAATGTTAACTTCACAAAAAACATAGTCGATGAAATCACATAGTTTTTTTTTTAAGTCATAAAAATTGTGGAAAAAAAAATAACTCTAAGCAAAGCATGAAAAATGTCTGGCGCTTGGAATTACCTTATTTTTCAAGCTTACTTAATTTTCAAAAAACGTGGCAGACACGATTTTATTACATATCATAGCGACGTTTTCTTACATTTTTTAAGAGCCGCCATTTTAAAAATCAGCAACAAATAATTGGCAGACATGGATTATGTAGTTTGATTTACTTCAATCGTACCAATTATCATCTTCTGCCGAATGATGTAATCACATAATTTTTTCTGCCACCAGTTAATTAACAAGGCAAAATGCTTAGAAAGAAAAAAAAAAATATTTATCGGAAGGCTGGTTTTCATTACGTTTCAGCAATAACCAAATGGAATCATCAGAAGAATTTGCCGACAACCGAAGAACTCGCTTGTTTTTGTAATATTTGTGGTTTTTCTTAAAAACACGACACTTGACACGTGCTTTGATGGCAGCTAATTATGTAAATCAATATCTGTTTAAAACAACAAAAATTCAACACATAAAACTAAAAGAGCAAGTGCCTGTATTAGCTACCACTACCTTATGCGCAAGGCGTAACGCAACCAAATGCTTTTCTTTTCGTGTAAACATAATCCAGGCGGCAAGCAAGTGAAGCTGGAAATGAGTGAGTAACAGACGAATTGCATTCATGTTCACTGATGTTATTCATTTTGGCATTGGTGGAAAATTCAGAGTCAAAGTCAAAGTCAAGTTTATTTGAAAAGAAAAGTGCGAAGCAGCTAAAGCTCATGTACCATACGAGTTGCTAACAAAAAACGCGACGCAAAAAAACAGAAAAAGGTGCCACCAACATACGGTAGCATGGTAGCATCAAGGTGAGACAACGACGACAGGTAAAATGCAAAATGTGGGTTAAACCCAGTTATGAATTCAACATTTGAAAGACATGCTCATGCAGCACAAAAGACAGATACGCATACAGATTTTTTTTCTTTTGTTGGCAGCAGAGCTGATGCAAAATTTTTCAAATGCTGCAACATTTTAGTGATGCAACAAAAAGTGGCGGATATGTGTACGCAAATGTTTACGAGTGAAAAAATTTATGAAATAGATATGGTTAAGAACAGAAATGTGATTTTGTATAGAAAAATCATAATAGTGGAATTGTTACTATATTTTATTTAGGTCTTACTATAAAAGTCTCCAAGTGAACAAAGCCCGACATTTATGTAGATGCATCTGTGGATATGTCTAGGGAAGCATTATTTTAAGCATTACTTGTCGTTGGTGATCCATTGCGAAATTTTCCATAGAACATTTTTGGATAGCACTTTTGAAAAAATAAGGTCAAAAAGACCCATACCTTTAGGTTAAACAGAGTACTAACGAGCCGATCGTTATAAAATCATGGCTCAATACGGTTTCTGTTTTATTACATCTTCAAAAAGGTTCGGAGTGAGAAGTGTGTGCAAGGACTTTTGGGTTAAACTGAGTTAAAATCAGCCGTGTGCTGTGTGTGAAATTGGAAAAATTTTCAGTTCATTTTTCTGATGATTTTGTACAAATTTTCAGGGTTTATGGTGAAATATTTTTTTTAATCAATCTAGTAACGGTGTAGTAATCATATTGACAACATATTGCCTTCTGTTTAATTTATAAACTTAAATGAAATGAATTTTTTGTAGATAAATTTAAGCCACAAACATTTGCAAAACTATTCAATACAACTGACACTTAGAGTTGGACAGTTCAAAAACTTAAGCTCAATCATCCAATATAAATTTATTGCCTACGTATCTCAACCCTTAACTATAAGAATCTTATTGCACTTGATATATTCAATTTATAAATTTATAAATGCCACAAATTTTATGTCTTAATAGAGATATAATTGGGGATACTGCTACCCTACCAAATAAAATAAAACTTGTATAAAGGACTCACAATCATACAAATGTATAAAGGTCAATTCTATCAAATTGAGCAAAAGTAAAAACTTTTCTTATGGCTCACATTTCACATTACTAACAATAACACTATTGGAAATTTTGTGTCAGGCAGAAGAATTAGAAGAAGAAGAAAAAGTAGGCATTTTCAACTTTTCTGATTCTTGGTATTGTTCTTTTTATTTTTTTGCTAAAAGCCTTAACTAGGCTTGTACATATGTCAACATATGTATGTGTGATGTTGTCTGCAATATTTATCATGTTACAATTTTGAGAAGAAAAACAACAAGTGTTAACAATGGTCTTTGTTTTTTTTTTTTTTTTTGTCTTCGACCAGCCTAAGTTAGGGATTCTTGTATTTTAATTGTTTGTTTTGATTTCTGTCTGGTTATCTGTAAATTGGTTTCACTATAAAAATGGTCAGGATTTTTCTTAACATTTTGTGCAAAAGTGTAACATATGTTTTGTCATTCGTTCACAAGTCTAAATAATAATAAAATCTTTATAAGTTATTGATAGATTGATTAAATGACAAAGTATGTCATGTACAAAAAATTGTACTAAATGATAAAATTTAAGTTTAGGGTCTGTTTGTTAGTATTTCATTTAAGTTGCGTTGAAATATTGTGAAATGCCTTACGTTATCTGTGAAAACATAGAAAAACATAAAAGACTACCTCCACGCTAAAGATTTACGGCCTTAGCTCAACTTGCTTTTCTGTGTTGCATCTTGAAACCAAAATATTATAAGAATTTCCAAGGAATGATAAAATAATGTTCTATCCTGTATGATTCAGGAAATATCAATAGAAGCAAATAAAGCAAAACACGCCAAGCATGCCAGCTGAAAATTTTTTTGTCTCCGATTTGGCAATATGGTAGATCCGGTGTGCAAGAACAATAATCTGGGAGGATTTGATCGTTGTGCTATTTGTTGTTAAAATGCAGGGTGTTGAAGTTGGCGTTTATAGTCATTCCCATGAAAAGGGTGTTTTTTGAAAAATTTTTATTTCACAGCAAAGTTTGTAAATTGATATATCTAAGTAACTGGTCCCATTTGTTTTTAAGTCGCCGGTGCTTACGAAGACTATCTCTTCTTTAAATGCGGACAAGAAAATCCTTTTTTTCAAACTGCGGCGAAAAAGATCTTTTTTGTGCGAATGTGGACAAGAAAATCACTTTTTACAAAATGCGGAGAAGAAAATAACTTATTACAAAATGCGGCGAAGAAAATCACTTTTTACAAAATGCGGCGAAGAAAATCTCGCTTCATTCGCTGCAATTTTAAGTGAAATGTTTACTTTCGTAACTCGTCGAAGTAATCACTAAGTAAAGAGATTTTCTTCGCCGCATTTTGTAAAAAGTGATTTTCTTCGCCGCATTTTATAAAAAGTGATTTTCTTGTCCGCATATTCCAAAAAAGATTTTTTTCGCCGCAATTTCAAAAAAAAGATTTTCTTCGCCGCAACTTTCGGTTGGAAGATTTTCTTCGTAAGCACCGGCGAAGTGTTCTTTTTATAAAAAAAAATATTACTTGGTGAAACAAATTTTTTTACCAAAATTTTTAATGTATGACTCAAGATGGGATTCGGACGCTAAATGAGAGTTTTTTTGGCTTTTGAACGCCCTCGGTCGGCAAAACTCTTTGTTTACTCAAGAGGAAGGCATCTTACGAAAAAAGTGGAACACACTGGACGTGAAACGAGGAAAAAGAGAGGGGGGGTGGGACGATGGCAACCCTATATGATGGTGCACGTGCACCAAAGACTCATGATAAGCACAGCATTGAACAACTTCAAAAACTCATAACTTGATAACCGTAAAAGATACCACGATTTTAAAGTCGGAAAAAAATTATAATGAAATTTACTTTTAAATAAAAATATTTTAAAAATAAAAAAGCGCACTCCAAGCCTTAAAATGGCTTTAAAAAAAATAAGCTTTTTCTCCACATAATATAAAATTTTTTTTTCAAAAGCTCATACTTCTCAGCACTAACCCTGAAAATTTCATTAAAGTCGAATAAAAAGCCAAGGAGTTATGAATTTTCAAATATGTGAGTATCCAATAGTTGGATCGAACTTCCTATGGCCGCCATCTTGGAAATTTTCGGAATTTCAGAAAATCATTTTAACACAGTTACATGTATGTCAAATACTAACTTTTCACCTATTTTCATGAAAATCAGAGGTGTCAACCTAAATCTTAATCGATTACGCAAAGATTGAAGCGAAGATAAGGTGCCCTTCTTGTGGAGCATCATACATTTATTTACTAAAAACAAAGCGAATATGAGGTATATACTTATGTTTCAAATACAAAATTGTAGTTACTTTTTACAGCTAAAATAAATAAAAACGAGGTCCTGAATCGCCGCATCAGTCAACGTACAATTCGTGACGTATTATAGTCTCTAAGGATATGTGATCCAGTAGACTTAATAAATCAAATGAAATACGAAATGCATGCGAAACACATGATTTTACGTAACGAGTTGTACGTTCACGGATGCATCGATTCGCGACCACAGGTATCTCTTCGTGAGTGCCATCGCATTGCGAAATGTAAGGAAATAAAAAGTCAGAATTATCAGCAAAAAATTGAGCTTTTCTAGAAGCTCAATTTATTAAAATTAAAATACCGCTTCAACATTTCTTTTTATTTTTTTTTTTGAAGAACGCTCAAATGTTCATAGCAAATAGATGCTGAAAACAATCCTCCAATAGAGTTATAACAAAGTACTTTTGGCCTCGTTTTCATAAATCAGAATTTTTTTATATAAGGAGTGGGATCAAAAAAATCTTAACACACGTTTTACCTAATAATTTTTTTTGGGTGTAAAATTTAAAAATTTCTTTTATCTAGTTATCTTTGAAAAATATGTCAGTTATTATTTTTAACGACAAACATGTTGATTTGTTGTGGGTTTGATCAAAATGAGTGAAGAAAACGAAGTTCGTCCCAAAATTATTAAAAATTTTCAAAAAAATCCAAATTGGTCTTACAAAAAATTGGCCAAAGAATTGAAGGTCTGCCGTCAAACTGTTTCCAATGTTATTAAACAGCTTCAGGAGAATTTAACCATTGATAGGAAACCTGATTCGGGAAGAAAACAAGGACCACATGATATTGGGAAAGCCAAGAAAATTAAAATCATATCGAAAAGATCTCCAAGCACACCTGCTAGAAAAGCTGCTGGTTAGCCCAGTGCTCTGATTTTTGGTGCGAAAAGTTAAAGCCAATGGAGGTTTGAAAACATACAAAGTCTAAAAAGTTCCCGACAGGAATGCTGCAAAAAATTTAGATGCCAAAAGTATGGCTTGGAAATTAAAATCGAATTTCATACAAAAATTTTCATGTTGTATAATTGACGACGAAACGTATGTACTGGCAGATTTTAAGCAGCTTCCGGGTCAAAATTTTTATGTTGCTGATGCTCGAGGAAATGTTGAAGAACAATTTAGAATCCAAAAGTAGAAAAAATTTCCTAAAAAATTCCTGGTATGGCAAGCTATATGCAGTTGCGGCAAAAGAAACAAGTCATTTGTTACAGTAGGCGCTATAAATACCGAAATACATATACATCAAAGAATGTTTGAAAAAAAAAACTTCTTCCTTTCATAAGAAAGCACAATGTATCCACATATTTTTGGCATGATTTCGCATCATATCACTAAGGCAAGAAAGCTGTGGAGTGGTACCAAAGTAATAAAATAGTTTTTGTACCAAGAGAGGCCAATCCACCAAATTGTCCGGAGCTAAGACCAGTGGAGAGGTATTGGGCTCTTGTGAAAAGAAACTTAAAGACCACAAAAAAGAAGATTTTAAAATTGTCTGAATCAACTATCAAATCTCTAATGGCAGGCTTAACGAAAAAGGTCCACGAGTTCATAAATAGTGGTTAGAACTATAAAAGTTATATTTTTCTGTAATTTGTAAAATATTGTCAATTAAATAAAAAAAAATCAAAACTCTCAGATCAACCGTTTAAAAATTATTGAATATTATATATGTTAAGATTTTTTCGATCTCACTCCTTTTTTACTATCGTTGACGCAGACTGAGTGCAGTTTGTGAACAGAGTTGTGACTGGTTTAATTGGGCATTATGCCATTATATTGGGCACAGTCTCTAACGACTGGTGCAGAAATTGTCATGATCATGAAGAAGAAGAGGAAAGAATTGCACATATGTATTTACTTTATGTCTCTGACCTGCTTTAGCAAGAACTTGACTAATATTCTTTGGTCAGCCGTTTTTCCAATTGCTTAAAGTGACATTAAAAGATTCCCTGTACTGACAGGATGCTTCAGCTTGGACAAACAACATATTGAAAGGACCAGAGCATATGAATGGATTTTAATATGGTATCGCTATGGACCTTTGTCTATGTCCGACATTATTGCCTCCACACTTAACCTTACCTAGCCTAGCTTACCTTTTAACTTGCGACTGTTGGCTTGATGCTGGAATTGATGCTGGCAAGTTGATAAATTTTTTCAAATGAAACCGTATGAATGTCGTTTTCTTAAGGTAGACCTTCGCTCTCAGCTTGATTGAGACACACTCCAGAATAATCTTCACTCAAATTCCAGTGCAGAATTTTCTTTGGTGGAAGACCGAGTTAAAAATGACGCACGACTCACTCAACAATTAGGAACTTGAATAAAGCACTCACTTTTTTACTCACATATTTCACTATTTAGTGTGACTTTTATTTAAAAAGATCATTTTTTTTTTTTAAATATGAATTAAAAATAATAACTTTTCCTAACAGCTGCATTTATTGTTTGCTTTGCAGGAATGCAAAATATTGCAAATGACTTTGACAGTTCAATTACACGCGTTGCCAACGGTGTGTAATTTTTCCCTAGTTTGGGGATTATTTGCATAAACACTTTATACTCTAGGAATTTTTTTTTTTTTTTACGTATTATTTTTATTTTTCTTCAATAATTTTGTCGAAACGAGACCCCATAATACAAAATTGAATTAAAATACTCATAGATAGTAGCCCAGGATTTTTTAAAAATAATTTCCAGAGGGATAAGTAAGGTATGCAGTTTTTTCTACCATGTACAACGTATGTATTTGAACTTGTATGCAACGCTGCATATTTTGTAAGATAAATATGTATTTCTTTTTCACTTACCGTTGTTGGTGTGGTACCATTTCTAGTTCCGTTTCCGGTGGCGCTGCGCGCTTTGCCACGACCACGTCTAGACTCGGCACGAACCGGTTGTCCATCAGCGCCATAGACAATCTGAAATGAAAAAATAAAAGTCAAATTATTTAGTGCACTCATGAGTAGAGTAAACAAGTTTTGTAAACAATTAATTTTGTTTAACTGTGTTTAATTGTACAATTGTTTAATTTGTTTTAAATTGAAATTTGTTGTTTGACAATTTGTTTTGTCTTGTCTTTATTCATGTACTTATAAATTCGAAAAGGTTCAGAGATTTGATTTTGCCTGATGAACTTTTAGGGCATGATTCAAAAGCAATAATTGCATACAATAATTGTATCATGCCCTAAAAAGTTCATCAATTGTAAATGAGTTTAAAACAAAACAGGAAAATCAATCTCTGAACCTTTTAGGTTTGTGTCTAAACTAAGCAATAGTACTTTTCTAGCAGAGTTGTGCTAAACATTTAGTACAAATTGCTTCTGCTCATAACAGCGAGTTACAGCGGGTAACAGCGCATATCAGATGACAAAACCATTGGAAATAAATGTTAAATAAAAATGTCTGTTAAATGACTGTATGTTGAGAAGCGTGCGTAAATGAAGCTTAAAAATTTGTACTGAAACTGTCTTTAGATGATTAGTACTATGTAGCTCTATTCGTATATTGACTTTGGCGATGGTTTTTATTACATTTGATTTCAAAATGACTGATTTTAACTGCCATTGATTTAACTGTGTTTGATTTTAAATATAAGGAACTCTGTTTGATTACAATAATTTTAGGTTTTTTCCAAAATAACAAGTTTCCGAAAACGGATTTTGGTAAAACGGACCAAAATCGATATATATGTTTTTCGGCGTTTTTAAGGTTTATTACTCGAAATTCACTTTTTTACTTTTTGTTTACTTTACTATATACTAAAGTTTAAAGCACTTCTTATCTTTGATGATACCGTATGAAATTTTTGTAGATTATTTTTACCCATTATAACGGTTTTTTTTTTAATTGGATCAAAAAGACCCATAAAGACAGCATATAATGGCCCACATAAAAACACAATGGTTAAATTATCGTTCCTTAGTGCTAACCCTATTTTCATCCCAAATTTAATAAAAATAGAAGCAGCCGTCCGAACTTTTTCTTCATTTAGGGTCGTGGCACCGCCTACTTTTTTAAAATAAAATATACTATGCACTGCTCCTACTCACAACCTTTTCAAAAAACGTTTTGAGATATTGAAACCTAAAAACACGATTTTTGATTTTATATAGAGGAAGCACGAATTACAGCCTATAACGGGAAATAACGCTGCATGGCTTAACCTTACCATCGAACTTTATGAAAATAGGAATGGAGCCAGATCCAGAATAATTCTGGGGCCAGATCCAAATTCACCTCTAATAAAAACATCGAAAATGGCTATTTTGGTTTTGGTTTGTTGTGCCTTTTAACAAATGTACCGTTTTCGACCTTTTTCAAAAAGTAGTCGATAAACCTTTTTTTCAAAATTTTTTTTATGCTCTACACTCAGGTTATATTCACTTTGTCCTTCCGTTTGTAACGCAGAGAAGAAGGCGTGGCAGATATAGAAAAGTATATATATTCTTGATCAGCGTCACCTCCTGGCTGTCTGAAAACATACTGAAAACATTTTTGGAGATAGTCGAACTAAATTTCACTCAAACACTAAGAACTATAAATAAAAGCTCTGGATTAAACAATGAGTGAACTCGGACAAGAGGGCGTAGCACCTCCCATATAAGTAAAAGTTTCAAAATGCTATAGTGAAAGAGTGTTTTGAGATAATCCAACTAAATTTCACTCAGGCACTAAGGACTATAAATGCAAGCTCTGAACAAAAACTGGGTGAACATGGACAAGCGGTCGTGGCACCTCCCATATAACCAAAATTTTCTAAATACTGCAGTGTAGGGTATTTATATTTTGGCCAGGCCAAAAGTAACACCCTTACTAGTTTCTTATTTAGTAAGGGCTCAGGAGTAATTTGATACCTTTTTTTCAGGGCACAAAAGTTCGATTTAAATTTTTTCTTGCCTGGCCTACATATAGTTTAGTGTGCAAACTACCAAAAAAAACACACTCACTTTCAAAAGTTTATAACTTTTTCTACGGTCCACAGTGTGAGATTTTGGCAATCTACGACGTCAAAATTCAATTTTAGCCGTAGTTTCAAAGATATCGAGATGAAATTTTGTATATGAACTTTAATTCTTTATGCGGGGATTTGGTTTAGAGATGAAAACAATCGAACAAAATCTACTTGCACCTTCCATACAAATGTACCTTTTATTTGTAAAAAAAAATATTTAAAAAATTGGTTGTAATGAAGATATCAACTTGAAAATTTGTATTTACCATTTCAGTGTTAACTGAATACTGCTGTCAAAAAATGGGAGTGATTAAAAGAGATAACATAATTTTTTTTTTTTTCATGATTTCAGTGCAATTGTTCATTATAACACTTTAGTCATTTCAAAAATAGTAGCCTTTGGGCAAAAAATGGGCAAGATTTTATTTTCTAAGTCTATTCTATGAGTATGTATGCTCATGCTGTATGCTTTGTCATAGCCGAACTACGCCCAACTTGTAATTTATAGTCTATGAAAGATTCTAGATTTTTGAAATTTGTCTTATCTTTTAGCTGATTATAAAATAATTTGATTAAAATACTTAAGTGCAAATATAAAGGTTGTGTATAGAAAAAATTTTTTGTGAAAGTGTTGACCTTTAATGCAAAAAACTTTTTGCCAAAAAAACAAACACGCACAACTTCAATTTGATCGCTCAAAGTTTTGTTATCGATGCAAGTTTGAAAATTTGTTTTTTGCATACTGTGCAATAGTACGTGTTTGACAGCTGTTATCATGCTAATGACATTTCTTTTATTCTCTTTTATGCTTATTTTCGTAACAATTGGGGTTTCTCCTAACAAATTACAAAATATGATCGATTTTCAAGCACATTGTTTTTTTTTTTTTTAATTTTGACGTACTAGATTGGCAAAATCTCACACTGTGCGGTCGTTAAATTTTTATGTTCTTAATATCAAACGATAGGGTAAGATCTGTTCTCAAAAATTTGGTCCTTAAAAAAAATTGTCTAAAATTTTATACTGAAAAATCACTTAACTTGATTTAAAAAAAACTGTCGTTGGGATTTTAAAAATTCTTTCGAATTTGAAATCAACGTAAATTTCTGAATAAAATGAGATATCTGCCATCAAAATCCTACAGAAAAAACTTTTTTTGCCTTAAATCGCGCGGATATGTGGTTCATTTTAGGTTCCAGTTATTATTTTTTTTTTATATTCCTTGATTTAAGACAAATCGCATCGTGCAACTATTCCGAGCATTTTTGAGAGCGTAATAAAACGGTCGCTTGTAGCCGTTTTATGCAAAATCTAGGCTTTATACGTTGTTAAATTTTTATTTTATCACGATTGGTAAAACCACCAAAGGACGTCTGAAACTCATAATCGAATAGCACATGGAACAATTTTAATAAGGTACGATACCTTGAAGAGGCAGCATTCAATCGAAAAGTCAAAAAGAAATTTTGATTCAAAAGCTTGTTGATTTCTGCACTTTGAAGCAAAAATAACTCAGAATACGGATGTGATAAAAAAATCAACCACCCGATTTGTAAACAAAAGATCCCAAGCTCTTTTAATAAGCCACAAAAACCAAAAATAGAAAAATTTTAAATTTTCTCAAAATCGATTTGCTTAAAACACCATCCAGCGGTTATTTTAATTTATCGTTTTGAATGATTCATGAACATTGTAAGTTCAAAATCTGAAAGAAATTTTGAAGTGTAAGAACACTACATTTACATCTAGTTCAAGATAAGGATAACACTATTACGAACAAATTTGCCAATGCCAAAATCCAGTCCAAAAAATTTTAAAATATCACTATTACATCCAGCTTTTTCAGCACTAACACATAAAATGTACAAATCAGTAAAAAATTATCTCTCGTGAAGAAAAAAAAAAAAACCCTTTTGCGCACAACTGTACCTGTGTTCTAGAAAACAAATGTTTGTAATTTAGTGATTCTCAAATGACTGTGTAACATTTAGACAATTGAGAGTGGGGGAAGTGTTGCTTTCAATTTAAAATCACATTAAATTACTTTCAAGTTCAAATTTCAAATCCCAAAGTGACACTAAAATATCAACAACAACAACAACCATAGCAAATAAACGTAAAATGAACAACAGAACACAAAAATATGCAACAGCAACAGCAACATCATCATCATTGGGGGGCTACAGGAATGCGTTTTAAAAATAATTGCTTCCGAATGTCAACCAACTGCTGTTGCTTGCAGAAAGAACAGCAAGCAAAACACAACAAAAACAACAACAAAAAACATATATCAGCAACAGCAGCATCTCATACAAAATTTCCAAAAATAGTTTTCCACCACAAGCCAAAGCCCCCCTTTTCTCAGTTATACCATCAGTTGCGCGAGAAAGAAAATCAAAATCTAAAGACACCACTATTGCTGCCGTTTTGTGTGATATGTTGGCAACATGTGTGCGCACGCGTGCCACACCAACAACCCCAACTTTTTAGCCTTGGGTCTTAGCTGTGTTGTCGTCGTCTGCGTCTTTCTCGATCGTTTGCATTGCGTTACGTGTCGTTTTAATTGATGCAAACGTCAGTCAATGAGACCCAGAATTCCGTTTCTATTCCTGCAGTGCGCACGGTGTCATAGAATCAAGGAGGCAGCAACCATGCACACACTGCTGCGCATTCTTTAGGGACTCCAACGAAGTACAAATTTAGTAACAGACGCATATGCATAACGGTGCCTTAAATGCTTGACATTGTTAGGGGGAGAAACTAAGAAGCTGCAGAAGAAGAAGAATGTCTCGGTGTCAGTGCTGTGCTAATGATTATCTACATGATTAAATTATACAACGCAAAATAATGCGGTGACAATAATAAGAAGGAATAATTTTAGTGGGCCCAATGTGCTAGAAAATGAAGTAAGCCTAAATGTACTTAGAGTAGTTGATTCTTATAGATTTTTGATCGCTGAATCCGAATATGACCTCCGATTTGCTCCGTCACGTCGGAGATCTGAGTTATCCCTGATTTAAAGTGCATAAAACGCTATTTTCAGACATATGGCGTACATCCTGAAAGTAGTCTAGTTCACTTTTGACAGTGGTATTGAACAGCCCTGAACTTCCTCTATAAAGCATACTTTTAATTTTTTTTCAAATCAATGATTAGTTTCCGAGATACATTGATTGAAGTAATGGTATCGCTAATCCCTGTAAAGGACTATATTCAATTTGTATACATTTACTTCAATGGATGATATCTCGGAAAATAACGATCCAATTGGAAAAGTTAAAAATATGCTTTAAAGAGAAAACTCAGAGTTATTTGATGCCGCTGTCAGAAGTGATCTAGACTACTTTCAGGACGTACGCAATGTGTTTGAAAATAGCGTTTTATGTACTTTAAATCAAGGATAGCTCGGAAGTCAGACGTGATGGAGCAAATTGGAGTTCATATTCGGATTTAGCGAGCAAAAGTCTATAAAAATCATTTACTCTGATTTCATACTTTTTTTCATCGCAGGACTGTGTTATCAATTGTATCAAAAATGGTTCAAATGTAATGCAAAGTCGGTCAATTGTATCAAAAATGGTCGAAATCTAATACATAATCCGTCATTAGTACCAAAAGCGGTCTAATTGTGTACCATTTGTATCAGGGATATTATAACGATACTGACTACGTACTGTTTGGCAGTTTGTCGATTGGGAAGAAGAGCAAACGATAGCGTATCGGTCTAGTGACTTGCGCAGCGTGGAGAAGCCCGGGTTCAATTCCTCCACTCAGAGATTTTCAATTCCAATTTTTAAATTTCTATTAGCTTGTACATAATTTGTCTGAAGAGTCTTCAGAGCAGAAAATGAAACATATGTCGAGGTATAAATTAAAAACGAATTAATAACAAAAAATTTCCTCCACACTGAGATTCGAACCCGCAACACAATGCTCTAAAATATATAACAAAGTCTTTAGCACATTCAGCTATGAAACCTTTTGATATTTTTGTGAACAATTTGAATTTCAAATTAAATTTGTTGAAATTTATAAATAAAATAAAAATAATTTGGCCTTTTACTGGTCCGAATCAAGGGTGTCAGCGTTTTCAAATCACCGAGCCAAGCACAGTCAGCGCAAAATTTTCGCTTTTACAACAACTTCAAATTCCTCGAAGGACATTTTCAACAACAACAATATTTCAATAATTTTTTAAATTTCTGAAGAACTGCAACACACACGAAAAATTTTGTTTTTTTATGCGAAACAACAAAAGCAATTTTTCATAAATATTTTTATTCCTCGAATTTTGACGACCTAAAAAATTACAACAAAAATTATTTCTGTGAAACATTCTTGTTTTTGTAGGCGAGCCAAAATTGGCTCACTTTTGTTCTACGCTGACACCCTTGGTCCGAATGACATGCATAAGGAGACAATTGGTTACACCCAATGAAAAACAATGTAAAACGTAAATAGAACTGATGGGACCAGAATTTGGACTAGTCGGTTTCTCCCATGGAGTAGTTTGCAAACTAGTTTTGGAATAGTCCATGGTCCTTCATGGTGATGCTAGAATATTCGGGGAAAAAGTCGCTTATATGATAATGTAGTTCAGCGTTAGTTTGACTACAATGCAGCAACGTTTAAGTGTTGATAATAAAGTAAAAAGTTTATTATGTCCAGTAAAATGAAGAAAGCCTAAAAGCATACAATGAATTTTTGGCAAGGCTAAGCTGTTCTTAAAGAAATATATGAAATGTGGAGAAAGTGATAACGGCTTAAGGTGTTAAACTTACTGCTACTTATACAGGGTGGCTGATTCGAAATGTTACCAATTCAAAAGACTATATTTTTAGTTTCCATGCACAGATTTTATTGATCAAACGCTATAATTGTTGGGAAATGTTAAAAATTTTAAGAATCTACTTGAGATTTTTGATATGGCTACCTTTGGCCTTAACTTTGGCCCGTAGACGGTCGAAGAACGAGTCGCATGCTGCACGAATTTGATTTTGTGGAAGTTTGCGCCATTCTCGTTGAAGGGCCACTTTTAGCACATCAACGCTCTGGTATTTTTTAGTCAAGACCTTCCTGTCTAACATACCCCAGATTGAGAAATCCAGCGGATTCGCATCAGGCAAATTTAAGAGCCATTGCTGAGCAGAAATGAAGCTAGGAACGTTTTTTTCTAGCCATTCTTGATTCACACGATCTTTGTGTGACGGTGCCGAGTCTTGTTGGAATGTCCATGGCTTGCGACTGAAATGTTTGCGTGCCCACGGTAGTAAAGCACCCTCCAACACTGATTCACGATACACCTGGGCGTTTACTTTGACGCCAGCGGCCAAAAAAACGAGTGGTGAGCGCCCATCAGCAGTCACTGCAGCCCAAACCAACACATGCGGTGGTGCCTGCTTCCTGGTGGCCAAACGAACATTCAACTTTTCGTAGGACCTCTCTATCAAGTAAACCCGATCATTTTGTTTGTTTACATATTGCTGGATACAGTAATTTTTCTCATCAGAGACAGATTTCCGGCGGCGTGCAAGCGCAACAACTCCTTGGCTCTATCGAGCCTAACTTTTTTTTGAGCAGGAGTGAGATCATTCGCCTTTTGGAACTTGAGGGCCTTTAGTCCGAGCTTGTTTGACAATATGTGTTGCATTCGTTCACGCGATTTTTTCAGCTCGGCAGCCATTTGTCTGCCACTGCGTCTCGGATTTCGCTCAATTCTGGCCTTCACCTTTCGAACCATTCTGGTGATGTTGCAGTTATTTTCCGACCACCACCATGTCGTTTGGCAACGCTGCTGGTACCATTGTAACGTGTTATGGTCCGATACACAAACATTTTATTCAATTTTAAATGTTTCAGCTCACGAACAATTGCTGGTTGCGATTTTCCAGCCAAATAAAGAGCAATCACACTATTACGTTTGAATTCCATTTCGAAAATTTTTTATTTTCAATAAATTGACGCGCAAATGCTTTCGGTTACTTGTTGACAATAGAATGAACTAACATCATGCCAATTTTTAGACAGCTGTCATGTTCCATCTGTCAGATAAGTCTATCTGAAGTTGGTAACAGTTCGAATCAGCCACCCTGTATATTTGGGAAAATTCCATATTTTCTACAAATTCCATTTAATTTATTAAATTTTTTACAAACTCTACATTAAAATGTAGAAATCTTTTTGCTGTCCTATTCTTTTCAAATAGCAGCAAAATATTGCAGCCGCTAATATTGCTTATGCGTCGAACGTTGAGGTAGCAACATGAAGCTATCATTGCTACTACTAAGTACTACGATTACGTTTACAGAGGCGGAGCAGTTGCTTCTATTTATAATTTTCGCGCCATATGTGCGTGGACGTTAGCTGCAGCCGTGCAGCACCAAAAAGAAAACCATGAAAAAAAAAAGAAAAACAAAACAAAAAAGTAGATTGAAGGCTCTGTTGCTGCCACATGTTGCCAACGAAATTCAATGTAATGCGGCATTTTATAGCATCACACTGAGATGTTGCGCAAAATCTCTATTCATTCTGTGTAAGTAAATGATTTTCTCTACGTCCCTGTGGAATCGTTGATTTGTTTGGAGAAATCTATCCACCGTCGTTATATTTTTTCGCTGTTGTCAAGGATTTTACTTTCAATACATACTACTTACTTAGATTTTAAACGTCCACTTAAGTGCGCATGCGTCGCGTTTGTTTTCCCGGAAATGCGCTACAATTTATTAGATTTTCTGTTTTTCATAATTCTTATGCATACACGGTAATAAATTTCGGTTTAAATTTTCAACTTTACATGAAATTTTAGGGTTGAAAATTGAATTTATTATGAAAATTTACTTTTTTAGTTGATTTTTTAAACTTTTTTGAGTTGACACCTTTTTGTTGGTACAAAATTTTGAGAAGATCAAGCGAATTCTTAAGTAATTCAACTTATTTGTTGATTTTTTCATCTTTTCGCAGTTGATTTCCTTGGATTTGCTTGCCGATTGCTTCAATTTGTTCTTCGGCGAAATACAAAAAAAAAAAAAAAATATAAATTTTGCTTTTGATATAATTACGTGTCGCTGTAATTCGTAACCAGTCTATGGTTAAGATTGAATATATATAGTATGCTTCAAAGTAATTGACAATGTTGGGAAATGCATCAATGAGGGGACCTGTGGTGGGTTTGGCACACCATTCGTCAAATATTTTTCTTTTTTGTGGATTCATATATATCTATATATTAATACGCAAGACAAAAACTTGTCCACCTTTTTTTACTATGTTAGAAATGAAGTACGACCTTAAATTATACACCATTAGAAAGGTATTTGTGTGTAAATGTGCACAAAGTTAAAATTATGTTAATATAATAACAAAAAAAACGGTCATACAGAACTGAAAAAAGGACAAAGCACAAAGAGGAAGACAAAAAGCATAGCACTGACTTCATGCTTTTTCTTTTATTTATATTTCGCTTGAATTATACCAGGAGTGATAAATGAGATTCTCTATTTCGTATCAAATAGCAAAAACAAAGTACCTACTAAAAGTGTCCAAAAAGTACTAAAACTATTTAATACATTTGTGGCCGAATTTCGACCACTGGGCGACACTAGTATTTTTAAATGCGTGATTGGTTTAAGAAGAACATGTTTTGATAGGTTTCGTTCAAAAAGTTCTTAGCTATTAGGTACAATTTTTTTATCTTATATGGTTGACATTTTTTAATTTTTTCAATATAATATTTCAAACTCCTAAGATGAGGACTTTTCAACTTTTTAAGTTAAGAAAATTAACCCTCAGAGTTAATATAAATTTCAGCTTTTAAGATGACAAAGCTAACCGAATTGAGTTGGATAAATATACCAACTTTTCTAGTTGAAAAATTTAACCAAAATTTATTACCGTGTATCAATCTATCTATCTGCTCCATTCTTATGTAAAAGAAAGAAAGCATGTATGTATTGTTATAGTAATATATGTAAGTGATACAAATATTTAATGCTTATTGGAAAAATCTTCAGGCTGGTGCTGCATCTTCTTTTGTAAAGAAAACCATCTGCTCAGTTTTCTATAAATAAATGCAGAGTTCATTGATTCCTTTCTTAATTTGAGGTTAAGTTTGGCTTTAAAACGAATTAAAGTCCATGTTGCTAAGTGGCTTAAAAACTCATTAAGGTTTAATGTATTTTTCAAAGATAATTTTACGATTTTAAGCCGTATATTATATTTTCATTTTTTGAAAATAATCCGAAACCGCTTTAACAGTTTACAGTTAGATTATGGATATTTGGCATCTGAAGAGGTTTTTCTAAAATGTACACCTTTCATAGCCATTTATAGTCTCGAACGAATAGAGCTTTACTGAGGGCAGCAAAATGTTTGTGTTACAAAAATTTTGATATTCTATGTAGCGACCAAACCTCCTGCTGTACCGAAATATCAGTCAAACTTCCCTTAAAATGACTGCTGCACAATGAAGCTCTTCCTTCTATAAATTTATTTCAAGTACACACTTATTTTGTTCTACAATTGAGTGTATTTTGATGTCTTTACATATAAAGATTTACTATATAGTGAATTATTCTCTATAACTAATGAATTTGCTGGATGGTCTTCTATAATTGAAGCGCTCCAAAAATCTAATAAGAGTCGAGAATAGAATCGAATAGTTCAAATAATTAGTATAGTTCGTATAATTTGAACAATTTACATAATATCAATTGCTCGAAAATCTCCAATAATTTTAAAGGTTGGAAAACATAGAATAACTTTAACTATTTGATATGTTCGATAAATAAGAATACCCAGTGTAAATGGTTTGAGTTACCTTAATGAGGAGCTTAGAAGTGCCAAGGTTCAAGAAATTTAAAACAAAAATTTTAATAATTAAAATTGTAGGAATAATCCCAAATAATCAAATAGTTCGAAGAGTTCGAACAATTACAAAACCTTCCGACAAAATTCAAATGAAAAAAACCAATATATTCTGAAAATATGGCTAAAAATAATTTATACATGATTTCCGGATTTTCTGCATCAGTTCGAAAGTTTTTTAAACGGTATTTGAAGTTTTCTATGCCTACATGTGTTGAGTCGACACACTAAATTTTACAATCCTTATTATTGAGGTAGGTATATCATGTCTTCTGAAAAAACGGAGGATGATAAGTGGAATATTTCTATAGAGAACTTTAACCCTCTGCAACCCTCACATATGTGTAATTTTTACCCTTTTCTTAAAAAGATACAAAAATTATCCCTAAAACAGGGGAAAAGTGGATCAGTATGTATCATAGAAATATCTGCTATAAAATTTCCCTTATGGTTGGCCAACATTAAAAAGTCGGAACTTCACCACGAAGGCCAAAATATAGTCAATATCAATAAAGACCTCACACATTACATGTTAGTTAAATTTTTTTAAGTTATTATTCTAAAGTTTTAAGCATTTCTTGACTTCGGTGACCGCTGATGAAATTTTCCGTTGAATATTTTGTAAAATATTTTAACCCATCATAACCCGTTTTTTTTTTTTTTTTTTGGGAAAAAGGGTCAAACAGACCCACAAAAATAGATTATGATGGGTTGTTAATGTGTTTTGAAAACTGTTCCTTATGCGATTTCGTTATGAACTTGGGACTACAACTTTAATCCACCTTTAATAAAGTTAATCCATAGTTTTGTCTTCATATACACCCAATTTAAGGAAATTTTTTCCTAAAAATTTGAGGTAATTTGAGACAACTAACGCAAAAACAAATAAACCGCTTGCGCTCATTTTCATAAACAATTCAATTCCTTTAAGGACAATCATTTACCATATACTTTATGCGGGAACTTAAGTAGCTTTTATTAACACTAAACTTTAATCTAATACAATAACTACAAGACACGCCCACACACACACGCATACAATCAAAGAACTATGTACAAATGTATGTAGGACATGTACAAATATTGTCATAGCTGATGCCGGCTGTTGTTATTGTCGTGTTGTTCACTTACTTGCTAGTGTTGTGGTTATTCATGTCGTTGTTGTTGCTGTTGTTGTTGTTGTCGTTGTTGTTGCTGTTGTTATTGTGTTGGTTCTTTTTCGTACTATAAACCTATTTTACATTCATTATTTATAGCTTGACGGCTGTGTCGGGACACAACGACAAGCGTGAGAAAATTACTATCAAGTTCAAAGTCATTGCCACATTAGACACCACCCACCCATTGCTAGCACAGACACACACAAACATACAATATAGATATCATCAGTCAGGCGAAAGTATACAGACACTCCCACACACACACACACTAAAAGGAGAGAATACAAGCATATATGCATGTATGTATTTGTATAGAAAATAAAGCTTCTCGTTATGTCGGGACTATAAAACGTGAGCATACAAACAAAACACAATTGTCAAGGACATTGAATTTATTATAAAACAACAACAACAACAAGAGCAACAATTTGCTAGTATATTACGGGAAATAGCAAAATAAGATAGTCTATTTTATATAGTATTTATTGAAGCAAATTGATACTCAATAGAGAAATTTATGCGAGACAGATAGTTTTGCAGTATTGTGAGTGAACAATTTTTTGTGTTAAGAATCTATTTTGGTGTGGGACCTTAACAAAACATTTGGCATATAGTACGACACATTCCGAACATTATTACGATCGTAATCGAATAAAAGCCACATCAAGCCGATATTTTGCATATATCGACGTATCGTGGGCTCTAAATGCCCTTCAAAGAAATTAAAAAAATCTCAGGTCACTTTTTTGACACCCTCTTTCAGATTTTCGGGCATGATCGTGGAATTTGTATAAATTTTTTATTTTATTTTTTAATCAGTCTAATATTTGGAGAAGCAAGAAGGAATTTGTAAAACTCTATGATATGTATGGTAATTATTAACAAATATGTTTGCTATTTAACCAATGAAATTGCTCAAATATGCCTTTCATTACAAATATATGATTCGCCTATATCAAATACATCATTTGTTGACTATTATCAAATTTTGGTGTAAAAGATAAGGTTATGAAACTTCTGGAAGGTGCTAGAGGAGGCCCAGTCTAAGAAAAAATTGCAGCTGGAGGGGTATAAAATGTACACCTGAGGTGTTATAGGAAAAAAAAAAAACAGAATTTTTTTGAAAAAAAGAATTTGTCTGGGTCACCCTAACGTTTTAGAGAAAACTTTTTTATGAGAAAACTTTTTGTCATTATAATGAGCTTGTTAAGAGTGTATTTGGTTTATAGGGTTTAAAAAAATTTCGCACAGTTTTGGAACTTTAAAGTTGATATTTTTAATTTTTTCCTTACTTTTGACTTTCGCGGTCATTTTAGTATGAAAAGGGTTCTATGAACATACCATTTTATATTTGTTTTAAGAATTTCCGTCAAATTTCTTTTAATTTGGTAGTACATTTACTATAGCAAATTTTTGTTTTCAGATCAGAAAAAAATATTTTAATGTAACAACACACGCGTTACTCTGCATATGATGCGCATGTTGCACGCGCTGCCCTTTATATACCGCAGCCTTCAAATAGATTGTTCTTCAAAAGTATTTCTTTCTGACGTCAAATCAAATACTTGGTGTAATAAATCTACTACCGAATTAAAGGAAATTTAACAAGGATTTCAAAAACAATTATAAAAAGGTATGTTAATAGGACCGTTTTCATACTAAAATGACCGCCAAAGTCACGAAATAGGAAGCTAGGGTGGCGCAAGAAATTAATTTTTTTTTTTTTTTGTAAAACAAATCAAAAAATCAGTTTTAACACTACAACTCCTCAGTGGTTCATTTTAGAACCCCCCAGGTGCAAGTTTTTGCGAGTCAAGACCTCTTCTATCACCTCCCAAAAGCTTCGTAACTTTATGCAATACACCCTATAAATGATTCGTTTATATCAAATTTATCATTTGTTAATTATAAACAAATTTTGATACCTACTATATATGGGCATATCCGAAAATAATCTTCCCTTATATGACCCAGGTTTTAAGAAAATTATTTTTCCATATTCTATAATCTGTTGTGAGTTTGCAAAGCACCTATTTCATAATTCATTCATAAAGGAACCACTAAATGTTTTTCTCCATACAACCTAATTAAATGCAGAACATTCTTTTGCTTGCACATCGATTGATCGAGTTTCGGCGGAATCCAACGCGATCATTCGCATGATTTCGAATTTTAGTCAAAATACAGAAGCAACATGCTTTTGCTTTGGACACCTGAATGGGGGGTGTCTGGTAAAAGCATGGGAATCGGAAGCCCCGTACGTGATCGAACCTATTGGTGTTTAGCAATACAAGCTCGCGTACGTGATCGAACCTATTGGTATTTAGCAATACAAACTCACAGCGTCTCCCGAAGGTTGAAACGAGTTCAGGTATGAAACAAGGTGAAAAGCCCGTTTCATGACACTAAAAGCTCTTTCCAACGATCGGAAATTATCTATAAATAAATCGTTCAATAAACGAACGGGGTCTTAAAAAGAATTTCCAATTATAGCGTTGCTGCAAAAAAGCAGAGAGATAAAGTTAGAGTAAAATAAAGTGAACTAAAATAAAGTAAAAATAAAATAAAGTTAAAGTAAAACGAAGTAAAATAAAATAAAGTAGAAGCAAAATAAAGTGAAATAAAATAAAGTAATAATAAAACAAAGTAAAATGAATGTTTAAATTAAAACTCTTCAGAAGACCGGACTAAAACATCCACCCCACGGGCATTCATTTTTGCCCTCAACAATATCATCAACAAATCAAATGTGGTGGAATATATTCCTAGACGTATAAAATGAAATTTCGGGAAAATCTAGGTTTCTGATAATATACGTGAGAGCACACATTTCAAAAGTTATAGATATGTTACGGGGCACGTTTTCAAATATTCTTAAGTAAAATTCAGAAAAACCGTATGTAGGACATGGCGACAGAATGGGTTAAAAAGTCTAGATCAATTATTAAGGCCAAATAACAGATCCTTAAATTCTGAAAAAATTAAGATGAAAATAAATATATTCTATTGGTATAATCAATATGTCTCTATGATTTCTTGTTCCAGAGATATAAGGGTGTCCCATAGTTCACGCTAGATTTGAACTTAGCGTCATTCGTGCGGTGAAGTGTTATGAACAAAAAAAAAAAAAACAATAATTTGACAGCAGACACTTTAAGATTAGTAAAAATGTATGAAAGGATGAGATTCAACGCTGCATCAACGAAATTGATCCACATTATTAAAAAGTAGTTAATCAGTTTTTTAGCTCTCCTGAAAAGTTTCAAATTTCGAGTTAGGTTGTTTTGTCAAAAGTCCACAGATATCTATAATCATATTGTTTTTTCAGTGTAGCTTTTAAGCGATAAAAGGGATTTCTCGAGAATAATTTGTAAGAAATTTTTAAAATTTATACAGATTTTCGACTTTTCAGTCTATGTCGCTAGAGCAATTGAAACAAAAATGGAATAAAGATCGACCCATCAACAGCAACTAGCGAAGAATTTAAACTTGAATATTTTTCCAAAAAAAAAATCATCCTTACCGTAATTTATAAAGAAAAAAAAAATGTATTTAAACATGCAAAAAATATAAAATACAGGATGCATGTTCATCAATAAGAACCTCATTAACGAAAAAAAATTTCATGACATGAAAAAAAAAACTTCAATCCCTCTGGCACAGTGCATGTTCAAACCACAAAACAGGCCAAATTAAATAGATGATGACCTGGTTTGTTGGCTCAAACATTAACAAACCACATGCGTTGTTGTTACTTGTGGTTAGCAAATTGCAGGCACCCAGCAGTAGCAATAACAGCAAGAGCGGCGTGGCAACAACAAACAACGCATATCCTGACCTATGCCAAGCTAAAACGAAGTAGAACCTACCGACGCATGTGTTCAGTTTTATTTTTGTTTTTGTTTTTTGTTATAACAAAAACATTATGTCGAAATTTTTATGACACAAATATTTACAAAAACAAAAACATTCAAGTATTGCAAGCGAAGTGAACCAGCCCCAACAAAAACAACAAGTTGGCAATAAAAACCAAACAACAGTCGAGGAACCCTTGCTCGTTTGCGGCCGCCTTTTTGCTGCTGTTGCTGCTGCTGCTGTTAATGTTCTTGTTGCTATCGAGTCTCCCCTAATTTAGGTTTCCCTGTGGTTCAATTTTTATACTTCGTTTTGTGCACATTTTTATTGATGCTCCTTCTTGTGCCTTCCTTGTGTTGTTTGTTTATTTCTTTTTTTTTTGGAGGGTACCGTTTTTATGTTGATGATGATGAAGATGGTGATGATGGTAATGTTGGTGATGATGATGATTATGTGCTGATGATGTTTGGTTAACTTGTTTTTGTTGGGGTCGTTTACACTTATTAGTAGGGCATTGATACGTACGTTGGTGTTTTTTTTTTTTCTTTTTTTCTCGAAAGGTGTATTTTTTTTTTTAAAGGCTTAACAATGGTCATCAGGATATGAGTGTGTTAAAAAATTATATGTTAGATATCGTTGTTAGAGTTTTTAAAAAGTTTGAACTATTCCCAGTTGAGCCAATAGTCGTCGAAGACATTTTCGTTAACGACTATGTCATCTACAATTACTACATTCAGAATTTTTGGGACATGATAGATGATGGAGATTTTAATTTCTTAAACAAAAATTTTAAAATTCATCATTAGAAGCATACATTTTTTTAATTTTTATTAAAAATTATATGTTGCTAAAGACTTATTCCCGTTGGCGTTTTAATTGTCGATTTATCGGCTCCTTTTTTCAATATTTGGATTTTGGAAGCATCGAGCTGTGATCGAATCAAATCCGTTTGAAGGTAAATCCTAATTTCGTGAATAAACGCATACATACATTTGGACTCTGGAGGTAGTATATTAAAATGACGAAGAGGATTTATCGAGGTCTTAGGGAAACAAAGCAATCAATCTTTGTTAGTGGTAATTCATATCGTAAACCCCCCATCATCGTTTCAATATACTATTTATTCACCATGAGCAATTTTAGTCAGCATCTTCAAATGGATTTGATTCGATGACATGAATACTTCCAAAATTTTACACAAAATTGTCATTAATCAAAATATTTGGACAAAGTCACTGATGTTTTCGTTGATGAAAGTATGTAAAAATTGTCGCCCGGAATGTCATCAATGACATCGTAAAGGAAACTGTCGCTCTTTATGTCATCAACGACATCGTAAGGGAAACTGTCGCTCTTTTAGTCGTTGATGAAATATGGGACACTTGTATGGAAATTTCGTTAACGACTGCCATACAAAAATACGCATTCGTCATCAATGATTTCATATGGTCGTGCACCCGTCATTGATGATTTCTTATAGACTGGCCCAACTGGAATTGCTTCGGTTTATGTTTTATAGAAATCAAATAATTGCTGGAGCAATTTGGCAAAAGTAATATCATAATGTGAATGCAACATAACTTTTGCAAATGGTGTCAAATGTTATTACTTTTTTGCATTTTTCAATTACGTGTTCGGAAAACGCTTTTTTACTCACAAGCAAGGCATCTAACGAAAAAAGTATTTGTTGAACGATTTCATGTAATTTTGGCTTGGTACACTTTTTTTTGTTAGATGCCTCGCTTTTGAGTAAAGCAGCCCTTTTCCAACCGCGTAATCGAAAAATGTATGAATCTTAAATGCTATAGTTTTTGAAAAAATAAAATTTTCATTTTTTAGCCATTCTGCGAAGAAAAATAAGTTATGAGCAAAAAAGATTTTTTTTTTTTTTTCTCAGAACGAACAAAAAATTATGTAGTTAACGTTTTTAATATATGTATATCCAACTTTTGAGATGTTGTGGAGATGAACATAAATTTCGACCCTATCTAACCTCCGTGTTTCTTAAACTATTTCCATCGTCCCAGGTCTTTTTGTTTCGAATATTTCAATCTCTTTACCTTTGTTTCTCACACAACTCTTCATCTTCATATGATTTGTTTCTGTATCTCAAGTTTTCTGAGTCTAGTTTTACCTTTGTAAGGCTCTTATATCATATTTTATCCCTGTAGTTTCTTGGTTCTACAACATACTTAGTTAGGTCTGTTCCGAAATCGGTGTGATTTCAATTAGTTTCGTTTAGAAGTAAAATGTATTATATTTAATAAATATTCGGTAGTATCGAATTTTTCGACTTTTTGCAGTTTTTTAAAAATATTTCCTAAACGGTTACTTTTTCATAAATGCAAATTAATATTCTTTGTAGAACTTGCAATTCTCCACAAAAGAGATTACAATACTTTTTATCGTTCGACTCACCGTTTTCATCAAAAAGCCTGCCTAATGAAAAGTAATTGAAATCACACAGATTTCGAAACAGGCCTGAGTATGTTGCAATAATACGGAAAGTAATGGTCTATTTTTCCTTTTTCGCCACTACAAGTAGATATCACAACCTAAGAGCGCTGTAGTCCTACTATCTCCACATTTTGAAATTTCGAGATTTTTGCAGTTATGGTATCTTTGTAGGCTTCTTTACCAAGTGGAAAACTGTGTGATGTCAACATAGCACTAAGCCACCAAAATATTCGAGAATTAAGAAAAATCCTATCTCCAAACCGTAATTTTTTGAAGAGCGCTCTGTGCTATCTCAACTGAATATTCAAATAAGTCACATTTTTGAAATTTTTTTTTTTTTTGTTTTTTTCATATTACCTGTAAATCCCTTGGGCCACCGACCAAAAAGTGGGCTGGAGTTAGCGGTTGAAAATCATTAGGATTTTCGGACTTGACGTTAAGCGGTCGCGAATTTGAACACGATTCGATTCGACTAAGTAGTGTGAGAAACTCTTCAAAAGTATATTTCTTTCTTCTGGCCATTTCTTTGGAATGAGTTTTTAAACTTTTGACGCCAGCTTCTCATAATCCTCCCATAAGAGGAGCATCACCTGGAACGAAGTGCCATAAAATCTCTTGAAGTGCGTACTGTGCTACCACAGTATTATGAGATTGGCTTAAAAAAGTTTGAAAATTCTTTTTAAGAGCCCGTGAGGCTTCGACAAAGTTTGTGCCCTTGTCAGAATACACATTCGCTGGACAGCCAGGTCGCCCGATTAATCGAGAGAAAGCCTTCAAAAATGTAGCGAGAGATGGCTAATGGCTTCTAGATGTGCTGCTTTCGTTGAAATACAACTAAATACACAAACATAAACTTTTCTCATTCGACAAGTTCTACCGACGTAGTCTTTGATATCGAATGGTCCAGCAAAATCAATTTGTGTGGTGGAAAAAGGTCTGGAGATAGCAGTTGACTCTAGGGGAGTTCTCTGCTGTTGTTTTGTAGTGAAATCTTGATTATTGATAGCAGCAGTTTTTTTTGTAATTTTCTTCACAAAACTTTTCAGCTTGTGTTAAAACCTGCTTTTTAGGAAGCTCCTCTAACTCCCAAGAACGAACGATTTGCTTGTCGACCGCAACTTCGCTAAAATGAGTGAGTCTAGTAGTAAAACTAGATATTTTATAACTAGGCAAAGGACCTGTAAATATCCAGCCAAAAACAGTTTTTTGGGCAAGAAGTGACCCAAGAATGTTTCTACGTATGCCATCAAGAATTATGACGGGGTACAAATCAGCACCGATAAGTACATCTAATTGACTTATTCTAAAGAAATGTGGATCCGCTACTTGCAAGTCAGGCAAACCACCACACAGTGAAGTATCAATCGGGACAGAGGGAAAATTTCCCGTTAGGTGAGATAAAACCAAAGCAGTAGCTTCAATTTGAATCTTTCTATTTCTTGGAGAGCTCAGAATAAAATCACCAAATGTTTCTTCGAACCCGAGGGAAATTGAGGGAAACTTTATATTAACTACTTAAAATACAAACACTGCGGTTTCCAAAACACTTTATTACACCAATTACAAATAAGTATTGAACTTAGAATCTAAAACTAAGCTTAAGAGGGAGCGCCAAGCCGCCAGTGTTGCCATCGTCGGTCAAACTTGACGAAGACTAAAGTATGTTCAGTCTTGTCGCAAACAATCACGAAAGGGCTTGAATTAATCAAAAAATGGGCGTATTTATTTTGTTTTTTACAAAATGGCATGCATTGAGCACAATTGGCTTTAATTATAAAAATTTATACTATGCTTAGCTTAGATTGCGAGCAAGTTTGGCATATTTTAGGATGATTTTATCCTATATTGAGCTCAATTCTGAATATTTCATTGAAAAACGATTTGATCTTGATTTTAGAACAAATGTCTGTTCAGTCAAAGAAAGAATTTCCACACAGCAAAAAGTTTGAGGATAAAGTATACACTTTGGATTTCTATTCCAAGCTATTTACTGGGTGTAAAATTCAAACCAAATTGGAATGAATACAAATCCAAAGTTTATACTTTATGCTCAAACTTTTTGCTGTGTAGCTAGTAAGTCAAGAAAAAATAATTTCTTGTCTGGAAAAGTCTAAAAATCCTGTAAGAATCTTACCCACTTAATCATTTAATTTGAAAAAAAAACATAGATATTTCATAAATGTCGTCCATAAGCGGTGGAGGGAGGGTGTTCATAAAATCGAATAAAAGTGGAGAAGGACAATATCTCGTCAGTCTGGTTGAGTCTCGATTATCAGCTCCACGGCGACCGACTAAAACTGACAATCAGTTGAGATTGAAAAAACAAAGTAAAGAGAAAAATCGAAATGCTACCGGAACGTTACTGGCATTTATAACACTAGGTTTTTTCAACTCTTTAAGTTAGCATAATCTACTTTGTAGGAAATATTCAATCAAATCTTCGATGATTCCGAATCTGGCAAAGGTATTTTTTTTTATCAGGTCAGTGATCCAAACTTTCCTTGCTTTAAAATGCAGAACACACTTTGTTCAGACACATGAAATCGAATAGTCCTGATCTTCTTCTTTGAAGCATAATTTTAACTTTTCCAATTGGATCATTAGTTTCTTAGATATCGTCTATTGAAGTAAAAGTATTCAAATTTGTAATACCTTTACTTTAATGGATGATATCTCTCTTGGAAAGTAATGATTCTGCTGAAAAAGTTAAAGGTATTTTTTATGGAAGAAGATTAGAGCTACTTATTCGATGCCGTTGACAAAAATTAACTACAATACTTTCCGGATGTACGCCTTATGTCTGAAAATATTGAATATTTTAATATGCACTTTAAAGGAAGGATTACTTCGATCACAGACCTGATAGAGAAAAATGGTTGCCAGATTCGGAATCAACAGCCTTAAATTAGTCCAAAAAATTTACTGAGATGTCATTTAAAATTTTGTGTTGCACAGTGTTGGCTTTAATGAAAAAATAAAATCGTGAAGGCCTAGTACTTGTGCAGCAACAAACTATCTACTGCAGAAGTACATACATACATTCCCAGGTTATAAAGAATTGTTAAACAAGTGGTGTACTTCAATCTTAGACACATTTTTGTAAATTTTACCATGCACTTTATATAAAATAATATATGTATTCAAAAGATATAATAAAGAGTGTAGTTGACATTTGAAATTTTAATTACAACCCTATCTTCTGGCTATAGAAATTTAACCCTTTCAAATTCATATACATCAGCATTTTAATGTCAGTGGGATAGATTTCGTTCTAATTTTTTTGTTGCTTCCTCACTTTGTTTGCTGAGCATTCATTTGGAAATTCTGAAAATCCAAACAATCGGCATAAAAAACAATGGGCCCAAGCAGAAAAACAAATTAAGGTCAAGGTTAAATGTTGCCGTTGCAAAACAAAAAAAGGTGCTCTCATCTCGAAGATGTTGTTGTTTTTATTGTTATTGACATTATCCAAAATAAAAAGAGGGGACAAATTTCACTTGATATTTGTTATAAATTCATAAAAGATACATATGTAGATACGTAAAAGGGTTAAACCAAAAAGAAAAAATACAAAATCAAAGGGGTGACATATTTTTAAGCTTAACGCCGGGCTCAAAATATTTTGCACTGAATGTTGTCACTTGGTAAATGGGGTATTTATAATGCGTTAATGAGTTGAAAAAAAAAAAAACAATTAATACCTAGCGCCGTATAATCACCAAAAAACAATCAAAATACCCCTCAAGCAGTACAGGGGCTAAGCTTCTGAGAGATGTTGGATTTAGGGGAAAATTATGAGAGTAAACAATTTAGCAAAAAACGAATTTTTAATTTTAAAGCATACATTATTTCAAAGAAACATTCATGGCATTACACATATCCTTGAAATATATTGATTTTTCATTATGACGGAAAGACCTTGACTTTATTTAAATTTACTTGAAAACGCTTCCCCCGTGCATAACAAAATATTATCCAAGAAAATTTCCTTATCCTCAAGGTTGACTTGTTGGTTTTATCTTGATAGCTTTTGCAAAATGAACAAACTCAGAGACTAGATAAAAACACCTAAGCTTCAAAACCAAAGGGACCCCACGCTGTCAAGCATATCCTTCATCAGCATTAACTTTACTCGCTAAATTCCATAATCCTTGAGTTTTATTTTGATTGCACGCCCTTGAAATAGAATTCAATGCCAAAATGTATTATCTTGTCTCACGACAACGATTGCCACCAACTCATATTGTTCCACACGCATTTAATGCCATAGTTAGAGGGGAAAGCAAAAAACAGACCATTTTTTCCTTTTCTATCGAACAACCCACTACCGCCCTGCTGTTCTGACGACCACCACAAGTCAAGTCGTAGTCAATGTTGTTGCCGTCATACCAAGGTGACGATTATGTCTGACGATTTAATGATTTAGAAAAATTGTTGTTATCCTTATCCGTTGTTGTATCCCTTTTTTATGATGAAATTGTCTGGCTGTCTGAGAGCGCCTAATGTGCGCTTCCGCATTTACTGTGCCTGTGTGTGGGTTTGCGTATTTTGGGGAGTCTGTCTGGGCGAGCGCCCTTAGATTTTTCGCCTGTGTCTATAATAGAGCTTCTGTCGGCTTTTTATCTTTTTTGCCGTTTGTTGCTTTTGCTTTTGCATTCATTCATTCATTCATTTCCCGTAATTTGGGGATGTTGTGTGCACCCTAAAAACTCTACTGAAATACGCATAAAAACACCCTCCTATATCTCTCTATGGGTAGCTCAAATATTTTCAATGTCACTCACTCACATTTTGGCAAGGTGACGTGGCGTCGTCGTCCTTTACGGCAGGGTTATTAACAGTAATGCGTGAGTGTGATAAGGTGTTTGTTTTCTTTCTTTTGTGTGTGTGTGTGTATGTGTGTTTCGGAGTTGGATTCCATTTTTTACGTTTGTATTGTAGCGCCCCCAATTTCTAATGGCTTTAATCAAGGTCAAGTTCAACATTTGAGGGAATTCCAGGCGCAAACATTAAGAGGGAAATCTGAATGCCAAAGAACAAAAAAAGAAAGGGTTTAACTGCCTGTTGCTTTTCGAGCACGTGCTTTTTTGTTGGTGTATTTCACAAAGTGATTGTTACTTGATTGAAGTATTACAAGGCGACTATGCTTGCGTGTTCAGTTAATTAGAGAATGCTAGATAATTGTGGCTCTTCAATGTTAAGTAGGTTATATTTAGAAATAAAACATAGGTTTCGCCGCGCTACAGATAACACAGTCCAACAACATTCGGGTCATCGAAATCATTGCGTGTCAATCTACTTTTTCCTGAAAATATCCCATTCCACAGAAAAGTTTCGCTAGGTTTATAAAAGTGATTTCGAATTTTTATGTCTTGCAACGATTTTTTGGGTCGAAGGCTAAGTTTACAACATATTTTGTTTTTATTTATTTATGTCTTGTTTTCCATTACAAATTATTTTTGTATTTATTTATTAATTTATTGGTTCTTATAAGAAGAGTTTACAATGGGCTAATTTAGTTTTAATTATTTAATTTTCTAATTTTTGCCGGTATACTAGCACAGTGGCTGGCAGAATTCCTCTTTTTCGGAATGTTGTCCTGAGCGCGATCCTTGACCCTTTAGCCAGATCCTATCCTTATAATTATGGCAAAGTCTTCCAGGTGACTATTGGTTCTTCATAACTACGGGTACTTTAGATGGATACTATAAAAAGCATTCAGCCCCGTAAATAAGTCTTTGTGGGAGATATGCAAGATCTTCCAGGCAAATACGATCCTATGTCCACGGGTACTGGGTGGATATTATAATGAGCATCCAGCACCGCGGATAAATCTCTGGTCACTTAAGGTGCCAGGAGCCTTTGCTGGGGATATACACGATCTTCCAGGCGACTATAATCCTATGACCACGGGTACTGTGTGGATACTTTAATGTGCATCCAGCACCGTGGATAAATTTCTGGTCACTTAAGCAGCCAGGAGCCTTTGATGGGGATATACACGATCTTCCAGGCGACTACAATCCTATGACCAAGGGTACTGTAAGGACACTATAATGAGGATCCAGCACCGTTAATAAATCTCTGGTCACTAAAGGTGCCAGGAGCTTTTGTGGGAGACATTCACAATCTTCCAGGCGACTACAATCCTATGACCATGGGTACTGTAAGGATACTATAATGAGCATCCAGCACCGTTAATAAACCTCTGGTCACTTAAGGTGCCAGGAGCCTTTGTGGGAGATATTCACGATCTTCCAGGCGACTACAATCCTGTGATCATGCGTACTGTGTGGATACTATAATGAGCATCTAGCACCGTGGATAAATCTCTGGTCACTTAAGGTGCCAGGAGCTTTTGTGGGAGATATTCACAATCTTCTAGGCGACTACAATCCTATGACTACGGGCACTGTAAGGATACTTTAATGAGCATCCAGCACCGTTAATAAATCTCTGGTCACTTAAGGTGCCAGGAGCCTTTGTGGAAGATATACAAGATCTTCCAGGCAACTACGATTTAACAAACTACCCTAAGATACCTAGGAATACGAGGCCTTTGCAATTTTACCTTTTGGCATTCAATGTTTAAAACATCAATATTGATTGGACTTTTCGGCTTATTTTCGCATGAAAACCAACCGCTGTTGTAACTAAATTCTGCAAAATCTAGAAGTACACCAATCAAAAATAAATCCAAGACAAGTCCAAAATGAAACAACTGATTCAGTAAATTTTACAATTGATTTGCAAGGTAAGTTTTTTGAAGTAATAAGTTCACCGAAAAAGAGTTCTATATATACATTTTCGAACTTGGAGTTTGCTTTTTTCCAAACTCGTTTATTATATATACCTTTTCTTTGCTCAAATTTTGTAATGTGCAAAGCAAACTTTGTTTTGGTCATGGATTTGGAAATTTTTCGAGAACAAGGCGCTCATATATGTAATTTCAAGACCAAAACTAAGATTCCAAGACCCCGAGACCAAGACCGTAGTAACTATTAATCAAAAACCAAGACTGCTATTGAGTTCTGTACAGAACTTGGCATTTTAAAAACACAACTGTTTTGAAAAATAAGGTTCAGAAATGATACACGCTTTGGCAGTTTTTCACAAATTTTTTATTTCTTAAGTCAAAACAAAGACTGAGACCAATTTCAATTTCAACAACAAGATCAAGACTCAATGTCCAAGACGAAGTTAGCTAAGGCCGTTTTAATTTTGATCTGCTCATCGCTATGTAGCCCTTTTTTTGGTTCGCACCAGTTTAGCAAAATTCTCTGAAAAGTACGATTTAATTTTGTAATATTCAAGTCCGTTTAGAATATGTTTCTACTTAAAAGGGACTAGGTAGTGTAGAAAACAGTCCAATAAGGTTTTAAGGTTCCTTCCAGACTAGCTATCATAAGCTTTAAATTTTCAATATAGATATTTATTTCATTGTGCTTTTCTTTTGGTAGTGAGGTGGCAAAAATTCCGTTTAGTTTCGAACATATTACATTTCCCGTAGGCAATTTGTTAACATTTGGTCAAACTACGTTTAATTTTCCGTTTTACTCGATTAATTAATTTTAATTAAGTGATTTTACCACTTCTGATGACTTGCAATCCCCACTCTTCCTTCAAATTGCTATCTATTTTGTTCTTTAATTGCAATGAAAGTGGATTGCAAAAATGGCAAAAGATTGCAAAAGGCGAATTGATGCAAAAAGGGAAGAAAACATTGGGAAAAGAAAAAAAATTTAATTTGAAATTCCATTTCGTAGATTTAATTGAGTTGAAATCAAATTAAAAATAATTCATTTTTCAACCCTCGCAAGCGGTAGTCAATGCTGCCGCTGCCACCGCCGTAGCCACCATCGCAATACAACAAATACATGTGCAAATTTTTTTTAGAAATTAGATGAACAAAAAAAAGTGCGTAGTCACCAGGACATAAATGCAAGCAAACATAAACACACGCACAAAAGCGCAAATGTGCTCGTAGACACCCCCAGCGATAGCATCAATGCACACATGCACACACGTTCATAGATGCTCTCGTAAGTAAAGTGGAATTATGTGAAAATAAGGGAAAAACTCTATAAAAGAGGGAAAAAAGTGCGTCTTGCGTTGCATGGTTTTTATTTTCGCAAATGACTGAATACTTTTTCTACGCAACTAAAATGGCGGACATTTTGACAAAAAAAAAAAAAAAAAAAAACAACAAATGCGTTGTGTATTGCACTTAGCAGGTACATGCCCAGTGAGAAAATGTATGCATATGACCTGAAGAGTCTATTCTTCATGGGGTAATGTCTACATAAGTTTCTCTATTCAAATATTTACTAATTTTTCGTTATTTCTCTCAAATATTTTCGCAATTTTTCTTCATACTAGGGCCTGTACAAAACATCTTGAAATACAGTATAATTTATGTCTAATCGCAGATTTAACACTGTACTGAAGTATTTGAGATTCATTCATTTCAGAAGAGACTAAACTAGAATTCAAAATTATATAAAAAAAAATGTTTCCCAATTTTTTTCCCCCAGAAATATATTGTTCAGTCCAAATTTAGTAAAAATTATTTATCACTTGTATTTTTGATTCGGGTTAAAAGTTGTTTATACACACTACACCCAGGATATATTCACTTTGTCCTTCCGTTTGTACCGCACAGAAAGAGGCGTGGCAGGTATAGAAAAATAAATTACCATTTTCCTGAACAGCGCACAGTGCACTGTTTCATGCAATCTAGACGTGAAAAATTCATAATGCATTTTTTAGTATGCAGAAGTGCTAAAATATGTCCATTGATCTCAAGAAATAGAGTGAAATGATTATGGCAGGGGTGTGGGGGGTAGCGCCCATACGAAAAAAAAATGAACAAAACTCTATATCTCTGTGCAGTAGCTATCATTACAAAACTCTGTAAACAGAAGTATACTGCGTTTACCAAACACCCTGCAAAAACTGGAGGAAATCGAAGAAAGGCGCGCTGCACCCCCCATACAAAAAATACCTCAGTAGCTATATTTCTGCACTTCTAGCAGTTATTGTTACAAAACTGTGTAAACAAGAGTATACTGAAATTGTGAGAAATTGAACAAGGGGGCGTTGCACCCCCATACAAAAAATACATCACGTGATATATCTCTACACTGGTAGCAGTTACCATTACAAAACTTTGTATAAAGGAGTAAACTGCCTTGCGAAAATTGGAGTATTTTGAACAAGCGGGCGTTGCACCCCCATGAATTGCTACATCTTTGCACCTGTACCAGTTATTACTACAAAACTTTATATTGAGAACGTGTATCTTAATTAAAAAATACTATACGAATATAGAGGGGGTTAAAATATGGGGGCCTTGCACTCCTACACAAAAATACTTAAAATTTTCTATTTATGTAGATACTTTTATCATTATAAAATTTGGTACATGGATGTAAATGAAAGAGGGGACGCTGCACCCCCCACATAAAAAACATTTGCAATATTTTACCTTTGCACCTAGTGTAGGTATTTTTTTTTTTTTTATTACTTAAACCAACGCTCAGGGGATAGCCCCTTTAAATGCAATGCACCGTGTTGATTTGTAGAAAAGGAAATAGGTCAGAGGGATGGGAGAGAAGAGGAGTAGTGTCGATGAACATTTTTCTTAAATCTACTGATGTCACAACTATTGGGAAAACGCTCGCAGGGAGATTATTCCACAACTTAATCGTACGACCAAAGAACGAATTATCACGATACACACTGCGTTGGCTAGTGGGCAAAAATCAAAATTTTTTGTGACTTGAAACCTAATAATATTGGTATCAATCGACAGGTAATTGTACCAATAAAATAAAAACAAAATATTTAGGGGAAAAACTCAGTTTTGGCTACGCTGTGAAACTTCAAAGTTGAGATATTTTAAAAAAAAAATCATGTTTTCTTCACTTCGTTTTGGGTTCTCTTAAACAAAGAGTTATCAAAAATTTGCCTTTTGATTAAACTAAGCGAAGTAAAGTTTTTTATTATAAATAATATTTGAGTAAATAAATAAAACTAAAAAATTTTCGAAAATATATAATTTAGTATATATTGTAGTGGTTTTAATATATGATATTATCATATGAAAAACTTCAGAAATTGACAAATTTCGATGAAAAAAAAAAAAAACAAATAGTATAAAATTAAGTGCCGTTTTTTTTTTTAATCTACTAGTACGGACTCTATATAATCAAGAACTGCAAATAACTTTTCCTACTTCGTCCTACAAATATTTTTTTTCTTTTTTTAAAAAATGCTTAAAAAGAAGAATTTGCATGAAATATAAAATCTATGTTGAAAATTTTTTTTTTGTTTTTATTAACACAAATGGTCTCAAAAGTACAAAGAACATTATTTCTACTACGTATATTTCATTTGTAAATATTAAACATTACTTTTTCATCATCGTTATATATGGAGCTTAAGAAAATCGTCCTAAATACCTGGTTTTTAGCAAAACTATTTTGATTACAACAAATCTGAGATCATTTTTGAGCTCAGCGACCCTAAAGTACTTATAGTACCAAATTTCATCGATATCCAACTACTCCTTCTATTTTTGACCATTGCTTATATGGGCTCAACGCACTGTGCGATAGTGCGATGTTCTGTTAAACACCGTTGCAATGCAGTAGGGATGGGACGCCCGAGTGCTGCGAAATAATATACGAAATGAATGAACCAGCCCATAAATTTCTCTAGAGCACATCCCATGATAATATCTGTAAAAAAGAGTAACACACCCAACGTTACGACGGTGTTCAAGAGAATCAATAGAGGATGCAACATCCGCATCCCCAATCAACTTCATCGCACGACGTTGAACTCTGTCTAGCAGCTCCAAAGTAGTTTTTTGAGCCCCGGCCCAGATGTGCGAATTGTACTCTAGCTTAGGTCTAATATAGGCAAAATAGATAACCTAAAAACTTGGCCGCTTCTTTCGACATATCGAAAACATGGTCCGTCCACCTCAGATCAGTTTGAATCGATATGCCCAGAACGTCAAGAGTTGCTGATCTCATAATGTCTACGCCGGCCATATTGAGGGGTGGGGGGGAACAACCCACTCGTCTGTGAGACAACAGACAGCATTGGGTTTTGCTAGCGTTGAATTCGACCCGATTAGCTCGACCCCACTCGGAGATTGTTTTGAGGTCATTTGTGAGTGTGACATTCATATACCGCCTATTTCTCTCAATCTCCTCAGAGCTTGGATGCTTTTTGAAGCAATATGAATGACAAATACTGCTGTCATCCGCAAAGGAGTGGATTGTATTAATGGTCGATGACAGAAGGTCATCGATGAAAACAAGAAAAAGAGACGGGGATAGTACCGAAAACTGAGGAACTCCAGTGTTAATGAAGTATTCGTTAGATGTGAAACCGTCTACGACAACACGAATAGAATGGCCACTGCAAAAGCTCGTTATCCAACGAGCGAAGGAATCACCGACGCCATATGCAATTAGTGTTGTTACGAGGGCGCTATGCCACACACGATCAAAAGCTTTAGAAATATCCAGAGCAACAACCATACTTTCACCAAGAAGGTGAGATAATTCATAAAGTGAAAGTTTATAACGCTTTCCATAACTTTGGAGAGCGCTGAGCATATTGCAATGGGCCAATAATTATTGGGGTTGGTAGCCTCGCCTTTCTTGGATACTGGCTGGACATTAGCAATCTTCCAACATGATGGAAATTCACCACAAGTGTAGGAAATGCTAAATAAATTCCTTAATGGGCGAGCCAGTTTTACGGCACCTAGTGTAGGTATTATTATAAAATCTCGTACAATTTTCATAGTATGGCGAACATTTTTTTGCAAAAAAGTGCGAGGATTTAAACTTCACTGGTCATCAACAAATAACTTCATGTTTTCTTAAAATGCCCATTTCTACCCGTGGCGGAGTGGTGCTCATAGCTTTTGAGTCCAATAAACAACAGAAATATAAATTTCGAAAGCAGAAAAAAATTGCAATTCTGTTTAAATTGTTTGTGGCAACGCTATGTAAGATATACAGTAAGAAGACAAACTGTCAACATGTGTGCTATTTTTGACTTAGTACTGCTATAGCGTCCGTTCTGATTACATGACCAACAAGAAATATAAACCAGACGGAAGCTTAACCTTTCCTCTATTCAAATATGTGAACAATTTTACTGAACTTCACACCATAAAAAAATAATGAACAAAAAACCATTTCGAAAACATGTTGACAGTTTTGCATCACTTTAACTGATGTGAGTACAAAACTGGAACGTGAATTTTTCCTAGTTTAAAAAAAAAAACGATTCCAACAGATTTTGTTGTGCTGATTCCAAAACTGGCCACAGAATCCCTCTACCTCGTCAGAATTTCGAGGTATCCTAAACTTAAAGTGCAAAAAACGACGTTTTTGCTGTTTTCCAAATTAGGTTCAAGGTCGCAAGGATTTTTTCGGCTCGCTTCCTTAAAATACACTTGAACATATTGCTTTTTCCCTTTCCAAAAAAGTGATGAATGGTCATCTATGATTTTTCTTTGTTAAGTTATGCCCACTCAATTTTGGTTTTTTTTCTTAATTTTATTTCTTAGAAAAATTACCACAAAATTTACTAAAATTGAAGCGCTTACAGGGACTAAAATTTTCTAAATTTTATTATATTCAAAATATCAAATACCAAAGAATATAAAAATCTATTTTTTGAGGTAATTGGACATATGTTAACACTTCTGCATACAAAAATTTAAAAATTAGATTTTGAATTTTTCACGTTTAGCACACTAAAACGAGACACTGTGCAGCGTCACCTACTAAGTACATCGATGTAGCCATGCCTATTTGTCTGTCTAGATGTCTGTATTTGAGATAATGCAAGCAAATTTCCTGCAGACACTAGACATATTTAAAGCAACCTCAGAGTAAGAACAATGTGAATTGGGACAAGAGGGCGTGGCGCAAGCGTTATTTGAGACCAAATTTTGTACATATAATAGACATATTTAAAGCTTGCTCAGAGCAAAAACTTGGTGAATTTGGATTTGAAGGCGTGGCAATTCCCATAGAAAGAAATATTTTAACGCAGTAGTGTAAACTTTATTTGTGATAATGGAACCAAATTTCGTACAAACACTTAAAATAATCGAATCAAGCTCAAAGCAAGAACTTGGTAAATTCTAACATGATGGCGTGGGGCATCCCTTGCAAACAAAGTTTTTAAACTGCTACGGTGTAGAGTATTTCAGCTTTGGCCAAGACAAATATAGCAACCTTTGATTAAAATTCAAAAAACAACAAATTTTTATTGGGAGTACCGAACATTTAACAAAATTTAACTTTTTCCAGAATGGTCATCGTAGCTTCTCTTTCCATTAGGGTGTTTGCAGCGTCGGTTTCAATGACATACCAAAACGCACAGTGGACAATAGAACAAAATTTTGACAAAATTAAAAACTCTAATGACACATGCTGCATATGAGGGAGACAATTTTATGTATAAATTTAAAACTCCAAATTACGCCGCTTTTGACTGATTAAGGATGAATTTATGCAAGCGAACGTTTTTATATATTGATCACGTATGCATGCGATTTTGCAATGAAATTGCGTCAATGTGTTTGATTTATGGAGATTAAATGCTGAGAGCGAATATCTTAATGTATGGAGAGAAAACAGAAGAAAAAGCGATATAGGCAGCTTCAAAAATTATAGAAATCATTCATTGAATAAGAGTGAATAATGCATTTTCGAACAATAATTTGGGAAAAAGTGGCCACGATTAATCGGTTTTTACTTAGAACAAACCAACAGTTACAAAGCGTAAGCGAGATATCACATCTAAAGAATAAAACGTTATGCAAGGACATGCATTTGGAGTCCTTGATTTTGCTTTTAGCAGCAACAACAACGAAAATACTAATCAAACGTACATGGGAACGCATAAAAGTAAAGGACAACAGAAAAATAAAACTGACAAATGTATTGTACGACCGAAAGTTAAACAAAAGCAAATGCGTTAGGACAAATGAAAGAAGGACAACAGAGCAGCAGCAGCAGTTGTCATTTTAGACAAAAACCAACGACAACAAAATCGATGAATGCAGCTACATTTGTCAATTTTCGCACAAAGGATTTAATCAAGCAAACAAAAAAAGGACATTCGTTCAATTTAATAGAATAATGGCACAAATAAGAGCGAGAGAAAATAAAGAGAGAAAAAAACAAGTAATTTAATTTCTTAAATTTAATTTAAGTGCACTTTGTTCTATGAATATAGAAAGCTGTAATAGCGTCCAAACATTTCCCTGCAGACCTATATATGTACTTCAAAGGATTTTCTTTATTCTTGCTGCTGCAATTTTTCATTTTACTGCTTCAGCTTTTGCATTGCTCACAAAGCACAAATTTTGCTTTTTGCTTTTTGTTACTGCGTATTATTTTGCATTCTTTTTGAGAATTTATTTTTTATTTCATTTTCCTTGCATACCCCGCAACAAAGATGAATTTAACAGCATTTTATTTTTTTTTGTCCTTTGCTTTTTATATACTCTTTGAAAGTGGTTTTTGCGTAAAATTTCTGCTGTTAAAACCATACATAACAGTTCCAATTCGCAATTTTCTCTGTTCATAATCATGTTCATGTTCATGTTCATGTTCATGTTCATGTTCATGTTCATGTTCATGTTCATGTTCATGCTCATGTTCATGTTCATGTTCATGTTCATGTTCATGTTCATGTTCATGTTCATGTTCATGTTCATGTTCATGTTCATGTTCATGTTCATGTTCATGTTCATGTTCATGTTCATGTTCATGTTCATGTTCATGTTCATGTTCATGTTCATGTTCATGTTCATGTTCATGTTCATGTTCATGTTCATGTTCATGTTCATGTTCATGTTCATGTTCATGTTCATGTTCATGTTCATGTTCATGTTCATGTTCATGTTCATGTTCGTGTTCATGTTCATGTTCATGTTCATGTTCATGTTCATGTTCATGTTCATGTTCATGTTCATGTTCATGTTCATGTTCATGTTCATGTTCATGTTCATGTTCATGTTCATGTTCATGTTCATGTTCATGTTCATGTTCATGTTCATGTTCATGTTCATGTTCATGTTCATGTTCATGTTCATGTTCATGTTCATGTTCATGTTCATGCTCATGTTCATGTTCATGTTCATGTTCATGTTCATGTTCACGTTCATGTTCATGTTCATGTGTAGTTCATGTTCATGTTCATGTTCGTGTTCATGTTCATGATCCTTTTTTGATTTCTAGCTGTTTTCCTGAGTTCATCCTCAAAGAAAAGAGGTGAGTCCACGTCTTTCTGAGCATTCATTTTTCTTGTCATAATCCGTGTTTAAAAAGTTTTTAACTGTCCACATTTGGGGACAGAGTACTCAGAAGAGAAAATGCTTACTGCGTTGTGCTAACAATTGAGAGGAGTTTCGAAAAATTTGAGTGGGAAAGCTTACGTCCACATATGTGGACCCAGAAAAAGTAAATATTTCGCGACCATTTCAAAAAAATAATCCTTACAAAAGCTGTCCAACCAGAAGACAAAGAAACCCTATAAATGCACATGTATGCAAATATTTAATTTAATATTATGCTGCAACGAAGGAATTCTTTTCTATGTATAGCGCCCAACTTAACTCAACTGCTTTGCATCTCTTAATGGACGAGAACGATCGTTCTCTATTCCTTGCAGCTGCCACTGCTGTTGCTGTAATTTCTTGATGCGCACATTTACAAACTACACTTCAATGATTTCTTTCTTTCCAAGTGACTTTTTCAACGTGCATTGACCTACCTACACAACAAATGCATTGCGTTGTATATCCTTTGCATATCCTTGGCAGGAGTTGCCGCTGTGCGCTTTGGCATTTCTTGTCTTGTGTTGGCGCGAGCGGCACCGGATACAAAAAACTTAAACTGCAAAGCAAAGTCAAGCTGCTGTTGCAGCACAAATAAAAATACAAACAACTTTGCACTACTTGTACATATGTAGCAAAGCACAAACAACGGGGGAAGACACCCTTCTCTTATAGGGTGGTTGAAGAAATATATAAAAAAAACAGAGCACTTTGATGCTTTAGATACTGGGGTATTTATTAAAAAGCATCGCAAATGAATAGCTATTTAAGGAAAAAAGTAAAAATATTTTGATTTTCAAAGTTTCGGGTGTGACCTTAAGCCAGAGAGCATTACGAATATTGCATAGTTTTGTAAACAAAATCAATAGGAAAATGTGTTACGGGTGAGACATACTAAAAGTAAGTTCAGAAGCATAGCTCATTATTGACAAAACTTAAAAATTTATATTGTGTTCTTTGTAATAAATATTTTAGACGGCAAAATAAGTGTTGCGGGTGTGATTTTTCAACTTTCGCTCTTGCATTTTCTTTGCACAGTATGAAGGAAAATTATTTTTTTCAGAATATTTGCCAAAGAAAACATAAAATTTCTCAGGACAAAGAGTCCTTAACGTTAGTTCCTTGAACAATATACCATCTATCTACTTAACTCTTTCAAAATTTCGTACGCTTCACTTTGCATCCTCTTATTTGCAGTTCGTAAATAAAAGAATTTCTCAATAATAGCGCTGCAACGGTATTGAACCCTTTTTTGTAGCGCGCTCAAAGTCTCAACCCCAAAAAAAAAAAAAAAAAAAAAAAATGGAAAATTCATTTCCCAACCATATAACTTGGCTTTCTTTTATTTGCCTTATTTGTGTGCCAAAAGGCATTCGTGTAAATTGCAAGCGTTTCTTTTCATGAAGAACTTTGTTAACTTTGTAAAGAAGAAGAAATAGAAGAAATTTGCTGCAACATCATTGCTGGATCCTTGGCACGTTCCAGGCAGCTTTTATAGAAACAACCAGCGCCACAATACTTGACGCCGCATGCTTTTGCAGCTGGTGCATTTTGCATCTTGATAACTTTTGCTTTTACTGTTTTTCCTCGGTTTTTACTTTGACTTTCTTTTCTATTTCACCCTAAATTTCCAGCTTCTTATCTGATTATAGTTGGCAACTCAAGCATGGTTGGCAATTCAAGTTTGTTTGGCACTTTTCTATTGGCTTCGGTAAGCGGCACAGTTGGTACATTTTTCCTTACGTACTCGTACTATAATTTCATTCCCTGTTTGGAGTTTAGAGTTGCCAGTTGATTAACATTTATAACACAACTGTTGATGGAGAAAGTATTCTACAAAAGTTTATACATATCAGCTTTTGAACAACATTTATATTTGATGAATATTTTGAGTAAAATATAATCATCCAAAGTGTTATGTGCTAAAAACTCATTCTCCCGCCTGTCAGAAACCGCTCGATGGTGTCTTTATTTGCTTGTTTCGCATATTAAGATGTTTTTAATAAAAATTGGAGAGGATCATTCCTCGAAAAATATACCATACTATGCCCTGGAGCTCAGAGAAACTTAACAGCAGTGTCTATATCAATATCTTAAAATAAAAGAAATCTAAAGTCTTTACTTTGAAATTATAACATTATGTGCTAAAAACTCATTCTTCCGCCTGTCGGAAACCGCTTCTTGGTGCCTTAATTTGCTTGCTTCGCCTATTAAGCTGTTTTTAAGAAGAAATAGGAGAGGATGATTCCTCTAACAATGTATCATACTATGTCCTGGAGTTCAATTTTGATAGTTTAACTATTTATTACAGAAACTTAACAACATTGTCTATATAAATAGCTGAAAATAAAAAAAAATCTGAAGTTTTCACTATGAAACTACAACAAAATGTGTTAAAAACTCATTCTCCCGCCTGTCAAAAACCGCTTCTTAGTGCCTAAATTTGCTTTTTTCACCTATTATGCTGTTTTTAAGAAGAAATAGGAGAGGATCATTCCTCAAAAAATGTACCATACTATGCCCTGGAGTTCAATTTTGATATTTTAACTATTTATTAGAGAAAGTTATATATAAATAGCTGAAAATAAAAAAAATCGAAAGTTTTTACTATGAAACTATAACATAATGTGTTAAAAACTCATTCTCCCGCCTGTCAAAAACCGCTTCTTAGTGCCTAAATTTTCTTTTTTCGCATATTAAGCTATTTTTATGCATCATTCAGCTTCTGTTTTTCTGCGCTAACTATTTGAAAAAATTATTTATATTGAACTGAAATACACAGAAGTTGGTTCTCTATTCATTTTCGCTCAGTTTTTCTTATTCTATTCTATTATGGAGTAAGCAGAGAACTGAAACTGAAGGGAAAGAGAAGACTATATACTTTCTCAGCTCAGTCAGTTTTGGTTTTTCGACATTCCCTTGAATTGTGTTTACTGCTGGCAGACTGCCAATGTTAGAATTTTTGACTAGCACAGTATTGATAATATAACTTCAGTTTCAATATACAGCTGGCAACTCTAACGCTCGTGTTCCTTTATTTACTACTAAATGATTTCTTATGTATTTTCAACTTGTTTTTTCCCTGCATTTTCTTCACTTTACTTTCTTTTATTTGCACTTCTTTTCTAAAAAGTTCTGCTTTTCCCCCTGGTATTTTTTCTTTCTATTTAATATTTTTTTAAGTTTTTCTCTTTCAGAGATATTTTTCCCATTTTTTTTTTTTTTTATAATGGAAGGAAGCTGTGTGTTTTTTCTGCTTTTCTGCTGTTGCTCTTGTATTAGTTGCATTTACCCTTGGCAAGGACTTTCACAACGCATCTGTACAGAAAACTTTGCTTTTTCCCCAAGTTTTCTTTATTTTTTTTTTTTTTTTTTGTTTGGAAAATTCTTTAACAAAGTAGTAAAGTAATTGAAACGCAGTGGCATTTACCAAGAAAAAAGGAAAAAAAAAAAAATAAGGACGAGTAAAAATTGTCAGAAAAAGACCGAAAGAGTTTAGCGTAAAAACTGCGAATAGTAAAATTTTATAATGCTAATAAATAGTCTTTTGAGAAAAGTTTTAATTTTATATTATAAATATAACTTTATTTTTGTAAAACAGGATAAATTTATTTTATTATTTATTTCATAATGTGATTTACATCACTGAAAACCAAATCGACCACTTCTGCATTAGCAGAAAATGGAGAGGGAGTCTTCTGGACGTACGAGTAAGGAAAACCGATGACATAGGCTCCGACCACCATCTTCTCGTCGTGGTCATTCGACTAAAACTTGCAGCTAACAAACGTCACAGCGAACCATCTGTAGCAAAAAAAAGCTCTTTAACTCTCTCAATAAAGACGTCAGGCGATCGTGCAGACAAAACAAAAGAAGAATGTATAACGACTTCGCTAGCGAAGCCGATAGCGCTGCAAATGCTCAAAATCTCAGGCAGCTTTACGATATCACCCGCGGATTATCTGGCAGAAAACTCCAACAGAGCCGCCCTATCAAAGACAAAAATGGTAATCTCTTAACATCCGTGAACGACCAACTAAAGTGATGGAAAGAGTATTTTTGTGATATACTAAATCCCATGTCTACCACATCACCGCAACCAGAATCACCAACTACAACTGCCGCACTGACACCGCCTACAATCGATGAAATAGTGAAAGCTATCCAAAGCATGAAAAACAACAAGGCCGCCGGTATAGATCAAATAACAGCTGAACTGCTAAACGCATGCCGCATAACATCAGCTAAAATTCTTTATCTTCTGCTCACCAAAATCTGGAGCGAAGAGCGTTTGCCAGAAGATTGGCTACATGGCATGTTAGTCAAATTGCCGAAAAAAGGTGACCTAAGTGAGTGCCAAAACTATAGAGGCATCAACTTGTTCTCAGAACAATCAAAAGTATTGACGAAAGTGCTTCTGAGCAGGGTAAGCAAAAAACTTGATTCGGATATTCGAAAGCAGCAAGCAGGATTTCGGCGAACCGATCATGTGTGGATCAAATCAACAGCCTCAGAATAATTGGCGTGCTGCAGTTCAACTTGTCTTCGTAGACTATAGCATTGCCTTCAACAGTGTCTCCCGCGAAAACATCTGGGTTTTACTGCAACGAAGCGGTATTTCCGCAAAGGCCATAAACTTAGTACGTGCACAGTATGAAGGCTTTAAATGCAGTGTGTTACACAATGGGTGGTTGTCACCGACATTCACCACTAATTCCGGCGAACGGCAGGGGTGTTAACTATCACCATATATCTTCCTTATCGTTCTTGACGATATCCTAGATAAAGCTCTTGATAAGGTTAAAAGGGGTATCCAATGGAACTTTACCGAACATCTGGAAGATCTCGACTAAGCTGACGACATCTGCCTCTTATCGTCCAAACATTCAGACCAGCAAAGCAAAATTGATGACCTTGTCTTGGAATCACAAAAGGCCGGCCTAAAAATCAACGTATCCAAGACTAAAAGCATGATGCTAAACACAAACAGGAATGACATCATGTTTAGAGCTGGCAGTGATGACATCGAAAACGTCGATAGCTTCACGTACTTAGACAGCATTATCTCCATGGATGGTGGAGCAAAAGAGTATGTCAACTCAAGAATAGCAAAAGCAAAAGGCGCGTTTGCTCAACTGAAAAAAATATCGTATTCACCCGTTATATCCACTAAAATGAGAGTGCGCATTTTTGATTCGAATGTGAAATCGGTTGGGTGCGAAACATGGCTTGTTACTGAACAACTAACGAACAAGCTGCAAGTATTCGTCAACAAATGTGTACTAAAGGTTTGGTGGCCTCGCACCATATCAAATGTCGAGCTACATGAAAAATCGAATCAGAGGGCTATAGAAAAAGAGGTCAAGCTGCGCAAATGAAGATGGATTGGTCACACTCTCCGGAAACCACACAGTGAAGTTTGTCGCCAGGCTCTTGAGTGGAATCCACAAGGCAGTAGAGGACGTGGTAGACCCAAAACCAACTGGAAAAGGTCGCTGGAAAAGGAAATACAAGAAAGTCATCGCAAGGGATCGTAACGAATGGAGACCTTTCATATTGGCCCTATGCTCCTCCTAGGAGTTAAAGGAGAATTCATACATACACTGCGTAGAGTTTAGAATATTATAGTTGAAAGCTAGTAGTTTTGAGATAATTAAGGTTAAAGTTTTGAAATAGTAGAATTTCGTAGATGATTGGAAAAATAAATTTTCATGCTATGTAGTTAGCGGCCACAATTTTAAATCATAGCTCTCGTTAGTTGATCTTGAGATATGTAGGTAGCGTTTAGTGTCAAAAACCGAAAACATGAAATTTTGACGTAAAACAATTTTACTAAGGCAAGATAAGGTCTCTTTTGTCACGTTGTCTTGGTATCGGTTTTGTTCTTTCACATATTTTTGGTCCTGATCTTGAACTTAGAAATAAAGATTTACTGTTGAGAATACAAAAATTTCGATCGTAATTTTTTCTAAGCAATTGGGTTGTTAAGATGCCGACTTCCGTATTGAGATATGGTTTAATGTTCGGAAAGGGTATGAGGTTTTGATCTCAAAAAACCAAGACTCAGGACGAAAACTGAATTTGTTCACCATTTATACCATATACAATCATTGGTTCTACTTAACTTATATAATTAAATTTAAGTACATACTTAAATAAATATATAATTCTATTACCTAAGTAACTACCAGAATTTTCGTTAATATGTGATACAATATATTATCCACAGTCGAGGAAGTATTGCCACTCTGGGGTTGGCTTCGGTAAAACCGAAATCATTTGACAAGTAAATGAATCAAAATGCACCTGATGCCAAGTACAATTACCAATAGACTACACTAAAACAGTCGCTATTTACTCGTATACACTTCTGCAAATTCACTGCAATCAACCACTACCTTCAGCTAAGATTAATACCAATGAACGCCCGACAACAACAGTTGGACAAATAAACTTTCATATCACATCCATCGATATCTACATCTTTGTGGCTCTGTATTCTTATCAAACTGTCAGAACACTACGCTCAAATGCAGCATATTGCAGCTTGCCACAGTAACAAGTTGACTTGTAACGACTGAAAGCAGTTGCCAAGCAACAAATGCTGTTCCTGCTGCTGCTGCTGCATTTTAAGTCCCAATGCAGCTGAAGTGGAAACTTGCGTAACGTTTTCCTGCCTCTTGAGTGCGTAGTTGAATACAACAAAAAAAGAAGAAAAACGTAAAGGAAATATTTTATTAAGAGGCAAAAACATAAAACGCCTTAGAAAACCCTCTAGAAAACTTCTAAGAACGGAAATAAAAACGCAGTAAATGTAGCTTAAAAGCGAAATAAATAAATGGGGGATAAGCAGCATGAGATACGCACAAATAATTGTACTCGCACACTTACACTGTATCAACTAAGTACTAGCCCAAGAGGAAAAATTTCTAGCGCTTCTGATCCAAGCACTTGTCTTGCTTGTTCTCATAGAAGTTTAGAAGCACTTTCACAATGATTCCATGTAAGGCTGCAGTAAGAACAACGTGAGTTCGAACCCAGCCCGAGTGATTTTTTTTTTTTTATTTATTTATTTTTTTTTTTTTGATTGAAATATTTTTTATTCAACCTTTTTTTATTTCTCTTTTCTATTTTCCTCTCTCTTATTTATTTACTTTTGTTTAATTGAGCTAAAACTGGTTACACAATGATTCTATGTAAGGCTGTAGGAGCATTCGAATATCAAATTCTCTTTGGACAACATTTGCTTAATATACAAATTTAATACCTCTTCATATCATCCGGCATTGGTGTAGCGGTCTAAAGAGTTGGTAAATGTAAGTAAAAATAATCTGTTTCTATCTATCACACGGGACGGTCGTGGATTCAAATCCTGGTGCGGCCAGTTTTTTTCTTTAATTTTATTCAAAAAACGCTTTCCGCAGCATTACAAATAAGCGCTTCAAAAACCCTTTTTTGGTAAGGCTGCGGTAAGCTTTTTCTCGCTTACATCATATGATGTAAGCAATGTTAAAAAGATAGAATAGTTCTTACGGAGCGGAAGCGCTTATTGGTGAAAAAGATGCACTTCAGAAGGGTTTTTGAAGCACTTATTTTTCCCTTGGGTACGTTCCTGAGCGCTTACACTTACATACATGTTTCTCACATATGAAGGGACTAAAATTGGCAGCATGGTTAGTGTGTAGTTGCAGTGGCGGCGTGGGAGCGGATTGCGGTTATGCAAACTTCTTTCATTCTTCGCCAAATGCAAGAAATTGATGCCACGAGCATCATGACATGCGATACGCACTTTTTTCTATGTTTATATGCGTGTCTACACATACACACTTACGCATAAGTTCACTTGGAGCTGGGTGTACAAAATACGTAATATTTGCTTAGCAACAGCAAAGGCATTTTATTCTTCTTTTTCTGGTAGTAGATTGAGTGTTGTGTCTTTTAAAAAGGGTTGTTTGCACTGAATTGCATTTGAGCCAAATTCTTTAGAAATTTTCAAGTGTTAAAATTATGTTTAACTAAAGGCTTATTGAGGGTGAAAAAAGTGAATTGCTTTCGAATGCTGCAAGTGACCAAAAAAATGTACTCCGTGGAGGAGGAAAAAGAAAATTTTCCACAATGAGTTATCATCTTTCAAGCAGTTCGCAGAAATTTTCCATCAATTTGTGATGTTTAACTTGTTTTCGATTAAAAAGTTGCTCCGATTTCAATGCAAAGTCATGAAAACAACAAAAACTCAATATCCTGCCAATGACTGAATCATCAAGGATTCACTGCAGTTGCATACACGCTCCTTTCTTTATTGCTGCCAGAAGCGTTACAAAGAAAATAGTTCATGGTTGCGCATTGCTTTGACTTTTTCCATTTGTTTTTTGGATTTTACATTCGGGGTTTTTTTTTCGATTTTTATCCTTTCGTAATACCAATGCAATTTGAATGACGTAAACTCATTTTGCTTTGTGGATTTTTTTCTTTTGTTTTTTGCCAATGCAACCAGCAACTCAAATGCGCTGTCATGAAATGCACTACCACTATTCGGATTCCTTTTTGGTTTTTCCTTTTTCCTCCCTTTAAGCCAAATTTTATGGTTACGTTGTGCAAATGGTGAAAAATGGAAATGTAAGCAAAATTTCAAAAGAAAAATAAAACAAAAAAGAATGCGATAGAGACCACAAACAAAAGCAAATCCAAGCGAAAAGCAAAAATCAAATAAAATACGAAAAATATGACTCAGAATGTATGAGACTGGAGCTAAGCTTCAAATGCTGCATTTCCACTGTATGGTACGCTATGTGTAGAATGTCAAACAACGGACGCGAATATTTATCTGCAACAACGTATACGTAAATTTAACATTGAATTTGTATTTAGGAATGTATGCATGAGTAAGTGCATGTATGTACCCTTACCCCAAGGGGAAAATAAGTGCTTCAAAAACCCTTCTGAAGTAAACCTTTTTCACCAATAAGCACTTCCACTCCTTAAGAACTATTCTTTCTTTTAAATATTGCATGTCATAGGATGTAAGCGCGCTTATGCTGCAGCCTTACTTTAAAAGGCTTTTTGAAGCGCTTATTTGTAATGCTGCGGTAAGCGTTTTCAATAAAATTTAAAAAAAAAATAAAAAAAACTGGCCGCACCAGCATTTGAATCTACAACCATCCGTGTGATAGATGAAGTCAGATTATTTTACTTACATTTACCAACTCTTTAAACCGCTGCACCAATGCCCAATGATATGAAGAGGTATTAAATTTGTATATTAAGCAAATGTTATCCAGACAGAATTTGACATTCGAATGCACCTACAGCCTTACATGGAATCATTGTGTAATCGGCTTCAATTCAATTGAACAAAAGTAAAAAAAAAAAAAAAAAATGAAATAAAAAATATTTTAATAAAAACAAAAAATAAAGCAAAAAAAAATAAAAAAAAAAAAATTAAAAAACTCACCCGAGCTGGGTTCGAACCCACATTGTTCTTACTGCTGCCTTACATGGAATCATTGAGTTATCAATTTCAATTCAATTAAACAAAAGTAAACTAATAAGAGGAAGGAAAATAGAAATGTGAAATAAGAGATGTTGGATAAAAAATATTTTAATAAAAAAAATCAAGCAAAAATAAAATCACCCGGGCTGGCTTTGAACCCATTTTGTTCTTACTGCAGCCTTATAAAAAAAACATTGTGAAAGTGCTTCTAAATTTCTATGGGTACAAGCACTTTTGAAGTGCTTCAGAAGCGCTAGAAATTTTTCCTCTTGGAACTTTACCAAGGGGAAAAAGGCGCTTCGAAAGACCATCGCACAATTTCAATAATATTTCTCCTGTCGGTCATATTTAACTGACATGTTATTTGAGCTATGATTTTATGATTTTTCTTAACCAGTTTTTTCTTTTTGGGTCGTTTTTGCTTTTAAAATGATATAGGTACTTATATGAAATTTTCTTCTGGTCAGATATATTCGGCTGACGCGGAAACTGTTAATTTTTAAATATCTCGGATATAGTTGGTTCATTATCCCATATCGGCCCGGTACCGGTACCGCATCCCGTTGAAATTTTTTTTGAATTTTCGAACACAGGTTAATTTGTGCCTAATAAAGAAAAATCCATTGGAATTTTTTGGATACCTCAAACGGTTCTCGATTTGCAGTTGGAGTAGTTTTCTATCCCTTGAGCCAATACATATACTCAATTCGGATCAAAACTGGTTTTCGTAAAATTTTTGCAAGTTTATTTCGAAAAATTGTAAAGTTTCATTAATATCTTGTTTTAAATGTTGTTTTATGATCAATTGAACCTACTCACCTAATAACTACTCAGTTCAATTAGCCCACATTCATATACCAGTGGCCAGTGACTACGCAACCAAGTGACCACATTGGGTCATTAATATAAAAAGTCGCTATTTTCAAAGATAAAATTCTGGTTTTAGGAAGAGGAAACTACACTAAGCCGATGTTTTGTTTCAAACACTATTTTATGTTCTATGGATCCCATTTGGCTTCATTCGAATCCATTCATGTTCCAGTGGTCCATTACCATGTGACCAAATTGCCATATTGGGCTCATAGTATGAAAAGTCTTTATTATTGAGGATCAAATTCTGGTATTAGGAAAAAGAAGCTACACCAAACTGATACATTTTTTCAAACACTGCTTTTCTGTAGATTCCATTTGGTTTCATCGGGGTCCATTCATGTTCCAGTGGTCCATGGCCAGATGACCAAGTGGCCATATTGGGTACTTAGTATGATAAGTCCTTTTTTCCAAGGAAAAAATTCTGGCATTAGCAAAAAGAAAATACACTAAACTGATTCATTGTTTCAAATTAAATTCTTACGAGAAACAAGTTCTCTGTGAGAGCAACTTGTATGATTTTTGTGTCATTTAAATATGAATGACACAGAATTTTTTATCTAATAGGTATTTTAATACGGAAGAAAAAAATTTGTCCTACCTTTTTTACAATGTTAGAAATGGAGAACGACTTTAAGTTATACACCATTGGAAAGGTATTTGTGCGTAGGTGTGTACAAAGTTAAAATTATCTTAATATTTTGCCATTAAGCCAGGTAAAATCAAATGCAAATTTTTCAATATTAACAATGACAAAGGACGCGGTCACACAGAGCTGAAAAGAGGATAAAGCACAAAGAGAAAGACAAAAAGCTGACTGACACTGACTTCATTTTTTTTTTTTTTTTTCGTTTAACATTTGTCATTGTACCAGGGATGATAAATAAGCTTTTCAATTTTGTATCAATAGCAAAAAAGTACTAAAACTGTTCAAATTGTGCCGAAATTATAATAATAATACATTTGTGGTCAAATTTTGACCATTGGGTGATTTTAGTAAAAATTAAAGTTTGTTTTTGTGTTCATTTCTTAGGGGCGTGATTTCTAATGCAGTAATACCAAGACATATTAAAATATTTTCTGTCACCCATATATGACTGACATCATGCATTGTACAAACTGTAGCTGTTGAGCGTAATTTTCCTTAATTCCAAATTATAATCTCTGAACCATTACTGAATTGTGTTTCTAAGACTTGAAGAAACTGCGCTGCTTTTGGAAAAGCCCAACTGAAAAGTTTTTTCATTGGGTTGAAAGCAACAAGAAAGCAACTGATTGCCGAAAAGTAAACAGAAAAACTGAAGTTGTTTTTATAAAATTTATTTTTTTTTTTTTTCTTTGCTGTTGTTGGAAAGTTTTCGTTGCTGCTTTGTTGCTATTACTCGTTGCAAACTTTAACTGCCAGCAACACTGACTCAGCTACAACTTCCACTTCAGGCAAAAGGAAACAAAAAAAAAAAAAGTGAAAGAACCCAATATGACTCACTACTTCACAGCCTCACAACTTTCAGCGTTGAAGTCATCCTGTTGGATTTTCCATTACTGCAAATGTATTAGTGTACAATGTTTATGTATGTATGTGTATGTTGCCGCTTAAAAGTGTGTTTTTATGTTATGGCACATCGTAGTTTTTCGTACAAAAATTTTTATATTTTTCACAATTTGTTTTCTTTACATCGCATTTTTCTTGTGTTTTACTCATATAAAGGAATCAAAAAAAAAAAAATATATATTTTTTTTTTAATTTTTTGCTTTTGTTGTGTAAGTGCAAGTGTTTGTGTGTTTGTTTGTCAGCGTTCGAGTATTTGTATGAAAACCACCCCATGACGTTGCTGTTTACTGCCCGGTTTTCCTGTTTTTTGCTTTAAGGGATGATGTTGCTTACTACATTTTTGTTGTTGTTGTTGTTTTTGCAACTTTTTTTTTCGTTCTATAGGTTTTATTTTATTTTTATTTTATTTTCAATATTCGTGTAAAATTAGATTTTTATTTTCGTTGTTGTTGTTGTTTTTCTTGTGAGTTGTAGTATTTTTAAAAATAAATTTTAATGGTTTCTGGCAAAATTTAAAAAGAAATGGAAGAAAACAAAAATCCAATGAATCATCACAACAGTGCATATTGTTTTGTTTTATTTCAGGAAATAAAATCGAACAAAGTTTTGTTTTGGTTTAATTTAAACTTGAGAGCTAAGTATGTACATAGTTCGGTTCGAAAATATGCTTGGATACATTATTACTCTGGAAATCAATGCAAAATAAAGGCGGCACAATATATTTGTCAATCAGCTAAAAACAATTGAAACAATTCATACATATATTTTTTTGAAATATCTGTGGGTGGACTTGAGCCATGAAGAAGTTTTTGCAAACTTTTCTAATGGTAATAAGAGCCACTGTATCAAAACCGAAGACTCTAAAAGGCACGATGTAACCACTGCTGAAAACCGCAGTAACCATAGCATCATTTTGTTTCATCAAATTTCAAGAAGTCACGTTACCTGAATTTATGGCCAGGTTACTGAAATCAACGGTGCTGAAATATGTCATTGAGGTGTCCATGCTGAAATTTGAAAGCACCAGTTGTATCCTTGCAGTAGCTGCATAAAAGATCTTTTAGATCTTGATGTACCACATAGCCTTTAACAAATAATTCACATGTGCTGAGTTGATTGACGAAGTTTTGGTTTTGGGGCAATTGATACGGGTGCTACTTTGGCTTATAGCACCGTTCGACACGACTTTGCACAAATGAAAAAAAGAACCAATATATTCTGTAAATATGGCTAAAAATAAGTTATACGTGTCTTCCTAACTTTCTGGATCAGGTCGAAATTTTTTTGAATCGATCCTTGAAGTTGCTATGCATGTGTTGGGTCGACACACTTAATTCAACGATCCCTACATCTGAGGTATATCACGTGTTCTGAGAACTTATGGAGGATGTTAAGGGGAACATTTTTGTATAAAACCTTAACCCTCTACATCCCCAACATATGGGTAATTTTTGACCATTTCTCAAAAAGGCACAAAAATTTTCCCTTAAACATGGGGATTAAGGGATCAATATGTTCAACAGAAATATTTGCTATAAAATTTCACTAAAAGCTCGCAATACTAAAAAAAATTCACCGCAAAGGCCAAAAAATCGTCAATATCAATAAAGACCTGACACATTTCATGTTAATTAAATAATCGAAAATGAGCTAACGATAAAATAAAATTGTTGATTGAAACAAAGTAACCGATTACACCGTTCGACACAAAAAAAAAACACATGAGAAAATCCAAAAAATTCTTAAAGTAGACGTTAAAAAAAATACCCGTGGCTCGTGGTTTTTTCCCAGCACGTCACATTTTTTTTAATCGGTTTTTGAAGTTTTTTATCCACTGTACATGAAAAAAACAAAAGTACCGCATTCTTGTGTTTAATCGATGAATTTAACTATATGATCCTTACATTTGAGGTGTATCATGTGTTCAGCAAACTTATGCAGGATATTTCGGAGAGTATTTTTGTAGCAAATTTTAGCCCTGTACAACCCCCACATGTGGGTCATTTTTGCCCTTTTCTTAAAAAGGTACAAAAATGACACCTAAAACAGGAAAATATTGAGTCAGTATGTACTACAGAAATAGTTGCTAAACACTAAAAAAGCAAAATTTTATCCCGAAAGCAAAAAAAACCGGTAAAATCAGTAAGCACTTCTAACAATCAATATTTTCCAAATTTTACCCCAATGTAAAACTCTAAAACTACATTTTGGACAAAACTCGTTCTCACATGATCATAACGAAATCACACAAGGACCATTTTCCTAGAATACATTAACCTATTATATACGGTTTTTATGAGTCTTTTTGACCCTTTTCTCTTAAACTGAGCCACAATGGGTTAAAAAAATTTGCAAAAATATCCTAAAAAAAATTTCACTTAGAGTTTCCAAAGACGAAAAATTCTTAAAACTTAAGGTAAGCGCGTCCGGGATGTAATTAATATGCAATGTGAAAAGTCATAATTGATTTTAACGATTTTTTTGGTTTCGGGCTCAAATTTCGATCTTTACGTGCTTAGAAACTAGCAGTGAAATGTTATAGCGAATATTTCTGTAGTACATACTGACTCAATTTTTCCCTGTGTTGGGTGTCATTTTTGTACCTTTTTGAGAAAAGGGCAAAAATTACCCTCATCATGTGGAGGTTAAACAGGGTTAAAATTCTGAACAAAAATATTCCCCGCAATATTCTGCATACGATTGCTGAACACATGATACACCTCAAATGTAAGGATCATATAGTTAAATTCATTGGTTAAACTCAAGAATGCGGTATTTTTGTTTTTTTCATGTACAGTGGATAAAAAAACTTCAAAAATCGATTAAAAAAAAATGTGACGTGCTGGAGAAAAATCACGAGGAATGGGTATTTTTTTTAAACGTCTAATTTAAGAATTTTTTGGATTTTCTAATGTGTTTTAAAAAAAGTTCGAAATTGTCGAACAGTGTTATTAATAGTTTTTCAGTTAATCGTCCCGCCACTATATGGGCAAATCTCCGAAAAATGTACCAAAACATACCCGTTTTTGTCCCCACCTATTTTTTTATTTTTTTATAACCTGAAGGTATAGAATATGATGGAGCATTTTTAAAAAATTAACATAAACTTCCAGGGTTGCGATATGTTTTTTTTTTGTAAGTTTCAAAAATTTCTCAAAATGCTTAAATAAACTTATGAAAAATCCATCATGCATTTTTAGGGTTGACAGATGGTTGCTTTCGAAAATTTATTTTAAATCTTCCTTTTTCTTTTTGTCCGCCATTATAATTACACATTAGAAAATAAAAGTTAAAGTCGTTAAAAATTGATCGAAGCTAAAATTGTTAAAAAATCATCGAACCGAAATTTGGGTTAAACAAAACTAAAAAAAATCTAGTAAGGGTGTAAAATTTGGCTTGGCCAAACATTAAATACCCTACACTGCAGTATTTTCCAAATTTTGCTCATATGGGAGTTGCTACGCCCTCTTTTTCAGTAAAGCGTTTTGAAGCTTTTGCTTATATAGGAGGTGCCACGCCCTCTTGTCCGAGTTCGTCTAGTTTTAGCTTAGAGCGTGCATTAATAGTAATTAGTATTTGAGTGAAGTTTAGTTGGATTGTCTCAAGAAACTGTTTCAGTATAGCATTTTGAAACTTTTGCTTATGTGGGAGGTACCAAGCCCCCTTGTCCGATTTCACCCAATTTTTGTTGAGAGCTTCCATTTTTGATTCTTAGTGTCTGAGTCAAATTTGGTTCGAATATCTCAAAAAACGCTTTCAGTATAGCGTTTTTAAGCATTTGCTTATATGGTAGGTGCCACGCCCCCTTGTCCGAATTCGCTTAGTTTTTTTCGTGAAAAAAACTCCTAAAATTGCATTTTGAATATATTTTTCGTATGGGCGGTAGGCGTGTCCGTTGACCGATTTCGCTCATTTTCAATCCCCCGAGCTAACTTTGGTGACAAAGGCAGTGTACCAAGTTTCATTGAATTATCTTGCTCAGTTTTCCCAAAAAGTGTATTTCAACACACAGCCAGCCAGCCAGCCAGCCAGACAGACGGACATGGCTATATCGACTCAGGAGGTGACGCTGATCAAGAATATATATACTTTTCTATATCTGCCACGCCTCCTTCTCTGCGTTACAAACGGAAGGACAAAGTGAATATACCCTGGGTGTAGGGTATAAAAACCTGAAAGTTTTTGTACAGTTTCAGTAGAGTTTAGTCAAAAAAAGTAAGAATTATATAAGATTTTCAAAAATAACAAAAAAAAAACATGTGGAGGGTTACTAAACGGAGAATGATGAGATATTGCAAAAAAAAACGAGGGAGAATGATGATACGGAGAATGACGAAATGTTGCAAAAACAGAAATAGCATAGCCCCTGATATCGTTTATTGTTTTACTTATATAAAGATAAAATAATATCTTTAGGGCCGTTTTCACAATGTCCAGTTAAAATTTAACTTTCAGACAAATAAAAATTATGTATGAAATTTTATGTCAAAGAGGCAGTTAAAGTTCCAGTTAATGCTGAAACAAACTGAACATTGTTAAATTGGCCCTTAGTAATATAAAACTAGTAAGGGTGTAAATTTTGGCCTGGCCAAAAAATAAATACCCTACACTGCAGTATTTTGAAAAGTTTGCTTATATGGGAGGTGCCACGCCCTCTTGTCCGAGTACACCCAGTTTTTGTTCAGAGCTTGCATTTATAGTTTTTAGTGTCAGAGTGAAATTTAGTTGGATTATCTCAAAAAACTCTTTCAGTATAGCATTTTGAATCTGTTGCTTATATGGGAGGTGCCACGCCCCCTTGTCTGATTTCACCCAATTTTTGCTGAGAGCTTTCATTTATAATTCTTAGTGTCTGAGTCAAATTTGGTTCGAATATCTCAAAAAACGCTTTCAGTGTAGCGTTTTGAAGCTTTTGCTTATATGGGAGGTGCCACGCCCTCTTGTCCGAATTCGCTCAAATTTTTGTCAGAGCTTGCGCTTACAATTCGTAGTACTTATATGTACTGTGGTTGCATTGTCGTGAAAAATACTGCTAAAATTGCATTTTGAATATAATTTTTGTATGGGCGGTGGGCGTATCCGTTGACCGATTTTGCTCATTTTCAATCCCCCGAGCTAACTTTGATGACTGAGGCAGTGTACCAAATTTCATTGAGTTACCTTGCTCAGTTTTCCCAAAAAGTGTATTTCAACACACAGCCAGCCACCCAGCCAGCCAGCCAGCCAGCCAGCCAGCCAGCCAGCCAGCCAGCCAGCCAGCCAGCCAGCCAGCCAGCCAGCCAGCCAGCCAGACGGACATGGCTATATCGACTCAGGAGGTGACGCTGATCAAGAATATATACACTTTTCTATACCTGCCACGCCTCCTTCTCTGCGTTACAAACGGAAGGACAAAGTGAATATACCCTGGGTGTAGGGTATAAAAACTTACGCGGAGAATGATGCACAATTGCGTTCTTTACAAAATTTTTAAACTTTTTTCAAAAAAAAAAAAAACACACGAACACTCACTGTCGAAAAACCGAAACTGACTGAGCTGAAAGTACACTGAGTTTCCTCTTTGTCTTCACTTTCAGTTCTATTACTCAATTGTTGTCAATTCTATATAAAAAAAAATTTTTCGAAGAGTTAACACACAAAAAACAGTAACTGAAATATATATACAAACAATGTCGTATAAGTTTGTTTTAGAAAATAACTTAAAATGCGAAACGGGTAAATTAAGTTCACTAGGAACCGGGTAGGGACAGGACGGAGAATGAGTTTTTAACAATTTATTTTATAATTTTATAGTAAAATATTAAACATTTTTATTATTGTCTGTATTAAATAGTTAAAATATCAAATTTTATATTTATGCATGGTTTTGAGCACATTGAACGGTACATTTTTTGGAGACTCAACCATATACACTTTTCGTGCAGAGCGGGGTGTTCGTAAATACTTAGAACAAGGGATGATCTATGTCAGTTTTGTTTAACCAGTGGTCCGTGGACCGAAGCCGGTCCGCGAAAGATGCAAAAGTGATCGCGAAATTATATTGCCGGACCGCAGCTGTAAAAAGTTTGAAGAACACCGATCTACTTACTTACGTACTTGTAAATAAAATAAAGTCAATTCATTTAAGCATTTTTTATGTCAGCACAAAAGTTAAAGCATCCACTCTGATTCACAGATAAAACTACACTTTAATAGCTTTTTGGAAAAAATATTTTCAATTTTTTTTCTTTGTTCTCAAATTTTGTCTAATGCAAAACGTACGGAAAATTTGAATGGAATGGAATGGAAAAGGCATTTCAATCTAAAACGAATTATATTTTCAATTTTGTGTTTTTTCGCACTTTTATTTTCGTTATCTGTGCTTAATAATTGATTTCCTAAAATTTTTTTTTGTGTTTTTTGGATTTTTTCTACACACTTTTTACACTCGCTTGTGTATGCCTTCTTTAGTCATGAAGTCGTGAATAAAAAACGAAGAAGCAAAAGTACACAACTGAATGTCTTATGTGTTTGTGTGTGTGTTGTGTCTGTCTGTCTGTTTGTATTTACGCCTAAAATGTCATTTACGCTGCAAATTTACTGCTTGAAAATTTTCATCCACCCAAATTGTTTGAGCCAAAAGGAAAAAAAAGTTTCGCCAGTTTTCAATATCCCACATTGTACTCTGTCTGTAGTATTCTTTTTTTATTTAATAATAACAGTAGAAGAAAAGAATAAAAGTGGGAGAAAAAAGTCAAAGCAAAAGTAAAAGAAATTGAATTTTAAACATAAGCACTAAAAGATTGAGTAAAGAAAAAAAAAAAAAATCGATTTGCGGAAATAAATAAATATTTTTGAGATTTTTATTTCGCTTATTGAATTTATTGGTTGCTGAAATGAAAATTGACAGCAGAATGAAAGTGAAATGAAAGTTTTTTTTTCAGCCCGGACTGTTTAAATTTTAAAGTTTGCAAGTAGTTTAAGATGTCAAAGTTCATCTATACTCTTGGAGTACCTCATTAATATCACATTTGTAGAATTACCACTTATACTCTTGCACTGTTTCATGCATATTAATCAAGAAATTCACTGAATTCCAATTAAATTCCTTTACAAAGACGTCTTTCAAGGATATGCAATTAAAAATTGTTACACAAAGCGTATGAAAAGGGCAACTTTCCCCATATTTTTTCTTTCAAAAGAACTTGCTTTCTTAAGTCTTGTTATCCTTAAGAAATTTAATGTTTTTTTTTTTTTCTTGTGATATTGCATGAAAAATACGTAACTTATATATTCCCCTAGTTTTCAAATGCACCACTATGTTTGTATGTGCTACCATACCATTCTATCTATGGGATTATTTGTGAGTCGAAAATAATATACATCCATACATAGTATGTTCCCCTACAAAAGCGAACGTATTGTTTCATACCAGAGTACATAGTAGTTTTCTTCATTTAAATTTTTTTTCCTCTCTTTTCATTTTCATACACACCACTTCTCAAAATGTTAAGTATTTCCGTGGCAACTCAAGGTTTAGTGTTTTATTTTCTTTATTTTTCCTTTTTCTCATTCGCTATTCAAAGGAACAAAAAACAAAACAAACGAAGGAACGACTGTATGGATGCACCTGTCAGATACTTCAATCGCATTGCCACCGACTGCATGCAGCGCAATGTTTTACAGAATTTGCATTCTTCAGTTTTGATGTTGAAAGTGGAATTAAAAATGAAACAAAATTTACACGAAGAGTTGAAAGTAAAATATCAGACAAAAATATCAAATGAAAAGTATGATATATCCTTGCATACATACATATAGAACTGTAATGACAAAATGTCTTTTAGCACAGTGGCTACGGTAGGCTTTTTTATTTTTTTCTTCATTTTTCCCTTAAACCGTTTTTAGCCGGAATTTTTTTTAAATTGTAACAACTTAACTTTAGTCCAAACCCATTCCCGAATAAGAGATTCACCGAAATATTCAAGCCACTCGTGAATAATAGAATTTAAGGACTAGCACTCAAACTTTCAAATCGGGGTATTCCAACTATTCGATAAGTGAAAAAAATTCGGATACGAGTACCAAGTTCAAATATTTGGCATAAGATGTTTATATAATATTCAGATCGAAAAGTTTAAATAATTCGAGCAATTCAAATATTTAAAATGTTCGAGTCGGTCGATTATTTTGAATGAAAGTTTGAAAAAATTTCATATTTCGAACCAATTGAATGGTTCGAATTGCTCGGATAATTCAATAATCCGAATATAAGTAGGCTGCTATATATATTTCTGGCCTAGGCAACATTAATGTCAGTAGCTAAAATCTGGCAACACCATAATAAAGTTTGACATTTTTTAGCATAAACGTACTCACAACGTTTTTATGCACAAGTGCTATTTGTTTTGTTAACAGTGAGTTAAGAAAATTAATTTTTCCATTGAAAATTTAAGCGATTGATAAATTATGGTGTTTCCAACGAGAACAAACGTTTTTTACAACTTAGTGTTCATGCAAAATCGAATGTATTGGAGTGGAACTAATTCCCAAGAATGCCTCTATCTCACGGTATGTCACATGACGATCTTGCATTATCAGTTCTCGCACGGCATCAATGTTTTTCACAGTGCTATAGGATGGTGCTTTATCGGTGCCGTGACATAATCCCCACGGACATAATCCCCATTCACGATATGGGGATTATGTCCGCAAGTTATTCGGACATAATCCCCATTTTTTCAATGGGGATTATGTCCGCAAGTGTTTCGGACATAATCCCCAGGAAAAAACGGACATAGTCCCCATAACGATATTTTGTTATTGACAACAGAAGCAGCTCATGATTTACAACTCCCAAAAATTCCACAGTAATTTTACATAAGCGTAGGGGTAAGTGGGCGGCCTGCGGCCGCAGCTCAGGATTTAAAACTCCCAAAAATCCAACACCGGCTTCGCGGCGGCCTTCGGCCGCGTATCAGTCTATAACATCCAACACTATATAAATTTTTTAAATGGATTATTGCAAAAATTTTGTTCAATCATAATTAAATTTTTCGGACATAACCCCCATTGGGATTATGTCCGAAAAATTTGCGGACATAACCCCCATGGCCAAAATGGGGATTATGACCGAAAAATTTTCGGACATAATCCCCATTTACGAAATGGGGATTATGTCCGTTGGGATTATGTCCGGTAACCGCTTTATCGCCATACAAAGATTTAAGTTCATCGATGCACTCTTGTCGTGATAGCCCACGTCGAAAATTGTGAAAAATGATCGCACGAAAATGTTCACGAGTTAATTCCATTTTTTTGCCAAATTGATTTTTTTGAAGTCACTGTAAACAACACAAATGATGATCGTACGTCAAAACGTTCTGAGTACGTTTATGCTAAAAAATGTCAAACTTTATTATGGTGTTGCTAGATTTTAGCTACTGACATTAGTGTTGCCTAGGCCAGAAATATATATAGCAGCCTACTTATGTTCGAATTATTGAATTATCCTAGCAATTCAAACCATTCAATTGGTTCGAAATATTAAATTTTTTCAAACTTACATTCGAAATAATCGACCGACTCGAACATTTTAAGCATTTGAATTGCTCAAATCATTTAAACTTTTCGATCTGAATATTATATAAGCATCTTATGCCAAATATTTGAACTTGGTACTCTTATCCGAATTATTGAATCATCCAAACATTTCAAATTAATTTAACTGTTCTAAATACTTAATGAATTCACACTATGTATTCAATTTTATCGAGTTATGGAATTTAAAACAAATCACCGGCCAGAGGAAAATCGATCTTATCTTCATAAAATCTAAAAATACATTCTTTTCTGAATAAAATAACACCTCGATCACAGGAAAATTCCGAAAATTGACTTAAGTAATTATGGCGTTTAGAAATCGTTAAATGAAAAACTCCAGTTTGGACATAGATATCGAAGTTCAAGAAGTTAAATGAATAAATTAGGTATAAAATATATACTCAATACGAATACGTTTAGGGCAAGTGACGAACAAATTAACCTAGATTAAGTGTATAACACTAAGGCCAAAATTGCTATGATCAAGATAATATCAAGACCAAGACTGCTTTTTTGTCTTCAACGCCCCTTTGAATAAAAAATCATCTCTTAATATAAAATAAAGCACCTAATAAAGCCTACTCAATGGAAAAAATAAAATTTTTACCCCTTCAAGAGTTTTTTCAGTAATTTTTTATCTATATAGGTAGTCAAGATCAAGACCACAACAATGACCGAGATCAATCATCCTCAATGCCTATGGCCAAGACGAAGACTACAAAGAGCAAAACTCAATGTTCAAGGCCAGGATTAAGATTGATATGGTCTTAGCTTGCTTAGCTGTATCAGAAACAGCATTGTTTTAAGATAACTAGAGTTCGCCTTGTGGCCGAAATTCGACCATTGCGATCTGACTATAAAGCCTTGGTCGATAAAATACAAAAAGCTTTTAATATTCTTCCTTAGGGTTTTGGTTATCTGCATCCATAAAAATCGGTGCAGCAGGTTAGTTGCAATAGCGTGCTTGTCATTTAGAGCCGTGTTATTCCTGCTAAAGAGCAAAAGTTTTTGATATCTTTCCGTCCTGCTCATTCTGTTCCCATACCAAAATTCACCAAAATCAATGCCGTGAGCGTGTGGCACTATCCACTAAAAAACATAAAGGTCATATTCTCATTCCTTGGTATACCCATTTTTAAAAAAGTCAATGTAGTGGTTTAGCCATGAAAGTGTGTTTCCAATTAGGGGCGTGGTACCACCTACTGAAAATCATAATGTTCATGTTATTATTTCTTAGCGTTAATCCTCTCTCTATACCGAATTTCGTGAAAATTGCTGTAGTGGCTTAGCCGTGAGAGCGTTTTTTCCATTTAGGGGCGTGGCACCGCCCACTGAAAAACATAATGCTTATGTTATCGTTCCTTAGAGCCTACCATATCTCCATACCAAATTTCGTAAAAATCAATGCAGTGGTTTAGTCGTGAGATCGTTTTTTCTATTAAGGGGCGTGACACCACCCACTTTTAAAAAAGATATAGTCCTATGCACTGCTCCTTCTTGCAACCTTTCCAACAAAAAAAAAAATCATGCAAATCGGATGAAATTTAAGCATAGAAACAGGGACTGAACCGATTTCGTTTGCCTATTTATATATAGATATTATATATGGCTGTTAGAAACTCCACTGTTCATAGAAAGGCTTGCTAACGCAACTGTTACGTATGGGTAAATCTCCGAAAAATGTTCCAAAACATGCCTTTTTGAGCCCCTTCCTATTTTTTTAAATTTTGTTTTTTTTTACTTGAAGGTATAGAATATGATGACCTGAGCTTATGGAACATTTTTAAAAACTGAACATATGCTTTCAGGGTTGCCACATCATTTTTTTTTAAGTTTCGCTTAAACAATATATTTAAAAAAAATAAAATAAAATTTAAGTTTCAAAACGCTTAAATAAACTTTAGAAAAATCCAACATAAGCTTTTAGGGTTGCCAAAGGATTGCTTTCAAAAATTTATTTTAATTCTTCCTTTTTTTCACGTTCGCCGTTATAATTACCCACTAAAAAATAATAATATAAATCGTTAAAAACTGACCGACGCTTAAATCGTTAAAAACTCAGCGAAACGAAATTTGGTTTCAACAAAACTAACAAAAAAAAAAAAAAAAAACAGGGTGGCAACCCTGAATTTTTCTGTACGGTTGCAGGAAAAGTTTATCTGAGCGTTTCTGAAACCAAAAATTTCAATTTAGTCAAAAAAAGTAAAAATTATTTAAGATTTTCGAAAATAACCAGATGGCAGCCCTAAAAATTTATGTTGAATTTAAAAAGTTTATTTAAGTGTTTTAAGACTTCATGTTTATTTTTAAAATAAATAGTTTTTTAAGCAAAACTAACAACAACAAAAAGCCAGGTGGAGGGTTACTAAACGGAAAGTGATGAAATGTTGCAAAAAAAAAGACGAATAATGATGAAACGGAGAATGACGAAATGTTGCAAAAACAGTAAATAGCAATTTTTTAGCTAAAATATTTATACAGACAATGTCGTAAAATTTTTTTTTTTTAGAAAATAACGTAATATGCGAAACGGGCAAATTAAGTGCACTAAGAAGCGGTTAAGGACAGGTCGGAGAATGAGTTTTAAGCACGTTATGTGATAATTTCATAGTAAAATATCAAAAATAATTTTTTTTAAGCAATTCGTATAGAAGAAGCTCTGTTTTAAATAGTCAAAATGTCAAATTTTAAATTTAAACATAGTTTTGAGCCTCGGGACATTGAATGGTAAGCATATTTTTTAACTAATTTCATTCTCAGACTAACAGGCATTTCATATCCAAAGTCATTTAAGTCAAAAATTTTTTTTCCGTTGCTCAGTGTAAGTGCTGTTCTATATTTTCTCGTTGTTGTTATTGCTACCATTGTAACAATGCCGAGTAACTGCTGCAAAAGCATTACAAACTGATTGGGGGAGAGATTTAACATATTTCATGCTATCTTCAAGATATAAAGGAAACAAGTGCAGCAATGGCAACCAGTAAAAGGGTATGGTATTTGCTTTTACTAAAAACTGCATACTTATATATTTGTGTATGTCGTATGTATGTATATGCATAAATGTGTACTTGCACATTCTTCTTATAAACAAGGACATTCTTATTATTTGCTTAGCAACAAATGTCTCGATCAAAGTAAAAGATATAAAGAAAAAATAAAATGCTACTAAATTTAGTTTGTTGTTGTTGTTTTTTTTTCTAATTGGCATAACAATTGCTAACAACTGCTAAACGAAAAGCAAAAAAAAAACCCATAGAAGTAACCGATTTTAACCCCTTCATTGGTATCAATTTAAATATCAACGATGCAGAACAAAATGAAAATGTTTTGCTCAAAGTGAGTGGTAGTAGTTCATTATGCGAGCGCTATTTGGTGTGTCTGTGCAAGTGCTGATATGTTTGTGTGTATGTGTTTGTGCCTGTTATTGCACTTCTCACCTTTAGTGCACTTTTTCAGCTTCATCGATTTACTAACATATTAACTGTTTAATGTTTAACGTGCGTGGGTTTGTTTCTCTTTGCCGTTTAAGTCCTTTTTTCAGTATTTTCAATGGGTTCATTACCATAACTTTGAAGCAAAACTTTGCGTTTTATTTGGAATTTAAAAAGTTTCCCATTTTTATGGTTGTGGTGTTTATTGTAAGTTTTTTGTTTGAAACTTTGTAAAATTTTCATTGTTTTCAAGATGTCAGTCATATATGGCTGACGCTTATTTTTTGCGAAAATTATTAAATGAGGGTGGAGCGTGACTCTCCAAAAAATGTACCATTCAAAGGAAATTAAAAATTTTATATTTTAACTATTTAATGCAGATACCTAACCAGAGCTTCTATACGAATTGCTTGGAAAAAAGTAGTTTTGAATATTTTACTATGAAATTATAATATAAATTGTTAAAAAGTCATTCTCCGTCCTGTCCCTTACCGCTTGTTAGTGCACTTAATTTGCCCGTTTTGCATATTACGTTTTTTCATCTATTCATCTAGTGCCCTAAAATCGCAAAAATCACCATAAAATCCTTATATGAGCCAACTTTGCAAAACGCTCTGGCAGAATTACTTGTTTCGGCGAGTACTTTCGACGCCTTATAATGGATTTTAGTTCATTTTTCATGTGTCGCACTGTGTTATTCACCGTCTTTTTTCGCAACATTCATCATTCTCCGTTTAGTTAAAATTAATGCTGATTTTTCGTTGTTAGTTTTGCTTAAACTATTTATTTAAAAAATTAAAATTTAAGACGCTAAAATAATCTTTTTAAAAATCCAACATTTTAAGGTTGCCGCCTGGTTATTTTCGAAAATCTTATGTAACTTTAACTTTTTTTGACTAAATCGAAATTTTTGGTTTCAGAAATGCTCAGAAAAACTTTTTTTAAATTTTACAAAAAATTATCAGGGTACCCATCTGGTTTTTTAATGTTGTTAATTTTGTTTTAGCCAAATTTCGGTACGATGGGTTTTTAACGATTTAAGCTTCAATCAATTTTCAACGATTCAAACTATTTATTTTTTAGTGTGTAATTATAATGGCGAAGGTAAAAAAAAGAAGATTTAATATACAATAAATTTTTATTTTAATTTGTAAAATATATTGTTTAAGCGAAACTTAAAGAAAAGATATGGCAACTCTGAAAGCTTATGTTAATTTTTTAATAATGTTTCAGAAGTTCAGGTCATCATATTTTATACCTTTAAGTAATATAAAATAAAAAAAAAATAGGAAGGGACACAAAAAGGCATGTTTTGGTACATTTTTCGGAGATTTACCCATATATCCTATTTATGTTTTTTAATACTTATTTAATATAGTGTTTTGAAAATAATGTCAGTATGTTTTTGAAGTTTTTGAATATTTGTTGAATTTTTTGTATGACTTTTTGTTTAGAATTAATGTAGATTGAGTTAGCTCAATGTATAACACGTTTGACTGATAACCTGGGGGAGTAAGTTTAAATTCCAGACAAGAAAGATTTTTTTAATTTTTTTATTTTTAGAGTGCACTCGAATCCCAGATAAAGTGTTTTTTAAGTTATAGCAAATATTTGACATTTCATCAAACAGATATCATTTTTCGCCCAATCAACAATATTTCAAGGTCCAATTAAAGGCATATTAATATTTACCAAAATTTGTTAATTATTAACAAATATTCAATCAAATATATTTCTGTGATGGAAACATACTCTTTTCTCAGTGTACATATTTGTTATGTTTTTTCTAAATTTTTTTTTAATTTTTCCCTTTATTATTAGTCAAAAGTTCGCGCACAACGTCAGACATATTTGAATGACGGCACTGATAAACGCATTTTTAGCAAATGTAAAACAAAAATTGTAAAATACAAAAATTTTCTTAAATTTTTCTCTGCAAAAAACAAAAAAAAAAAACAATGTCGTAAGAAAAATTTTCTGTACATTGAGAAAACTGAGAATATCGGCTGATTTTAAACCACTTGAAACTAGACGAAAGCTTGTGGTACAGTTAATTGTTCCCATCATAACGTACTCTGATGTAGTGTATAGTAAACTGGATTCTAGTTCTAAACTCAAATTAGAAATTGCGTTTAATCATGCAACACGTTATGTTTATGGGTTGAGGAAGTTTGATCATATATCACAGTTCAAAAAAAGTATCCTTGGCTGTGATATATTGAACTATCTTAATTTTAGAAACTGCTTGTATCTACATAAGCTTATTCATTTAAAAACCCCATTGTATTTATTTGAAAAGTTAATATTCAGTCACTCAGCAAGGAGCAATGTTTTGATCTTACCAAGTATTAATTATCTAAACCCAACAAGACTCTTTTTTGTCAATGCTATCAGACTCTGGAATTCACTGCCAGTTCATCTAAGATCAACTATTACAGCAAAAAGATTTAGGCTTTCCGCTCTTGAATATTTCTCTAATTAAAAAAATAAAATAAAAACCATTTTTCTATTTCATATATTTTTTCATCTCTAAACACATTTTTCTTTCTTTTTTTTATCTTTCTCTCTTCTCTTTATTATTTTTTTTCTCTTTCTATTTTCTTCTTTTTTTCTCAAAATTGAAGTTTAATCCCAGATATATTTCTTTGTGCTATAAAAGAACTTAGTCCTTATTGTACTTATATTTGTTATTATATTTAAATAAATTGAAATTGAAATAAATTGAATTGAAATTGAAAAATTTTTCAGTTGAATATGCCACACATTATCAACAATGACAACAGAGTTTATCGAACTAGAACTATAAAAAAAATTTTGATTTCTGAAGACAAAGGCTTAAGCTTAGCACCCATGCACATGATTTTTCCTAATCAATTAAGGTCAACAACTCATTTTTTTAGTTCCGTCGTTGTTACACTTAAAAAGGATGTTAAAAATTATATGATGTCAATGACGCACAATCATCGTCAACAACCTATTGCCGCTGCTGCTGACGATGATGACAACCAACATCACATCACAGCAATAATCAAAAAAACCAACAATCACAGTTGATCAAATTGCAGATGTTAATGCTGCTGTTGTTGTTACTGCTGCTGCTGCTGAGCGGTAACAACTGTTGTCTAGCAAATATGTATGTATGTTTTTGCATTTTATTAAATAATTTATGCAGACAGTAGATTTCATCATTCTCATTTTTTTTTTTTCTTCAAATAATTGATATGTTACCAGCAACAATGGCGAAGAAAAAAAAATCAACAACAATTTGTCTATGGCAAAGTGTTGTGAGAATTGTACTACAATAAGAGAAGAGAAAAAAAAAAAACTATCATATCCTGTGGATTGAAAAAGCTCAGACAGTATATTCTCTTCTAAACCGGTTACACATGCGCGCATATGTATGTACGGTTCGTATATCCTTCTTAGTCTGTTTATTTATTTCTTTAGTTTTTTTGTGTGTGTACGGTTGCTGTTGCTTACAATTTTCAGGTTAGCGACCTAAACGGTAGTGTAGCCGCTTTATATTTGATCGGCTTAAAAAACATCTGTCCTTGCGTTACAATGAAAGAGGAACAAAAATAGGAATATGCAGCAGACAAGCAAATAAATCCTTTAATCGTAAATGTTTAAGTTTATTCTTTCATTTGTAAAAGTATTTCGATACGTTTGCTGCAAAGTTGAATGACATTTTGGATTGAATATTAAGAAATCAATTTAAAAATTAGAATAATATTGTTGTATTCTTCAAACTTGACATATGTGCTTAACCATCAGTGATGTCTCGGAAAAGAGACCTTAAGCTACTTTGTGTCGAAATTAGAATATTAGTATTTCTAAAAACAGGATAAAATTTTGAACTGAGTGACACCAAGTTCCTGAAAAACTTCAAAGATTCCCGAATATATGTCAATTTAAAATTTTTAGTTAAAAGCAGTAAGTTTTGAGCAAATGATAATTAAACTTTTGCGTTGAAACGTCCAAGAAAAAATTAAAATAAATAATTTAAACCTTCATCATAAGTAGTTATTTGGAAGGATTACGGGCAGTGCTGGGTGTAAAAATCTATGAACTTGATATGTTTTAGATTAATATTAATCTAATTTAAGTTTTGGCCTGTTTCGAACAATTTAATCAAGTAACTTAAGATCCCTTCTCCGTAACTGTTTCTTATATATATGAGTTTTATAATAAGTAGTTAAGTTTAGTAAAAAAATAAACAAAATTTTAAATAACGAAATGAGAAAAATACATACGGGTTTAGTTTTTGGTTCCTGAAAAGAAAAAAATAAATAAAAAATTAATATATCAATTGGCAAAATATAATTTAAATCAAAATAGTTTTATTCAATAAGAAGTGAAATTATAAAGAATCGGAATATGTATGCTCTTAACTCAATCATCGAATTATATTTGCTTCAGTTTCTTAAGCTTAAAGAATATAGGCATCAACAGGTTTAAAATTCTAAATTCTAGATTCTTATTTTATGGCTAGTAAACTTTTAGCATATGCTTAGACTATCTCGGCTATCTTAAGACGAATACTAAAGGTTTGGTGGCCTCGCACTATATCAAATGCCGAGCTACATCAAAAATGTAATCAGAGGGCTATTGCAATCGAGGTCAAGTTGCGCACATGGAGATGGATTGGTCACACTCTCCGGAAACCACACAGCGAAGGTTGTCGCCAGGCTCTTGAGTGGAATCCACAAGGTAGTAGAGCACGTGGTAGACCCGAAACCAACTGGAAGAGGTCGCTGGAAAAGGAAATCCAAGAATCGTGAAAGTCGTGGCTAGAGATTAAAGTCATCGCAAGGGATCGTTACAAATGTAGAGATTTCATATTGGCCCTATGCTCCTCCTAGGAGTTAAAGTAGAATACATACATACATACATACATACATACATACATACATACATACATCCCGGAAACGATATGAGCTTGGCAATGATATTTTTAAGTTATAACTAAAGAAGCCAACTTATTGTGAGTGAAAATCAGGTGATGTTAAAATCAATACAATCAAAAATACACCTAAATTTTCAGTTTTCGATTTTCAAACTATTCTGAAACTTTTTTTTTTATTATGTACACATTACACCGTGAAATAAATAAATAACTTAATTAATAGTCCACTATCCGCATTGCTCCCGGACTCTTTTGAATTAACATTGATGCTTTAAAGTTGTATTTTTCCCGAAATTCGGTCTTCGGCCGGAAATCAAGAGACCATATTAAAAATCAGGAGATTCTTGAAAAAATCAGTAGAGTTGGCTGCTGTAGTTATAACTAGAACTAATAAGGACTGCGTTCGATAAAATTGTCCCACACATTTTATCCAATAACTTGGCAAACAAACTATAAGTTCATAGCCTATAATAAAAATTTTTGAAGACCACCCGGGGTAGACTACCAATAGAATTGCTCGGAAAAGCTAAGTTAATGTGAAATTGGGATCAAGAGTTCTGAAAAAATTTAAGGAAGACTTGAATGTGTTTCAAAAGCCAGGTTCCCCGAAAGAAAAAGGCATTCGTGACCAAAACAAAAAGAAGAACTTCGTCACAATTTTGAAGAGAACCCCAACATTTCATGCAGAAAACTGGCACAGAAGGTAAAGTGTTCCAAGTTTTTAGCTTGCAAGGCCAAAAAGGAGGTTAGTTTGAAGACATTTAAGGTACAAAAAGTTTCTGACAGAAATGCTATGAAGAACACGAAAGCAAAACACCACGCCATAAAATTAAAAATTAATTTTTTTTCCATAAATTCAAATGCTGCATCATGGACGACAGAACGTATGTCTTAGCCGATTTTACACTGTAAGCTCGCGGGGGAATGCGGACGAAAAGCTTAAGTCAAAAAAGCAATCAAAATTTCCTCGTAAGTTCTTGGTTTGACAAGCACACTGCAGCTTTGGCAAAAGGAGCAATTCTTTTGTAACCACTGGAACAGTAAACTCCGAATTCTATATTAAGGAATGCTTGGAAAAAAAGTTTAATCCTTTCCTACGAGAGCATGAAGTTTCCACTTTCTTTTGGCTAGACCTAGCATCTTGTCATTATAGTAAATTGGCCTTGGAAAGGTACTCAAGAAATAATGTGATTTTGGTGCCTCGTGAAGCAAATCGTCAAAACTGTCCAGAACTCTGGCCAATTGAAAGATACTGGGCTTTGGTCAAAAAGGAAATAAAGGCAATAAAAAAAAGTTGCCAGCTAGAAAGTAATCAAATATTACCATAAAATCCTTAATGGAAGGAGTGTCAGAAAAGTTACAAAAAAATTGTAAAAAGAAATATTATTAAAATTCTAGATACGTCATAAAAATTGTAATAAAATGGCGGTTCAAGAATGAGTCTAATTTTTAAAATCGGACTACTAGTTCCAGAGATTTTTTGAATTTTGTATGGGACAATTTTATCGAATAGTTCTTCAAAGAATCAAAAGCTTTGCTTTCGAAGAGCTCATATTACACAGAAACTTTGCAAATGAATATAATTTAAAAAAAAAAAACATAAAATACATGGTATTTTTTGAGCTTTTTATAGAATATTTGAACTGTTCCCGATTTAAAAAACTCGAGATAAGTATCTCGAAACAAAGAATACAAAACATTTTCAAGCTTTCCAATGGTATTCCAAAAACTTTCCGGAAAATCAAAAAAACTTAAATTTTTTACGTGACATACATGTCTGTGGACTTTGGACAAAACAACCTAAGTCGAGATAAGACAATTCTCCAGGATTTTGGTCCTATATATAAAACTTAAATACGCTTCTATTGGTATAACTGCCATGTCTCTATGATTTCTTGTTACAGAGGTTCAATAGTGTCCCTTAGTTCACGCAAAATTTGAACTTAGTGCCATTTGTGCGGTGAAGAGTTATGAACCAAACGTAAAAAATAATTCGACAGCTGACATTTTAAGATTAGTAAAAATGTATGGAAAGAGAAGATTCAACGCTGCATCAACGAAAATGAGCTCTCCTAAATTGCCAATTTCGAGTTAGGTTGTTTTGTCAAAAATCCACAGATCGAAAAATTTTCTTGGGAAAATTCCAATGATTTTTTGCGAGCTCTCGCTAACATTAGGGAGGTACATTAGGATGTTAAGAACTAAGATCCGATGAGTAATTACATTAGGATGGTATGAACTGAGATCTGATGGGTAAGTACGAAAAGAGGGTACTTCGAAATCATCTTGCAAAAAAGGTTTTGATTCGCCAGTGTACGGCGCGCTTTTTATCCCCATGTCGCACAGTGTCGCGAACCCATATATAGAGTGCCCAAAACTAGTAAACGTTATCCAATTTTGATAAAATTTTGCACATTGATGCTTTTTGCTAAGATTATGAAAATTTTAGGAAATTGGAGTGGTCCGCCCATTTTTTGCTTCTAACTAAGGCAATAGGGCCTTTTGCGTCATTATTTTTTTATGGTCTCCCAAACTTTTCTTTAGAATTCACAAATAAACAAAAAAAAACATATGTCCAATAAAGTAACTGTAAACAAAAGGTTAGTTAATACAAAAATCTGCTCAGAAATTGCTCTACTACATAGGAAAAATGTAATTTACTTTTAAAAAGTTAGTTTAAACTAAGGTATTTAGTAAAATAGGCCTGCTTTAGATTTAAGAATCATGGAACGAAATTTTTTTTTTTTGTGGCATTTATTCTATTTTTATAAAACTCTAAGCTTAAGGGGCTCGTATAACTATGCTATTATGATTTATTATTTTTTTTTAATTTCTATTAGTTTAAGTATACTTAATAAGATGGCATCATGGATGAGTTTATATTTTAGACTTTAACTATGACCCTTTTGGCCGCACTCGCGGCACTGTGTGTCGTACAGTAGTAGTTGCTTTGTTCGCTCGCTTCCGATACCCTTTAAAAATGTATGTGCCTATCCATATCTGTCAAACAGTAACAGAATGTCTGTTTTTATATCGCTTTATTGGACATTTTCCAAGCGGATATTATTTGTCCCGGTGCCAGAACCGGTTTTATTTCAAATTAAAGTTTGTTCTGGTTGTGCCTTCGAAAGCAAAAAATCATGCAAATCGAATAACTGATTTTTAAATTAAGGTATTTTCAAAGGATCAGGACGAAGTCGAAGGTAATTCAAAAAAATGTACCCAAAAACCTTGTCATGCAAAATATTTATAAAAGAAAGAAAAAATCATGCGAATCGGACGAATGGTTCTCGAGTTATGGAGAAACAGACAGACAGCCAGACGTTGTATTTCAGATAGTATTGTATGAATTATGATGATGATACTCGTAAAAAAAGCAATTATGAAATAAAAACGAGTAAGGATGCTATGCTTTACCGGCCACAAATAAAATACCCTACACCATAGCATTTTAAAAACTTTACTTGTACGGGAGATGCCACGTTCTCTTGTCCGAATTCGTGTCTGTTCACTGATTCCCATCATTTTCATTCTCTGCTTATATCTTTTAAGAAAAAAGTAGTACACAAGATTTCATTGAATTATATGCTTTAGTACAATTATTCGGGAGAATAAAATGATGTTACCTGGAAAGTTTTGCGGGATTTTTGCAAATGAGTTATTTTATAGATTTCGATGTGCTCTTTCAAAATTTCAATTTTGCTACCTCGAATCGTGTTCGCTTGCGCCGCCATATTGGAAAAATGGCATCCAAGATCAGTTTTTTACAAATATCATTGTAACGGTTACATTTAGAGAAAAATATTGTGGGGCAATATTGTAGCTTATACAATTTTCTATAAAAGTGACCGTTTGATTGTTTTCGTACGACTTATAACTCAGGAGATATCCTAATTCAAAATTCGAAAAAAATTAGTAAATTGTGCATGCCGCTTATGAGTAGGCACAGAGGTGTGTTGAACTTAAAATTACAATAACTCATGAACGGTGGATCACACGTTTAAAGTAAAAATAATTATTTGTAGGAAATTACTTTTACTACAAGCTACATTTTATTTTTTTCATATGACCTATAGTTTAAGAGATATTTCTTCAACATTAAAATTTCGAAAAAAAACAGTTTTCTCAAAATAGCTCCAAAACTGTTCGACCTAGAAAAAAAATTGTTCATGCATTTTGTAGAACGTTTAATTCCCTATAAGAGTTTCTCCTAACTATGTTTTCGTCAGACTTACTCTTCATGAGATATAGCGACTTGAAAATCATTCAAAATTGAACATAGTAGGGCGCATAGTACAATATTCAATTTTGAATGATTTTCAAGACGCAATATTGTAGCTTATACAATTTTCTATAAAAGTGACCGTTTGATTGTTTTCGTACGACTTATAACTCAGGAGATATCCTAATTCAAAATTTTTCTCCAAATATATCCGCTAAAGAGATATTTGTAAAAAACTGATTTTGGACGTCATTTTTCCAATATGGCGGCGGGAGCGAACACGATTCGTGGTAGTAAAGTTGAAATTCTGATAGAGCACATCGAAATCTATAAAATAACTCATTTGCCAAAATCCCGCAAAACTTTCCAGGTAAAAATACCAAATGACTGTACTACTTCCCAAAAATAATAAAATGTTTTCCGCAGCCAGCCAGATAGACGGACTTGGCTATATCGACAGGGAAGGACATAGTGAATATTGTATAATTATTTTCAAGCCAAATTGTGAAATATTTGAGTAGCTTGAATATATTCTTTTAATCTGAACAACATTTACGTTTTCCTGTTAAGTACGAGGGAAATATTAACAATATACTAAAATATAGCACGTGAAGTGTGAAAACATCAAATGATTAATTTTCGGGCTGCCCAACATATTTTCGTGTAAACTGATAACTCCATAATATTTTCGTAAAATTGTTAAAAACTAAATTTGCATGCTGAAGGTCTTCTGGAAAAAGTCGTTAGTAAAGATAATGCAATATGTCGTGGTTAGAGACCAATATTACTTTTTCTACGTTGTTATTGAATTATAAAAACTGTAATATTTTTTTTCACAAACTCAAAGTGGCAATTGCATATGACAGCAGCAAAAATTAAGCGAAATTTGACATGACTTGTACCAGAGCAACATCGACAACAAAAACAGCAACATCAATAATTGAAGGCAAAACAAAAAATTAAATGATAATGGGTACCACTTCTGTCCTTTCGTTAAGCGCAACCAACTACAACAATAACAAGAACAAATTCAAAACAAATGTTTTAAATTTTACGATGCAAATGTGTTGTCTGTAAAATCAAAAAAAAAAAGAAAAAAAAAATGATGGAAACACGACGCGATTACGGATGAATGGATGTTTGGATGATGGCTTGTGATAAATAAATCAGTGCAATGGACAACAAGTAAAGCAAAAAACCACAGCACGTTGATTATTATCATCACCAACGACACAACATCAGCAGCACCAGCAGCAACAGCATCACCCGCAACAGTAGCAGCAACAACGACAGCGATAATAATGAAAGTAATAACAAAATCATCAACATTAACAGCTACAATGACTTATTGTGGTACATCATTAGGGTGGATTATATTAAATAAATTTGCTTTAATTTTTTTTTTTTAATATATCTCATTGAAGCTCTTCTGTTTCTAATTCTTTCTATAACTCCACAGATCTTCTCTATCGAAAATTTTCTTTTGCTGACTCTGATTTTCTTCTGAGTCTTGAGTACTCTTTCCAACTACCTTATTTATATGTTTTATAGTCTTTTTCTTTTTCTAATGCTTTGTGGTATTCAACTGAGGGGCTTTGCGGCAAACCTAGTTGTTCTTATCTTTAACATTTTTGCATAAAAAGTACAATAAGGGTATTTCTTCAAAAGTGTAAATGGCTCGAAAATCCCGTAAACTTGTGATAATCGTCAAAATCAGTACGAACTTTGACAGTTTTACGATGTTTTCGAAGCTTTTAAAAAATGCCCTAAATATTTTTTCTTGAAATTTTTCCTAAATCTAAAAATTTTAAAAAAACATCCTCCCTGCTCATCATGAATATTCATTTGTTTCGTTTATTTCATTTGTTTCATAACTTTTTCACTTACATTTTGCAATTGTGTTGATTTAATTTAGTTCATCCTCTTTTGCTCCGCATACCTACTACATAGATATTTTTATTAATTTTTTTTTTTTAGTTTTTGCCTTCCAGTAATTGAAATTGAATGAACGACAAGAAGATTTGTAATAAAAACTAATGAAAATGCATTTTATGATGACCATCAACGGTTTCTATTAAGGTGCATAACAAAAATAAATTGTTAATTTGTAGCACATTGTAAGTGCTGATACATATGTATATCAGAGCTATGAAAGCTTATAGTATAAAATGGTATAGTTTTCAGAGACTTATGCAGTACCAAATGAGAAGTTTCGCACTAAGTAGGTACAGTTATTTGAGATAAGAAACAAACATAATGTAAGCTCTCCAAGTAAAAGTAGTATCTTATATTCCAGATCAGAGGCAAGCCCTTAACACGGTCATCTGATCATTTTCTGATTTGTCTTACATTTCTAAAGAGATCATATATGCCCCAGAATGCAAAAAATCATTTTTGTAGCAATACCTATGGAAGCAGCCAATTAGCTATTAAATAAATTTTATAGGGTGGATGTTTGGATGAGTTCTCTTTGCGAACTGAGTTCTTTTTTATCTTTCTATTCTTGATAATTGTTTTAAAATCTATTAATTACCATTCTGACGGTGGTCCTTTTCTATCACGTCAGAATTCTTCGATATCTTTTAGTAAGGGACCTGTTGGCAGAAAAATTATGTGATAATATTGTTCGGCAGAATATGATAATTGCAAATTGCCTGCCAATTTTTTTTTTGCTGATTTTTAAAATAGCAGCTCTTCAAAAATAAAAAATCAATAAATAATAGCGATATGTAATAATATCGTGTCTGCCACCCATTTAAAAGTAAAAAGTAACGTAAGTGCAAGGTTAGGTTAGGTTTAAGTGGCGGCAAATTAGCCACACATAGACCAAAAAGGTCCATAGTGATACCACATCATCCCGGACGTTGAGTCACGTAGATGTAATTAATTACTTAGATGGGGTTTCAGCCCTCTTCAGGCTTGAGCGTGAAGGCTTTAGAAGCCATTGCGAAGTTTTTGATTGGTTTAAGACCAGTATCTGAAAGTTCTTCAAGATTGTTAAAAAACATTTGTCCAAGGGTTTTAAATCTGGTCCTGCAAAGCGCTGGACAAAAATACAGTAGATGTTTCTCCTCTTCGTCTTCATCACATCACCGACACCTATTATCCCCTAGAACGCCCATTCTATGAGCGTGATAACCAATAAGTGTCCAGTGATGGCTCCCACAATTGTTCTACATGTTTTACGAGATAAAGAGAGAAGGTAGTCGTTTTTATCTTTACAGAAAGTTGGGCAAAAATTTTTGGTTATTTTGCTAGTATTTGAGTTGATCCATTTTAGGTTAGCCTCACAGTAAAGCGATTTCTGATATATAACATTGTGGTGCTGTAACGGAAGTGATACGCTTAACGGTTCACCATTGAGTAGCACTCCTGCTTTTGCCTGTTCATCAGCAATTTCGTTGCGTTCTATACCTTGGTGACCAGGTACCCAGTTCAGGCATGTTTCAAACTTACTGCTGAGGATTTGAAGTAGATTGTAGCATCGAATGACTGAATTGGATTTAATTATATAGTTTGTAAGGGACTTAAGGGCAGCATGGCTGTCAACATAAAAATTTACCCTTTCGAAGCCTCTGCTCGCCATTATGTACACGTTCCGTCGCCATACTAATCGCCTCCAACTCAGCTTGAAAGATGTTACAGTATTGTGGCAATTTATACTTTAATGTTGTATTATAGGTGGGAATGAAAACCCCAGCCCCCACCCCTGCTTCTTGTTTGGAGCCGTCCGTGTAAATATTAATAGAATTTGATGAGTCTGAAACTCGGTTAACCCAAGAATTTATCGATTCTATGTTAACAGAGAACTTCCTATCAAGATGCAGTGTTGGTTTACAGTAGTCAGTCGACTTTTTACAAACAGAGCTTAGTTTGCTGTGTCCGGATTCTCTGAAGCTGAAACCCTCAATTTATTTCAGTCGGATCGCAGTTTTAAAGACTACTCCTTCCGCATATAAGTCAATAGGAAGCATGTTAAGTATTACATTTAATGATTCTGCTGATGTAGTTTTTAGAGCACCCGTAATGCTCAAGCACATAAGTCGTTGAATTCTTTCTAATGGTTTTAAGAGAGATTTATTTTCGAGTGCGTTCCACCAGACAAATACTCCATATAACAAAATAGGCCTAACGACAAAGCAGTATATCCAGTGTGTCACCTTAGGTTCTAAGCTCCAAGTACGACCAAACATGACTTTGCACAAGTGCAAGCGGCAGACATTTTTCGTGCTGCGATTTTGAGCTATTTTTTTTTTTCTTATTTTTCATGACATAAAAAAATTATGAAATTTCATCGTCAGGCAGACTACGTTTTTTGTGAAGATAACAAACATCATGAGGATTAATAGAACCCATTTCTGCTATTCCGATTTTACTACAAAAAAAAAAAAACTGTAAGGTTGCAGAAATGTAAAAAAAAATCACTACATTAAGTCACTTAATCATGTCTGCCGTTAAGCGTAATAGTTCTCTCGAGTGCCCTGAGCATTCTGATTTTTTAAAAACAAACGCTTTTTAGTATATGGCCATTTATGGTCACAGGCCAGAGTATACTCTGCTATGGAAGTGCGAGCTAGACTAAGTTTGATTAAGGATATCTTTTAAACTTCATATAGGTAGTATAAAAAAAAAACCTTTAAAATCTTTTTTGTAGGATATTTTCAGAGCTATAAAACTGCCATAAAAAGTTTTTCGTGACCTTTGACCACGAATATCACACAACATTATATAGTATGTGTCGTTTATCTTAATAATGGTGTAAGTCCATTGCGGGGCAAAAGTAACATTATGTGCCAAAATAATCATTTTTTTGAACAACATAATTTTAGTAACATAATGCCATCAATTCTAAACACTGTAAACTTTTCGTGAGAACAGAGCCCAATTTAATTCGTTTGTAACAAATTTTGGACCAATTCATATTTCGACGTTACTTTTGCTTCGAAATGGACTTACACCACTATTCGAATGAACGGCACATAAGTATATAGTTTTCTATCAAACCTTTAAAATGTTAAAACAAAGGTCTGTGCAAAAAACTTTCAAAGAATTGTTTTTTATGGTTTTTAACGATAATAATAACGAGGAGATAATAAAGCATAACTTTTTTTGCAATTTCTAAGTTGTATAAAACACAAAAATAGCGCTCTGGACGTCTGCCGTCCCGAAATAATTATTTTTTAGGAATAACACTAACGCAATATAGCAATGGCAGACTCGATGTTATGACATATGATAGCATTTTTTTTCTGCAATTTCAAAATTCGACTAAAAAAAATCAGCGCGATTTCAGGTAACCAATTAAATACTTTGAAGTTATCAAAAGAATGGGAACAACTTACAGTGTAAGAATCAAAGACGATTTAATCACAGCTCCCTAACTAAAGGGTTTTCCATTAAGACGTGTGGTACTTTAATTTTGAATAAAATGCAAATGGTTTGGAATTCTTCCAAATATTTTATTTTGTTTGAAAGGACACAAAATAGTATTATGTGTAGAAAATTATTTCACGGATATGTTTACAGCGTATATTCCGTAGATAGTATCTCACTCTTTTGGCCCGAATGGCCCAAATCACAGATGTAATCTTGCTTTTCAAGTCTGGAATCGTCTTCGGATCACGCACATAGACTTTATCCTTCGTGTAAGCGAAATAGTCCTCCAACATAGTGTGGTACCGCTCAGAGTTACCATTTCCAGTGTTTCCGTCCTCATCTACGAAAAAAAAAAAGGCACGACCTATAAACCACACCAAACATTGACTCGCGGTGGCTGCATTGGATTTTCCGAGCCCCTGCAGTTTTGCTTGTTAACATAGCCGCCGAGGTGGAAATGAGCTTCGTCCGAAAAGATAATTTTTTCGAATTTTGGATTTTGGATTTCTTGGAATTGACTTGGAATTTAAGATCCAAAATTCGACGATTTCAACGCGTTGTTCTTTCGTGTAGCAATCCATAACTAAAATTCTATACTGTCACGATGAAAATAACACAAAATATGGCGTACAAGGGTAGATAACGCAGATTTTAATCGATAACAAAGTACCACACCTACTATTGGAACACCTTTTACTTTCTTTAAAATGCAGAAATCGCAGATTCGAAGCACATTTCAAAATAAGTATATAGTGGAACACATTCTTGCCAACGGCATCGGCTAATTTGACTTCACCTTATAATTTTTGCAATTGAAACTTTATTTTTCATTGAAGTATGTAGTATCTCAACTCAACACAAATGACTAAATTATATTTGTATGAATTTGAAATCCATTACTTTAGTGTAGGATAACTCGAAAATTAAGGATCCAATTGAGAAAATTAAAATAAACTCTATGTTGGAGTTTTCTAGATTTTAAAGCTAATATAGCTTAGAATCATCGTGTGATAGAAAAAAAATCAAGTTTAGATTCATAAATAGAAGGCTTCAAACCCCAAATAAACAAAAAGTTGTAAGTTTTAGAGGCCTTTGTGAATAATAAATTTTTTTTTTTTTTTGTATTTTTCTATTACATGCGTAGTGTAACGTAGATGGTTTCGCTTCATACCAAAAAATGAGTCTGCCAGACAGATTCACTTCGGGGTTTTCGCTACTTTTGAAAATCTGGGAATTAGGATTTAATAGAGCAGATTAGATTATCGGCCGTGCAGCAATCGGGTCTCCAGTTACTTTCATATTAGATTTATTATTAATAATAATATTTCAATATTCTATGCAATATACTTAGCTTAGAATGGTAGGAAACGATGTCAGGAAACTTTTTGTTAAAAGCATTAAAAAGGAAGGCCTTACTGAAACAATTAAGGATAAACAGTTGTAAGATATTTAATGTTTTATCGATAACAGGTACACAAATTCACCACTGTATTGGAAATGTATAGGACATAACTATTTTGCATAATTTCAAAGTTAACAAATACAAAAATAGCATAAAAATACAAATACACACACAGTAACTATGTTACAACAACTGCGTGCAATACGCATTGCAAGGATTTTAAAACTCATACACATGGATAGACCATCCTACCATGTGTGTGTTGTATGCCTGTCGAGGTCAATGATCTATAGTATTTTTGAATTCCTTATTTTGTTTGTACGAAATTTTCAATGCAATATTTTTGTATATGTATGTTTGTCTATACCCAAGGGGAAAAGTAGTGCTTCAAAAACCCTTCTGAAGTGCATCCTTTTCACCAATAAGCGCTTCCGCTCCGTAAGGACAATACTTTCTTTTTAACATTGCATGTCATAGGATGTAAGCGAGCAAAAGCTTACCGCAGCCTTACCAAAAAAGAGTTTTTAAAGCGCTTATTTGTAATGCTGCGGTAAGCGTTTTTTCAATTAAATTAAAAAAAAGAAAAAAAAGAAAAAAAAAAACTGGCCGCGCCAGGATTTGAATCCACGACCCTCCGCGTGCTAGATATTTTTTTCTTACATTTACCAACCCTTTAGACCGCTCCACCAACGCCCGATGATATGAAGAGGTATTAAATTTGTATATTAAGCAAATGTTGTCCTGCAGCATTACATACATAGAATCATTGTGCAATCAGTTTCAATTCAAGTAAGCAAAAGTAAATAAAAATGAGAAATTAAAATAGAAAAGTGAAATGAAAAAGGTTGAATAAAAAATATTTTATTAAAAAAAAAAAATAAAGCAAAAACAAATAAAAAAACGGAAAAAAAAATCACCCGGGCTGGGTTCGAACTCACGTTGTTCTTACTGCTGCCTTATATGGAATCATTGTGTAATCAATTTCAATTCGGGTAAACAAAAGTAAATTAATAAGAGAAAGGAAAATATAAAAGTGAAATGAAAGATGTCGAATAAAAAATATTTAATTAAAAAAAAAAATAAAGCAAAAAAAAGTAAAAAAAAGTAAAAAAAAAAATCTCCCGGGCTGGGTTCGAACTCACGTTGTTCTTACTGCAGCTTTATAAAAAATCATTGTGATAGTGCTTCTAAATTTCTATGGGGACAAGCACTTTTGAAGTGCTTGGATCAGAAGCGCTAGAAATTTTTCCTCTTGGGTATTTATGTATGTATAAATTGTATTTTTATTTTTCATATTTACAAATGCTGTATTGCATATGCAGATGCAACTCGTGGAGTATTTACTTTATATTTGATTTTCGTCAGTTTGAAGAAAACGAAATGCGCATCTGTCTAATAGTTGTATTGTTATTCGTTAGCTTTGTTGAAATAGTTTTTATTGTAGGATTTTTTATTGGGGGTTATCGTGAATCAAGATTCCCGGGGAATTTTCTCAGACTGCAGTGCATTCTCTATTGCAGCTTAAGAAAATTCCCCGGGAATCTTGATTCACGATAACCCCCATTATGATTATTGAATCTACTTCGATTTTTTCTGGGATTTTGATTTCTTTTAATGTTGTGCATTTTTATTTTCACACCTGTTTGAAATTTTTCTTTTTAAATGTCATTTTGGGAGTGATGATTTTATTAGAATTTTTATATTAAAAGTTTTGATTTTCCATTATAAATTTTAATATATATAACATTTGATATTTCTCCAAGAAGCAGCAGCAAATAAATCATTCCGTTTTCCAAAGAAAAAGAAAACTTAAACCGTGTGACTTAGCTGTGAAGTTGCAAGACAAGACATAACAAACCAAGGACCTCATTATATATTGCTTGTCCTGGGGTTCTAATTTCTTAAAATTTTTTTCTCTTTATTTATGTATCCTCTACCTGTGTGCATTAACGCAGAAATAATAAAAAAAATCATGGAATAACATAATGAATAAAGTTAAAGAAGGAATGGAAAATATGCGCAACAAAACTTTTTTCAATTATCTGCTTTTTATGTCTAAGTAAGTTAATAATTTCTTTTTAAATTACTCATTGTGTTAGTTTTTAATTTTTCAATTTGCTGAGTTTAATTTGTTTAACAGTCTTACTCTTAGATTGTTTTTAAAATTAAAACATTTAAAAAAGTTCAACGGCAGTTTGATTCCATCTTAAACCGATCAAGATTTTTATGATTGAATCCGATTTGGCTTTAAATAGCATAAGCAATAATGGCGTAGTAGAGCAAATTACTGCGATACATTTTTTCCAAATTTAAAAAAAGAAGACGGAAATTTTTAGTTTATTTTTTTCAAGAAGCTATAACTATACTAAGCGATGAACGTCCAACGACTAAGTGATGAATCCAGAAAACTTTTGAGTACCTCTACAGTCGCAGAAACATGGCAGTATTCTTAACATGAATCATAGAAAATAACACAAAATCGAAGGTGACGTATTTTGGGAAACTCAATAAAAATTTTTTTTTTTCTAAGTGTAAGCTATATAAAAACGTAAAAAATTACTTTTGCTATTTTTATTTGAAAGTCTGTTTTAGGACAAATCATTTGACACCTTAAAATTGAAAATTGGGTAAGAGCAAGTAAAAAACCTAACCTTAAAATTTCAAAGTCCCATATCTCCATAATTTTTGAAAAAATATTTGGTAGTAGTTTTCTCCACCAAGCAATAGTGGTTTACGCCAATTTATAGCCAAATCGGATTCCATAAAAAAAAAATCTTGATCGTTTTGGCATGGAATAAATCGTCAAGATTATTCACGAAAATTTCAGCTTTAAGAAAGGCCTGTAAGGTGATTAGTTGGCATTGTGAATACTACCAAGTCCAGGCAACCTTATCAATTAGACTATTTCTACGACTGTAGAGGCACTCAAAAGTTTTCAGGATTGTGCTATGCCAGACTAGAAACTAAAGATCGAAAAAGACCGTTTGACACATCAAAATGTCAGAAATACTGTCATGATGTAAAACAAGGTATCATCATCAATAACTTTTTCCTTTGAGATCTTAAAGCAGTTTGCAGTATGGATGGGAGTAGAAATTGTAAAGACGTTCAGCACATAGTCGTTTCGACTACCGTTGCTTTGCTCACTAGCTTTTTCCTCTCAGTTGCACTTGTTGCCTACTTGTTGCGATAAGTGCGGCTGTGCATAAGACTGTATTTGATGAAACTTAAGAATCAGTACCTGGAGACCGATCCCTGCTCGGTCAACAATCTGATTTTATTATTTTAGTCGATGTTTTTATTCATAGCTATTTCAAAATCCTGCAGGTGTAATGAAAGTTCAGCAATGGAGACGGATTCAGCGTCAAAAAGTACATAAAGCTGCATATAAGAATTAAAAAGTTCATTCTAATGTTTTTTTGTACCAGAGTTATTAACCAAAATTTTTATTTTGATAAAAAGTGGGCGTGGCAACTATTGAACAAAGCCTACTTTTCGTTATGCTTTAGATACTCCTGATCCAGATCCGCATACCAAATTTCATCGAAATATGTTGTATCTTTTGCTAGAAATAGCATTTAATGTGTTTTACTTGTATGGGAGGTTCCACGCACACCGGCGATATTTTGCCCACTTTCAGGTCATGGGTGCCTAATAGCAAGTAGACTTCCTACAGTTAAATTCAGAAAGATTGCTTTAGTAGTTTTGTTCTTATAGCGTATTATATCTTTTGTGGGCGGTGCCACGCCCTTCAACGTATTTTCCTAATATAACGTTATATCACATATTAATCCTTGTTTGCAGTGGTAACGTCTCCTAAATTATCATTAAAATTGTTGGAGTCGTTTTCGAGTAATATTAAATTAAAATTTTCAATGGTCAAAAAGAGGGCGTGGCACTTCTTCGATATCGCCCACTTTCCAGTTATTAAAAGGAATTGATAAGCAGTACCCACATACCAAATTTCATTAAAATATCTTGTAAAATTTGCGAGATATAGCATTTTACGTATTTTTCATGTATGGGAGGTTCCACGCGCAACTGCTATATTTTGCCCACTTTCAGATCAGAGATGTCCGATAGCAATTAGGCTCCTCACAGTTAATTTCAGAATGTTTGCTTTGTTAGATTTCTTTTTATACCGTTTTATATTTTTGTGGGCGGTGCCACGCCCTTCAACGAGTTTTCCCAATATAACGGTGTATCACATAATAGTACTCGTTTGTAAAGGTTATACCTCCTAAATTTTCATTAAAATTGTTGGAGTGGTTTTTGAGTAATATTGAATTAAAATTTTCAAGGGCCGAAAAGTGGGCGTGGCACTTCTTCGATCCCGCCCACTTTTTGTCTGTTACAAGGTATAATCAAGCCGTACCCGTTCACCAAATTTAATCCAAATAACTTGAATAGTTTGCAGGTTATGACTATATCAATTTTAAAATTTAGGGCAGTGCCACGCCCCCTGGTGAGCATTTACGAAGTTCAAACCTAGCTCATTCTTCATTGTGTGCTAATCTCTGACACTGTTCCAAGTTTCATTAAAATCGATGCATCCGTTCTCGAGAAAAATTTGGGCACATATATATTTATAAATATATAAATTTATAAATTTATAAATAAACATACAATTTTATCTCGTATAAGAAGAGAAGATATTTATTTACATATACATACATAAATAGGCAAACGAAATCGGTTCAGTCCCTGTTTCTATGCATAAATCTCATCAAAATAGCTTGATTTTCTTTTTTTTGGAAATGTTGTGAGGAGGAGCAGTGAATAGAATTTTTCTTTTTTTTAAGTGGGCGGTGCCACGCCCCTAAATAAAAAAACGCTCTCACGGGTAAACCACTGCATCGATTTTTATGAAATTTAGTACGCAGATAGGGATAGCACTAAGGAATGATAACATGACTATAATGTTTTGAATTGGTTGGTGCCACGCCCCTAAATAGAAAAATAAGTCTCACATCTAAACCACTGTATCGATATTTATGAATTTTAGTATGGAGATAGGGTTAACACTACGGAATGATAATATGATCATCGGCTTTGCCACGATCCTAAAGAAAAAAATGCACAGACATGGCTACTGATGAGAATTTCATTGCTTAAGTTAATAATTGGGGTGTCTTTTTAAAGCCAAATGGAAATAGTCGAATTTCGGCCACACGGAAAACTCTAGTAAGTTTAAACACGTGTTAGTCGAAATGATAAATATAATGATAAACGTAAAGGGTGTTTTTTTTAGAGGTATAGAACTTCGAATTGAAATAAAACACAAGAAAATCGTTTTAATGCCCATCAATTTAGCTTTATTGGAAGGATAATTTTATGCCATTAATGTTTAAATATGATTTTGGGCATGTGGCCGCCGCGGCTGGCTCGAATAAAGCCAATTCTACAGGTCCAATTTTCAACCATTTTTTTGAGCATATGGGGCCGTATGTCGGCAATAACGTCACGAATGTTGGCTTCCAAGTCCCCTAACGTTTCTGGTTTGTTGGCGTAGACGAGCAACTTCACATATCCCCAAAGAAAATAATCCAATGGTGTCAAATTACACGATCTTGGTGGCCAATTGACAGGTCCATTCCGCGAAATTATGCGCTCATCGAATGTTTCCTTCAATAAATCGATTGCGACGTGCGCTGTGTGGCATGTAGCGCCGTCTTGTTGGAACCACAACTCATCCACATTCATGCCATCCAATTCGGGAACAAAATAGTCGGTTATCATGGCTCTATACCGGTCTCCATTAACGGTAACTGACTCTCCAGCATTATTTCGGAAGAAGTATGGCCCAATGACTCCACCAGCCCATAGAGCACACCAAACAGTCAGTTTTTGTGGATGTAATGGCGTCTCAAGGGTCTCATGTGGATTCTCTTCACTCCAAATGCGGCAATTTTGCTTGTTGACGTAGCCATTCAACCAAAAATGAGCCTCATCACTGAACAAAATTTTGCGATGAAAATCAGCATCGAGATCAATCTCATTTTCGGCCCATACACCAAAATCACGACGCATTGCATGGTCTCGCGGCTTTAATTCTTGCACAAGCTGGATCTTGTAAGGTCGCAAGCCAAGATCTTTCCGCAAAATCTTCCATAAAGTTGATGGACAAAGCTCCAATTGCTGTGCACGGTGGCGAATCGATTCATTCGGGTCCTCTTCAACATTTTGCTCTACAGCGGCAATTGTTTCTTCGGTGCGCACTGTTCGACGTCTCTGCGGATGCGTACTATCACATAAAGTAAACGTACTGCGAAAACGATCCATGGTTAACCGAATTAATTGCTCTGATGGACGATTATGTCGACCATAAAATGGACGGAGCTTGCGGTAAACTTCGCGAACTGAATCATTATTTTCGAAATAAATTTGCACGATTTGCAAGCGTTGTTCTTTTGTCAACCTGTTCACGATGAAATGGCAAACCAAACTGAACATAAATGACATTAGAGTTGCCAGATTTGACCACAAAATGCCAGTTTTATCTCTATTCGAAAAACAAACCTCTAAAAAAACACCCTTTATAAAATAAACGATTCTTGCGCCAAGGTTAAAGGTATGGAGCATTGATGGTATCCCATTGCATATATATGTATATAGTACAGGGATTATTTGCACTATAAGTTCACTTTTGGAGCTCTCAATCTTCTGCTTTACTGTTTTTTACTTATTTCAAAACACATCCGTATTCTATTGTGAAAATATAGGAGTCATCAAGGAGAAGACATGACATAAGAGTCATTTTTTTATAACACATGCACACTTAATTACACATAAACATAGAAACCTGCTTAAACAATTGATATGCCATCATAATATGTATATATGTATAAAGTACTCGCATTCAACTAAAAGAACCCAATCGGAATAGTGTCCAAAGAATAAAAACGCCCACACGTATTCACATTGAGAGAGAAATGCCTGACGAATGACTCAAAAATCGACTCTGTTTATATATAAGACTTCTGAGGCATATCCCTAGTAAATGAAGAGTACAAGGTAATTGAGAAAGTCTTAACCCTCTAACCGCCAATGTAGACAAACTAAAGCAAGGAAAGTAAGAATTTGGGTTTTAAGTTAACATTGGACTGGAAAACACGAATCTAAAGTCCGTTTGTTGATATCTTTTCTTTTTATACCAAAAAATTTAAAAAAATGAATGGCTGCCTGTGGGCTGCTATATCGGTTAAAGCGTAAGAAAGTTAGAGTTGTACATTTTAAACATAAGATAAAATTCAGTTTCCATTGAACACAGAAGACCGATATTGCAGGTCTGGTAAGAAAATAATCAGGCAAACGATCGAAACCGTCATACTGCACATCAGCTACTGGATATTTTGCTTTGTGGCCATGGCAATCAGCGTGACCACTGGTATTAGGCATTTCGCATTCCGGTTTCGCGGAATATATGCGAATTCTGCGGAGGATAGATACAAACCAGCGGATGGGTCACAGGTTGCGGATAGTGAACGGCTTCTAGGTATAGAAGTTAGCCGGCCGCAAATACACGAATAAGGGGTCCAGAAAGGTAGCAGGTGACCAGCGTTGCGTCTTGAAAGAAAAACCCACAATGCTCATAGTTGGCGCTGATAAGGCGAATTGATCCAGCCTTAAAATAAGCATTCTGTCCCAATTTCAGTTGAAATCCTAAAGAGCGTCTGACCAAGAGTGGGCAGCTTCCAGGTTAGCTTCTGTTCCAGATTGGTTGGTTGAAATTAAAAGTGAATTTGGCCACTATTATTTGCAGCGCTTGCCGGATCCTGCCTTCAACTGCGTGGAGAGTTGCTGGGAAGATTATACTAATGAAGCATGGAAAACAATGGAAACGAATTCGCCAAGTGGTACCCACCAGAATGTGGTTAATCCATCTGCCTCCGCAGCATGCACGTCGGATTTGGAGGTGCTAGAAACATGCATAGTTAGGAATGATTATCCTATAATCGGAACCGATTAGTTTCGTCAAAATTTATAAAAAGTTATCTGTACCATCAAAGAGTAAGCGAGAAACTTGATTCGGCTATCCGAAAACAACTAGTAGGATTCCGGCGAAACCGATCACTAATTCAAATGCCGAACTGCACCAAAAATGCAATCAGAGGGCTATAGCAAACGAGATCAGGCTGCGCAAGAGTAAATGGATTGGTCATATTCTCCGGAAAATACGCAGCGAAGTCTGTCGCCTGGCCCTTAAGTGGAATTCACAAGGCAGTAGAGAACGTGGTAACCGAGAACCACATGGAAAATATTGCTGTATAAGGAAATCCAAGAATCGGGAAAGTCGAATCAAGAGATAAAAGTCATTGCAAAGGATCGTGATAAATGGAGACGTTTAATTTTTGCCCTACGCTCCTTCTAGGACTTACAGGAGTACATATAAAAAGGTAACACAACCGTAAATAACACCTAAAGATGTAAAAACGTATGGTACACATGAAAATATAGAACAAAAAAAGTTGGACGTAACCGACATAGCTGCCTACAGGCAGCCTTCATTGATATCACAAAAAATTAGAATTTGATTATGTTTTCCACTCCTTTTATTATCTAATATAAAAATATAATTAAAACCAAATAATTGCAAAAATTTTGAAGGCGAAACAACGATTAGAAGTAATTTTATTTATTTTTTCAAAAATTGCAAATATCACAAATAATTTTTACGAGTTTTTCACCGACTTCTGACATTCAATAAGACATAACAGCTCAACGAATAAACTTACAACTCCAAACTGGCACTAAAATGTAGACGAGAAAAATTTCTAAAAGATAGTTAAAACATTTAAGCTTTAAAATATTTAACCTTTAAACTAATTAAAAAAAACTCATAGCTGCCTCAGGGCAGCCTTACCGGTTAGAGGGTTAATTCCGTTCATCCATTCTGATCATAACAGAGTGTCTTGCATCTGAATTAAATAATGCTTTACGCGATTTAATCCGTTTTTCGTAAAACTACAATAGAGTTAATCAATTAGACTAGATAATATAGCATCATGGTAATGTTAAGGAGTGTTCAGACTGAATTAGGGCAACATGTTGAGTGAGGCAAATGATAACACTCTATCTATTTTGTAACAAACTTAAAACTGTTTATTCTGGGATAACAAGGTAACATCGGTAGCTATAATTTTATCATAATTACAGTGTTATATACCTAATATAATTGGAGTTGACTCCAGAAATGACATCTTGCTGGATATCCAAAGAAATGCAGTATAAGGTGTTTTAATTTCGGACTATTGCAGCTTTACATTGTTTCTTTGGCTAAAATATAGAGAAATCTTTAGGTGTAAAAACGCGGATGAATTCAATACGACTCGGTCGAAATTTTATTTTAGAGAACACTCAGGGTATCAGGGATATTGATTTCATGAATGTGTTCTATATATTTTGATTCAGATCTACATAAGACTAACCGCACACAGAGTCACAAAACAACAATAAATTGCTTCAATACACACCAAACAGCTGAAACAAAAGACATTGGGGGTTATCGTGAATAAATGTTCCCGGGCATTCCCCATAGTGTATTGAAGTGGAAAACTTCTTCTTGCCTCATGAATCAAAAATATTTTTTTCCGATTTGATGTGCTGCTAGACTGACAGAAAAAGAAGAGATAAATACATATAACAATACGTAAGATAAGAGAATTTTCCACTGACAGTAAAGTAAAGTAAAGTACGAAATTCTGTCATTGATGACATTATTTTCTACAAGGGACAAAAACTACTACACTGTTTGCGATTGTAGTATGTAAATATGTGGGTTGCATTCGGTCGGTCGGTCGGTAGTCCGTTGTACGATGAGTGAGTGCATTGCTCCTTCCAAAATGTCGTTCGTGACATACTCCACTCTCGGATGATTGCCAGCGAGTTGAGAGAAGAGTACCTTAAGTACCTTTTACTTTTGTGAGTTTCTTTTCATTTTTCGTTTTTTCTTCATTTTTCTTCTACAACAATGCATCATCTTCTTCTTATTCTGTTTGAAGCAGCATAGATTTATTTCATATGAAAAACCCATACATATGCACATGTATCCTGCATTAAAGTAACTCAGCAGCAGTAGCAGCATATTAATGGTCGTTTGTCGTCTCTTTGCATGTATCCTGATGAAAGATGAATGTTGCTGCTGTTTTTCGGAACAGAGATGCCAATAGGTTGAAATTTTTTCAAGTAAAAATTATGAATATTTTTTCCTAAATATACCGAAGTGGTGTCCCAGAAATACATATCCGACATGACGTACATATAAAGGTTTTTGGTACATGAAAAAGTAACGAATTAACATATTCAGGAAAAAAATTATTATAATGGAAAACTTCCAATGGTATTATCCCCATACGTCTAAATTTTCCCTTTCATAAGATACTGACAAAACTGTTTATCAAAGTATAGTTTTACCATGCAAGTCACAGTAAAAACAAAGAAGAGGATATGTCACCATTAAATATTATTATTATGGGATCTGCTTGGGCCAGAATTATTATTTTCTATCCATGCAAATATTAAACCTTTTTGAAAGTAAAAAGCAAACAAAAAAAAAAATAAGCAGTTTAATATACAAATACAGTTTCTGAGGACATGGTACGTACGTGGAAAGTCCCAAAAAAATTTCACCAAATATATCTTTACTAGAATGGCCCAATGGTCAAAATTTGACCACTAATGTGTTAAATAATTTTGGTACTTTTTGGACTGTTTTAGCACTTTTTTTTGCAATTTGGTACAATACAAAATAGAAAAGCTCATTTATCATCCCTGGTAAAATAAGAAATGTGAAACGAAAAGAAAACATAAAAAAAAAACATTAACTTAGTGTCGGTCAGCATTTTGTCTTTCTCTTTGTGCTGTATCCTCTTTTCAGCTCTGTGTGACCGCGTATTTTGTTGTTAATATTGAAAAATTTGCATTTATTTTTACCTGGCTTAATGGCAAAATATTAATATAATTGTAACCTTGTGCACATTTGCACACAAAAACCTTTCCAATGGTGTATAATTCAAAGTCGTGCACCATTTCTAACATAGTAAAAAAGGTAGGACAAATTTGTGTCTTGCGTATTAATATATAGATTTCCCTATATAGTCTTCTTTTAGCCTGTTTATACCCAGTTTATATCTATTTATCTGAGATGGTCTAGTATGTTCATATTGTATATTTTCTCGGCGGAAAAAATTTTAATGTTGGCAACTCCTTTGATGATTTTACTTTGAGTACTACTACATCTCTTTAGAGAGCTACATGATATTCGAAATAAAGAAGAGCTGTGCAATCTGATACACCTAAGGGCAGCATGGAATGTAGCATACAAATATACAGGCACATCAACAACTTAAGACATACATACATACCTACATACGTATGTAGCATATATTTGTTGTGTTTTTTGTAAGGAGCGCTTACAGGATTCAGTTGCATTCAAAAACATGTTTTCATACAACTTGTTTTATAAAGATAGGAAAAAATACAACGCTATAGGTACAAATATTCATATTTATAAAAAGTAAAACAAAAGAAAGAAACAACAAAAGAAATAAAAAAAGTAAGTTAAAAGAAGTGGCAAAGAATTATTCTTACTTAAGCAAAGTAAAGAAGACAAATAAACAATCAGGACACTTTATGTCCTGAAAAAAAAAAAGTAGAAAGTTTATAAAGCTGATCTCATCTACAATATGTTTTCTATTTATAAATTCTTAGACTCTGATTTAGACAGCCCTAAGAGGTCTATTTTTGGACGAACTTCTGATGGAATCAACATATAATTGTCCTATGATTCAGGGTTATGCTTATGATGTTGTATCATAATGTACCAAATTTAAGCTAATGACTTGAGAACAAGGTTTTAAAACTTTTTCAAACATAAATCTTTTTTCTAGAACTATAACTAGGAAAATGTAGGCAATTTATAGTAAATATTACTTTATTAAGTATTTCACTATATTTTATTTGTAAATATTAATTTACGGAACCATCAAAAAGTTTATAAATATGTTAATTTATATATGAAATTAGGTGTTAGTTACTTAATTTTTTTTAACAAAAATTTTTGGCCAACTTTCTGTAAAGATAAAACCGACTCCCTTCTCTCGTTATCTCATAAAACATGTAGAACCTTTGTAGAAGCTATCACTGGACACTGTCTTATTAGTTATCATGCTCATAGAATGGGCATTCTATCGGATAATAGGTGTCGGTGGTGTGATGAAGACGAAGAGGAGAATTTGGAACATCTACTGAGTTTTTGTCCAGCGCTTTGCAGAACCAGTTTAAAAACACTTGGACAAATGTTTTTTAACAATCTTGAAGAATCAAAAACTTCGCAATGGCTTCTAAAGCCTTCACGCTTAAGCCTGAAGAGGGCTAAAACCCCATCTAAGTAATTAATTACATCTACGTGACTCAACGTCCGGGATGATGTGGTATCACTATGGACCTTTTTGGTTTATGTGTGGCTAATTTGCCGCCACTTAAACCTAAACCTACCCCTACTTAATTTTTTTTTTTTTTTTTGCTACTCGATGGGAGTAAAAATCATGACACTCATTTTTCTGTATGTACGCTTAAATCATTACAAAATAATATAGACTCGAATACAGTCTAATGCAGATTGTCTACCAGATACCAGAGAAGACGTTTTCTGCAGACTCTGTGAAACAAATCCGAAATAGAGCTAAAACACTTCAGGATGATACAGTTAGAGCAGCTTGTAATATAAATAACTCGGATAGGAGCAACTTTGTCAAAGACCAAAGGAAATACTCATAAACTATACCTATAATATATACTCATTAAAGGTATAGTTTATGAGTATTTCCTTTGGTCTTTGACAAAGTTGCTCATATCCAAGTTATTTAAAAAAAAAGTTATCAAAGCACAGCTGAAAGTACTTTAAAAAACTTCAACTAATTTTTTTACTTTATGCTACAAATGTAACGTGGTATATATTCTGAGAATTATTTTATCTTATCAACAATCGTTTAACCAAAACAAAAAAAAAATATGAATAAAGTAAATGTGGATTAATTCATACGCATTGAAATAGAATCAAAGCTGCCTTTTAACAGTTCAAAATAACATCTGTTTGAAATTAACTACATAAATATTTTGTACAATAAAAATTTGATAAGAGAACTTTTCAAAATATACTGGCATACATATTTTTCACCTTAAATGTAATCAGTTTGTTTGATTTTTAAAAATTTACCATATGAAGAGTAAATGTTCAAAACGTAACATTGTCATTTTGGTACAAGGGACATTGTATTATATATAATTGAAGCTTTAGAGCGTTGAAAAGAAAACCCCGTTTCAAAATATATTACTCCAACAAATAAAAGATTTCATTCAAAAGGGCCCATTTCCACAAAAAAATGTTCAAAATTATATTTTCACAATTGCCTCAAGAATCTCTTGATTAATTGACACCATTTTCTTCGCCTAACAATATACATAAGTAAAATATTTAAAAATTTTAATCAAAATTATGCTCAAAATTTTAAAGGTAAGAACTTTCGGATTCAAACGTCCCATTATTAGTCATTCATAAAATTACTATACGCTCGTAATATGTATCACGAAAAAAGCTACAATTCTGTATGGCAGTAATTCAAAATTTTAACGATCCACAATGGTCGTGAATTAAATGTTTTCGATTTTTCACACAGACAGGAAGGAAAAAATTTCAGTTTTATTTAAAAGAAATAAAAAAAAAAAAAAAAATGCAACGCAACAAAACTGAGGAAATGAGCAGATGTTCCAAATCGAAGCAACAAACAACGACACAGAAACTGAAAAAATAACTGAGCCACGATCTACTGCCTGCCTGCCGCTGCTACGATCGGTGATGACGAAACAAATGGAAAACATGCAGATACACACATTCTATGGACATAACACATACTTACATATAAATGTACACGTATATTTATATCAACTGATGGCAGTGTTGCCATGCGTTTGTATGTTCTACAAACAATTATTTTCAAAATCTATATATTAATACGCAACACAAAAACTTGTCCATCTTTTTTTAATATGTTTAAAATGGAGTACGACTTTAAATTATACAAATTTAGAGAGGAATTTGTGTGTAGATGTGCAGAAAGTTAAAATTTTCTTAATATTTTGACTTTAAGCCAGGAAAAATTAAATACAAATTTTTAAATATTAGCTACAACAAAATACACGGTCACACAGAGCTGAAAAAAGGATAAAGCATAAAAAAAAACAAAAAGCATAGCACTGACTTCATATTTTTTGTTTTGTTTATATTTCGCTTGAATAATATACTATAAATAATGAGCTTTTCTATTTCGTACCGAATAGCAAAAAAAGTACTAAAAGTTTCCAAAAATACCAAAATTATTTAATACATTTGTGGTCGAATTTTGACCACTGTACGATTCTACTAATAATAAAAAGAAGTATTTATGGGACATTTTATTTGAAATCGGTCAACACCCTTTCACCAAAAATTGAGGTGATCTACCTTTTTTTAATTTCTCTAACCAAATCGATCATTGGCTCGTTGCTTTATTTTCTGTTAGTTAGTTCATAATTTTACAAAATTTGTATTTATTTAGGAATAATTTTAATAAAGCACAATCCAAAAAAAGTACTAAAACACAAAAGAACTTGAACGCGTAACGTGTAGCATAGTAAAAATAAAGAGGGAATTCCACACATCGTTACGTTCCGTTATGTTTGTAAAATTTAAAAAAAAAACTAGTAAAGGTAGTATCTTTTGCCTGGATAAAAACTAAATACCTTACCCTCCTAGGAGAGTATAAGAACAAATTGCTTATATGGGAAGTGCCACGCCCTCATCTTCGATTTAACCTAGATTTTGCGTAAAGAATGAATTTACTGTTCTGAGTGATTAAGTGCAATTCGGTTAGGTTTGCTTAGAAAAATCTTTCATTAAAGCATTTTGAAACTTTCGTTCATATGGGAGGTGCCACGCCCTCTAGCCCTACTTCACCTACTTTTTGCTCAGAGTTTACAATTAATGGTTTTAGTGTTTGGGTGAAATTTGGTTGTATTATTCCAAAAAACACATTCGGTATATCATTTTGAATCTTTTGCTTATATGAGGGGTGCCACGCCCTATTGTTCGAGTTTGCTTAGTTTTTTCACAGAGCTTGCATTTAATAATCTGAGTATTTGAGTGCAATTTGGTTGGGTTACCACAAAAAACGCTTTAAGTATATGTGAGGTGCCACGCCCTTCAGTCCGAATTCGTAATTTTGTTGGGTTATCTTAAAAAACGCTTTCCGTATAACATTTTGAAACTTTTGTTTATATGGGAGGTGCCACACCCTTCAGTCCGAATTCGCTTAGTTTTCGCTCAGAGCTTGTACTTACTATTTCTAGTATTTGTGTATTTTGCTTCTGTTATTGCAAATAATGCTCTTATTATTGCATTTTGAATATATTTTTTGTATGGGCGGTAGGCGTGTCCGTTGACCGATTTCGCTCATTTTCAATTCCCCTAGCTAACTTTAACGACGGAGGCAGAATGCCAAATTTCATTGAAATATGTTGCTCAGTTTTCCCAAAAAATGTATTTCCACGCACACCCAGCCAGACAGACGGGCATGGCTACATCGATTCAGGATGTGACGCTGATCAAGAATATATATGTATACTTTTCAATACCTGCCAAGCCTCTTTCTCTGCGTTACAGACGGAAGGACAAAGTGAAGGGTATAAAAACAATTGAAATCAATCGTGTTTAAATGTAATTTTTCGAAAGCAGCAAGTTGTTTTATGTTTAAAGTTCGGCTTCGGCCAAAACCTTCGGCTTATTTGTACTGATGGTGTTTTTTTTTTGCCGAAGCTGGTTGAACCCAATTAATCAGTCGGAACCATTCTTGTTACTAATCAAAACCTTCGGCTTATTTGCACTGATGGTGTTTTTTTTTTTTTTTTTGCCGAAGCTGGTTGAACCCAATTAATCGGTTGGAACCATACTTATTACTAATCAAAGAAAAAACGCCGACTTACATCTGCGATCTTAGGAGCTGCAAAAAGATATACATATATATAGGACACACTCTCCAGAAAACGGTAAAACAAATTTGTCGTCAAGTCTTTGTGCCGAATCCACATCGCAGCAAATGCCGCACAGTGGTCCCAAAGTGTGTTTTTTATATCAACACTTGTCGCCCACTTGGGGACGCACTGTAGAAAGATTTCAATGATGGGGGTTTATATGTTATTAAACAAGGAAAAAAAGAAGCCACCGGTTTTTGGAAAAAAAATCGTTTCGATCTCGCTTTTCTGTGGGCTCAAAGTCGAAAAATCGAAAACCGAAAATTTTTAGAACTCTACAATTCGAAAACCAATCATCCGATTTTTAATGGGTAGATATCTTGCCCGTTGAGGTTTTTAAAAACTTAATTTTTCAAAATTCTTTCGGCTTCGTCCGGTATATTAAAAACCTTAATAAATCGAGAACTATTGTTCCGATTTGAGTGATTTTTTTTTTTTGTGAATAGGTATCTTGCCTGGTAAAGTCCTGTTATAAACTTTTTTCAAGTCTTTCGGCAACGTCCGGGATATTAAAAATCCTTATAACTCGGGAAACACTGAACTGATTCGGGTGATTTTTTTTTTGTTAATGGTTAAAAACGTTGGTAAGGTATTGTTTAATTTATTTTTTCAAAATTCCTTCGACTTCGTCCGGGATATTAAAAATCTTAATAACTCGAAAAACATTGAACCGATTTGGGTAAACTTTTTTTTGGTGGATACATATGTTTTCTAGTAAAAATCCGTGTGGGAAAGCCTTTCTTCAATACACTCAGCTATATCGGCGTCATTTAAATCGGCTCGCTGCTAAATAACCTTAATAGGACTGACTCCATATAAATGCATAGCGTTAGATAGGTAAGTTTATTCCCCACAACCACCTGCAACAGTCTGTCGGATCTTTGGGGTCTGAATAAAAAGTCAAAATACGACTTTACCGGAACTATGCCAAGAAGAAAGTCATTTACTTATATATATTTACCTATAGTTCCAAAGTATTTTCCCAATAAACATACCTTAGAGCAAGGGTGTCAGCGTTTTCAAATCACTGAGCCAAGCGCATGCAGCGCAGTCAGCGCAAAATTTTCGCTATTACAACAACTTTAAATTCGAATTTACAACAACAATATTATTTCAACAATTTTTAAAATTTCTAAGAATTAGGACACACACAAAAAGTAGGGGTATTAGCGGTTTGCGAAAGTTTGACATTTGTAAAACAACAAACACATTGCTGAAAATTTCGCACTACTTCTGCAATTTCTCAAGATGGAAATATTCACATTGAACGTTCAGGCGTTAGTGATTAAAAGACTTGCATTTTCGCAATTGCGCATCAAAGCATTAATACCCATATTGTTTGTTGTTTTTGTTTTTGATGCGACGACGTAGTCGTTGTTGTTGTTTTATGTTTGTTCGAGTTCGATTTTGTGTGTACGCAAAAATAGCAACAAAAACGCAAAATTTTGACGAGCGTGAAAAAAAAAAAAACAAAAATTATTTCTGCGATTGTTGTACAGAAATATTGATGTTGTTGGTCGAGCCAAAATTGGCTCACTTTTGTTCTACGCTGACACTCTTGCTGTAGAGATTACATTTTTATTTGGCTGTCATCTGGCAACACTGCACCATAATTTCGCATTAAATAAAAGCAAAAACTTGTCGAACAACTAACAAGGAGGCAACACACATTTTTCCGTTTTAAACTCGTCGATTGAAGCCGTTTGGCAGAAGCGCAGAAATTATAAATAAAAGAAAAGAGAAAAAAAGTAAAAAATAAATAAATAAAAAGACGGACGACATAAATAACAGCAGAGCAAAGCTGCAATGTGTTGGTAGCAAGTTCACAAGCAAAAAAAACTAGCATGCGATTTTTATAGCAAGAAATAAAAAAAGGATAAATTGAAAAAAAAAAAAACTCAAGAAAACGGAACAAATTGAGGCCTTTGAACATTAAAAACAATGAAAAAAACAGGCCAAAAGGAACAAAAAGAAGCAGCTTTTCTGCTGATCGTCGCTTGTGATCGATCACATGAGCCGCATGCGTACACATGTCGCTGGCTGGTAGTGCACGAGCGTTGTATTTATTCTGGCGCAAAAAAGGATTCTTTAAAAAAACAAATTTTCATTCTCTTTTGTGTTTGTTACAATTTTGAAACAACTGACGACGGATCAATGAACGTTGGTTGTTTCGATTGTCATGTTTTTATTGCTGGTATTTATTGATTGTCTTTTTGGTATTTTTTGATTAAAAAAAGAGAAAAAATTGCAATAATACGATTATTGATTTTGTTTATGGTTCTTTTGGGGCATTTAAAATTTCAACATATACCGTATTTCGTTTTGGTAATGACCGCAATTTAGGATCTCTGGTTTTTTTGCTTTAATAAAGGAAGTACGGAAGTCATGGTTTACTTGGTAACATATTTAAAAAAAAAAAATTAAAAAAGGATGGAAGGACAATGAATGTGAAGGTGATTATTCGTTGAATTGCTCAATCATGTCTTGATTTGGACACAATAGAAAATGATAGTTTACTTTTGTTACTTTTAATTCCCTTTAGTATTGCTTTTAAACTTTTTTGGTATTAAATTCCGATTTTTTTCTAAAAAAGTTTGAAATTTATTCCAAAAAAGTATGAAATTTATACCAAAATAGTTTAAAATTCATAATTTTTTTGGCATTGTTCTATATAAATACTTTTTGGTTTTAAAATTAAACTAAAATTTTTACTGTGGAGATAACATTTCCCAAAAGCGCCTGAAAAAGGTTTATGTTGTTTTTTAAAGTTCTGTTGGTACTTTCTTAAAACTGAATTAAAATAACTCGAAATCCTGACTTGATGGAGCAGTTTTTAGATCGAATTTGGATTTAGATTGTCAAATTCTATTATAATCCTAGTTAATAATAGAAAAAACAGAAAAACTCACTGCTTAATTAAAGTTCGTAAATATTTTAATAAAAATCTTTTTTTTTTTTTTCTAAACCCTACTTTTCATTCAAAAATAAGTACATGACATGTTCCATTTTCTGTTGTCCCAAATGACTTATGAATGAAAGAACGGAAATTTTGAAAATTATGATCATGTGAACTAAAAAGGAAAAAGTCTCATCTCATAAAATAACATAAATGTAACCGCGTCCTGTATTAAAAACAAAAACAGGATCACAGCTCTAGATCCGCGGCTGCATAATTTCGACACACATTCGTTGAACGATCACTGACTTGCGCGTAAATTGAACGACAGAGAGATAAACAACCTCAAATATGAAACAAAAAACACAAATAAAACAGATGCAACAAACATACTGTGAGGATGCAGTTGTTGTTGTTGTATGTACGAGCAACATCAACTGCATCGTCCGGGCATGTGTTCGACGATCATTGGTTTCTTTTATTTTTTCCGTGTGCGCAAACGCAATAAAACACGGTGCCTGTATGATGATCCTCATTAATTGCTTGCGAAGAAGATTGGATCGCATCAAATTCGATAGGACATCCGAGAACATCTGTTGCCTAAAATCTCTTTTTTCTGATTGGCGCACATCGCATCGCAACTCACTTCATCTGTCTCTCTGTTTGAATGTTTTTCCGTCTGTCTGTCCGTTTGTCGCTGTGTTATTGCTGACAGTTTTATTGCGCTCTTGCATATGGCGCGCTGTTCCGATATACCCAAAATCTTTGTATTACTTAACGATCACTTACCTTTTTCTCTGTGAGTTTCTCGCAACGTCTCTGCTTACAGATTTGATGACTTTTGTCATTGCGACACGGTGCACATTCACCACAATTATCCTTACGTTGGCAACCGATGCATTCGCCGCAGCGTTTACGCTTTTTCTTGTTCTGGAATTTAGCAGAAAGAGATAGAGTCTAATTAGAAGGTTTTCGCTGTTCGTAAGTCGATAAGGGCTGTTTGCAAATCTTTGGCGTAGAAGAATTGGACAGTGTAAATTTTGAGAAATTCGATTCAAGAAAACTTTCTACGAAATTCCCGCAAAAGGTTAAAAAAATATCAGTGTTCGGATGAACTCAGTAAAACATGATTTCTTGATCACCTCCAGCTTTCAAAAATCATATTTGAAAATTTTTTCTTGTTGTCTAATGAATTTGGACTCATACCATACAAAATTTTTCAGATATTCCTCGATGTAATGCGATAATTCGATAGATAAATAACACAGCACAACAATGATTTTGCTGCAGTGCTGCTGAAGGTAATGGAACTTTCTGCGTAGAAACCGAGGTCAGACTTGGCCCAACAGCTGTAGATTTTGAGATATTTGAGGACACGGAAATTTCTGTAGTTCGATGTAGTTTGCACAAATACTTAATTCATCACGTAGTCAACTCTTTCTCTTCAAAATAAGCTCTTTTAAGGTGTCGAACGATGCTTTCTTCAAAAGTTATGGTCGATTTAAGATGACATCACGTAATCCATAGACGTTTTCGGGTTAGTCGTTATATAACTAGTATATGATTTCATGATATCATCTTAACTAGGCCATAACTTTTGAAAAGAACATCGTACGACACTTTTAAAGAGCTCACTTTGAAGAAAAAGAGTTGGACTACTTGATAAATAATGTAAAAAAATTAAAAAAAAAGATTGGTGCAATCTGCTTCAAACCTCAAAAATGACTATTTTTGTGTTTTTAATCTTAAATATCTCAAAGTATAGAGCTGATGGGCCAATTCTGATCTTGGATTCGGATTTCACGCGGAAAGTCTCTTTGGAATTTACAAAAAACTTCCTTGCAACAATTACAAACCCATTATTTGTTATGCAGTGTGATATTCAAAAAAATTCTTTTAATTCACACTTCCAACTTCTCGATCTACACACCCATTCTTAGTTTACTCACCTGCTTCTCGCCATTCGTATCATTACTATCGCCCATACCGAGAGCACTCAGTGGACTCTTAAAATTGGCTGTACTCGAGACAGCATCCACCTGTCCCGGATTGCTAGGGTCCACATCCATGGCACTTGCCTCCGATTCTGTATTGGACTCTAGCGAACTAGCACGATTTTTCCGTCGCTCTTTCTTTCGCGCATCCACACGCGCTATAGGCGAATTCAGAACCTTCTCAATTTTAATGGGCGTGGTTGTCGATGGCGTCGGCGTATGCGGTTGTGTTGTGTGCGGCGTATGTGACTGTGAAGATGACTGCGTTGTATGCGGCGTCAATGGACCCGAACTAGTAGTCGTATGAGTTGAATGTGGTGTATGATAACCAGCACCATTACTGGTATCCATCATAGATGAAGTGCTACCATCATACGATGGTGTAGGCGTATGCATACCAAGAGGCGTGGCATTACTATTATTACCACTGCCATTATTGAGATCAAACGGCGAATTGGTGTTGTCTTTTTTCATCATCACATCAAGTTGTGTGTGTTGTGGCTGAAGACTAGAATTTGTCAAAGATGTGGCACCAGTTGAGGAAGCGCTGTTCCCTACTGATGATGATGTGCTGACGCCCATTAGAGAGTGATTGCTTGTAAGGCCGCCAAGACCAGTTGGTGGCGCAGCATATGAACTGCTGTTACCCAATGACTGATATAGCAAATGATGGCGACTGCTGTCATCAAGCGTAGAACAATAGGCGCTTGTTGTACTCGCTTGCAATGGTGCCGGTACCAGTGGATAGGGTGGTCGATGATGATGCGAATGCATGGTATTGACAGCGCTAAGCGGATGATGAAATGCATTTGGCGGTGGTGCAACAGTTGCTGCTGTTGCTGCCGATAATGAGCCAAATGAAGTAGATGGTGGAGTTATGCTTGTCTGTAGACCAGCCAATTGTGTGAGTGGTGAACCGACGCTCATCATACCGGGCGAACTAACGCTGAGACTGGCCGGTGACATTGCAACCGTCTGTAGTGATGACATTGAAGGCGGTAGACTAGAGTGCGGTATGGGTGTGCCATCAGGCATTAATTGATCGTTGTATCCATGAAATTGGCTTTGAAATGATGGCAGTTTAGGGAAGGGTTCAAAGCCACCACCACCACCGCCGCCGATGCCAATACCTAAATTATTTGAACCGAGGCCAGTAACGCCGCTTCCACCACCACCTTTTGAATCCTTGGTTTCCATTTCCCAAGGACGTGTATAGTTGCTATTTTGATTGCTATTGCTGTTACCCGATTGGGAATTTATTGTTTGTTCATCGGATTGATTGTTTGTTTGTTGCTGTGAGTTTGCTTGTTGTTGCTGCTGTGTTTGCTCTTGTTGGCGCGCATAGTAATCCCAATGTTGCTGCTGCTGTTGCTGCAAGTGATGCTGTTGTTGTTGCTGCTGTTGATAATGTTGCTGATGCGTTTGTTGTTGCTGCTGATGATAAGCATGTGTGTAATGCTGACTTAAGCTGCTCAAGTGATTTAAATGCGTATTGTGCAAATTTGTTGCCGCCGTCGTATGTGAATTTGTTGTTGCAGACGTTTCAACTGTACCGCCGCTAGATGGTGCTACTATAGAAGACGCCATTTAAGTGCGTTAAACACTTGCATGGCTAAGTGTTGTAGCAGCCCAAGACGCACAGTATAAGTTGATATAGGAAAATAAGAATGAGTTGCTTAGTTAAATTTGTTTAAGCAAGTTATAAAATTTTTTAGCAAGTAACCGGTTTGTGACAAGTAGTCGGTATTCGGGTTTTTTGTAACGAGTAACTTTATTTTAAGTTCTTTGTGTATCCTTCGTTGGAATTTTTACTATTTTGTACACTTTGGTTGTTTGTGTGCGTTAATATTTTGTATTCGGTTTTATTTTATTTTTGTACACTTGAAATTACACTTTGAGGTAGTTTTTACAACAAATTTAATGGTTTCAAAATGTTTTATTTTTAGTAGTATATATGTATTTTAAGCTTTGAACTTTTTACTTTGTATATGTAAATTGCTTATGGAGTTTTAAGATTAAATTCTTAATTTATTTTTATTTTATTCTTTATTTTGATTAAATAATTTTTTATTCAAGCAAATGGAAATTTTAAAGTGGAATTATTTGATTTCTTTGTTTTGATTTTTTTTAAGTGGCTATTTTTTTTATTAAAATTTGTAAGTTGAATCTTTGAACACGAGTTAAAATTTGTGATTTCGTAAACTATTTTTGTTATTTTTATATTTAAGAGTTTTTGTTTTTATTGAAGTGCAATTTGAAAAAGTTGTTATGATTATTCGTTACCGCTAGATAAATATTTTTTGTACTGTATTTGATTTGTAAGATTTTTTTTTATTTCAAAAAAATTTTGTAAATTTGTATGCTAAGTTTTTTTCTTTTATTTATTTTTTCTGCAAAATTGTTGTTTGATTTAATATTTTTTTTTTTTTTTGTTTTTATTTTTGTTTAATGTTAAAAATGCTTAATTTTAAATTTTTGGTTTGATTTCAGACTTTTTTTTTTATAAAAAACTTGTGTTAATTATTTTTTTTTTTTTATGCAAATGTTTTTCATTAAAATTTGTGTTTTTACTTGTGGCGCTATTGTTGTTTTATTTTTGGGCTCTATGGTATAACTTTTTGTTTAAAAAAAATTTTATTTTGTACTTTTGTATTTTTGTTTTTGTTGTTTTTTTGTATTGGGCTCGAAAACATATAAAAATATTTACGCAAGTAATTGGAATTTTATTTTTTTTTTTAATTTTTATTAAAAAAGCTTTGCTACTTTAAAATTTGTAATGGTTATATTTGTATCTTTGAAATTTATCGTATTGTTATTTGTTGTTTGTATATATTATTTTTTAAGTAAATTTAATTTATTCTGCATTATTACTTAATATTTTTGCTTAAAATTATTTGATTTATCTTGTCTTCCGTTTTGTTTGTTTGTTTTGCTTAAACTATTTACTTACTATGTTTTACTCATTATTTGTTGTTATTTTCCTTATCAATTACATATAATTATTATTTATCAATAAAATTATGTCATATGAATTTTAAAAATTCATATATTTTTATATTTGGTTGGTATAAAAACTAAAATAATATCTTAAATAATTTAATGGTTAAATTATATTCGAAAATTTTAGTTTGATTTTTGCTGATTGTTGCCAAAATCTGAAAAAAAAAGAAAGAATACATAATTAGCCTATTAAATCTAATATAAATAGTTGAAAAAAAAGCATAAAAGAAACATATGTATGAATATCAGATTGATTGGGCGATCACCAATGCGTATCACCTACAATACAAGTAAAACGCATTAAATTTTATAACTCGCAATCTCGATATCGATTTTAGACCCATGGTTACTTGGGCAAAGTGTTTTGGAATTGTCCATAGATTTTTTTGTTGCTATACTCACGGTGGTTTTTAAAAAAATTCAACTTTTTGAAATGCCACCCGCGATTTTTTTCGGGGATAGTGTTGGGGGACCCTTCTAGTATCAGAATCCGGGATCCGCGAAATCGAACGTCCAGCCGTTTTTTTTTTTCGACATTTTAGCTTTTTTAACGATTTTTGAGAATGTCTCGGATTTATATACATATTATGTACACATATATATGTATGTACGTACATATATATACTTGTATATGTATATATGTGTAATATATATATATGTATATATATATACATACATGCATACATACATGTAAAAGGTATCGTTTCCGCACCATTTATTTTTAAAAAAAATCGGTTTTTTCGTATATAAAAAAACACAAACAAAAACCGGATACAGCAATAGTCACTCCAGATGTGATTTTTGATGCTTAATCCGAATCTGGTCTTAGAATTGCTCTATTACTTCTGGACTTTGAGATATCCTTACATATATGTATAAAAGACACCACTTTTTTTCCTATTTTTGAAGTTACATAACAAGATAAGATAATATTATGCCGTAAAACCTGGTATGACAGTTAATAGCCCTAGTTTTTTTCTTGAAAACTCAATCAAACCGATAACGATATCTTTTTTTTTGTCGGAGATATCTTTACCTAAAAAGTTAAAAAAGTGCAAAAACACGATTTTTGGCTATATTGCATGTTATATGCAGGACACACAAAATTCTTCTGTGAATTTCTATTACCAGAAGCATTTAGTGCTTTCTTTTGGCTTTCAATTGAGCTATTAAATGTGCATCTGCAATATTTCTCTGCAAAGTTATGTTAACTTTAAAATCACACCATGAAACTTAAAGCGAAAAATCTCGGTTTTCGGCTATATTTGAGGTTGTATACAGTACGGACGAAATTTTTCTGATCTTTTTTACCAACATTTAAAACCATTCTTTATCTTCAAAATGAGCTAACAAGTGGTCTCTTGTAATAGTTTTCTTAAAAGTTATGACTATTTTAAGACGACATGTTGCAGCAATACGTATGTAAGAAATACTCGTACACTATATTTTAGTGGCACCCCTGTGAGTTTGCACTTCATAATGTAATTTTTAAATGGTCATAACTTTGTAGAGGAATATTGCAGATGAACATTTAATAGCTCAATTGAAAGCCAAAAGAAAGCACTAAATGCTTCTGGTAATAGAAATTCACAGAAGAATTTTGTGTGTCCTGCATATAACATGCAATATAGCCAAAAATCGTGTTTTTGCACTTTTTTAACTTTTTAGGTAAAGATATCTCCGACAAAAAAAAAGATATCGTTATCGGTTTGATTGAGTTTTCAAGAAAAAAACTAGGACTATTAACTGTCATACCAGGTTTTACGGCATAATATTATCTTATCTTGTTATGTAACTTCAAAAATAGGAAAAAAAGTGGTGTCCTTTTTGCATATATGTAAGGATATCTCAAAGTCCAGAAGTAATAGAGCAATTCTAAGACCAGATTCGGATTAAGCATCAAAAATCACATCTGGAGTGGCTATTGCTGTATCCGGTTTTTGTTTGTGTTTTTTTATATACGAAAAAACCGATTTTTTTTAAAAATAAATGGTGCGGAAACGATACCTTTTACATGTATGTATGCATGTATGTATATATATATACATATATATATATTACACATATATACATAAACAAGTATATATATGTACGCACATATATATATATGTGTACATAATATGTATATAAATCCGAGACATTCTCAAAAATCGTTAAAAAAACTAAAATGTCGAAAAAAAAAAACGGCTGGACGTTCGATTTCGCGGTTCCCGGATTCTGATACTAGAAGGGTCCCCCAACACTATCCCCGAAAAAAATCGCGGGTGGTATTTCAAAAAGTTGAAATTTTTTAAAAACCACCGTGTACTCTTTGTTAATTTTTTACCTCCCGAACACATTGACCCAGCCACACATATCTGTGGACTTTTGGCAAAACAAGCTAACTCGAAAAACTGATTAACTACTTTTCAATAATGTTGCTCAATTTTGTTGTTCCATTTTTACTAATCTTAAAGTGTTAGCTGTCAAATTATTTTTTTTTTTTTTTTGGTTCATAACACTTCACCGTACGAATGGCGTTAAATGTTACGTGAACTATGGGACACCCTTATAAAAAAAAAAGAAATATTTTACACTTTTGAACCATATTACACAGTGCAAGAAATTGAGGGAAACTAATCTGAGTTTTGTCTCGATAATCTTTTTTGACTAATTCAGGGTCGCTGATTCCGTATCTGGCAAAGTGCAGAAAACGCTATTTTCAGACATATGGCGTAGGAAGTAGCGTAGCTCACTTTTGTTAGCGGCATTCAATAGCCCTGTACCTTCTTTTTTAAATAATAATTTTAACTTCTCCAATTGGATCATTACTTTTCAATATATATGGATGGTATCTCGGAAAATAATGATCTAATTGAAAAAGTCAAAGTTATGTTTTAAAAGAGAAGATCGGAGCTATTGATTGCCACCAACAAAAGTGAGCTACACTACTTCCAGGATGTACGCCATATGTCTGAAAATAACGATTTCTGCACTTGAAATCAAAGATAACTCAGATCACAGACGTGATAGGAAAAAACAATTGCCAGATTCGGAATCAACGACTCCGAATTAGTCATAAAATATTACCGAGAACAAATTCCGATTTTTGTGTTGCACAGTAGCTATGGGCTTAATAACAATTTTTCGATTTTTATACCCTGCGGTGGTTTTTTATGTGAGGTTCGATGAAAAAGTAAGTGAGCCAAAATTTGGAGGGGGTGGGGTGGGTCTAACCCTTGCCAGATTTGAGTCAAAGTTCGAGTTTCGGGGGTAAAATTTTGAAAAAAGCTCCTAACTGCCAACCAGTTGTACTTACAGGCATAAAATGTATGACCAACCCCCATTAAATTTTCCACCCCAACATTTTCACCAAACATACTTACCTCCTATCTTCACCCCTTAGGGTAGCTCCCATATAAGCCTTAATTTTCATGACATTTTTATAAAATCGACCTCCACTACCCCCAGGCTGCCCCTACATTGTTCAAAAGTATGACCTACCCCCATTATTTTTTTCACCCCATAATTTTCAGGAAACATACTTACCCCCTATCTCCACCCCTTTGGGGTGCTCCCATACAAAAATACTCATATTTATGTTAATTAATAAACATTTTTGCTCTCATCACCCCTGCCCCCATAGTGCTACTTAGGAAGGTAAAATGTATGACCGACCCCTATTAGTTTTTCCAGCCCGACAATTTTACAAAACATGATGGGGTGGAAATAATAATGGGGGTAGGTCATACTTTTGAACAATGTAGGGGCAGCCTAGGGATGGTGGAGGTCGATTTTATAAAAATGTTATGAAAATTAAGGCTTATATGGGAGCGACCCTAAGGGGTGAAGATAGGAGGTAAATATGTTTGGTGAAAATATTGGGGTGGAAAATTTAATGGGGGTGGGTCATGCATTTTATGCCTGTAAGTGCAACTGGTTGGCAGTTAGGAGCTTTTTTTAAAATTTTACCCCCGAAACTCGAACTTTGACTCAAATCTGGCAAGGGTTAGACCCACCCCACACCCTCCAAATTTTAGCTCACTTACTTTTTCATCGAACCTCACATAAAAAACCGCCGCAGGGTATAAAAAGTTAATTTTTAAAAATGTCCATACAAACTAGCCCATAGCTAGTGTACAGTTTTATTAAAGTATTATTATTCATAAGTTATATTATTTAATAATTTACAAGAAATACAGATTGTGGTTTTTTCCATTTAAGTTTTTGTGCAATTGTTGTTTTTAAGGTTATAATGTACGAAATGGAAAATGCATAAATGATTTAACACATGATTTACTGACTGACTTTCGGTGTGAACAGGTCTCAGTTCGCCGAGTGAGCACCCGTTGCATTTCCCATCCGTTCTAATATGTCTGGGACATTTATTGGATGATGCTAAATACGAAAATATGCGTGTGCTACCGCGTGCTAGCTTTATTTTTAATTAATACTTTTAAAATATTTATAATCGAAAGATACTGAATTTATTGATTTTTTTTGATATTATTCGAATATATTTTTGATTTTTTTGGTAAAAATTTTGATTTTGGGACTCTCTTTGATGTTTACCCCTAATGTCTTTTTTCCGACAACCGATGTCTTTTATTGATAACTTTTTTTCAACTCTTTTAAAAAATGTTTATACTTTTGTTCATTGTTTTTCAACATTCTTTGATATTCGATAACTTTTTTCGATGTTTTTAATTTTTAAATTTGTTCTGTAGTTTTTGACTTTATGCTAGTTCAATTTAAATTTTTTCAACTTATTCTGAATAGTTTATGCCCAACTTTATCATTTAAGGAGAAATAATACATACGAGTAGCATGAGAAAAAATGTATAACTGATAATATCGATTTAACTCAACCCAAGAATCATAACCATTAGTCGATTCGACTCACATGGTTCACATTTATGAGCTTAGGAAGTCTGCATTATGCACTAACTCTCTCTACCTCCGTTCTAAGTACGTTAATGCTTAAAAATGTCAAACTTTATTGTGGTGTTACCAGATTTTAGCTATTGACATTAGTGTTGCCTAGGCCAGGAATACACATAGCAGTCTACGTACTAGAATCGCCCAATGGTCAAAATTCGACCACAAATGTGTTGAATAATTTTGGTACTTTTTGGACAGTTTTAGTACTTTTTTTGCTATTTGGTACAAAATAGAAAAATTTGCATTTAATTTTACATGGCTAAATGGCAAAATATTGGAATAATTTTAACTTTGTGCACATTTACACACAAATACATTTCTAAAGGTGTATAATTCAAAGTCGTGCTCCATTTCTTACATAGGAAAAAAGGTAGGACAAATTTGTGTCTTGTGTATTAATCTATAGATTTTATATTTTTCCTTAATAAAAGGATTTTTGTAAAACAGATATGCCTTTGATTGATTTTATTCTTTCAGTTTTTTGCCTATGTGGGGTCGATTCGACTCAGAGTTAGTACCTAATAACGTAGGGTTTATGCAATGCCTCTTACTAACTTTTACAAAAAGTTACTCGAAGATAGTACTATACAACCTATTCCGAAAAAAATCCAGATTTCCAATAAATCACAGCAATAAAAAGTCAACGAAAAAATTTAACTTTGGTTGATTATTCACGCCTTGACAAAAGTTAATTCTCAAACCTTTTCATTTTCTTACAAATTTTCTTAATGCCTTCATTTGTTGCAAAGAAATGTGGAAATTACAACAAAACAACAACAACGGTAGTAACGTAGAAAATGCTACTAAAACTGTACAAGTGTACAAGGGTATGGGGCGTCAGTGTGAATTGCTTGTCAAGGTTGTTAAATTTGTTAAGGTTCTTTAAGCGCTATATAGTAGGGAATACAACAACAACAACAAAAACCATCGCAAAAAAAAAGTGAAAACGTTGCGTTTTTATTTTACCAACACAAAAGCGAGAGGAAAAATCATTAACGTGTACAAAAACACACTCAAGCGGAAAAGTGATAGAGTGTAAGGAAAAAATGCAAGAAAAAAATAGGGTAAAAGGATGGGGTACCTACAACTAATGTCGAAATAAATAAGAATTTAAAGTTAAATTAAAAAATGTGGGTGGAATTGAGCGCGTATGCAGCATTTGCTACTAACGAAACATATTTATTCACCTGGAATTTGGTGCCAACCCCCCTCACTCCCCCTACCCCGCCACCCATCCACCGGAAGCACAGAATTTAGGAAAAAATGAAAACAAAAATTATTTAATTTTTTTGGGTCCTTGTTGTTTTTCCTGCGTTAAGCTACAAATAACGTGCAAGCAACTGATTTCTGTGCGCGTACTATGGCTTGGTTCACTGAAGACGCGCAATCCTACGGAACATGCAAAAAACAAATAAAGAAAAAAAAAACAACAAAAAATACGCTAAAACAAGAAAACAAGCTTAAATAAAATTTGAAAAAAAAAACTTATTGCAGCTGCTTGCAATTGCATTTTTCACCCTGCTTCTTCTTTTTCATTCTTCCTTTTCCAAGGGCTTAAATTGTTTTTGTAGCTGTACTTGATGCAGTTCAGCGCTTACCATCCCATTGAATCCAACTACTTACATTCACGGCGCATTCATCAAACCAACGATTTTCGCGTTATTTTGCGCCAACTTTAGCGTTATATAAAAAAAAGGAGTATTTTGCACTTGGCCAGGGGGAGCAGGGAAACGTATTTGTATATAGCAATTGAAGAAGGGTATAAGGAACACAACCAAAATTAGGCCATGCAGCATATGTGCCGCTGCGAATGGACATACGCGTACAGCATATGCTGTGGTTTTGTAATTAAGCCGCTATTTTTATTATTAAAAGGATATACTTATGTTACACCACGTCCTAAAAGATCTTTTGTACACATAGGCTCTTTCATTGTTAGAGCTAAAAACTATTAACTCTCATCACTGCGGGCCATCCACATGGGCCAAAAATGATAATCATCTGGTGTCGCGGGCCACTGCAAAAACCTTATCAGGGTACTAGCAATAAATTAATAAAATTTCGAGCGCACAAGCAACAACATATCGACATTTTCACAAAATTTTAATCATCATATCTCTGGAAGTATTTAGCGTACATGGATGAGATTTGGTACATATTGTAAGTAAAAAGCACCAAGACAAATAATATATGCTGGAAAAAATAGAGGTATCGGGCCCCCACAAAAATCACTTCATTATGTCTCCGAAAATATTGAACCCACATGAATGAGATATGATACATGTGCCAGGACAAATAACGTACACTGAGAAAATAGGCGACGCCACGCCCCTAAAAAAAATTCATAATTCATGAGATTTGCTACACATGAATTGTAATGTAATGGATATGGACAAATGACATCTTTTGGAAAAATTCGTGATGCCACGTCAACTTAACGAGATAAGGTGAACCAGCATTCACTTGGAAATACTGGTTTTTTTGAAAGATTTTCAATTTAAAATTTGTATGGTGGAAAAAATATGACGTTCATATTGTCACGCATCGATTCAGATTATGGTCAAAACAAAGAAAAGTACAGAAGACATTTGAATCAAACAGAATGCATTATAAAGTAACATTATTGCATAAGATTCTAAAACTAGACGCTCTAAAAAATACTGACATGTTTCGCTGAATTATTTGAATAAGCACGAAGGCTGCTTCTATTTTTGTCACGTTCGTTTTGTGTCTTTTATCTTGGAACTAGGACTTCGCCTACTATTAACGTTGACGCTAATAATAGTGCTATATAAGAGCCATAATGTAAAATAAAATTCAAAATAAAAATATGTTTTACTTCAACATTTTTGCACTTTAAATGTGTACGACGGTCACGTTCGTCACTTGGGATATGCCCATATACATATATAAATTGTTGGTCTATGCTTTTTACATTTTTTAATTATTGCAGAAGCAATGCTCATATTTTTTTATTTGTATTTTCAATTGGAGGGGAAAGTTTTTAAAGCAAGCTGTTTTAACCGGCGTTGCTCGGATTTTCTTTGATTTTTCACTGGGAGCTATTCACAGAAAAAACAATAAATGAATAATAAAAATGCTAAAAACTTTTTTCCCACAATAATATGCCACAAACAGATGCTACAATATATATGTGATCTTATTTAATTAAATAAAATTGTCACATCTAAAATATCGGTAAAAGTCTAAATGTATCGAAATATATTGAAATTCATCCGAGAAATCGTTATAAGTCCGAAAGTATCGAAATATATCGGTAAAATTTCAAAAAAACCGAAAAAAAAGCATTGAAGAAATTGTTAAAAGTCCAAAAATATCGAAAATCATCCAAAATATTCGTGAAAGTCCAAATGTATCGATCAACGTCTTAAGTATCAGAAAAAGTTCAGAAATATCAAAAAACATCTAAAATATCGGTAAAAGTTCAAATATATCGGTAAAAGTCCAAAAGTATCAAAAATATCAGTAAAAGTGAAAAAGTATCGAAAAAATTCTTAAATACATATCGGAAGGGACCTTATCTTCACAAAGTCAGTAACCAGTTTTTTGCATTTTCTGGAAAAATATATTATTCTGAATAAAATGAGATTTCAATCACTGGAAAATTAAAAAAAAAAATTACTGAGCTATGACATTTTGAAATCGTAAAATGAAAAACTCAAGTTTGTAGACAAAGAAGTTCAAAGTAAAGTGCTAAAAGCCTGATTAACTCCTTTCCAAAATATGTCAAAACTTGAAAATCGGCTAAGGATTGTCTTAGTTGCGGACAATTTTTGTGAGTCTTGTGTAGCGGTTTTGGTCAGTTTTATGTTTTGAAAAGTACAAAATATAATTTCTACAAAACGTACCAACCTAAAGCATACCATCTTAATTTTTAATTCATATGATACTATTTTTTTTCCTTCCACATAATATATTTTAGAAGGACACAAAATTAGGTCAAAACGAAAAATTTGACTTATGCCAAAAATGGGCTAAATATTAAACTTGTTTGCACAAATATAACTTGGCTTATTAAATTATCTATCATCTGATCAAGCATTTTATAACTTTTACAGATTTAAACAAAAATCTTCCAATGACTACTTATACCTTTGAATCCAAATCCGACCAAGCTTTTTGATTGCAATTTATGTTTTACCTTAAAATCATATTTCATTCAAAAAAATTAGGCACATTCTTAAAGAAAAATATGCCGTACGCCGAAACCAAAGCAATACATCATAACCCTTTATTTCACAAGGGACGTTGCCTGCACCCACCCATAAACTAACGATGCACTTGAGTGACTGACATTCAAAAAAAATAAAATATTCGAACGATACCAACAAAATGAAAAACTACTTTATTCATACAATTTGCAACTTCTACCCCTCCCTCTAACGCTGAATAATTTTACAAAACTGCAAAAAAAAAACCCAAAACTAAAAGCACCGTTGCAGAAGTTTTACAGAATGCGCCATTTTTATATTTTCCAAACCTATGCCAAGGAGAAATAATTTGCAAACAATTTTTTTTCGAGGTAGAACTATCACAAACTTTTCCCGCTGTTGTTGTTCTTGTTTTTGCTGATATATACATATTGTAAATGTATATACCAAAATCCAGAACTGCACTTGAACAAAGTCAGTAAAGAAGTTTGCGCAACTACGCTACAAAAAAGTAGAGAAGAAGTAGAAAAATGCCATCAGGCCATGCCAAATGCACTACATACGATACCACCTTATGATACCACCCTAATTTACCGCACTGCACTCTATACACCGCGTACAATTTAGCTGACAGGTTTTCATTTTGAGAGAAAGAAAAAAAAACGAACGAACGTCATTGTACCTGACTACATTGGCCGACATTTTTTTTTGGGGTTGCCTGCACCGTTTTTTGGTTGCGTTTTCCTTCACTGCTGCGTAAAGTCACCTATATATTTTTTTTTTTCTTCTTATTTTGACTGCATTGTCATGTGGCTGACTGTTCCCTAGTTGCTACACCATTGTACATCAGCAGAAGGGTACCCTTGATGTTGCTGCTATAGTGTTTCATTTCTTCATTTATTTATTTAAAATTGCGGAAGAGTGTGCGGCAATTCCACATTTTGTGAATTGCGAATTTTTGTACTTTCAATGCGCGTGCATTGTTCTGTTTCTCAATTAATTCATAGTATTTATTTTGTATATTTTTTATAGTTTTTTGAATATGTTCTTATCTTCAAACTATCATGCTATGGGATCTACCATATCATTATATCTATTGAAATTATTGGTTGAATTAGTGGTTGTAATGTAAAATGCATACAAACTTGATATATGTAGGTGTCTCTATTATTAAAACAGACGTATACATTTCCCGACGGTCAAATTCCTTTCTAATAGGATGGAAATCAGGATATAAATCAGAAGTAGTTTCAATCAGAAGACCAGATTAAGAATCCTGAAAAAATCAGTAGAATTGGCATTTTCAGGTATAAATATTATTTTTGAATTCTTTTGCAAACGATTCATTTTATTCTTGGATCCCGCCCACTTTCCGGAATCTAATCTCCGGAAGGTCTATTTTCCGGAATGTCCAAAAACCCGAAAACTTTTTTCCGGAATCCGTTTTCCGGAATCCGTTTTCCGGAATCCGTTTTCCGGAATGCCTTTTTCCTTAAGGACTTCTTTCCGGAAAAAAAGTGATTGTCTTTTACAGTGTAACAAATTATGCAAACCAATTAAAATGTACGCGAAACTTTTTATTTCAAGCACAGAATAGCGAAATTGTACAATGTCGCAGGGCAATGTTGTGGGCACACGATCGTACAAAAAAATCACCAAACTTTATTTCAAGTATCGAATACCAAAATTGTACAATGTCAAAGGGCTATATTGTGGGCACACGCTCGTAGAAAATCTAAATCTTCTCCTCGTTCTTTGTATTCGACATAATCTGTTACAATGGATCCCATCCTTCGTTGATATTCAATCCACTTCTTCTTAGGTCCGGCCTTAACCTTTTTGCCCAGGCTTAGCTCAATGATTGCTATCTCTGAATCTGCCTGCTCTTCTTTGATCTCCTTTAGCGCGTAGAAATTTTTTTAAACCTAGACGTATGTCAAATGATGACAACTTGAAATAAACAAAACAAAAAACAAAAAACATTCCGGAAAATGTCCGTTCCTAAAAAAAGAAATTCCGGAAAATGGATTCCGGAAAAAAGTTTTCGGATTTTTGGTCATTCCGAAAAATAGACTTTCCGGAAACTTAATCCGGAAAGTGTACGGTAATCCAAATTCTCTATGAGCTATGTGAGAGTTTTCCGGAGTTTATGCCAGTTTACGCCCTATATTTCACGCATCTGTATCCTGAACTCGTTTGCTATAGATATCTGGATTCATTTTAAGTGCAAAGTTTCTGCCTTTGTTGATGAATGCTTGTTTGTTCATTATTTGGTATTCCATAGCCGGTTCCAATTTTGCATTTACTCCGTTTAGCAATAATTTTGTTAGTATTTTTTAAGAAACTGAGAGCAATGTAATGACTATAGTTTTCTTATTGATTATTCTTCCTTTACGCCGTGGATTGCTCTCACAATTTTATTGGATGACGGCGGTTGTTATTGCATTCCACTACCCCAAGATTCAATGCGATAAAGGACCATAAATATAAGTCGGGGAGTCGATTTCACATCGAAAGTCTGGTACTATGATTTTTATGATTACACAGTACCTAATGCGTTTTTGAAAAAGTTAAAAAAGTATGAAATGAGAGTACGTGATTTTTATAGATTTTTGCTCACTGAATCTGAATATGATCTCCGATTTGCTCCATCACGTCTAAAATCCGAGTTATCCTTGATTTAAAGTGCAGAAAACGCTATCTTAAAACATGTGGCGTACATCCTGAAAGTAGTTTAGTTCACTTTTGACAGCGGCATTAAATTGCCTTGAGCTTTCTCTTTAAAGGGTATTTTTAACTTTTCAATTTATTCATTAGTTTCCCAGATATCATTGATTGAAGTAAAGGTATCGCTAATCTATGCAAAGAACTATATTCAATTTGTATACCTTTACTTCAATGGATGATATCTCGGAAACTAATGATCCAATTGGAAAAGTTAAAAGTACGCTTTAAAGAAGAAGCCCAGGGCAATTTAATACCGCTGTCAAAAGTGAACTAAACTACTTTCGGATGTACGCCACATGTGTTAAGATAGCGTTTTCTGCACTTTAAATCAAGGATAACTCTGATTTTAGACGTGATGAAGCAAATCGGAGATCATATTCGGATTCAGTGAGCAAAAATCTATAAAAATCACTTACTCTGATCTCATACTTTTTTTCATCGCAGGGCTGTGTTATATGTGTCTGAAACTCTACACCAACTTGCCTTCCAACTACTGAGTGTTTCTTTGCGTAATCGATTAACTACTGAGTGTTTCTTTGCGTAATCGATTAAGATTTGGGTTGACATCTCCGATTTTTATGAAAATTGGTGAAAAGCTAGCTTTTCACATATGTATAACTGGTGGTAAAATGATTTTTCGAAATTCCGAAAAAATCCAAGATGGCGTCTATATGAAGTCCGATCCAACTTTTAGATACTCACATGTTTGAAAATTCATAGCTTTTTGGGTTTTGATTCAATTTTAATGAAATTTTCAGGGTTTCTGCAGATAAATATGAGCTTTTGAAAAAAAATTACACTGTAAAATACTTTTATTTTAAGTGGAAAAAAAGCTCTTTTCTTTTTTAAAGCCAATTTTAATATATTTATTTAAAAGTAAATTTTATTATAATTATTTTGCAAACCTCAAAATCGTGGTATCATTTGCAGTTATCAAGTTATGAAATTTTTGAGGTTGTTTAATGTTGTGTTTATCATGAGTCGTTGGTGCACGTGCGCTACTACAGATATAGTGTTGCCACCGTCCGGACGGTATTTTTTTTCGGTGGCTTGATAAGTGTAAAATATACCACCATTTTGAAGCTTGGTAAATTATTATAACAAAATTTACTTTGAAATAAAAATGTTTACAAAAAAAAAAAAATAAAAGAGTGCACCAAGCCCCAAATTGGCTTAAAAAAGAATAATGGTTTTGTTTTCACTTAAACTAAAAGTTTTTTCACAGTGTAATTTTTTTCAAAAGCTCATATTTATATGCAGTAACCCTGAAAATTTCATTAAAATCGAATCAAAATCCGAGGAGCTATGAATTCAAACATGTGAGTATCTAAAAGTTGGATCGGACTTCATATGGCCGCCATCTTGGATTTTTTCGGAATTTCGAAAAATCATTTTACCACAGTTATACATATGTCAAATACTAACTTTTCATCTATTTTGCACGTGACCATCGAATTCAAACGATGATTTCAGGCAAATCTGAAGAAATATTTCAATGTGGCTAATCTTAGAAATTTGTGCATTGATGTCTCTTAAAAATTGTTTTGATTTTACCCAAAAATGATTTGTTGAGGGGCATCACCAAATTTTCCAAAGGATATCATTTGTATCTATCCATTTTACATGTGTACCAAATCTCATAAATTATGAATTTTTTTTTTTAGGAGCATGGCATCGCATATTATCCCAGTGAACATTACTTATCCTGGAGCTCTGTTCACATGTATCATATCTCATACATGTACGTTAAATGTTTTGAGTGATATGATGTAGTGATTTTTTAGGGATTGTGTTTACTTATGTACCAAATCTCATCCATGTAATCTAAATAATTACACAGATATGATGATTTAAATTTTTGGCTCACGGTTTACCTTTCTGTGGAAATGCCGATATACATACTTAATTAAAATCTAAATACATGAATCAAAGATTGTTTGTTAGTGTGTTATGTTTTTATGGACCACTTAACCGATTTTGGTAAAATTTTCATAGTTTGATAATATAGATCAGGGAAAGCTTATGAGCTAGAAAAATGGGCGGCACAACGCCCCTAAGGACAAAACATGACATATGTATATATCTCAGAAACTGATTGACGTATTGGAATGAAATTTGACATATATGTGAAGGGCACTAAGCCAAATAACACTCAATAGAAAAATTGGCTGTGCCATGCCCCAAAAAACAAAATTCAATATATCTCTGAGACTTCTTTCTTCAACATACTTCGGTGACAAGGATATTTAAAGTTTTATAGGAAACAAGACAAAAAATATGCGCCGTTGCCAATGCCAATTGCAAAAAAATGGAACAAAAAACTTGCAAAACCAACACTTGTGTAACAGAGTTGAAAAAAAAAATTAAAAATAACAAAAAACATGTAGTGTTAAAAAGTAACAGCGGTGGCAAAAAAGAAGCCAACTTTTTTCACAAGTATGACATTCAAATTGTGAACAGGCAGCAGAAGCAGGACAATAGCAACGGCAACAACAGCAACAACGAATATGAATGCACACCTGTGCCTTTAAAACAAACTCTTACTCATACATAGATAGATACTCAACGAATGAATCCCTTTCGAATGAACATACCTACCTACATTGTGTTCGCTGGTTCGCGCCTCTTTTACTTCGCCTCGTCATATGACAGACAATAATTATGTGTTCAAAAGTCCTTGTAAAACAGCGCAACATACGTACATATAAACGCACCTGAATAGTAAATCCTAAGACAAGTCGGCGCAGAAAATTAAGAAACAAGCAGGCAAAACAGGAGTTAAAAGGAGCACATGCAAAAGAATAGCAAAAAAAAAAAAGAGGTTCAAGAGTTTGGCCAAAGTCGCAAAACAGTGGAAGATTATGGATTTTACTGAGGCAAAAATTATTAATCATATAAAACTTTTTGTACCACATGTCGTTTCAGCACATTTCTTTTATTTGACTGGCCTAACATTTATAAAGTCAAGCAACTCTCAAATCTGGCCCGTGTGCAGGATTTGCTCCTGGGGAAGTTTCTCATACAATAAAGATGGAACCATATAGAAAAAACTATCATAAAATTTATTTTTCTGTTGCAAGTGAACAATGCCATGACATTTACACCAATCCAAGGCTAGTTTTGGTATGAAGTAAGTAGTAATTAAGAAACTAGTCTTGAACTAGTGGTTTCGTGTGTATTTTATCGTGTTTTTATGGGTCTTTTTGAATTTTTTTTTTTCGAAAAACTTGGTTTAAATGGCTTGAAATATACCTCAAAAATATTTTAAAAAAATTTTACTAGGGGCCATCGAAAAAAAAAATACCGTCCTGACGGTGGCAACCCTATATGGTAGCGCACGTGCACCAACGACTCATGATAAACACAACATTAAACAAGTTCTAAAACTCATAACTTGAAATATGTAGAAGAGACCACGATTTTGAGGGTCGAGAAATAATTATAATAAAATTTAGTTTTAAACAAAAATATTCAAAAAAAAAATAAAAAGGGCGCACCCAGCCCCAAATTGGTTGTAAAAAAGAATATAAGCTTTTTTTACACCTTATATAAAATTATTTTTCCAGTGTAATTTTCATACTTTTTTACACTAACCCTGAAAATTTCATTATGAAAAATCATTTTACCAGAGTCACCAATTTTCAAAAAAATCGGAGATTTCAACCTAAATTTTATTCGATTACATAAAGATTGACCCATTTAAATTATGATTCCGATGCCTAAAGAATTAAACGCTGAGTTAAAGCACTGATCGGCGCTTAGTAGATTTTATGTTTGTTTCAAAACGTTTCTAAAACCGCCAACTGTGCAGCATGTCAAAAAAAAATCATTGCTCAAAGTTTGTACGTTGAAGAGAAAAATAAGAAACTAGTAAGGATGTTACCTTTGGCCTAGCCAAAAATAAAATACCCTACACTGCAGTATTTCGAAAATTTTGCTTATATGGAAGGTGCCACGCCCTCTTCTCCGAGTTCACCCAGTTTTTGCTCAGAGCATAAATTTATAGCCCTTAGTGTTTGGGTGAAATTTAGTTGCATTATCTCAAAAAACTTTTTCAAACTTTTGTTTATATAGGAGGTGCCACGCCCTCTTGTGCGATTGTGCTTCATTTTCGCTGGGAGCCTGTATTTACTGTTTTTAGTATTGTACAATATCTCAATGAAATTTGGTTGGATTATCTCAAAAAACACTTTCAGTATGGCATTTTAAAACTTTTGCTTGTATAGGAGGTGCCACGCCCTCTTGTCCGAATTCGCTTAGTTTTTGCTCAGAGCTTGCGCTACCCATTTCTAGTATTTATGTGTATTTTGGTTGTATTCTCGTGGAAAATACTCCTAAAGTTGCATTTTGAATTATTTTTTTTTTTGAATGGGCGGTAGCCGTGTTCGTTAAGCGATTTCGATCATTTTCAATCCATCGTGCTAACTTTGACAACTGAGGCAGAGTATCAAATTTCATTAAATTATCTTGCTCAATTTTCTCAAATAATGTATATCCACGCACAGACAGCCAGCCAGACAGACAGACATGGCTATAGCGACTCAGGAGATGACGCTGATCAAGAATATATATAATTTTCTATATCTGCCACGCCTCCTTCTCTGCGTTACAAACAGAAGAGCAAAGTGAATATACCCTGGGTGTAGGGTATAATAAGAAAAAAGCAACTACAACGAAGTTAAAGTGTTTCCAATAAGATAAAAAAATTCAGGAAATTTCATAAGGTCGAAAAAAAATGTCAAGTAATACAAAGTAACAGATAAATGCATACATATGTATGTATATTAAAAGCTGCTTAAAATAAGGGAACACAGTGAACAATACAGTAAAACAGACGTGCCCTCGCGGGCCATTTACGAGGGACAAAATATAAAGAGCGCTTGATTGCACGGGCCAATTCAAAAGGAAGTAGCAGCAGAACCTTAATACTGCGAGCGGCTAAAGGTATTTGAGCGCAGAAGCAAGCAACAAGTTTTGCTTGTTTTTTTTTTTTTTTAAATACATAAATACATACGCAACAGGGCACTCGACACACCCAAGCTAGTACAAATGATAAAATACATTAAAAAAACATAAATTATTGTGTGTTATACTGCGCGTCAGAACTTTTTACACGCGTGCCAAATACTGAAATTTTTACTCTAGCAGGACAGGTTTGCATTAAAAATACAAGTACACAAATAAAAAATATAAGCAGAAAAGCGGGCTAAAAAATCACGTGCATAAGTAGAAGTTACCGACATAAGAGTTGTCCTTACTCGCTTTCATCAAGCACAATTGTTTTTTTTTTACTACTTTGCTACGCTTTTATAAGGATACAATATTTTCCATTCATCTTCTTAAAAGTGTTGCTGGTTTTTTTTCGGTTTTTTTTTTTTAATATTTTACTTTTGCCATAAAGTACACCGTCATTGTCCTTTTCGAAATTAAAGATGTTGATAAATAACTTTGTAGATTGGTGCAAAATGCAGTGGAGCGGAGCTTGAGTATTTTTGCATTGAACAAAAAATTTAAATTTTTGTCAACATTTTCTTGCAGTTTATTTTGTCAGAAAGTTGGAGTTGAAAATTTGCTTATCACACAGCTGAAAAAATTTTAATAGAAAACTACATGACGCTGCTTACAATTTGAAATTTAATTTCTGGTATTTGATAAAATTAATTTCAAATAAGCTATATTTTTATGTAGATATAGAACGATTTCTAAATATGATCTAGATATTAAATAGTATATAGAAATAACAGTTTATATTAACTTGTTAAAAGACTAAATAATTTTGCAATGATTCACCTTCGTGCTTCTTTTTTTCCCATGATCCTTAGCATATAAAATCAAAAAAATCAGTAATTTACGGGCAGGCCTGCTGCAGAAACGTGCGCTTGCATAACTTTGAACTCGAGAGTGCATTAACACTTTTGTACCTACTCTACATTTGTATGTTGAACATCCCCTGCATTTCGGATTATACCCCATATTTTACTATTCCTTCTTTGTGTGTAATTTATTCAGACTGCATTGCCGTGTCCTTTAAGCCTTTTTAAAGGAATAAATTTACATCTGAATTTGTTGGCATTATGCAAGTGAGTGGAAATAAACAAAAAATGGAAAATCAGAGTATTTACCTTATGTTGCACTAAAAGTCATTAATAAAAAATTATTTCAGATCGAAAAAATAATAATTAGAGAATGATTTAACATATTGTTACAATATTTTCTATTTAACTCAGTGTTTAAAATAAGCATTTTCTTTATTCATAAAAGTGATTCTTTTGATTAAAATGAAAAGAATACTCATACCAGCACAGTAAAACTTTTAGTTTAATTTTAAAACCAAAAAGTATTTATGTAGACAAATGCCAAGAAAACTATTAATTTTATACTATTTTGGAATAAATTTCATACTTTTCTGGTATAAATTTCAAACTTTTTGAAAAAACATTTGATTAAAAGTAAGAAAAACCATAATTTTTTAGTGTGCCTTCATATTTTTAGGAACTCAGTTGAAAAGCCAGCATTAAAATCATTTCTAAGCATGCATGATATCCTATGGCACGATTAATTTTTCTGTCATGTATGTTTTTGCTACTGTGTCCCTGCAGTAAAAATATGAGAGTCTTCAAAAAATACTAGTTCGCGGTAAGTACTAGCCTGAAACTAGTGAAAAAGGGATACAAAGGGGACAAGGGGACAAACTGATATCAAAGTTTGTAGGGGAAAATAAATTTGAATCGTAACGAAAACAAAATACAATTTTCCTATTTGCTTTCGAAATAATTGTGTTTTGTGTTTTTAATGAATTAATTTTTGTTAATGTTGTTATGAATGTATGAATGTTAGCTTTATTTAATTTGTTTAATGAAAATATAAACTCAAATCAAAAAAAAAAAAGAAATATTACTATACATAAGGGTGGGCCGATTTGAAAACTGATCTCGGCTACCACCCTATGTAAAAGTTCATTCAATTCTATGAATATTTGCCCAAAGAACTATATCTCTGCGATCAGCTTTAGTTCGGCGCATTTTTGATCGAAAATTGTACCTCTCATCAATAATTTTTTTTATTTTCATACTTAAGTTTAAAAATTTTTATAAAGACAAAATTAATGTCATTATATGATTTGGCTAGTATTCTGTCAGTAATCAATTAAATTAGGTCTTGTTGGTGTGGAATTGATTCTATATATTTAGAAAAATGATATGGGTCAAATAGCCATTATTATGACCGACTTTTAAAATAAACGATTCATATTTTTGGATGAATTTTTTCAAACAAAATACCAACCTATGCTGAAATTTCATTCAATTTTATGAATATTTGCCCAACAAACCATACCTCTACGTTCAACTTTAGTTCGGCGCATTTTCGATTGAAAATTTTACCTTGCGTTTAATATTTATTTTTATGCTTAATTTTCAAAATTCTTATAGAGACAAAAGTAATAGCATAATATGTTTTGGCTGGTATTCTGTCAATAATCAATAAAATTGTATTCTGTTTTTACAAGAACTTTACTTGATAGCGTGAAATTGATTATATTTATTCCAAAAAATTATATCGGTCAAATAACCGATTTATTATAAACGATTCATATTTTTACATGGATTTTTTCAATCGAAACACCAACCTAAGTATTTTTGGATGCTAGGATGCCGAATATGACACTCATTTTTTTCAGGGCAACATCTAGTGGCAGTTTTAGGAAATAAATTAGCCGCTTCTTTTAATTTTACAGAACAATATACCAAAAATCTATGTAAAAATATGAATCGTTTATAATCAGACCCTGAAATAAACTTTTTTAAAAGTTTTTTTTTAAGTTTATTTAGACTAAAAACTTTTAAATCATCTAGATAAAAGTTTTTAAAAACTTTAAACTTTTTGAAATAAAAGTTTTTAAAAACTTTTATCCTTAAAGAGTTTTTTATAAAAATTTTTTGAAAAGGTTTTCAAAAACTTTTATCAATAAAAGTTTTTATATAAAAGTTTTTTCAAAAACTTTTATATAAAAACTTCTAAGCAAGAAGTTTTTCATGAAAGTTTTTGATAAAATCTGTCACGTAAAAGTTTTGTTTTGGGGAAAAAATACCTTGAAAGAAGCCCCTGTGTATAATTACGGTCCAATTTCGTACAAAAATTTTATTCCACCAATCGATGAGGAAAGGTTGAAAATACATTTTAGACATGACAAGAAGAGTCCCCGACCCCTCTAAGTGACCGATTTGGGCCCATTTTGGTGAAAAAATTGTATTGCACCAATCGATGGGGAAAGGTTGAAAATACATTTTGGACATGACCAGAGGAGTGACCGATTGGGCCAATTTTGGTGAAAAAATTTTATTGCACCAATCGATGTGGAAAGGTTGAAAATACATTTTGGACATGACCAGAGGAGTCCCCGACCCCTCTAAGTGACCGATTTGGGCCCATTTTAGTGAACAATTTTTATTGCACCAATCGATGGGGAAAGGTTGAAAATAGATTCTGAACATGACTCAAGGGTGTCTCCGACCCTTCTAAGTGACCGATTTGGGCCCATTTTGGTGAAAAATTTTTGTTGCACCAATCGATGGGGAAAGGTTGAAAAAATTTTCACCAAAATGGGCCCAAATCGGTCACTTAGAGGGGTCGGGGACTCCTCTTGTCATGTCCAAAATGTATTTTCAGCCTTTTCCTATCGATTGGTTCAGTAAACTTTTTTCATCAAAATGGGCCCAAATCGGTCACTTAAAGGGTACGGGGACTCCTCTTGTCATGTCCAAAATGTATTTTCAACCTTTTCCCATCGATTGGTGCAATAAAATTTTTTCACCAAAATGGGCCCAAATCGGTCACTAAGAGAGGTCGGGGACTCCTCTGGTCATGTCCAAAATATATTTTCAACCTTTCCCCATCGATTGGTGCAATAAAATTTGTTCACCAAAATGGGCCCAAATCGGTCACTTAGAGAGGTCGGGGACTCCTCTGGTCATGTCCAAAATGTATTTTCAACCTTTCCCCATCGATTGGTGCAATAAAATTTTTTCACCAAAATGGGCTCAAATCGGTCACTTAGAGGGGTCGGGGACACCCCTGGTCATGTCCAAAATGTATTTTCGACCTTTCCCCATCGATTGGTGCAATACAAATTTTTCACCAAAATGGGCCCAAATTGGTCACTTAGCGGGGTAGGGGACACCCCTGGTCATGTCCAAAAGCTATTTTCGACCTTTCCCCATTGATTGGTGCAATAAAATTTTTTCACCGAAATGGGCTCAAAACGGTCGCATTTTATCTTTCAGCTCTATAGATAAGCGTGTAATTTGTAATACTTCAGTCACTGGATTTTTTTCAAGGTATTTCTTTTTTTTGCCATGTTCTTTTCCAAAAAAAAAAAAACTGTTATGTGTTTTTTGAAAAACTTTTATCAAAAACTTTTAAAAATAAAAGTTTTTAAAAACTTTTTCAAAAAACTTTTATACAAAAACTCTTATGGATAAAAGTTTTTAAAAACTTTTATAAAAAACTTTTATTTTTAAAAGTTTTTTTTAAAAGTTTTTTGAAAAAGTTTTTTGAAAAAGTTTTTTGAAAAAGTTTTTTGAAAAAGTTTTTAAAAACTTTTAAAAATACAAGTTTTTATAAACTTTCATACAATAAACGTTTTCAAAAACTTGCATTTGCAAAACTTTTTGAATAAAAGTTTAAAAGTTTCAAGGTCTGTTTATAATAAATATATATAATTTGACCGATATAATTTTTTAGAATAAATATAATCAATTCTACGCTATCAAGTAAACTTTATGTAAAAACAGAACCCAATTTTATTGATGACTGACAGAATACCAGCCAAATCATATAATGACATTACTTTTGTCTTTATAAAAATGTTTAAACTTTAGTATGAAAATAAAAAAAATATTAATGAAAGGTAAAATTTTCGATCCAAAATGCGCCGAACAAAAGTTAAACGCAGAGGTATAGTTCTTTGGGCAAATATTCATAGAATTGAATGAACTTTCACATACGGGGGTAGCCGTGGTCGATAAAATTTCGTCCATACAATTTGGCCCACCCTACTATACATACATAGATTGACTACACACGAAACCACTGCTTGAAGACTAGTTGTTAAAAGACTACTTCACAACACAACTAGCCCCGGACTGGTGTAATGCAGAAGGCACAATTGAAATTTCGTAGGACATCAACACAAAAAAAGAACAGTTGCTTGCATACGTATGCATAATGGATTGAAGTCGGACTAGTACTGATTGGTAGAGGACCAGATAATGAACTACTCTTTATCAAATTTCGCCCGAAGTTGATCATCGATTCGCAAAGCGAATTATTAAAAGAACAACGTTTCTATCACTTCTTCCAATAATGTTTTCTCTGTGTACTCGAGCCATATTCTTGCTCTTCCTAACGAGCAAAGATAAGTAGATAGAAGATATACAAGGATACCATATATAGATAGATTGAGTCCACAAATGTACTATCACTGTTATAGATAGAGGTTTCTGAGAATATCTCCTACTTTTGTTCTATTTTTTTTTTCTCATTGCTTTATCTCTCTGATAGCTTTTGCACTTCCATTAATGACTTTCAATATGTCTGCTCGCAACATGAGCATATCTACCGCTGTCATTATGATCATAAAGTGTTTTAGTGTTGCTAGAGAGTTTGCTGACTGCATCACCGATAAAAGTAAAGTCCAATTGTCACAATCAAGGTTGAGCTTTTGCCTCTAACGGTAAAATATCCAAAATTTCTATAAACCTTAAGGGAAAACTTTTGTTTTGTAGTGGGTGGTGCCATGCCCTTAATAGGAAAATACGATGCCACGCTGCAATGATTTTTGTAAAAAAAGGTAACAGAGATAGTGTGAACTCTTGGTTTTAAACATACAAAATTTTATTTTTAAGTCGGTGTTGCTCTTTAACGAATAATACGGTGCCACGGTCAAAACGCTACACCAATTTTTATAAAATTCGGAATAGACATTGAATGAACTACATACATATCGTCACTCTTAGGCCAGATTCACGAAAGTGCAAATTTTTCGGTTTTGCACTAATGCGGTTTTCTTGTATAAAATAGTTCAATTAAATAAGTTATGCCAGAACTATGAAAGATATATCTGACGTGGTTTGGTAGTAAATGCAAAGTTTATCACACGAAAAAGCAAAATTTACATATAATTTTAATATTTAAAAAACTTTCAAATAGCAATTTCTCAAATTCAATAATTTTCACATTCGTGAATCTGGCCTAAGAGTGACGATATGTGCGAGTAGTTAACTTTAGTTTCTTAAATTATTTCCTAAATTTATAGCTGAAATACTTGACAGCCATATTGCTGAAAGCAAAATTTATTAAGAGTTGAAAAAGTCCATTTTCCGAATCATCCTATGTGAAAATAAGTGGTATCTAATTTAAAAATGGGTTCCCTCTTTACACACTCATATGAATATACGGAACACATTTACATATGCTTTATCAATATGCATTCGTCCTCTTCTTTTTTTCAACTTTCCGCTCAACGTAACACATAACGCAAAAGGACAACGACTTAATGAGGAAATGTGAGTCAAGTCAACGTGCTCTGATCGGTCGCGGTTGTACGTAGTGATTCTTGTGGTTCATCCTGTTGTTGTGTTCCGTTTTAATGCCGTATTTACCGTACGCGATATTGTCGTCCATTGCATGCATATTTTTTGTGTTATGCTTTTTAAAGTCCTTTGGGCAACTTCCAACGTAAGCAGTAACAAGAACGTAATGGGTACATGAACAACAACACCAACAACAAAACTGACATTACTGCATAAAATTTTGCACTGTCACCGAGAGAATGAACGCGCAGCTAAGACGCAACGCATAGCAATCGCACACGTTAATGAAAATTAGGTATGTGATGCCAAGCGTTGTCGAGGGTTTTATTCAAATGACACTTCGTTTTTTTTTTTCTTTTTTCTTACGTATACAATGGCTTCTCGTACTACTCCTTCTTTCCGCTGCTTGTATGCCAAACAACGCATTGAAACGAAGAATCCTTGAAAAAACAACGACTCATAGGAGCACATAAACCTATTAAAAATGTTAGCGTATGCACATGGAATTGTCATTGTGTTCGTATGAGCATGAGTATGTACTGGGTTGCAGTAAATGTGGGGTTATGTGACACCACCAATTGTGTTTGTTATACCATAAGCGCTATCTTGTTATTGTTTTTTTTTTTTTGTTGTTTCGTTTGGATTGCAAAAAAGGGTTATTGATGTGTTTTGCGATCTTTTGTTTTTGTAGCACAGTGTACTTTAAGTTTGTATGCGATTGCGTATCTTTAATGAAGGTTTAGTCCGTAAAATCGCCGCTTGGTGTACCTGCGAATTTGACTGCGGAATTTCTGCAAAACTTCTTTTATCGTAAATTTTATACTACTCTACTTAAGCGTTGGATCAGAAATAGCTCTTCTCTTGTCTTTAGCAAAAGCGTGCTTAAATCTGTCAACCAATCTGGGTGTTCCATAACAAACGGGGTTAAATTCGACTTAAAGCTTTTTTCAGAAATATCTTTAACTCGACTTAAACGAAGATATTTTATTCGAACTCCAAGAGATCACTTTACAATTGTCGTAGAAATTTCATTTAGTTTACTAATCAGTATATACTTGGGCAATTTAATTACTAAAAATCATCCATGTTATCCAGATCCTTGAGCAGTTTAAAATAATTCTCAAAGAAGTCGCTACTTTAACTTGGTCTACTATTTACTGCTGGAGCTTCAATTCTGAACAAAAATTCTGGAACTTCTTGTTTGGGTCTCCGCCTTGTTGTTTTATGCTATACTAATTGGTTCAAATTTTGGCGTATACCGAACGTTCAGTATTATGATATTTTTGGCCTTTAATCTGCATCTATTTCTTTGCAACTTTCAGCAAAGCGCTGATCGACTTATTTGACTAGCGTCATTTCTGATGGTATACTAAATCCGTTGCTAGTGTTTCCGTAAAATTAAGAGTAGGGTATGATTCACAATTTAAGATCGTGTGGGTTCATGAAATCTTTAGCCTCAAGCTGACATTAAACTTTCATTCGTCACATCGGAATTCTTTTCAGACTGTTTTTCACCATCTGCCGAAGTATATTCAGCAAACTTGCTATAAACAAAAGAAACTACCAAATGCGACAAAAATATCAGGCGAAATAAAGAAACTACCAAATCATAGTTGATCAGTGCAACATCTCAATGTAGATGAAGCCACTGGAATCATCGAGAAAGTTCTCAATCTCTTCGGTATATCGAAAAAAAAAACAAAATTTGGTAAATTACGAAACTTAGTTATGTTTTTTTTTATTCAACTGTCTCGCCGTTAAGATCATATGCTTGAAGTCCGCACTAAAACTTAGTAGGGACTTGGAAAGTAAACGGTAACAAAGTGCATTAGAAAATAGAGACATATCAAAGAGAAAACTGCTGAAAAAGTGACGACGATAATTTATTGACTAAGTTTCATTTAAGATCGCGCTTGTACTCTTCCAATGACAAAAAATTATATCGTGTATACCGGCTTAAATATTCTAACAATCGTCAAAATGACTCGCAAAAGAGTATTTTGTTAGCTCTATTTTCAAATGAACCCAAGCAATCGCTTGGACCATCAAAGGTAAGGTCGCTCTTCTAACACTCTTCCAGCACGTAGTGACCGCCTTATCACTGAGTTATTTGAGCCTGGTCAACATACATATTAAACAATGACGCGGTGTCATCAGCATAGGCTTATTCGTACAGATCCAAAAACTCCATGGCAAAATACGGTCTTTGATGATTCTACTCAAGTCTCGAGGGCTGTAATCAAGTCGGTGTAGAATACTGCCGTCCTAAGCAAGAATGCCGTAACTCCAATGTTTCAAAAAAATGAGTTTACGGCGTATTTTGGGTCATCTCGGTTCAGTCCGTCAACCCACAAGAACAGGTTGCATTTTACCTTAATTTTCCCTATAAAAATAACTACAACTTTTGTCGTTTCTCCCAGCCGTACACATAAACATTAACCCATTAATGCCCAACGAGAACCACAGTAGATACGATGCTGAAATTTTCAGGAGTTAGCCTCCTGGACATAAGCTATGTTTATAAAAAAAAATTTTTACCAAGTCTTGGTTAGGAACGGCTCAATGACTGGGTGCCGTACGGCACCGCTGGGCATTCATATACATTTGCTTTTTTTTTATGTAACAGGAAAAATTTTCTGTTTTTAGTAAAAAATGTCCTGATATGTACTTCAAACAATTAAATTATATATTGTTTATCACTCACAAGTCAAAAGAAAGCTATAAACTTAAATTATAGCATAATTAAGGAGAAAAGTAATAGTATTTTCGACTGCAAAGATTAAATCCTTTTGAGTCAAAAGTCTTGTTAGCAAACGCAACAAAGCATTCAAATGGCTCTTTAATTAAAACTTATTCCCTAAAAGTCAAACATAAAAACCCAACATGTAGATTTTATACTATACAAATTGTGTTGTGATGAGAGTTATCACCCACTTACATACACAATTTATTGTTGGCTAATGCCCAGCGGTGCCGTACGGCACATAGAGAAACAATAACTTCCGTGCTAGGTAATGCCCAGCGATGCCATACGGCACTCAGAACAAAATTGCTAGCCAGTGCCCAGCGGTGCCGTATAGCACTTTGGTTTTTCAAATTATCACAACTCTTTTAATTTTGCACAGATTTTAATGTTTTTGATTTTAAAATATTAACGAATCTTTCTAAAATAACACTGTGTAAAAAAAATTTCAAAAAGATACACGAAGATAGCAATAAAATGTGATTGTTTACCTATGATACTGCGGCATTGCAAAATTTTTCATTTCACGCACAAGACACAATTTAAAAACAACCACTGCAGCGAACGCTTGACACAAACTAAAAAAAATTGATTTTGAATTAAAGGGAAAACATTCAAATTGTTTATTATGCATTCCGCAAAGTCAAATGTTGCTTTGGTTATTTTTAAATTATTTTTAAAGTGAAAAATTTTTTGGGTGCCGTATGGCACCGCTGGGCATTAATGGGTTAACACAAACACTCATTTCTTAGGGCGGCAGAATATATCTGTGGACTTTTGACAAAACAATCTAACTGAGATAAGACAGTTCTCCAGGATTTTAGTCATAAATATAAAACTTAAATATGCTTCTTTTCATATCTCTATGATTTCCAGTTCCATGGATATAAGGGTGTCCAATATTTCGCGCAAAGTTTGAACTTACCGCAATTCGTGCGGTGATGTGTAGCTTACCAAAAGAAGAAAATAATTTGAAAGCTGACAGTTAACGATAATTGAAAGAGGAGATTCAATGCTTGATCAACGAAAATGAGCCACTTTATTGAAAAGCAGTTAAACAGTTTTTTAATCCTTCTCAAAAGTTGCCAATTTTGAGTTAGGTTGTTTTGTCAAAATACTAAAAAAATTTTTGTAGGGTATCTTGCTATTTATCCTAGAATATTGCGGAGGATGACCATATTATCCGTCCATTAGCGATTTGTTCTAACTTACTTTGAATACTGTATGGAATTGGAAGAAGTGCTGAAGATTCAAAGCCCTCAAACTATTTAAGAGGAACTATACCAAACTGATATGTTAACTTTTTCTGTAAAACAAAACGAAAATTCTCTAAGCGATTGATCACAAAGGCTTTCTTGTGCTCCATTTAAAAAACCCGTCTAAAGAAAAAAAAGGCACCAAGAATTTTTTCTTTACGTTTGCCTTGGAAGTCAAATACATTTACCCTCTCAGTTACGTGCGTGAAAATTGTAGCAACAATAACACCGCACAAATTCATTTGTACGCACACATGTGCTGTGTGGGGGTCAATAAAGTTACTAATATACCGTTATAACTGTACTACACACACATACAATCGCACCTTTGCTTTGTGCCATGAAATTTATGAATGAAATGTAAACAAAAACACGTAATTTTTACTTTTTTTCCATTTTCGTATGCCCCCAAAATTTAACTCCACTCATATAAAAATTAAGGTGTCCCAAAAATTCCGAGCAAAAGCTGACTCCACGTAAATATATACATACAATAAACTTTTGGGGGAACTCATAATGTGTATGTGTCAAATAATATGTATGTATATGTCAGTTTGTGCGTATTTTAATGTTACTTATGCGATTAAATGAATGTCGGTCTTTTGTTTTGATTTTTATTGATTTTTATTTATAATGTCGCCGCAAATTTATTGAACTGAAGAATGAATAATTCGCGTTACATTCTGATCAATTAAATTTTCAGATAACAAATATTTCTTTCGGAAATTTCAATTAAATTGGAATTCAGAAAGTGTAAATTGCGTTTAGTGTTTAACAAAAGAAGACTTAAACTTTTAAGTTGTTCCTTCACGTTATTAGATTTTGAAATTATTTAATCATGTTATTCTTATTTACATGCCTAAAAGTATGCTGAGTTTCTATAATGCTTATAAATGTTTTTTAACCAAATAACAGCAGTATGTTTTTAGGCTTAAAAAACGTTCACAAAGTTTTATGACAACTTTCTATAGTGCTGATCACTAGAAAGTTTCTCAGATAATAAGTAAATCAATCAATTAGCTGTATATTTAAGTTAATATGAAGCAAATTGAAAGACTTTACTCTAGATAACTAATCTAAAGAAAAAACTTCGATCAAGCAACCATATCAACCAGCTAGAAATAGCATGGCTCTTTTAGTCTATGAAAACTAATTTAGCTAAATAGTTTCTTAACGCAAAGAAAACGTAATCGTATCTTCGCAAAATAGAACGCATAACTTTCAAAATCATCAAAACCATAGTGGACTATTTTTAGCCAATATGTAGCTCGTGCTCTACTCTTTTATTTGTTGCAACTTTCCAGAACTGTTGAGATAATTAATATTTATTCTCGATTCCGTTCTATTTTTTTGCGAGCATTCACACGCACTTGACAACTGTAAATTGAATTCATTGGGGGTGCCTGTGTTTCTACATTGTCGGCGACTTTCCATCTGATGGTTTCTTAGATAATTCTAAAATATAACTTTAAAGTTATGCTGCAGTATGTACATACTTTGGCTCCTCTATTCTCTGTTTGCAGTAGTGCTATGGCGAATGTTCAAATATATTTTTAATTTATATTTAGTTTCTGTTTGCACACAGATCAAAATGTTTAAGGTTGTGTTGAACTTGAACTTCTTTTAGCTTAACAGCTTCTATGATTGTTTTCTGTAAGTCAACAGCAGCATCTTTACACTGAATCCAAATAGAAATCATTTGAATGGTGACCTAAGAGTTATTGAAACAAACCAAAATAAAAGTTGTTGTATTAAGAAAATGGGCTCAAGTCAAAATAAAAGTTATTGATGCCTACCGTCCTTCAAGATTTACTATTGGTAAGAGCTTTAAATTAAAAATTTGATAGAAGGGTTTTGAGTCGACTACTTTCTATCTTGAATTTATATATTCAATATGACTTAAATCAAAGTCTGTATTAGGTCGATTATGGAAATTCAACTTACTCTAACAACTGAGAAAGCTGACGAACTTTCTAGAAATCGGACAACATTGCCTATATTATTTTAGAATTTTGAACCTATAAATTAAATATTGCAAATAGTTCCAAGAACATAGCGACCTCTAGATTGGCGTCCAATGCGACATGCACCAGCTCGAGCCTATGTTGAATTCCGAAGGCTAAAAACTGATTCTGCCCTAAGGAAGTCTGAGATAAGATTGGTGATAGCTGTTATCCCTCAGCTCTCTATCTTTGGTTTCTAAAGAAGCTCTTGCTTTGAGGAGGAGCAGAAAAATGTACATCACCTCCTCTGTAATTCGCATGCTTCATATTGGAGCAGGATTATATAGCTGAGAGGTTTATTTTATGATAATATAGGTAATACAATGTTCGTAACCTACTCTTATCAGTCAAAGAATTTAAAAGGACTTGGTTGTATTCGTGGTCTTAAACAATTGTCTACGGGACAACTGGTTTAACAGAACCCCTAACTGAAATCAAGGTTTGTGGACTCCTCCGTAATTGTTCTGCTTCATGTTAGAGCAGGCTCATATGGTTTAGATTTAAATTTTTCGGTTATATGGGTAACACAATGTTCGTAACCTCTTTTTTTATACCCTACACCCAGGGTATATTCACTTTGTCTTTCCGTTTGTAACGCAGAGAAGGAGGAGTGGCAGATATAGAAAAGTATATATATTCTTGATCACCGTCACCTCCTGAGTCGATATAGCCATGTCCGTCTGTCTGCCTGGCTGGCTGGCTGGCTGTGTGTGGAAATACATTTTTTGGGAAAACTAAGCAAGATAATTAAATGAAATTTGGTGCACAGCCTCCGTCGTCAAAGTTAGCTCTGGGGATTGAAAATGGGTGAAATTGGTCAATGGACACGCCTACCGCCCATACAAAAAATATATTCAAAATGCAACTTTTGGAGTATTTTTCACGATAAAGCAACTAAAATACACATAAATACTACGAATCATAAGCGCAAGCTTTAAGCAAAAACTGGGCGAATTTGAACAAGAGGGCGTGGCACCTGTCATGTAAGCAAAAGCTTCAAAACGCTATACTGAAAGCGTTTTTTGAGATAATCGAACAAAATTAACCTCCGACACTAAGAATTATAAATTCAAGCTTTAAGAAAAAACTGGATAAAATCAGACAAGAGGGCGTGGCACCTCCCATATAAGCAAAATTTTCAAAATACTGACTGCAGTGTAGGGTATTTAATGTTTGGCCAGGCCAAAGGTAACACCCTTACTAGTTGCTAATTAAAGAATTCTAAAGGACTTGGTTGTATCCGTGTCCTTAAACGTTTGTCTACTAGACTGTGGGTATAACCGAATCCTTTACCGAAATCAAGGGCCTTAGCTTCCATAGTTTATTGTATAAGTACAACTGCACTGCGCGAAGTATCTACACAGTGGCTACGAGAATAAAAGGCTTTACTGGCTTAGCATATACATTAGCACTTAAGCAATACTTAGAGAAGTCATACAATTAACTGAAAAGGGAAAGAACTTTCCACGTAAGTAATAGAGGTCATTAATGTCAACTTAGCAACGTTATCTATTAATGAAAATTCACAATTGGAAGTACTTAAGTTACCAAATCAAATCGGACATTCTCAATTTTTCCGACAGGGATCGCACATGTTATGCGCGCCATAGCCAAGATTTCCAATGATATACTACTCGGCGCGTATATTTTTTTAGAACATGTTTTGATGTTAATATGTATGTATGCACGTATCTGTGTTTATAAGTTGTTATTGTTTTGTTGTTATTGCTGCTACCGCCGCAGTTGTTGTCATATTGTCTCGAGCTCCACTTGTATACTTACGTCGCCGCTACTTCATTGGGGGGCTGTAGTACGTAATTTTTGTTTATGTGTATTTTTGGCGCTTGTTTTCTTATGCGCCTCCCCAGTGTCCACCTCTCCCAACCGTTTCTCGTACAAGTTTTGTCAATGTGCGCCTCCTGAAATTGTGTCTGATGGCTTTTTCTGCTTCTTCGATTTTCTTTTGCTTTTTCATTTTGTGCAACTTTTTTGACATTCTCCACAATTTGTTGCTGTTGCTTCATTGCTGCTACTGTGCTCATCGTCATCATCATCGTCGGAGCTTCTTTGACATGCTGGATATTTTGCGTGTATTTCTTGCTTTTTAAGGTTTGTTTTTATTTGGATTTCTTCATCGTTTTATTGTTGTGTCTCATTTGAAAGCCTGCCAGTGCTATTTCTTTGTTTTTATCTTTATTCTGTTTATTTGTTCATTGTGTTCTCCTACGCAGGATACTGTTAGCTGTAGGTGCTTATGTGGTAGCTTTTTCCAACCTTTGTTTCATCGTCATCGTCTTCACAAACAACTTTTGCTTTCAGCTGATATTCGCATGATTTTTCGGCTACTGTTTTTTAAAGAGCCTCTTGTTGCTTCTTAGCGGGTAGATGAGTTTGTTTTTATTGCCGCATCAAACAGTGGGGACAGAGTTTCTGGATTTACAGTTTTATTTCAAAAGGTTGCAGAAAAAGTGTTTTGAAAGTTTTGAAGTAATACTGACAAAGTTTCGAATTATGTATTCGAAAATACTTAAAGACTATATGTACGCAACTGGAAATTAGTTCGGTTTGAATGCGATTCAGAACAGGATTGTCTGCCGCTCGGAGGCGCAAGACGCTTTCATAAGTGGGATACGTGCATTTACTAAGGATAGACCACATAAACTTTGAACAAAATCTAGGCGAATTTGAACAAGACACCCCCCATACAAACCAAATTTTTAAGATTCAGTATTGAAAGTGCTACTTGAAATAGTCCAACCAAATTTAGTACAAATGATAGGAATAGTACAAGCTACTTGTAGCGAATTCAGACAAGAGGAAATATATAACAAACTTGTTACTTTAAACTTTTTACAGTTAAAATTTAAGCAGGAGTCATGTTAAAAACATAGTAATATTTGCCGAAGATGCAAAAAGGTGCAAAATATTTTTGAAGTTTTTGAAGGTCTATACCCTAAGAATGGTTCCACAGTGAAAACGTACGATGAATTTACATGAATTCACAAACTTAATGTCAATTGCTTTTAGTTCTAATCAAAATTTTAATGTAGTTGAAAAAGTATAAATTTTCTCTAAGTGTAACAATTTGTATTTAAATATATTATTCGTATATTACGGAATATTTTTCTAACTTCATTGTATTGATGCCACTATTACAAATCAAAACAAAATTGCAAAGAAGACACAGTTCTTGCCTACAACCAATTTTGTTTGGAATGATATTTCAGCCACTATGGCGCCCTAATAAGTATATAATTGTGTTTTGTAAATATGCACGTTAATGCACTTGGTAGTCTATTTTCTTATTTCAAAAATTGAATTCATGCCAACTTCGTATGCCTGTTTCCCTTCTATGTGCCGCTCAATAGATCCAGCCCCGATCACAATTTGTTCTCAAGAGCAGTTCAAGTTATTTGATCTAATAAATTTGGAGAGAATGAAAACTTTAGGTTAAGTTAATCAGATAAAAAACTACTGGAAAAAGTTTTCAATAGCAAATTTTGAAAATTCCGTGATCAGATGGAATCAAAACTATTAAGATAACTGAATCAAAGGATGCGGTACTGTACTCGGATCACATCTTGACCAGATTTCAAGGAATATATTAAAAAATATGGTACTGTACTCAAATCATGAACTGATCATCTAATCTGGCTGTGCTTAGAAATAAACATCAGATCATGTATCAGAGTACCTGATATAGTTTTTAATCTGGTAGTGGTATTTATTAGTCCAGTCTTACATACTTAAGACAGCACTAGGAACACACAAATATGGAGATTGGTTATTTTCATCGAAATGAAAGTTGACATTTTTAATTTGAAGTTGAAGGACAGTAGTCTCCACATGCTGACAAAATCCTATACATCAGTCGCTGATATTATAAATGGATAGATCACAGAATACCTAACCGAAATCTGTTGTCAAGTTTTGGAGTGAAACCTTCAGGTGAAAACGGTCCCTGAAACAAGAAACAAGTGGCTACGGAAAATGTTTGCGGTTATTAAAGGCGCTAGGAATTTTGGAGTAGTTTTATTGAGACAGGATAAACGCTGAAGAATACTTTCATTCTATGGAACATTCCAATGGATTTTGGAAACAAATGCATACCACTTTCGAAGGAATATATTGAGCTCTGAAGTTAGTTTATTAACTGTTTTTTTTGCTTGTATAGTACTAATGAAAGTACCAACGCGCCTTTTCTAAATTAAAGTATGATAATTTTATATTAAACTAATTAAACAGTCATCAAAAGACTTAACCTTAGTATTTTTTAATTTAGGATTGCATTGGTTAGAATACAATTTGTTTGCTTTTTCCATCAAAATAGTTCATTTTAAACTAGCCAAAATTTCGCAATCTTTATTGTACAAATCTGAAATTTCTTACCATATCAAAATAATTTGGTTTTTATATTTCTAAGTAGAAACTAACCAAATTGCCTTAACCAAACAAGTGGAAATGGACTACTAACGTCTTTTTATGACATTTTTAGCATTATACTCTTGACACTTGCAATTAATTTCAGTTCGAAAAGGTACATAAAAACTTCTACAATAATGTTCATGGTCGATTTACGTTTGAACTTCTTAGTTTTTATAAAACCAATGATTTGAGAGCATCATGGTTGTTCACTATATCCCACTGTATATCGCGTATGCTTGCATACAGACGAGTCTGTTTCATAGGTCATCATTACTGTTATTATTATTTAATATCTTTTTTTCATCATTATCATCAACATTAACAAAATGACGTTTTCATGCCGCATTTTGATGGTTCATAATTTTGTTACTTTCTGATGAATTTGTGTTTATTAATTTAAGGCTGCAGTTGCCCCACTCCCCACACTCGCCCGATAACCAAGCATATGGTACTGACATTATTCTTTATCTTTTCTTATTTTTTGTTAATCTTTGTCTTCTTTTGTTTTTGTGTTTTTGTTATCTTTTCATTCATGTTTTTGTTTTCTTTCGTATGAAATGTGCGCGCAGCCGTTATTTGGTAGAGTTTTGCTCCTTTTCTTGGTTTTGATCCATTTTTTGCCATCTGAATTAAATTCTCTTTAATGTTGTTGCGTTATTTTTATTATTTATTTTTTAATGGATGTTGAAGTTTGGTGTTTTTATTCTCTTGGATCTTGTTATATTTAGTGACGCCGCATTTTGAGTTGGTTATTTGGAAATGATTCATTTCAAATTTTATAATTTTATACAAGAAAATTGAGCTTAATTTATTGTTACTTCGAGCTATTGCAAATTCTTATCATTCTGTAACTATGCTCAAAGTTTAAAAAGAGACTGATATTAAAGATATAGTTTGATTTTTTATTAAATCAACATAAAAATGGCAATGACAAGCATACATATGTATGTATGTATCTACATAAGTTGACGTGTATTTGTCTTATAGTCAAATTAACAAAGTTTTGAAAATCCATTCCGGGAACTTCTTAACATACATATTGTGGACGAAAATTGTTCTATCCTCCGGAAAAAGTTTTTTTATACTCCAGGTTATTTTCTTCAGATAGTATGCCGTACAGAATGTGCCAAAAGTCGAAATTCAATGAAGTACTTCCCAATGTGAACAAAAACGGATGAGGATCCGTTTCGAATCCATTACGAGTTAATAAAGGTATAAAAAACGTTATCCGCGGTAACGGATCCATTTCGAACCCGTAACGTACATCAAAAACGAATTCAAAACGCTTTGTTTAGATAAAAAAAAAAAACATTTTGAAGCGCTTATTAGCGAATAAAAAAAAATTAAATTCCGCAGTGCGGGCCCGTTTCGAATCCGAAACTTATGTAAAAACGAATTCAAAACGGATTTGCTTTTAAATATGTTAATGCTGTATATTTACAGAAAAAAACCGTTTTGATGCGGCTATTAGCAATTAAAAAGTAATAAAAAGAAAAAAAAGGAAGAAAAATAAAGGGTAAAAATCCACCTCTGGTAGGATTCGAGCCTGGGCAAATCCGTTTCGATTCCGTAAATACTTCAAATACGAACTGAAAACGGATTTGCTTTAATTAATTTTTATGATAAAAAAAATATTTTTGATTTGTTTTTTTTTTATTTTTATTTTATTGCGTATGATTTTTTGTAAACTTTTCAAACTCTGTTTGAAAAAATGTTTTTGATTCCAAATTTGAGTATATAACATTTTTTATCAAAAGAAGGGAAGAAAAACAACACAGAATACTTATAAAAAAACAACAGAAATTTGTTTAATATACAAACTTTAAATCTCAACGTCAAATAAGTCTACATCAGTTAAGTAAACATCATATCGGTCAATAGCCTAGTTGTCTAACGTCTCGTGTATGAAAGAGTAATACCCCGGGATCCTGAGTTCGACTCCCGGCCGGGCTAGTAATTTTTATTTTTTTTTTTTTGTTATTTGGTTTTTTTTTAATTAAAAATAAGCGCTTCACCCTGTTTTCTTTTTTTTTTTATAAGCAGCATTAACATTATTAAAAGCGAATCCGTTTTGAATTCGTTTTTGATGTACGTTACAGGTTCGAAACGGATCCATAAAAGAAGAAAAAACGATTCGTTTTTTTTTAGGAATCCTTCCCGCAAACGGATCAGTAACGGATACGTAACGGATTCCGTAACGGATAAAAAGAACGAAAATATGAACCCGTTACGGATCCGAAACTAGTCCGTTTGGCACACTGGGTTGTTTTCCAGATTCTGCTTTTTAAGCTAACACATTATGGGTATGGGATAGGTGAGTGGGAAATGAGATCGTACCCTGTCAAAGATACATGACATTTCAGTGGAAACTTGCAAGTTGCAGTCATTCAAACAAGCATAAAAAAAATTGTATAGTAATAGGTATTTGAAAAGATATCCAGTTGCAAAAATTTATATGAATAAATGAATTTGAATGCTACAGTAATGCTTCCTATTTATGATTTTCTCATGCTCTAAAACAAATATTTATTCATTTATTTATTTAAGTCTTTGGAAAAATCTTTACAGATTAGGAAGTAAGGTAATCTTAACATTAATATGTATACTATTATAAAAGCCTGGCTGGCACAGATTTGAATTGAAGTTTATTTGAACAGAAATCAATTTACTCATCTTTATATTTATAACTTATTTAGTAATAAGAGAGTTCAATTTATGGGCTCATTAATGGCATTATTTGTTCTATGGTATTTGATGAAAAAATGGTCTGAAAATCTTAAATTTCTTATGGGAACATTGAATTAAATCAACTGAAGAATATCAGAAGAATCAATATTTTCATTAATTATATCGTAAATAAACATTACACTATGTAGAAGCCACCTCCGTTCAAGAATATCAATATTTATAAGCAAACAACGTGCTTCATAGGATGGCAATGGTTCAGTAAAATGTAATGACCGTAGAGCAAACTTAATGAACTTCTTTTGAATACGCTCCAAACAGGCAATATGTACTCCGTAATAAAATTCCAAAGAAGAGATGTATATTCTGAGTTAGATCTTACAAAAGCAGTTAGAAATATTTTATAATTCTTTTATGCTTTCGAATAATAGTTTCATGATAACCCTTCTATACATGAGTTAGAGAAGCAAATAGTTTACAAAATCAAATTTAAGATTTTTTTTTTTTTCAAATCTTCCATATTGCTACGAAATGTCAGCATGATTCAGGAATGCTATTATCAACATTATATTCATCATCAAAATTACAGTAGATATGTACATTGTATTAATGTATGCATTCTCCTTTAACTCCTAGGAGGAGCATAGGGCCAATATGAAACACATCCATTCGTCGCGATCCCTTGCGATGACTTTGATCTCTTGTCACGACTTTCCCGATTCTTGTATTTCCTTTTCCAGCGACCTTTTCCAGTTGGTTTAGGGTCTACCACGTCCTCTACTGCCTTGTGGATTTAACTCAAGAGCCTGGCGGCAAGCTTCGCTGTGTTGTTTCCGGAGAGTGTGACCAATCCATCCCCATTTGCGCAGCTTGATCTCGTTTGCTATAGCCCTCTGATTGCATTTTTGATGTAGCTCGGCATTTGATATAGTGCGAGGCCACCAAATCTTTAGTATACGCCTTAAGCATTTGTTAACGAATACTTCCAGCTTGTTCGTTAGTTGTTCAGTAACAAGCCATGTTTCGCACCCATATAACAAAACCGATTTCACTTTCGAATTAAATTTTTCACAACTTTCTATTTTCTTAGTGGCACAGCGGGAATTAGCTTCCAAGCTCTCCAAATTTTACTAAAAAATATTAACAATGATTTGTTTCAGCGACCTTTGTATATAAATATATAGATGGCTCTAGGTCATGTATTCAAATTAAATAAAAAATATTAACGATTAGAACTCCCAACTCGCGGTTTTTGACCGAGAACTAGTTTTTCTATGGAAATCAAGTCTATCGGCCCACCAAAATCATATTGTTTGACGATCTGTAATATACAATATATTTTGTAAAAACAGGTCAGAAATCCGGGCATACACTGGGATCAATATCTTTTGGCGATGCCATGCTCACCATAACATATTATTCGTCATATCTCTGACATCATTTGACGCAATTGAATAAAGCTTGATTTATATTTCAAGGGAGCCAAGAGAAAAAAGTGGGTGGATTACCGGCCCCATGTTAGACAGAAGCAAAATTGGTACCAAAGGACACAAATTACAAAAAAAAAAATATAGCAATGGCAACCGTTTTTTTTCTTATATAACAGCATCCCACCACCAGTTTTTTGATGAGGATGCCATATTATTTGCGCCATTGACATACAAATGAAGAACTCCACGCCAAGTGTACCAAAAAAAAATTTTTTTTTCTCCGGTTTCGCTCAAATTTGGCAATATGGTAGGTCCGGTGTGCAAGAACAACAATCCGTGACGATTTGGTCATAGTACCATTTGTTGTTAAAATATAGGGTGTTGACGTTTTTAGTCATTTTCATGAAAAGGGTGTTTTTTTCAAAAATTTATAGCTTACACTTAAGTTTGTAAATTGATAAATCTAAGTTAATGGTCCCATTTATATTTAAGTGTTGTTTTTATAAAAAAATATTTTTTCTTTAAGAATTTTTAAGTGTGTAACTTAATGACATTTTATATATAGAAAATTGATTTTTTAATTGAACTTTTAGTCATATATTTGCAAAGATCGACTTACATATAAATCTATCAATGCATTTTCTAACACATAATTATGACAAATCAAGGAACGGATTAAAAACACGGCTATAGTGACATATGTTTCGTCTTTCGCCACAAAGACTCATCAGACTATTTTTGTTGTAATTATAATTATATTTATTTTACTAAATTAATTATAATTGAAAAATTGCAAGTTTGAAAACTTTTTGTGTTTTTTGGCCTGGGCGTGAGTCGAACCAAGGAACTCGCGGTTGGTAGCAGAAGTCGCTACCACTGCACCAGCCTTGCCCGGCTGCGAAGCCGACTTTTGCCAGTTTTGCTTGTGTGTTAATACGTATTGATATATCATAATTGTTGTTTTGTGTTATTTATTGATATTTGGTATAGTTGTTCCTTTGGAACAAATTCAATACCGATTGCAGGTGTTTCCACCTTATCAGGGCGTGTTCTCCCAAATAACTTTAAGAATTTTTAAGTGTGTAACTTAATGACATTTTATATATAGAAAATTGATTTTTTAATTGAACTTTTAGTCATATATTTGCAAAGATCGACTTACATATAAATCTATCAATGCATTTTCTAACACATAATTATGACAAATCAAGGAACGGATTAAAAACACGGCTATAGTGACATATGTTTCGTCTTTCGCCACAAAGACTCATCAGACTATTTTTGTTGTAATTATAATTATATTTATTTTACTAAATTAATTATAATTGAAAAATTGCAAGTTTGAAAACTTTTTGTGTTTTTTGGCCTGGGCGTGAGTCGAACCAAGGAACTCGCGGTTGGTAGCAGAAGTCGCTACCACTGCACCAGCCTTGCCCGGCTGCGAAGCCGACTTTTGCCAGTTTTGCTTGTGTGTTAATACGTATTGATATATCATAATTGTTGTTTTGTGTTATTTATTGATATTTGGTATAGTTGTTCCTTTGGAACAAATTCAATACCGATTGCAGGTGTTTCCACCTTATCAGGGCGTGTTCTCCCAAATAACTTTAAGAATTTTTAAGTGTGTAACTTAATGACATTTTATATATAGAAAATTGATTTTTTAATTGAACTTTTAGTCATATATTTGCAAAGATCGACTTACATATAAATCTATCAATGCATTTTCTAACACATAATTATGACAAATCAAGGAACGGATTAAAAACACGGCTATAGTGACATATGTTTCGTCTTTCGCCACAAAGACTCATCAGACTATTTTTGTTGTAATTATAATTATATTTATTTTACTAAATTAATTATAATTGAAAAATTGCAAGTTTGAAAACTTTTTGTGTTTTTTGGCCTGGGCGTGAGTCGAACCAAGGAACTCGCGGTTGGTAGCAGAAGTCGCTACCACTGCACCAGCCTTGCCCGGCTGCGAAGCCGACTTTTGCCAGTTTTGCTTGTGTGTTAATACGTATTGATATATCAGGCCAGGCCCAGGCCAAAAAACACAAAAAGTTTTCAAACTTGCAATTTTTCAATTATAATTAATTTAGTAAAATAAATATAATTATAATTACAACAAAAATAGTCTGATGAGTCTTTGTGGCGAAAGACGAAACATATGTCACTATAGCCGTGTTTTTAATCCGTTCCTTGATTTGTCATAATTATGTGTAGAAAATGCATTGATAGATTTATATGTAAGTCGATCTTTGCAAATATATGACTAAAAGTTCAATTAAAATAAAATCAATTTTCAATATAAAATGTCATTAAGTAACACACTTAAAAATTCTTAAATTTATAACATGTAATCGAATTCTTCAAAAACCTACAGCTAAGAAACCACTAAGCCCAAACGTTTCCGGTTCTGCTTACATTTTTTCAATCATCAATTATAGCCACCACATTAATGAAAATACTTTTAGTGTGTAAAGTTATAATGGTGTGGTAGTCCTCCTGCAGAAAAATGGCGCCAGCAAACTATTGAATTAGGTCAAGAGTGAACAGAGGGCCAATGCTGCCCACTTCAATACAGGCTCCCCTACATAAAATTTTGCACTCATGGTGTTATCAAAAGAGGCAAAAAACAACAACAATCTGCAATAAATGCGGCAAATGCATGAGCATTAAATAAATTGGGGGAGTGGAGCATGGCCAAAAGTGTTGCAAGGCAGTAGGGCAGCAACATGAATAAAATAAAAGAGGGGAGTCACACAAGATTGCAACTCAATTGATTTTCATACGAACCCTATGCGAACTGCGTAATCCAAAATAAATGAAGAATCCAAAAGGTTTGAATATGCCGAAATTTTGGGGAATTGATTTTTTACACACAAAATTTTTGTCGTAATTTTTTCAATTTTATTTTTTATAAATTAAAAGTTTTTTAAAACAAAAATTAAATGAAAAATATATTTTTATGAGATTTTTTTATTTACCTTTAGAAGAATAAAAAGTGTTTGCTGTCAAGTAAACATTGGTATTTGTGTAATTTTTTTCACTTTGCACAGTGGCACAAAAACATAAAAATTCTGTTTTGTTGAATTGAAGAATTTTTTCGATTTATTATATATTTTTTTTTTTAATTATTTTATTTTAAGGAAGTCACACAAAGGCAGTTCTTGCTGCAATTTTGTTTTGTCGGTTTTTTGCACTTTCGTTGAAAACACACACACACAAGCACAACAAAAAAAAATTAATTCACGGTCTTCAATTTTGACGCCTACTTCCGTTTCCGTTTCCGTTTTTTTTTTTTTTTTGCCACTTATTTTGCGCAATTTTGTTTTGTTTTTTTTTTTGCAAATTTTTGTACAACTTTACACTTTCACTGTATGTATATTGTAATATTTTTTTTTTTCGTTAAAAAATGTTTTAAAAAAATTAAAACCAAAAAACACAACAGAAAATTTAACAACGACGGATTTTCGTTTTGTTTATTATTAATTTTTTTTTTTTTGTTTTATTTTCAAAACATTCAATTTTAAAACAAATGTCCGACGGCCGTTGGCGGTGCAAAAGTTTCGTTGCAACTTTTCACCCTACGAAGGATACACAACAACTGTTCAGGCGAGTGTCGAGCGCACGGAAACCAACCCCCATTTCATTGGTACATTGTCTACATGTTTCACAATGCCGCAACGTTCTAGCGGCGCAACAAATGCTGCGTTGTCGTCGTTTGCCGATGATGGTGGTGCGTCGTTGCGTGCGCTTCAAACATGTTTGATGTGCCGCATGGAACACTCTGATACGAATGGAACAGTGGTTCACATTTGCATCGGTTTATTAGTGTTTGTGCATCTCCAGTTGCTGTTGTTGCTGTTGTTAATTTTTGTTTTTGTCTTCTTGTTCTACATTTTTGTCGTATCGTACGTTTGCAATCTTGCAACTTAAACGAACGAAAAAACACAAACAGCAACATCACCACCACCACCACTAGCAAGTAAATGACAACAACAAGAACAAAAATTTGTTCCATTTTTTTCCACACAGCACACTCTCATTCCACTGTAGCGTAGAACGTAGTGTAAAACGTAAGAACCTCATGATGACTATGTTGCAAACTCTGCTTTGGAAGTGTAGTGTGAACGTGGGACGACATTGAGGATGAGTATTTGAACGATAATGATGTTGTTAATGTTGTGGATGATGATGACGACGTTTTGCTTCCTCCTTCATGTACAGTTGTTCCAATTACTGTGGACCCTTAGTTTCGCGCGCATAATACTCGTACAATACGTAATTTTGTTTTTTATTTTGTTCCATGTCATGTTTTTTCGGTTCTTTGCCGTTGTCGTACTCTCATCCTTATTTCACATACTCCATTTTATGGGGTTTTATTTCTATGATTTTACGAATTGGTTTTTCTCTCTTTTTTTCGTAATTTTTTTTTGGTTTTTACTTTGTGCTAAACATTTTGTTTGGTTTCACGTTGCATTTTTGCATGCATGCAATTTTTCTTATTTCCCTTTTTGGTGGTTTTTCTTTCTGTTTTTTTTTTTTGCTCTTTGATCCTTTGTTCGCCGTTTTCGGTTTTTGCTTGCAAATTGTCAAGTTGTCAGTTGCATGTTTCACTTTTTGCTTCAGTCATTCCATGGAACTGAATTGCATATTCATGGTAAAGTTTTCTTTTTTGATTTGAAACCGAAGGAATGAATATTGTAGCAGATTTTAGTGGGTGATGGGCCCAATGATATTGTCATGCAGTGTCAAGGATTCATAATACTTAACAGGATATCGGATAAGTTTCCACTCTGCAAATCTACTGACCAACGACACTATAGGTCTGGCCTTTATATTGTACTTTTTCAGAATCTTTATCCGATCTTACATTAAAGGATATACAGGGTGATTGAGAATCAGTAGAGCACCGGAACATGTAAGATTCCCTGAACTATTCCGAAAAAATTTTCTTTGTAGTATCTTTCGAAATTCATAATGCCAACGGAGTTATTGGAATAAGCACATAAATGGACTAAAAAAATATTATGATATGAATTGGCTGACATTTTGTTAGGAATGAACAAAATTGGGCTCTGTTTTCACAAAAACCTTACTTGGTGTTGTGAAACTGATGGCATTAAGTTGAAAAAATGATATCGTTTAAAAAACCAATTATAATGGTACAAAATGTTTATGACATTTTAAAATGTAGGTGCAATAGGAATATGGCGTCAGATAGCTTTCATGTAACTAAAACACTTGAAACATCACAACACAACAGCTATATGTTGAGTTTTAAAGGTTCCAGGCAGGGCTAGAGTTTAGAGCCCTTTTTAAACAAGTTCCGCAATAATTTTATAAAACATATTACTTTTTTCTAAAACATTAAAGTTTAAGCCTTAAAACGGTGAAAAATAAACGATTAATCTTAATATTTGCAAAAGTCATAACCATTTCAAAACTTTTAAATAATTAACTAAGAACAACATGTCGTATGAGTAACATGTATTTTACATAGAAAAATAAAAATTCATATTATAATTGTTTTGTACTTTCTGAACAACTTAATAAGTCAAACCGATCATCTCGATAACTAGAGCTCAACTTTAACTAGTAAGGGTGTTTCCTTTGGCCTAGCCAAACATTAAATACCCTACACAGCAGTAATTTGAAAATTTTGCTTATATGGGAGGTGCCACGCCCTTTTGTCTGATTTTATTCAGTTTTTGCTTAACGCTTGCATTTATAGTTCTTAGTGTCTGAGTAAAATTTAGTTTGATTATCTCAAAAAACGCTTTCAGTATAGCGTTTTGAAGCTTTTGCTTATATGAGAGGTGCCACGCCAGTTTTTGCTCATAGTTTTATTTATGTGTTTTGAAAATATTTTTTTTATGGGTAGTAGATGCGTCCGTTGACCGATTTCCTTAATTTTCAATCCCCTTAACTAACTTTGACGACGGAGGCAGTATTTCAAATTTCATTGAATTATCTTGGTCTTGGCTTATATAACTCTAGGGGGTGGAGATAGGGGGTCTGTATGTTTAGGAAAAAAGGTGGGGTGGGAAATCTAATGGGAGTTGGTCATACATTTTATGCCTGTAAGTGCAACTGATTGACAGCTAGGAGCTTTTTTCGAGTTTTTAACCCCGAGACTTGAACTTTGACTCAAATCTGGCAAGGGTTAGACCCACCCCACTCCCTACAAATTTTGGCTCACTCACTTTTTCATCGAACCTCACATAAAAAACCACCGCAGGGTATAAAAAGTTTATTTAAAATTGTCCATACAAACTGGCCCATAACTAACGTATACGCTATAAAAAGAAATCTAATAACGCAATATATCTGAAATTAACTGTGGGGCTTACTTGCTATTAAGCATCTCTGAACTGAAAGTGGGTGAAATATCATAGGTGGGGTTGGCACTACCCTTACAAACAAAACACATAAAATGGTATATCTCGCTAATGGTACAAGGTATTTTGATGAAATTTGGTATGTTTGAGTTTTTTTTCTAGTTTTAATTTTTTTTTGACTTTTTGAAAAATTTTAAAATGTCTCAGAAAATTCTGAACAAATTCACACATATTTTTCGGACAATTCTAAGCATTTTATTTCATATACACTTTTTTCGTATGATGCCCTGTTTTTCTCTAATGCTGCAAAAAGTCTTACGCAAAATCACTATATTCTGAATAACTTTTGAACTAATATCGATTACCCTAATTTTTTTCTGGGATATAGTTTCTTGACATGTGGAGAGTGCCCACATATTTTTTATAATTTTCTCATAGAGGAAGCAGTTGCTTAATTTTTATGTACCTATTTGAAATAAATATTTCCAATAATAAATGAAAAAGTTTGTTCCAAAAAAAAAACCATTTTATTCTCTGGTTTATGCTAAATATTCCAGAAAAAATGTTTACAAAATCTTTACTAGTTGCTACCAAACATAATTTCTTTAAAGCCTTTTTTACGTTTAATTTCTTAGGTGACTTACTTCAGAATTTATTGCCCATATGCCACATATATTATATCAAAAATGTTTGTACGGATCTCGGCTATACGTTAGAAGTCAAAAACTGTAGATGAATCCACCGCTCGGGTGATTTCTATTGATCCGAGCGTCATAAAGGCGAAAAATATCACTATTTTGGGGGGAATTTTGTGCTCGAACTTGCCGAAAATGCATTGAAAAGGAAACATAACACCACTACCAGATGCAATAAAACTCAGTTTGCTATCGACAAAAATACATAAAACGATATGCTGGAAAACCGTCTCAAGGTGTAAAATTCAAATGGTCGTTTCTCGAAAACTAGAGCTAAATTGAACTTGGCCTCTTACTTTGGCCTATATTTTCACCCCGCAGCAGCAGACAAAAAAATTTTGTTCCACAGTGTTTTTAATAACTATTGGAAAAACTAATTTTTATGAAAAATTTTTGGCAGCATTATTTCTTTATACTCGTAATAAAGGTATCTAAAAATCATCATAACAAAAAAAAAATATCAATTTTGTGTTTTTAATAGCCAAGTTGGGAAAACTTTAGCCTTATACGAGGAATCAAATCGCTGTAATTGTCAAATCAGAAAAAAGATCCGTTCCGACTAGCAACAAAGCTGATCTATTTAACAAACAATCTCTATGCTTTTCAAATGTTCTGCATTAAAAGATTGCGAATTCAACAATGTCCTTATGTACCTGAATATAACTGGAGGCATTAAACTTAGAATTCAAACAAGTACGCAACACCATATTTTTAGTGTCAGATGCGAAATGTCCTTTACAAACACCCTCAACAATTAACTTGTTTTCTTTTTGTTTTAACTTGTGCGTATTTCATTTACCCTGAAGGTATCAAAGGGTGCAAAGTACAAAAAAACAAAAACAAAAAACCTGACCTGTCTTACCTTTTCAAAACAAAGATTTACAATGTGTACTTTGCATTTAAGTGGTGGATGGATAGATAATTGAAGAAGACTTTCTGTCAAGGATGCACAACGCACTGCATGCAACTGCAAAAAAATGGTATATTGCTTCCTTTGTGCCGCTACATCCTATCGAATTCTTGCATTCTGCATGATAAAAAATTGCAACGCTTAAAAAACCATAAAAAAAAGTAAATCAAAAAGGACAACTTGCCAAAACGTGACTGCAGCAAAGTTCAACACTGATCATTGAGCTTCATTTGCAAAAAAAAAGAAATATTTTTTTTTCTGTTTTCTTATACTGCAGCAGCATACAATCGTCCTTTGACGCAAAGGACACATGAGCCTGAATACATAAAAATAAAAATTGAGAGACGTTGAAACGATGAAACAAACAATGTAGTGAATTGAAAAAATAATAAAAATTGAATAAAAATAATTCAGAAAAATACTCCACTCGTAGAAAAGCGTAGTTGCATGTAGGGTTACCAACATTTTTTCGCTAAAATATAGTATTTTTCCGATAAAACCTTAAAAAATATAGTACGCTACAAAAAAATATAGTATTTCATGGAAAGAGTAAAAACTAGACAAAGATATACATATTAAGTACTTATTTATTTTTGTAAAAACTATACTTTTGAGAAGTTTTTGGATTTCTTAGTAACTTTTTGTCTATTAACATAAAACTAAATTAAATTTTTCGATATCTCGCTTTGTTTCCAAGATACCAAGGTTAAAAAAATACGAGAATATTAAATAAATTTCAAGAAAATTTTGATTTGACTGGACTTGCACTCTAAAAGCTTTAAGTTTCGGTATCACGAAAACAAGACGAGATGACGAAAAATTTTATCAAATTTTTTTGGGTTATTTCATGTGAAAACATTGTCAAATTGACAAGCTACGGAAATTAAAGTATCGCCAAAAAGCTCACGTGGTCAATGCCACTTTTCCGATAGAAAATGTAGCGTTACATGGAGCACATTTTACATTATAGACGTTTTAAGGATCTTTAGTAATCTAGTCATACTCTTTTCCCATTCAGGTTTATATTTTTGGATCCTTTTTGGTATTTTCCACTTCTAAGTAGGTTTCGTTTTCGCTACTACTTTGCATAACTACGAGACTTCAACTTTTTAACGGGAAGAGCAATTACTTAGTGAAAATAATTAAACAAATTTCAAAATAAAAACGAAGCAAACATTTGTTTGACGTTGTCAATTTTGAAAAGCAGTAAGACAGAGGCGCGTTTGGTAGCACGCACATATCATTAATCGAAAGGCGCGTTCGTAAATTATAAAGAGTGAGAAATTTGTTTAACATATTCAGTATTTCAAAACTAAAGATGTGTTTTTGTGGACACTTTATCTGTGCTTGTAGAAATACATTCTGATTAACGTATGGAAATAACTACTGTGCTTTACATAACACAGAAAAATATAGTACGGTCATGATAAATATAGTATAAATATAGCATTTTTGCGTACTATATATTTCTTCAACAGTATATAGTACGCAGACCCGAAATATAGTACAATACTATATATTATAGTACGGTTGGCAACCCTAGTTGCATGTGTCTCTCTGTCTGTCTGTCTGCCCAGTGAATCCGTTTGTGTGTGCGTTCGTTTGTTGTTTGTCGCTCTGTCTGTCTGTCTGAAATGAATAGCATTTGTTCTATCAGAGTTTTGTTGTTGTCTTTTTTCAACGTTATAACTCCAATTGCTTTAGCTCTACAGTACAGTGGCACGAAATTTCTAGAATTGCTGGAAAAAGCAAGCGTAAACAGAACAGAGACAGAGACAAAATGACTTTATCGTGCGCGGTATATAGCTAGAGACTTAAATTTTCCCCAATCATTATCTCAATCCACATATTTCTTGTGACAGTGATAGTTTCCACGATTTACAGTGATTCCAGATACCTTGAGGGATCCACATATATAGGCATAGCAGAAAATAATCTTCCCCTATATGACCCAGGTTTTAAGAAAACATTTTTTTTTCATACAAGATAATTTCGACATGAGGGGGTGCCAGCAGTTAATTTTTCCTGAAAATTTCGTGAAAATCGAAATTTCCGATAATATACGGGAAAGCACACATTTGAGAAGTAGTAGATATATTACGGGGCACCTTTCCGAATATTTTAGAGTAAAATTCAGAAGAATCGTATGTGGGACATGGCGACAAAATGGTCTAAATCGCTCATTACGGTCATATAACGAGTCCTAAATATCTAAAAAAATTCAAACAAATTTATTAATAATAAATAAATCGACTTTGCTTATGATGTTTTATTAATTTAAGCGCCATCTGCAGAGTAAAATACGCAAAATTTTGGGTAAAAAACACGATTTTTTGGCGATATGCGATCGAGCAGACCTTTCATTATTTCACTTTAAAGACATCGTGTTTTTAAATAAATCTTTAATTATACAAAGTAAACGAATGCCATTTATAGTTTATTAGCACAAATAAGTTCATTAACTACAAGAGTTTTTGATAAAAAAGCCATTTATTTCACCAACACGTGGTGTGAGTAATATGGATCACCAAAGAAAAAAGCCTGAAAAACCAATGTATTTATCATCTTCTTCAGGTGGGGAATCTAGCTGCAGTTTTCATGACAAGTCTGACGGTCATTATTTGTAATTTGTAAACTACGAGGGGAAAGAAGATGAAAATGCATATGAGCCGTTCAAAATGACAATGGTGCAACTCCAAAACGAACAAAAGTAATGTCATATAAATTATGTGCCATAATGATCAGTCGTTTGGTCGATATCACTTTTTCAACTTAATCTCAACAATTCTATATCATCAAGTAAATTTTTGGTGAAAACAAAAATCAGTTTTATTCATCCCTAACAAAATATCAGCCAATTAATATTATGACATTACTTCTGCTTCGTTTTGGAGTTGCACCATTGTCATTATAAACGGCTCATATAATGTAATACCCTTTACTCAGACGATCGCCGTGGCGAATTTTGGGTTGAATGTGTAATCTGATGTTCTTGGAGTCATGAAAAATGTGGAAGTGACATTTTTATATGCAACTTCTGTACCAAATAAACATGTGGGGCAATATGGACTATATAGTTCATATAACACTACATTTTTTTTATCTTCATTTTGAGTATTTTCAGTTTTTTAATTTTTGTTTTTCTTTATCCTGATGAGATATTTAACTGAAACTGAATCAGAATAAAAGTAAATTGTTTCCTTTAATGAATGACATAAAATTAATTGTTTTGTTTCATGTTCTCCTCCCTTATCCTAATAATTTATAAAAAAAAAAAAATAATATACCCTACACTGGAGCATTTTGAAAATTTGAAAAACTTTTTCAGTACAGCATTTTGAAACTTTTGCTTATATATGATGCTCTTGTCCAACTTCGCCTAGTTTTTTTTCGAGCTTGCAAATAATGTTCTTAGTGTTTCAATGAAATTTTGTTGGGATATCTCAAGAAATTCTTTCTGTGGAGCATTTTCTTATATGGGAGGTGCCACGCCTTCTTGTTCAAGTTTGCCTTGTTTTTTCTCAGAGCTTGTATTTACTGTTCTCAGTGTTTGGGTGCAATTTGGTTGGGTAATCTCAAAATATCGCTTTCAGTATAACATTTTGAAAGTTTTGTTTATATGGGTATTGCCACGCCCTCTAGTCCGAGTTCACCTAGTTTCTTACAACTATGCCTTTACCGTGCTATAAAATCTCTCTTCTTTTAATAAGCAAAACAGAATTATTTATCTTCAAAAACGTATACTTAAAATTTTATTTTGAAACTTTTACGCTCATTTAAGTACAAAAATCTTATGCCATATCACGCCTTTACCGTGAATATTTTGAAATACTTTGAATTTTACTATGGCCTCGGAAGACTTTTTTTTTTTAATTATTTCTAGTTCAAATGAAGACTTTTTTTGAAAAGTTGCTCATATTTGCTTAAAGAAAAATATTTTGTGAGTTACAGTCGAGCGAACCTTATAAATAAATACTGAATATTTAAAAGAGGTATTGACAAACCAATTCCACTGTTAATCGTTGACGATTTGCTACAAATGCCAAAGAACACGAACAAAAGCAAAGAATGGGAAATAAAGCAAAAGCAACGAAAACAACAATAACACACAACTTTTTTTTTTTTTTGAGTTTAGAGTTTTTCCGAAATCATGAAAGGAGCAGATGTTAAAATTTTGTTCCTTTATATTACTACATACTATGTACATACATATATATATTCATATATATATGCTCTATTGTTGTTGTTGTTGTTAATGCCATTCGCATTTGATGAACATGCATTGTTGTTGTTGTTTTTAGTTTTGTTGCTGCTTCGCTAAGTTGCTCTTATAACCTGATGTATGTACATTTTATATAAAAGTCCTCGGCCTTACATCCTGCGCGCTGTTCTGCGTTCATTGCTTTTGTGGATTTTTAATTTATTTCCTTTAGATATCAAAAATTGTTGCATTGTTGTTGTTTTTTAGCTGAATCGAAATTTGTTGGATCGTGTCCTTTGCATGGATACATTGGAAATATAACTATATGTTTGTACCTACCTACATATATTTCAAATCAAATGTTTATACAATCATTTGCTTTTAAACAACTGAAGAATTATTTTTCTGAAATATTTTTCCAAGTAGGTATGTACTATGCAAATGGTATCCAACCCTCTGTTATTCTAACCTTTAATATAATAGGTATGCTTGAATTGGTTATATAGTTCTAACTAGAAAAAAAAAATGTTTTATTTTTGATTTATTTAATTTATTCCTTAAGTTTATTTTAATATTACATACTGTTGATTTAATGGAAAGTCCATATAATGCAATTAATTATGTTCCTTTTTATTCAATAAAATTGATACAAAGTATTATTTTATATGATATGTATATAGAAATAATGCTACATAATTGTTACTTATCTACTATTGGACTAATGGTATCATTACGTTAATTTAATGGTGCGACCGATATTACTTAGTATTGGATAATTTGTAACCCAACATTAACCCGAAGACACAATCTAATAACAATAAAATTGTCTATTTTCAATAATTCTTTTAAGCTATGAAACTAATGATATCAGAAAGACAGTGCCCTTATAACACTTTGATTTTTTTGATTTTTCCAAAGTATTATTTACCGCTTCCCCAACCCTCCAGTAGCTTGAGAGGGATAGTTGAAGAATGTCATGTCAATAGCCCTTTCTTTTAAATAATATTAAAAATAAAAAAATAATAACAAAAATAGATACTAATGATGAGGTTTTACAGACAAAGGTCCAATCTGTCATTTGCAATTCAAAAATCAACACCTGTCAATACCTAAAGTAGGTGTACCGAATTATGGCATGTTAAGATACTCTCTACTTTTAGAACGATTCCAAGTCTTACAACTTAATTTTCAGATCGGATATATGATTTTTTAAAAGGAGTAAGTAATTCATAGCTTCTCCGAAATTTGTTAAAGAATTATTCATTGTACACAATTATTTATAGTTTTAAAAGAGAAAATCATATGCCGTAATTACGTCACTCCATTCAAAAAAACTAACTTATTATGTGACAAAAAAATGTTCAGTATATATTACAACTATCAATAGTTTATTTTCGAAAATTGAAATTCATTTATTTTCCTAATTACGTTTTAGTCACGGAATAACGTTCACTCCTGAAAATTGGTTATTTGAAACATCATTAAAAGTTATGAACTAAAAAAAAAATGTAATTTTAATTTGTTGGCATAAACTAAAAGCATAGAGTATGTTTTGCTTAAAAAATCTTTGAAACTGCGTTTAGTTTTCTTATTTTTCAACAAAAAGGAAAAACTGTCGGAATTAGATACTAGCCCATAATTCGGTTCATTTAACTTAATACCTTAATGGCACCGATATGAGTCAAAGTAAGTGTTCGATAAATTGAACGTTGACTGCTATCCTACCCACATAGTCCTCCAGCCGGAAGGTTAATATCTTCGATGACAGTTTAACGGGGACTCCTCCCTACATAAGGGGAGAAGGAAGGAAAATTTTTTGGAAAATCTTAGCGAACGGTAGATGTTCATTATCTCGATGCCCTTTACACATCTACCAAATGTCATCTATATGCGTAAAATAATTTCGAAAATATGATGAATTTTTTTATTGTCCTTTTTCACTTTGAGTTGGACTTGATTTGATTGAATGCATTAATTTGTTCATATATTATTCCTGCGGTTGATGCGAGTAACATTTTTTGCAAAAACGGCTCTTCCAAAATTTAAGAGATTCCGACTCGCGGGTTAGGGTGGCGGCAATGATCTAACACATAGACCACAAGAGTCCATAATGATACCATAAACTCTCTTATTAAAATCTATTCACACACTTTGGTCCTTTCTGTATGATGTTTGTCCAAACTGAAGGATCCTGTCAGTATTGCGAATCTTTTAATGTCACTTCGGTGAATGATTTTAGTCGATAAGATTTCGTGCTACATTAAAAGATAGGTAAATGTCTCATCTTTAATTTTGCATTTGATTTTTTGAAGAAAACAAAAACCATAGTGGAACGTTCGATTACCCGAACACTTAAATTTTTGACATAACGGCAAAACGAGAAGGGGTAAACATTTTTTGATGACGGATTTGGAATTATAATTTTTGTAGTACGGTTGGATATGGGTTAAAGTACTGGCTAATGTCCGGCATGCATTGCAATGCCCTTTTTCATAATTTCTGTCAAAATTTGTTTTCTAATGGATGTTATCGTTTGATGATCTTTATATGCATACATACCAAATGACACCGCTATACGTCAAATCGTTTCTGAGGTAATTTTAGTATTTGAGGGGTTGAAGTAGCTAATTTTTCCAATGGGTTGTATATATGTAATATATCTTATAGTTTTTCAATTATTATTTTGATAATACAGAACCCATAGGCTAATTTAAATCATCAAAACTGATTCATCTTATTGCAAGTCACATTATTACTATAGCTTTTTTTCCTGAGTGTACGTAATGCAATTGCATAATGCAAAAAGAACTCATCTGAAAGATGTAAAATTTTTACCTGATCTTATTTAGGTACTATTGCAAAGTTTCCATACTTACCTGAGTTGTATGAAAAACAATTTTGTACAGCTTCATTCGTCATCAAGGATCATCACCTTGCACATACTCTGACATTGCTTTGAGCAGATATCCTGTAGTTTTGTTTTAATTGCAATATCATACATTCTGTTTCATTTAGCTTGTTTTGTTATCCTTAAAGATTTTGCAATGACACGCACTGTTTTTTCTATAATGTACCTACATATACATATGTACATACCTATGTATATTTTGTTCTAAATCCCATAGATTCGTATGTATATCACATATCGACTTGTTTTCTAAAATTTTGGAAAAATTACAAAATGCATGTGCAATCAACTCCTGACACATCTTTAGTATTTTATTGTCCCTGTTTACATGTGTAAATATAAGGGTGGGCTGAAATTTGTATCATTAAATTGCGAAAAAACTTTCCTTCGCGTTGTTGCAAAATGGTTTTGAACTGAATTGTTCGGTTGGAAATCTTTATTATTTTTTTTGTATTTATAATTTGGTATCGCTATCCTGGGCAAATAATATTTACTGGAAGAATGGGTGGTTATTCGGGAAAGTTAAGAAGTATTGATAATTAGAGTCCTATTCTTCTAGGCTAAGCTTTGGAGATAGACACTTCTGTCGTAAGTAAACTCTTCTGTTATAAGTAGTAGAGTGCTGTCTTCACAGTAAAGGCTGCAAATGAATTATGTGCTCTCCCGTATATTATCGGAAATCTCAATTTTCCCAACATTTTTAGATAAAACGACCTCCTGTCTCCTTCTGTGGTCGAAATTTTTTTGTTCACCTATTGAGAATTTAATTTTATAAGACTAGGAATATATTCCACCACAATTGGTTATTAAACATGAGAAAAAAAAAATTCTTAAAACCTGGGTCATAAGAGGAGATTATTTTCGGATATGCCCATTTAGAAATGGCATGAGCGTGAAAAAAGTCGATGCGAAATCAAAGTTTTCGCACGTAAATTTTTATCTCTCACTGATAGACGGAGTGCCAATATACTGATTACATGTCTGAAGCACAAGTTCAATCCGTAGAAAAATTAGTATACAAGTGTCCTAACCTCCCGGAGTGAACTTAAGTAGTGTGACCAAAAAAAAAAACCACAATATCTATATTTCAAGAACTCATTTTGCATTCAGCTAAAATGCCAACATTAAACTTATTTTCGAAATTTAATTCTATTGTACAATTTTAAAACTACATTTTGGATCAAGGGTGTCAGCGTAGAACAAAAGTGAGCCAATTTTGGCTCGACGAACAAACATCAATATTTCTGTACAACATTCACAGAAATAATTTTTGTTGTTTTTTTTTCACGCTCGTCAAAATTTCGCGTTTTTGTTGCTTTTTTTTGCGTACACACAAAATCGAACTTGAACCAACATAAAACAACAACAACGATTACGTGGCATCAAAACAAAAACAACAAACAATATGGGTATTAATGCGTTGATGTGCAGTTGCGAAAATGTAAGTCTTTTACGTACTAACGCCTGAACGTTCAATGTGAATATTTCCATCTTGAGAAATTGCAGAAGTAGTGCAAAATTTTCAGCAATGTGTTTGTTGTTTTACAAATGTCAAACTTTCGCAAACCGCACTTCCGCAACGACGCAAGAGCATTGCGCATCAACGCGTGAATACCCCTACTTTTTGTATGTGTCCTAGTTCTTAGAAATTTTGAAAATTGTTGGAATATTATTGTTGTTGTAAACGAGGCATGAAAAAACAACAACAAAAAATTTTTTTTTTGTGATTGTTGTTATTCGAATTTGAAGTTGTTGTAAAAGCGAAAATTTTGCGCTGACTGCGCTGCATGCGCTTGGCTCAGTGATTTGAAAACGCTGACACTCTTGTTTTGGATTAAATTTTGTGTCCCAAGGTCATCATAAAATCATGCAGCGAACAGTTTTCTAAAACATCTTAGCTCATTAGCTACTATGTATCCTGTTTCTATGGGTCTCTTTTGCTCCTTGGTTATAATGGGTTACAATGTGCAATACTTTAACCTCATGCATTATTCAATTTTCATTAGAATTTACAACAGTCTTTTTTGAGGCCAGTGGTGTAGTTTTATGGGGTCGAAACGTTCAAATTATTAAATTGTTAAGTTATTAAATGCCACTCTAGTATACATTAACATTATAAATATATCGCAATTAACGCTGGATTTTCTAATAAGAACCAATTTGGTAAAATTTTTTGGTCTCGGCCAGTGTAAAAAAACAAACAATTTCAAAGATTTTTTTGATTTCTTTTTTTTAATTTTTTATTTCTTAAAACTAATTTTACTGATAATTCGATTTCATTTAATTTATTGGTAATGTATACAAATTATTTGGACAAGTTTTTGTTTTTTTAATTTATTTTGCTTAAACTAAAAATAACAGATCAATCCTTTGTGCCTAAAAAATTTTTTGAAAATTCAAAACAAAACTGGAAAATATATGGAACATTTTATCATTTCATTTCCTTTTTTTTCTTTTTCGAATCAACTAAAATAATGTTTCGTAATGTTTTTATTTTTTATTTTTTTTCGTTAAATATAAATCAGCGGTTTTTGTTTTTTACTATCAAAGTGATGAAATAGTGCAGACGCAACAACTTGGAAACCAAAACGAGTCGGTGTACAGATTTTGCCCATTGCCCTGCAGTGCAATTAAGCGTTTTTGCACAAATTTCTGTTCGCATCTGGAATTGTAACCGTTGGGCAGTTGACACAGATTGGAGCAGGTGTTGGAACTGAAATGTAAAAAAACAAATAAACAGATGGATAAATTTGAACAAAATACGTATAAAACTCGTAAATATCTGGAAAAAAACGCGTACGTAAATAAACAGTTCAAAAGGAAGAAAAAGTTCAACGTGCGTGAGATATAAATCTTTTAAATGTGAAAGTTTCAGCTGAAATTTTGGCACACAAAAGTCGAAATATACTAAATTTAGTGGTGCTGTTCTCTTTATATGTTTGTATGTGTATTTGTTTTATAAAATGTCCTTTTCTCGTGTTAAGTGTGCCAATTAGCGTTTGTTAATTGCAATTAAATGCAGCAGTTACCCTTTTGAGTCATTGACTCACAACTCATGATGCTTCTCAAAAGTAAGTAAATAGGGTTCCTATTGCATAATTAAAGCAAGGGTTTCTTTACTTTAAATTTGAATGAAATTTATAATTAAACGCCCAATTTTATTTTTTTTTTTTTTTTATAAAAAAGGGTTGTTTTTAGGTATATTTGGTCAAGATTTAAAAGATACAAATTGATAAACCACTGCTTTATGAAATACATACTACAAAACTATTCAATATTATTGTTATACTCATCGCAAAGGGTATGTTCACTTTGTCCTTCTGTCTGTAACGCATAGAAGGAGGCGTGGCAGGTATTGAAAAGCATATATATTCGAGATGAACGTCACCTGCTGAGTTGATAGAGCTATGTCCGTCTGTCTAATTGGCAGGTTGGCTGGTTATCTTTACGCGGAAATAAATTTTACAGGAAACTGTTCAAGATAATTCAATAAAATTCCGTCGTCAAAGTTAGCTCGTAGGATTAAAAATTAATGTCAACGGACACGCCTACCGCCCATACGAAAAATATACAAAACGTAACATTTATTAGCAATAACACACAAAATTACTTAAGACAGTAAGTACAAGCTCAACAAAAACTATGTAGGTAAATTCGGACAAGAGGGCAGGCACTAGATAGTATCGACCCCCATACAAAAAAATTTATTTATTTATTTGCATGCTGTTCGAAACGTCACATGTTAAAAAAAAAAATTGCAGTCTTAAGGGGCGATATTCGTTTTTGAAACATCCTGTTTTTCATATTTTGTACTGAGCTTTTAGATTCGCTATAACTTCTTCAATTTCAACAATTCGAGGAAACTTTGTGGATATGAACTTTATGATTTTTTGTGGACTTCAATTCTATAGGATGTCCTTGTTAGAAACTGAGGTAATGAGTACAACTAGTAGAAAAAAAAAAATCTGAGATAAATGATTTACATGAATGAAATGTATTACAACGATATACGAAGATATAAGAAAAAAAAAACCGCATCGAATTTAGAGCCCGAAAAACAAATGTTTTTTTCCTTAAAATTCTTCCAATGTTAGATTTCAAACTGGGGGCGGTCATTCGAACTTTTTTTTTTTTTGTGATACTATCTAGTGTGCCACCTCCCATATAAGTAATAATTTCAAAATGCTTAAGTGAAAGTGTTTTTAGAGATAATCGATCCGAATTTCCTTCAAACACTAAGAACAGTAAGTGCAAGCTCTGAAAAAAAACTAGACGATCTCGAACAAGCAAAATTTACGTACTTCTGTAGTGCAAACGGTATTTGCGGTAATGAAACCAAATTTCACACAGATACAAACGTCTAACTATTCCACGAGCGAAAAATACACAGCAATAAGTTTGAGAATAAAGTACAATAAACTTATTTTAAAAGACCAAATTGGTAAATAGCAAGTTCTGCTACTGGTGCGCCCTCTGTTTTATTATTTTTTATATTAATAATATTTTAAAGCTTCACGTTAAACTTAATTTCAACTAAAATGTTCTAAGTCCATGCATAAGCCAGATTGGTAAATAGCAATCTACTACTGGTACGCCCTCTGTATTATTTTTATGATTTTTCAGTTTCGCGAGATTGTTCAATGTACAAAATTATCCGGAAAAATTGATTTTGAAATAACACGAAGTGATAATAATCTCAAGAAAAATTACGGTTTGTTTCAGTAATTCAATTACTTTACTGAATTCTCATGAAAAAGTAATGGCATGAAAGAAAAATATACGGTTTAGACTTCAAAAAGTACAAAAATAAACAGTGAAAACTATTGAATAGAGAAGTTAAAACATGTCACATGAAAAGTGCCACTGAGCTCTGCAATATTTGCTTAGAATACATTTCAATAATTACTGATTGAGATTTAAATTAAACAATAAGCTATAGAAATGAAAGTGCTACAGTAGCTCATCTGTTAGAGCGTCGCCTAGAAACACAAAGGTCTTTAAGTGGATGTGTATTTTTCTGTAATCTTCATTAAGACGCATAATACATGAGTACATGGAGACCGATCCCTGCTCGGTCAACAATCTTATCTTATCATTTTAGTCGATGTTTTTATTCATAGCTATTTTTTTCAATGAAATTCGTACCTTTTCACCTCCAAAGCTTTCAAAATTATAAATTAACCGATGAGAAAAATAATAAGAAAAAACTCGGAAAATATCGAATGGTATAGAAAAATATCAAGAACTCCAAATTTTTTAAGAGAATTAGAATGACCTAAAATAAATAAATAGGATATGCCACGCACCCAAAATATTTCGCCTCTTATATGGGGGCTGAAATATCTTACCATCATGCCTCGGAAAGTTCATTAAATTTTTTTTTGTGCATGAGTTATTAACTAAAATTTTTATTTTGGTAAAAAGTGGGCCTGACAATTATTGAACAAAGCCCACTTTTCGTTCTGCTTTAGATACTCGTAATCCAGATCCGCATACCAAATTTCATCAAAATATGTTGTACCATTTGCGAGAAATAGCATTTAATTTGTTTTACTTGTATGGGAGGTTCCACGCGCACCGGTGATATTTTGCACACTTTCAGGTGGTAGGTGCCTAATAAAAATAAGATTCCCTATAGTTAAATTCAGAAAGATTGCTTAAGTAGTTTTCTTTTTATAGCGTATTATATTTTTGTGTGCGGTGCCACGCCCTCCAACGAGTTTTCCTAATATAACAGCACATTACATATTGATACTTGTTTTCAGGGGTAAAATCTTTGAAATTTTCATTAAAATTGTTGAAGTCGTTTTCGAGTAATATTGAATCAAAATTTTCAATGGTTAAAAAAGGGGCGTGGCACTTCTTCGATCCCGCCCACTTTTCGGTTATTACAAGGCATTGATATGTAGTACCTACATACCAAATTTCATTAAAATATCTTGTAACATTTGCGAGAAATAGCATTTAACGTATTTTGCTTGTATGGGAGGTTCCACGCGCAATGGTGACATTTCGCCCACTTTCAAATCAGAGATGCCCTATTGCAATTAAGCTCCTCACAGTTAATTTCAGAATGTTTGCTTTATTAGTTTTCTTTTTATACCGTTTTATATTTTTGTGGGCGGTGCCACGCCCTTTAACGAGTTTTCCCAATATAACGGCGTATTACATATGAATCCTTGTTTTTAGTGGTAATATCTCCTAAATTTTCATAAAAATTGTTGGAGTCGTTTTCGAGTAATATTGAATCAAAATTTTCAAGGGCCGAAAAGTGGGCGTGGCGCTTTTTCGATCCCAAACACTTTTAGTTTGTAACAAGGCAATATTAAGCCGTACCCGCTGACCAAATTTCATCAAAATACCTTGTATAGTTTACGAGTTATGACTAAATCAAATTTAAAATTTAGTGCAGTGCCACGCCCTCTGGTGAGCATTTACAAAGTTCAAACCTAACTCATTATTCATTGTTTGCTAATATCTAACACTATTCCAAGTTTCATTGAAATCGCTGTAGCCGTTTTCGAGAAAAAATATTGGCACAGAAATAAGTACAAAAAAACAAACATACAATTTTAGCTCGTATAAGAAGAGAAGATAAGTCTCTCTTACAAGATTTATGATGTAAAAAAAATCGAAAGAGAACAATGCAATCCCAATGAACTTCTAAGTTTTTATTTCCTTTAGTCCATTTCTACAGCTGGTTCGTCACTGAAAATAATAATAATAATTGCTGGACATATCAAGTGCAAATATAGTTTAATACACACAATTAAAAAAGATCTATTTAAAGTTGGTCACGTTCGTCACTGTTGGCTCAAAAGTAACGTATTTTTGAAATTTTATTCTACTGTAAAATTCTAAGACTACTTTGTGGATAAATCTTGTTATTCTGAGGTCATAATAAAATCATACAAGGAACATTTCCTTAGAACACTTTGACCCGGTTGGGGTACACTTTTCCCAAGAAATTAATTTTCCAAAAACATTTTTCCCAATTTTTTTTCTTCCAAATATATATTTTCCCACTAAAAAGATTTCCCAAAAGATTGTCCCAAAAGATTTTTATCGCAATGTTTTTTTTTTCCACTAAAAAGTTTTCCCAAGAGAAGTAATTTTTTGGGAAAACGATTTTGGGAAAAGTGTCCCCCCCACCCTTTGACCCTTTATATCCAGTTTTATATTAGTTTTGACACCTTTTTCAAAAAGACTTGGATATAATGAGTCAAAGTGTTCTGCAAAAATATTCTTCGTAAAATGTCACTAGTGGTCATCAAAGGCATGAAATATTTTAAACTTAAGAACAATATGTAAAAAAGTGTTGTATTTGTCAAATTAGCAAACTTCACAATTGCCACCAGAACAGCGTGCACGATTTTTTCTATCACAAGACTGAATTTGGCTTTAATCAACCTTTCCAATAAAAATACAACTTATTACCAGATTGAATCATAATGGGAAAAATGTCACGTATCGATTCAGATCATGATCAAAACAAAGAAAAGTACAGAAGATATTTGAATCAAATAAAATACATTATAAAGTAACATTATTGCATAAGATTCTAAAATAAGTCGCACTAAAAAATTCTGGCTTGTTTTGCTGAGTTCTGACTTTCTTTAAATATGCACAAAAACTGCTTCTATTTTGGTTACGTTTGCTGCTATAAACGATGGCACTAATTACACCATTCGACATAAAAAAAAAACACATGAGAAAATCCAAAAAATTCTTAAAGAAGACGTTCAAAAAAAATACCCGTGTCACGTCGTTTTTCTCCAGTACGTCAGAATTTTTTTTAATCGATTTTTGAAGTTTTTTAACCCACTGTACATGAAAAAAAAATAACACATACTTGTTTTAAATCGATGAATTTAACTATATGATCCTCACATCTGAGGTGTATCATGTGTTTAGTAAACTTATGCATGATATTGCGGGGAATATTTTTGTAGAAAGTTTTAGCCCTTTACATCCCCCAATTTTTGCGCTTTTCTTAAAAAGGTAAAAAAAATGACACCTAAAACATGGGAATATTGAGTACTACAGATATTTTTGTTATAAAATTTCACTTCTATTGTAATTGCTGATCACTTAAAAGTCGAGATTTTATCCTGGAACCTAAAAAAGTCGTTAAAATAAATTATGACTTCTTTCAATAAATACTTTCCAAATTTCACCCCACTGTAAAACTCTAAAACTAAATTTTGGATAAATTTCTTTGCAACAAGATCAAAATAAAATCACACAGGGATCATTTTTCTAGAACACATTTAACCCATTATACCCGGTTTTAATGATATTTTTGACCCTTTTTTCTAAAAACTGGCCTACAATGGGTTAAAGAATTCTGCCAAAACATTCTACGCAAAATTTCACTAGGAAATACCACAGACGAAAAATTCTTAAAACTTAAGCAAAGCGCGGCAGGGATGTAATAAATATGCAATGTGAAAAGTCCCAATTGATTTTAACGATTTTTTTGGATTTCGGGATAAAATTTCAACTTTTTAGTGTTCAGCAACTAGAAGTGAAATTTTATAGCAAATATTTCTGTAGTACATACTGACTCAATAGACTCAATAGACTCAATATTCTCCTGTTTCAGGTTTCATTTCTGTACCTTTTTAAGGAAAGGGTAAAAATTACCAACATGTGGGGGTTGTCGGGGGTTAAACTTTTCTACAAAAATATTTCTCGCAATATCCTGCATAAGTTTAATGAACACATGATACACCTCAGATGTAAGGATCATATAGTTAAAATCATCGATTTAACACAAGAATGCGGTTTTTTTTTTTTTTTTTTTCATGTACAGTGGATAAAAAAACGATTAAAAAAAAATCTGACGTGCAAGAGAAAAACGACGAGACACGGGTATTTTTTTAACGTCTTCTTTAAGAATTTTTTGAATTTTCTCATGTGTTTTACAAAAAGTTTGAAATAGTGTTATAGTGCTACCTAAGATTTATAATATCAAGTAAAAACTAAAATAAAAATATGTTTTACTTCCACTTTTTTTGCACTTTTAATGTGTGAGATGGTCTTCTTTGGATTGATGATAGGCGAGGAGCCGGCAATACTAAAAGTGCCGTCATCGCGGATTCTGAAAATTTTAATGCAAAATGGTAGTTTACACTAAGACGAATAAGAAAAGCTTGGTCAGCATGGTTGTAGCCGGGCAGAAATATTTTTAAATGGTTTTGAATTATTAATTTTTCGGAATGTTTTGCCGTCATCGCGGATTTTGATCAATCTTAATATTAATCGATGGTAAATTTCATAACCATTCAGAAAAAATCCGACCGACCAATTTTTTTTTTGCCGAAAATGACCGGCTGACCTATTTTAATGGTGGGACAGTGGGTACTTCCGGCAGTTTCTAAGCTCGCATACCAAGATATTTTTAAATTTGACATTAAAACACGTAAATTAAAAAAAAAAAAAACAAATTTCCGTGAAACAAGGAAATTGTATCCACCATTAAAATAGGTCTGCCGGTCATTTTCGGACCATCGATTAATACGGCAAAACATTCCGAAAAATTAATAATTCAAAACCATTTAAAAATATTTCTGCCCGGCTACAACCATGCTGACCAAGCTTTTCTTATTCGTCTTAGTGTAAACTACCATTTTGCATTAAAATTTTCAGAATCCGCGATGACGGCACTTTTAGTATTGCCGGCTCCCGGGCTATGAAGAATGTTAATGAATCCATGTATCTTATCTGTTAATTTAAAGCATTTTACATTTGATGTTAAGTCCAATAATTATGTTAAAGTTTATCCACAAAATGTAAACTTTGCTATAAAGGTTCAAGTGTTGTTAAAAACATTTTAGCTTGTACACAAACCAACCAATTACTGCCACATTATTCACATATAGAGGGAGCCGTAGAAGAAACAAAATTATGACAATTTTACCATAATGCTAGCTACACATGCTACAGTGGAAACTCGATTATAGTATCACTGTTGCAAAATTGTAATTTTTGTTTTCATATTATTGCATCTTCAAGTGTAACAGATCCAATTAATCGAATCAATGATTCATTAAAATGTTTGTAAGCTTCAAAAACTACTGCATATGCATTTCAACATTTCAGGTTTGTAAAAAAAGGTACGAAAAAAAAAACTACAGGATTTGCGGATATATGTATGTACTTACGCGCATAGTTCCGTTTTGACCATTTGCCGCGCAGTGTTCGCCTCATTTACAACAAACATCCAGTTGCCTAAAAGTTGGAAATTTAAAGATTATTGAATTCGATATTTTTGTTTTTTACAAATTTTCAGCAAAATTAAAAAAATAAAAATAAAAAATGTCACCTCTACTATTTAGTGCCGCCTGTGGCGTTATAAACTGCGATGCTGTCTGACAAAGTGACGTTCGTCCTGGGCTCTGTCGCTTTACACGCGATTTTCCGCCCTTTTGCACACCCATTATATCCAGGAGATCCATATTGAGGGAAACATCACGCGTGTGACGTTCTAATGATGCATTTGATGGTGGTGGCGCAAAACTTACACCGCCGCCGACACCACCAACGCCAGCACTAGCGCCAGAGCCATACTTTTGACTCAATTCCCGAGCGATGCGCTTAAGCCACAGTGTTGGATTATTCGGTGTCACCTTCGTGTTGCTACCATAGGGATGAACTTGATTTTTGTTTAGATTTAAACGTTGTCCCGCGCTGCTGTAAAGCAGATACCTAATGCGAAACAAAGTATTCTCAATTAGATTTTGGGGGTTATCGTGAATCAAGATTCCCGGGGAATTTTCGCGGACTGCCGTGCATTCTCTATTGCAGTTTAAGAAAATTCCCCGGGAATCTTGATTCACGATAACCCCCTTTATTTACATTTTTTATTTTTTATTTTTGGGTTGACTTACGTCGGTGGCTCTGTTGTGTGCGTTTTGGATATAAAAAGTGTTTGATCACCACCATAGCCTGTGCCGGCACTACTTGAGCTTGATATACCACTTGAAACTTCTCCATTTGATGGTGTTTTATACTTGTAACCATTAAAGTCACTATTGCTGCCGCTGCCACCATATGGACGTTGTGGTGGAAATATATATGCTGGATCATAAAAGTGCGGTATATCATGCCAGCTTAGTGATGAAAATTCTTCCCAAGTTTCGTCTACGAGCAGATTTTTTGCTTCGTAACCCCATTTGTGTACAAGATGTTTGATGAGATATCTGTTATTAGAAATATTGGAAATTTAAATAAATTTGCTTTTACATACAGTACCTGGAAACCGATCTCAGCTCGGTCAACAATCTAATCTTATAATTTTAATCAATGTTTTTATTCACAGCAATTTTTTGTTATGAAACTTGTATCTTTTCAGTTCTAACGGTCATGCTTTCAAAATGATAAATAAACCGATGAAAATAATAATAATAAAAAACTCGAGAAGCATCGAATGGTATAGAAAAATATCAAAAACTCTAATTTTTTTTGGAGAAATAGAATGCCCTAAAATATATAAATAAATTATGCCACGCACCCAAAATATTTCGTCTTTTGTATGGGGGCTGAAATATCTTATCTTCGAAGGATCCTAACTCGGAAAATAAGAATCCTATTGGAAAAACCCCGAAGGATATTTGGATAAGGAAGAGTGTAACTATTCGATGCTATTAATAAAAAAGAATTCCACCTGTTCTTGTAGCTACGCTGTAAGACTGAACACAGCGTTTTCTTCAACTTCAAGCAAGGAAATTTCAAAATCCTGCAGGTATAATGACAGTTCTGCTAATGAAAACGGATTCAGCGTCAAAAAGTACATAAGACTGCATATAAGAATTAAACAGTTCAGTCTATTTTTTTTGTGCCTGAGTTATTAACCAAAATTTTTATTTTGATTAAAAAGTGGGCGTGGCAATTATTAAACAAAGCCTTCTTTTTGTAATGCTCTAGATACTCTTAATCCAGATCCACATACCAAATTTCATCAAATTATGTTGTATCATTTGCGAGAAATAGCATTTAATGTGTTTTACTTGTATGGGAGGTTCCACGCGCACTTTCGATATTTTGCCTACTTTCAGGTCGTAGGTGCCTAATAGCAAGTAGACTCCCTACAGTTAAATTCAGAAAGATTGCTTTAGTAGTTTTGTTTTTATAGCGCATTATATTTTTGTGGGCGGTGCCACGCCCTTCAACGAGTTTTCTCAATATAACGGCATATCACATATTAATACTTGTATGCAGGGGTAACAGCTCCAAAATTTTCATCAAAATTTTCGGAGTCGTTTTCGAGTAATATTGAATCAAAATTTTCAAGGGTTAAAAAGTGGGCGTGGCACTTATTCAATCCCGCCCACTTTTTGCTTATTATAAGTTATTATTAAACAGTACCTACATACCAAATTTCATTAAAATACCTTGTAACATTTGCGAGAAATAGCATTTAACGTATTTTGCTTGTATGGGAGGTTCCACGCGCAACGGCAATATTTTGCCCAATTTCAGAACAGAGATGCCTTATATCAGGTAGGCTCCTCACAGCTAATTTTAGAATGATTACTTTATTAGTTTTCTTTTTATACCGTATTATATTTTTGTGGGCGGTGCCACGCCCTTCAACGAGTTTTCCCAATATAACGGCGTATTACATATTAATACTTGTTTGCAGAGGTAACATCTCCTAAATTTTCATCACAATTGTTGGAGTCGTTTTCGAGTAATATTGAATCAAAGTTTTCAAGGGCTAAAAAGTGGGCGTGGCACTCTTCGATCCCGTCCAATTTTTGTCTGTTACAAGGTATTATCAAGTTGTACCCGCTCAGCAAATTTCATTTAAATACCTTGTATGGTTTGCGAGTTATGACCATATTAAATTTAAAATTTAATGCAATGCCACGCCCCCTGGTGAGCATTTACAAAGTTCAAACTTAGCTCATTCTTCATTGTATGCTAATATCTAACACTATTCTAAGTTTCATTAAAATAGCTGTAGCCGTTTTCGAGAAAAAGTTTTGCCCGTTCCAAACAAACATACATAAGTACATAAGTACATACAATTTTATCTCGTATAAGAAGAGAAGATAAACTAATGAAATTTGGGAAATCAGAAAACTTGGAAGATTTTGTCTATATCTGTCAGCTTTTATATATGTATTTTTTCTAAAAATAAGTACATATGGCCTTTTTGTTCTTAAGCCAATCCTCGACTTATTCTATTATCGATTTTTTTATGATGTATGATACGTATATCTTTAACCTTTAATTTTTAATTTTATTGAGACTAGAATCGCCCAATGGTCAAAATTTGACCACAAATCATTTGTGATACATTTGTCACAAATGTATAAAATAATTTTAGTACTTATTGGACAGTTTTAGTACTATTTTTGCTATTTGGTACAAAATAGAAAAGCTCATTTATCATCCCTGGTACAATGACAAATGTCAAACGAAAAGAAAACAAAAACATGAAGTCAGTGTCAGTCTGCTTTTTGTCTTTCTCTTTGTGCTGTATCCTCTTTTCAGCTCTGTGCGACCGCGTATTTTGTCGTTGTTGATATTGAAAAATTTACACTTAATTTTACCTGACTTAATGGGAAAATATTAAAACAGTTTTAACTTTGTGCCCATTTACTCGCAAATACATTTCTTAATATACCTTTTCGATTTGATTTTCTGATCTTCGGGACTGTTTGATAGCAATCGCTCACAGAAATTAATTATTAAGTACCCAATAAGGTCCTAAGAGGAGATCGATGAAACTCTGACAAACAATTAGAGGATCTCGATATTTCGCTGCTATTACTCAGACAATTAGATATGCTACCTTGTCTTAAAAACTAATGTATACTCCTTAGTGATGAGCAAAATTAGTCATCGTCTTGAGTCTTGTTGTTGGTCTTGGTAATTTTGCGAGACCAAGAACAAGACTAAGACGATGATATTTTTGGAAGACCAAGACTGCTACAGTTTTGGTCTTGGTCTTGCTCATGATAAACGTCAAGACCAAGACTGCTTTTCAGTCTTGGTAATTTATAGTTAAAAGTTGTTTTACGCCCGTTTCAAAGATAAAATCATCTCTCAATTTAAGTTTTGGCATCTCAAAAACCCAACTGCTTTGGAAAATATGGTTCTGAAATTTTGACTACTCAATATCTCTGGCAATTTTTTCAAGACCAAGACCAATACTGGATCAGGCTTTTATTCTAAGCCTTTAGACTTAGCAAAGTCTTACAGACTGCCGAACGACTGTAGTGTCTTTCAGGCAGAGGTTTTTGTTGTCCTTAAAGCTTGTGAAATCCTCAATGCCCATAAGTCCCAATTTCTTGGAAGCGTTGTTATTTACATTGATAGTCAGGCGGCTATCAAAGCAATCTCATCAAATTATATCACGTCAAAACTTGTGTTAAGCTGTAGAAATATCCTTTGCGATATTAGCAAGGACTATAATTTAACACTTTGCTGGGTTCCACGTCATAGTAATTTTGAGGGCAACGAAATTGCAGATGAACTGGCTAAAATAGGGTCAAACTAAAATGCCCTTTTGGCTGACCTTTCAATAAAAAAAACCCATTAGCGTAATCAAGGGAAAAATCGAAAATAAATGTATTCAGCTTGCTAATTCTAGATGGTCAAATCTTCAAACTTGCAATCATATTAGATCTATTTGGCCATCATATAGTATAAATCGTACTAAGTTTTTAATAGCAATGGAGAAACATAATGTACGGATCTTAATCGGTGCTTTTACTCGACATTGTGCTATGGGAATCCATGCATCTCGTTTAGGTTTCTCAAACATTGGCGACCTTTGTAAAAGTTGTGAAGACCCTGATATGGAAGAAACAGTCTTTCATTTCTTTTGTGAATGTCCAGCGCTTGCGCTTGGACGTAGAAAGAATTTTGGTCATTTCACTTTGGAATCGCTTGACTCACTGTCTGAGGTTTGTCTTAAATCCATATGGAAGTATATATGTACATCCAATTGGTTCTCTTAGACTTTCTCTGCTAAAGCTCTTAGTATCGGGTATACAATGGGCCCTTTCTCGAGGCCTAAGTTAATGATGACAACATGTTCATCTCCCGGATCTAACCTAACCTTACCTAAGACCAATGACGAGACCAAGACATAATGAGCAAAATCAGGACCAAGACCAAGACTCAATATCACAACCAAGACCAAGACTCAGTGAGCAAGAACAAGGTCTTGGTTTGCTCATCATCATGAACTCATCTAAGTACAGATGAAATACACTTTAGAGCTGGGAATGAATTTATAATGAAGTTATAAGCGATGACAGTCTAACTAAGACAGCATTGGGCAGTGGAGGCAAGAGAGAAAAGTCGCATTGATGAATAAATGATGTGACTTGTTACCGATTAAATAATTAGCAAGTTCCAAGTATTCGTCAACAAATGCTTTAGACGCATAATAAAAGTTTAGTGGCCTCACTCCATCCGAAATGCCGACTTACATCTAAGGTATAAGAAAGTACCTATGGAAAACAAAATCATGCTACGAAAATGGGCGTAAAAGCGGCAAATATATCGAAAACCACCTGAAGGAATTTGCTACCAAGTCTTTGATTAAAATCCAGTAGTAAGAACGAAATCCAAACATCAGGAATGTCATGGAGAACAAGAAAGACCGCAATCGATGAAGAAGAGTGCTAATCAAATTCGAATAAGAGAGCATGTTACTTATAATACGAACAAGAACTTCAAGATTTTATGCCGAGAACGTTATTTGAAACAAATTGGCAAGACTTTACACAAATACTAGAAATGTTTTATTCAGTTGAATCTGTGATCTAATAGATTCTGAATTTTTTTTAAATGCTTAATATAAATTTAGTCCCACAGTGCAGTGAGTGTTGTCTTTAATTTTTGGGTTACTTGTAGACTCTGCATCCGCAGTTACATAACAGCACTTTCAGCAAACAGGTACTCGACGTAAAGTTAAAAAATATTTTTTATGACTCTATTGCGTATATCTCTGACTGAATGGTATTTTGTTTTACAAATTACGTACATAAATTCATTTGGGTTAAAATGCCTTTAGGCTTCGTTTAAATATTTGTTTTTATTGTTTACTTGTTACATTATCCATGTCACGTGTCAAGTTTTATGTAAAGTTACACATTCCGCTATGCACTTTTATGGTACACTTAACATGGTTCAAAACGAATTTTTTTTTTTCTATGAAATATTTCTAAGAAATATGAACATTTAGTGGGTATTTGCCAAAAGTTATGACCTCTTGAAGCATAGGGTCCCAACAAAACCTATCCCTCTTGCAGAATAGCTAGAGTGCAAGTAATCACGATCATTTTCGTAGTGATTTCAGACTACCACGTTTTCTGTTGCCTTGAGGGTTCTACTTCAATGTTTGTCTTATCCATTTTTATTTCCGTACAATTTATATGGAGATATGATCTTGACGACATTGGCATAGTGGCATAGGTGCTATTAATCATCCTTTCTGTGCTGGATTCGTCTATCATGAAACTGATTGCTGGAAAACAAAGTCTGTGAACAACAAACATGAACTCAAAATGTTAGGCATGACTCTACATTTGAAGCCCTTGAGTATCAAAGAAGGTAAGGACTTTGAATAGAACACCTCGTCTATTTAATACATCCCAGATAGAGTTTTGTTCGATGCTATCAAAAGAGGTACTGTAAACAATGACATTTATATGTAGCAAAGCGTTTTCACTCATCAACATATACTTATGTATGTTCCGCGATGAAGTTCACAAATATTGTGGCATTTGTTTGTCCAGAGGCTACAGGATTATTCTTATAATAGTCTTTACTACCTCTGCTAATGGAAGCAAATATACTATATGGTCAGACGAAGGAGTAATACATTGTAAGAAGATTCGTTGAGGTGATCCCGTTGAGTAAGTAAGTAAGTGGCGTGGGGTGCTTGGTAAAAGGAAGAAAGAGATTGAGAGATTGTTCTTACGACTGTCCTTTAGCTTAAGAACGGGTTCTTTTTAAGAATGTGGTTTTGCTGTGAGCCACTACAGCAGAAGTGAATCTGGTTGAAAAGATGTGGTAGACATGGTATTTAGTATTTCAAAAAAAGGTTCCACTTTTGATAGACTATATCGATATAGTAATAGGAGTCTATATTGGCACTTATCCCGTCTCTCGTCTTAATTAGGCTATCTGTTTAGGGTCTTATAATAGATTTCATTCTAAATGTTAAGCTCTAGCTTATGCTGAAACATATGTTGAAACATTTTTTCTCCAATTGTAAGATATGTAGTAATGAGCCAAATTAGTCATGGTCTTGATTTTGGTCTGGGTAATTTTTTTGGATCAAGATATAATTTCAAGACTGCTTTTCAATATTGGTAATTTGAGTTAAGCATATAATCATCTCTCTTAAAAACGCCACTGCTTTGGAAAAATAAGGCTTGCAAATTTTAAATTCTCTGCAATCTTTAAAAATTTTTCCAACCCCAAGACCGAGGCCGAGACAATATAAGAACCAAGGCCAAGACCCAATGTACAACAACACGAGCACAACCAAAACTGCTATGGTCTTGGTTTGCTCATCACTAACCAATGTATGTGTTACTACAAAATTCATTTAGAAGCTCGTTGTTTTTGCTTCTAGGTTCAATACCATTTCATTGATATGTAGAATGTAGGGGAGAGTGGGGAAAGGTGGCTCACTTTTTGTGTTTACGGTTATATTTTTTGCTAATTCGTGATGGAATATATTCTTATGACTAATATCAAAGGATAAGCATCACTCTAAATATACCAGTATTATTCAAGAATAAAATGTTACTTTTTCATAAAACTACTCACAGTCTAAATTTTCATGTCAAATGGTCCAAATATACTTGAACCACCCCATGGGATACTTGAACTACCGTCCAAGGCAGTATAAAAAATTGTACGAATATATCAAAAGATGATTATTTATTTCTTTCTTTCTGCAAGCTATTCCTTGTAAAACAATACAATACTTTTATGAAGCATGAAATCTAACATGACGAATCTTTTATTTACTATATTCGTAGTTTTCGTTTGTTTTCTGTTTTTTTTGGAAGTTTTTAGCAAGATTTTCTTATCATGGTTTTCCTTGATCAATTTTCTTTGAGGTGAGTCTATAGCAATGACACTCCTTCCTCGTTTTCTTCCCTGTGTTGTAGACTTCCGTGATTTAGCCTTCAGGAATCCTCGTTAGTCTTCTTCTTGGCAGAAACCCACTCATTTTGTATATCAACGGAAGAGCATCAAGGTCGATATGAGGAGACTGAATTGAGTCGTTGTTTTCAGCGGTAGGTAGTTTGAAGAGAAATTTCATTTTCGTTGATAAAGGTTTCTTCAATATCTTTATCAACTACCTCCTCTGTGTCCATGTTTCTGTTGGTAAATTTACTTCCAAGAAAGTCTGATGCTGAGAATGTATGCAGATTGAAAAAATTTTAATTAAAAAGTGGTTCATGCAAAGCTATCAGGATATAATTTTAAGGTGACATGAGAAATTTCAATGTGGCAGAATCATTTCTGAAAATTACAGAATTTGCATGTTCTTACGTTTGCAAGAAATTGTATCGAGTTCAGTGCCACAAGTGGAACACAAGAAATTTTTTTCGGAATAACTTAATGCCACGATTGAAGATTCGGGCGTTTAAGGACTTTGTTTATTAATATACGCGACAACAAACGTTTGACGCAACCACAAATGCATATGAGGTTAGGTTACCGACGGAGTTAACAACACATATGATAATCGCACGAAAAGCCCTAGACAGTAAACAGATATCCCTAGTAGTTCATGTATTCCCATGAGCCACCTAATCCCACTCTCCCCTAAATATCAAAAATTATTTTCGATCTTTACCCATCGTAGCCACTTTTGCCCTAAGCGTTTTGTGAGGTAATTTTTTTGTTCCACCCATGGTTGAATTACCATGGTTGCAGCGATAACAAATGCTTCTTCTTCTTAAACTACGAAAATGTCAAAATTCTTTGTTTTGATTCTAGTCTTTTGACAGATAGCAAGGCAAGATCAGGGTTTAATTTTTTTTATTTTGACAACTTGCCATAACCATTGTTATTGAATCATGGTTCCACCTGCCTGCCAAATCGTCTGAAACAAAAATGTATGTATATAAAAATGAGGTGGTGTTCGTATGTAACTTATGGTCGCGGAAACTACACGGCTGGTTCAAATAATTGTTTTTTATATTGTTTGTTATTGTCTGTAGAAGGTTTGTAAGGGGTGAAGGTGAAAAATCACTGCGGGGGACGGGGATTGCACTCCCCATACGAAAAAAATACAAAAATTGCTATATCTCTGCAGTTACACAAGCTATGAAAGTTTGTGAACTTATTCACAATGTATCTTCCATCAACCATGCAAAAGTTAAAGGGGATTGAACGAGGGGACCTTGCACCCCCCATATGAAAAAATATACAAAATGCTATATCAGTGTTCCTATATCAGCTGTCATTATGAAACTTGGTACATGGATGTTTATTGCGTCCACTATTCAGCATGCAAAGCTTAAGAGGGATTGAACAAAAGGGATCTGCACCCCCCGTATGGTAAAAATACTCAAAATGCTATATTTCTAACCTATAGTAGCTATCATGATAAAAGTTGGTACATAAATATATAATCTATTCACTTTGAAAAACCTGAAGGGTTAAAAGAGACGGACGATGGAGATAGATGGGACTTGAAACATATGTAAAGGGCAACGGGCGAACAAAGTCGCTACCGGGCAAGCTAGCTCATTATAAACTGTCTTTGCTAAAATTTGAGATTTTTGAATAAACAAAAACTTTCACAAAAAAATAAAGCCCTATCTTGTAAAACTTTATTTATTTCTTAAGTTAATGAAATGTGGATAAAAGAAGCAATACCATTTCGAAAAGAGCCTTAAATGAGATTTTTTCAGAAACAAAGTATTGACATTGTTTTCAGAATCAAGCTAGAATCACTTTTTTTTTTTTGCTTTCCTGAAGATTAACAAAATGTGATTGGATAGTTTACAATTGATCCAACGATATCAAAGTTCAAAGTAAATTGGTATCGTCAGAAGCTTGACATGTGAACTTAAAAATTCATTCTCAACAATACAAAATACATAAATTGCCAATAGTTCGAATGTATTAAACTTCTCTAAATATGTCAACGATCAATGAACTATTTTAACCGTATTTCATTTAACTAGCCACAAAAGTCCAAACATCTTTCTCTTTACTATATTTGAACTGAAATATGTAACCCACTTGTGTGAGGGTGTTCATTTAAATATGAAATATATGAAAAATTTCCTAAGCTCTACCAACACATACTCTCTCAAATGGTTCACAAAAGCAACTGATTTATGGGTGCATAACCACGTTTTTCTCACTTTTTGTCCAAAATATTGACGATTAAAATAAACTTTAAACACTCCATTAAATTTAACTCTATGGATATTGTGAGGAGCTATGACTTTTAAACTGGTTTTTTTGTACAATCTGACATCTGAAAGTTGCCGAATTAGAAGATGCACAAACAAAGCATCTCAAATCTCATATATCTCATACCCATCGAATCTTTAAGTGAAACAACAGAAACAACTGTTAACGGAAAGTGACGAAGAAAAAAACCCATCATAAATAATCTCAGATAGCGGACACTGACTGACGCTACTACTTACTACAACGTGCCTTATTGGGTCAAGGAATTTTGTTAAAAGCTCTTGAAGATCAGCGTACAAATTTGTCACAGAAGTCAATTCGTTTGTTCGTTCGCTGGCACGGCAGCACGTACTCGTTTGGTAGTACGCGACGACTAGGTCTAACAGTCAGTTGCTTGACTGGCCGGTTGGACGGTCGATCGATCTCTCTTCCGTTTGACTCCAACCGGCCAAATGATATGCAAATTAAGGCAGCAGGTCTTTTGTTTTTGTTTTCGTCGTCTGGTTCTGCAATTAAGCCACCAGCCAGTTATTTGGTCGAATGTTTGAAATGTTTTTGACGCATTGATTTTGGCATTTTTATGTTGTGTCTAATTTTAGGTCTTGTGTCTAACGTGTTTTTTTTTTTTTGTTTCTTATCTTAATTTTTTTTTTAATTTTTTAATTTTAATGGTTTCTTTTTGTTGTTGCTGCTGCTTTGTTATTTTTGATATAATGCCATGTTACTTACGTTGGATAATTGTCGACGTGCTCACAATATGTTTTGCCGGGCCTGGCACATGATGGTGTGTGACCTGGTGGCGCCGGTAAAAATTGACATGGAGGTGCGCCATAAAGCCCGCAGGGTGGTGAACAGAGAACTGATGAAATAAATGCTAATATCTGTAAATACATTAAATGATAACATATTTGTAAAGTCGTCGTTTCTTAATGTTAGTTATTAATATGAAGTTTTTCTTAAAGATCTGGTTTTTTTCTTTTCTTTTAGTTGCATCAACTGTTGCCAAGCGCATTTGAAACTGTTTATTTGATTCGAGTTTATATTACAGTGTCGTCTTAATGCTTGGCGGTGCCCTGAGTAAGCAATTAATTTGATACCCTTCATTAGTTTAAAGTTGGAGAGATTCTTCCTTTAAAAATTTATGATTTACAATTATTTTTTAATTTTTCCTATACCCTCTATTCTCACTGAATCCAATAAAGTTAATAGAAAATAGGGGCCTGCAAAAGACATCTTGAAATAAAGTGTACTTATTTTTACTCGCACATTTTACACCGAACTGATGCATTTGATCCAAAAAATTTAAGATTCAAATCACCACGTACACTGATTCCATTTTGACACTTATTTACATTGTCTTGTTTTATCAGTGTGGAAAAATAACTTGATTCTAAAAAATACATCAGTGAACTCTATTTCATAAAAACAAATACTTCAGGTCACTGTAGAACGTAGAAAAGCGAAAGTAAAATATGATATGGTAACACTTGCAAGTTGCAACATATGGGTAACCCAGAATTGTAATAGCTTTCATACATTTTCGCGAGAGAGAGAGAGCGTAAACAGAAAAAAGGCACAAGAAGAGAGCGATAAACTACTCTTATCACTAAATTAGCATTTAATAGTGTACACTTCTACTACAGAATACATTAAATTAACTGAAACAAATAGAACAAGACAGATCAGCACAGTACTTGTTGATTTTTTTTTTTCAAATCCTAGTTCTTTCAAGACATTTACACACAACACTGAACTGGAGTATTTGATAAATAAAAAGCGGGTACAAAATATAACGTATCTTGAAATGAAATCTCCTAAAACCCAAACAAGACGTCTTGTGCAGACCCCTAGTCAGTATACCGTTAATTACACAGGGATTTTTTTTTCTGCGGCCTTAATTCTGTGAGAAAAATCAGAATCACCAATATTATCCGAGTCGTACAGTATAATTTTTTTTAGGATTGACTCGAGTTCTCCCGATAACCTTGCTTAAAGGAGCAAAATTTGCTGTTTGGAGGAATATTTGAAGTACTATAACACTTACAGCAATCAGTGTAATTAATTTTTGTTAATGACATCAAAAACCCATAACCTTTCTCGAAAAATCTCACCTTTTATTTTTTTCAATTAGATCCTTACTTTCCGAGTTTTCGTTCATTGAAATATTGATATTTCAACTCCATACAATGGACAACATTTTTTGTTTTTTATATGCCTCAAAACAGCTATTTTTGCTCCTTTAAGCAAGGATAACTTGAGGACTAGAGTCAATCCTGACAAAAAAATTATACTGTATCACTCGGATAATCTTGGTGGATCTGAATTTACTCACAAAACTAAGGCCCTAATAAAAAACCAAAAATTTTTTCATTGGTATGGAGTTGAAATATCAATATTTCAATGGACGGTAACTCGGAAAGTAAGGATCTAATTAAAAAAAAAACAAGAGGTGAGATTTTTCAGGAAAAGTAGTGGCTTTTTGATGTCATTAACAAAAATTAATGACGCTGGTTGCTGTAAGTGTTATAGTACTTCAAATATGCCTCAAAACAGCTTTTTTTGCTCCTTTGAGCAAGGATATCAGGAGGTCTTGAGTCAATTGGGCAAATCTAATATTATGTTCGTATTCAGTACGTCATGATTACTCGAAATCGACTCCGAAACCTTGTGCCGCAAAATCAGTGTTGCCCTGTGTTATTTTTATGAAAAATAAACATTTATATGGGTATTTCCATGGAGTCGTACGTGACCGTTAAACACATTTGAAGTAAAAAAAAAGTCAAAATAAAACGGATTTTATTTTGAAAGAAGCTTAATTTATAGCTCTTAATTAGCCCTATAATTGGTGCTAAGTTTGATTTTGGGCAATTTTTGGTTTTCAAGATAGTTGCAAAAACCAGGGCGCTCCCACGGGACAACAACATAAGTAGTTTTCGTAGCCAACAATTCAAACGACGATTTCAGATAAACCTGAGAAAATATTTCAATGTGGCTAATTTTAGAATTTTGTGCATTAATGTCTCTTAAAAATGGTTTTGATTTTAGCCAAAAATGATTTTTACTTTTTTTTTTAATTTAATTTCAATCAGATGTTACGAGGAATATTTTTATAGACAATTTTAACCCTCTTAAACCCCCACATGTGGGTCATTGTGACCTAAATGTGGGGGGGTCAAAATAACCCACTTGTAAGGGTCTTAGAGGGTTAAAATTTTCTACAAAAATATTCCTCGTAATATCCTGAATAAGTTTACAGAACTCATAATACACCTCAAATGTAAGGATCATATAGTTAAATTCATCGATTTAACACAAAAATGCGCCATTTTGGTATTTTTCATGTACAGTGGATTAAAAAACTTCAAAAATCGATTAAAAAAAAATCTGACGTGCTGGAGAAAAACGACGAGACACGGGTATTTTTTTTTACCGCCTACTTTAAGAATTTTTTGGATTTTCTCATGTGTTTTACAAAAAGTTTTAGTTATGAATCAGTTTATAACAAAAAAACGAAAAAAATAGGGAAAAACGCATTTTGGTAACTTTTCAATGAATTGTATACAACTTTTGCATTTTTCCATGGATTTTTTTAAGTGGTATCTTATTTCCTTAACAAATATATAGTCTATGATACAAAAAAAAAAAAAAAAATTATAAAAAAGTTATCTCTTCTTGTATAAATCTGCAGTTGATTTTGATTTTTGTTAATTTTTTCGAAAAAAAAAATGTTTTTTTAGAAATCAATTTATTTCGCCGAAACTAACAAACCAACCAAAAAGTGATGCAAATATTATTTGTAGGTAATTTAACTACCTTTATAATGACATATAAAACGTTTGAATACAAACATTGGTTCTTGAGATATTTGTATTTAAATGGAACTATATTTTTTTTGGTCCAAAAACCGAATATGACCGATATCTCGAAAACGTCACGAAATAAAAAAAAATAATGCAATTTTTGGAATCAGTAGCCCATTTAACATATAAAATGAATAATGGCATTCCCTGGGGAAAAATTTTTACTCATTTGTTGCATAGTGTAATTTAAGCGATTGATAAATTATGGGGTTTCCAAGGAGTACAAACGTTTTTTACAACTAAGTGTTCTTGCAAAATCGAATTTATGGGAGTGAAACTAATGTGCAAGGATGCCTCTATCTCACAATATGCCACATGATGATCTTGCTTAATCAGTTGATGCATTGTATCGATGTTTTGTGGCACAACAACCAGCCATATACTGTGGTTTTTGATGGTGAGACTTTCTTTGAGTTATCGACCAAGATTCGACTTGACATCTCCTATTTCTATGAAAGTTAGTGAAAAGTTAGTATTTGACACTCGTATTACTGTGGTAAAATGTTTTTCCGAAATTCCGAAAATGTTCAAGATGGCGGCCATTAGTAGTTCGATCCAACCTTTGGATACTCCCATATTTGAAAATTTATAACTCCTCGGCTTTTTAACCAATTTTAATGAAATTTTCAAGGTTTCTGTAGCAAAGTATGAGCTTTTGAAAAAAATAGTTACACTGAAAAAAAAAAAAAATATTTCTGGTCGAAAAAAAACTTGTTTCTTTTTCGAAACCATTTTGCGGCTTGGAGCACCCTTTCTATTTTTTTTTAAATATTTTTATTTAAAAGTAAATTTTATTTCAATAATTTTAAGTCCTCAAAATTGTGGTATGTCTTACGGTTATCAAGTTATGAATTTTTGAAATTGTATAATGTTGTGTTTATCATGAGTCGTTGGTGCGCGTGCGCTACCATACAGGGCTGCCACCTTCTGGACGGTATTTTTTTTTCAGTGAACCTTTATGAAATTTTTCATAGAATTTTTTTGTGGAAGATTTTAACCCATTATAATAAAGTTTTTGGATAAAGGGGTCAAAAAGACCCATAAAAACGTGATATAATGGATTAATATGTTCTAGAAAATTGATCCCTGCTTGATTTTATGTTAACCTTCTGGAACATATTAACCCATTATATCGCGTTTCTATGGATCTTTTTGACCCCTTTATCCAAAAACTTGGTTATAATGGGTTAAAATATTACACAAAAAATTTTAATTAAAATTTCACTAAGGCCCACTGAAAAAAAAAATACCGCACCAATGACTCATGGTGAACACATCATCATACAACTTCAAAAATTCATAACTTGATAACCGTAAAACATTCCGCAATTTTGAGGACTGAAAAATAATTGAAATAGAATTTACTTTTAAATAAAAATATTTTTAAAAAAATAAAAAGGGTGCTCCAAGCCCCCAAATGGCTTCGAAAAAGAAAAAAGAAATAATACTTTCATACTTTTCTACAGAAACCCTGAAAATTTCATTAAAATCGGTTAAAAATCCGAGGAACTATAAATATTCAAATATGGGAGTATCCAAAGGTTGGATCAAACTTCCAATGGCCGCCATCTTGAAAATTTTCGGAATTTCGGAAAAACATTTTACCACAGTAATATGAGTGTCAAATACTAACGTTTCACCAACTTTCGTAGAAATCGGAAATGTCAAGTCGAATCTTGGTCGATAACACAAAAAAAGTCTCTGGTGCTTTATCGCCATACAAAGAACTGAGTTCATCGACACATTCTTGTTGACATAATCCACGTCGAAAGTTGTGAAAAATAATCCAATGAAAACCTTTTCTTTAAATTTCTATTTTTTGGCCAAATTGATTTTCTTAACTCACTGTAAACAAAACAAATAGCACTTGTACATCAAAACGTTGTGAGTACGTTTAAGCAAAAAAATGTCAAACTTTTTTATGGTGTTGCCAGATTTTAGCTATTGACATTACTGTTGCCAGTTCCCAAAATATAAGTAGTGCCCTACGTATTTATTTTTAGTGTTGCCACCCGGTTATTTTCGGTAATTTTGTTTAATTCTTACTTTTTTTGACTAAATTGAAAATTTTGGTTCCAGATACGCTCGGATAAACATTATTAAAACTATAAAAAATACTATGAGCGTTGCCACCTTTTTTTTTGTTATTTGTTTTGCGTAAACCATATAATATAATGGAAACCCTGAAAGTTTATGTACATATTTCAAAAGGGTTCTAAAATTTAAGGTCATCATATTCTTTATCTTCAAATAATAACAAAATATAAAAAAGAGGCATGTTTTGATACATTTTTCGGGAATTCACACAAACATCGTTTTTTAGGACTCTCGCAATTTTCCGGGTGAAATAACTAGCGCCTTTGGATTTAGTTTTTGGGCTGAGCTTGTGTGCGAATGGATTAACAACTCCTAAAGTAGCCTGCATACTTAAATGTATTTTATTAGAGATGCAAAAAATATTCACCACAAACTTCAGTAATACTCACCACAAAAATAAAAATGTTTCCATAATTACTAAAAAATAAATAATTAATACTCTTCATTGTTTACATGTGTTGATTTTTATTTGGGTTTTTTTTTTGCGCGCAAAGCACCTGTAAATAGAAGAAGAAAAATTCGAAACGTAAGCAAACAACAAAACCAAAACATTGTAAAGAGAAAGATGGAAAAATGCTTTTAAAAATAAATATATGTATGTATATCTAATGTTGACAGCTGTCAAACTAATGGTGAACAACAAACTGAAAAATACAATAACATAATCGTAAAATCGCAATGACTTAAAAAGATTTCAAGAAAAAAAGCCAAATTCAACAAAAATATGACGCAAGTCAATTTACACCCTCTGTCATTTCAAGATGAGTTCACACTAGATTTACGTACGAACCTATATGCTCACTTGCAAAATCTCAAGTCTGACATTAAGTAATTAGCCGCAGGTGTTAATTTTAATATTTAAACAAATCGAGTAACCGAATATTGCAAAATTCATTTAAGATTATCCACGCCAAGTTAAAAAGTGAAAGTTAATTACCGCAACAATACGAATACCCATCACAGATAGCTGTTATACAAAACAATCATACGACACGATGATTGGGGTAGTCTCTGTGTGGGGGGTGGGGACAAATGTGAAGTGTTGTAATGCGGAGCGTGCCATCAACTACTTACTTACGAATAAGTTAATAGTTTGAGCTTCAAGCGGTGAAACGCTTAATTAACTTAATTAAGTGGGTTCGACTTTCAGACTCGATACCTCAAACAGATCGTCAGGCAAGCGATCATTCAAACTGTTTTCCCTCCGTACACAGTAGCTGGCTGTAGCTGATTATCTTCTATTTAGCACATTAACAAATGCAATTTTGTGTCAACATTATAATCAAGAATGATTTACGATTTCCACAATTTGTTTAGGCAAGTTACTAAAGCCGATTTAAGTGAATATTTATTTGCATTGAAAGCTCTGGATGGGTTTTTTAGCATTTGGTTATTTGCATAGATTTGCATTTTAATTGGATATTATGGATGTATATATACGAGTAATAAAACAACAATAAAATAAAAATAATTTTCACTATGTAAATATTTAAAAATATGCAGATAATCCTATGATAGGAAAGTTACGCTGCTGTTATGTATCTGGAATAACAAACCAAAACCAATACCATACTTATCACAGGAAATGGTTTTATTCTTTTTCAAAAAATTCTTCTCTTGACCAGTCATATATGGGGAAATCTCAGCAAGTGTGACTACTTATTTCGAAAAAACAAGCTATTTTTCAAGCATGTGGCACCCTATCTTGAACAGCGAATTATCAATTTAAGATATATTAGAAGTTTGTTTCAGCATGCGCAATTGACTTTTTTCGATCGCCTCTCCCAATATCTTCAAAAATCATTTTTCGAGGGTGATGCACTGAATTTAGCTATTCAGACACATCAACGGGATGCAGTTTTCCTTACGTCTAAGCACCCATGCTAAAGATCCTGAAAGCCCCAAACAATCCGCTGAGCCGTGGTTTCAATTCACACTCAAAATTTGTGGATTTTACTCGAATTTCGGCAATAAAATTTTAAAATAACCTTCCAGGCGGTAGAACACGCATGTTTTTATATTTATCTTCTTCCAATAATTGTCGCGGACATGTTAGATCGGATGGGAAATGCAATGGGTGCTCACTCGGTGAACCGAGACCTGTTCACATTGAAAGTCACACTTGCTGAGATTTCCCCATGTATGTAATTAAAAAAAAATCGAATTTCAATAAAACATTGCTTTTCACCCTGTATTGTAATCTAAATGAAATTTATGAGGTGCATAAAGTGAGCTATGCAGGTGTGACGAACTTCGATGTTTTTTGGTTGGGAATTTCGAGCTATTTTCGAGCTTTTCAACAATAATTTCGAGCTGTCTGGGAAATTTTTCATTTTCCGGAAAAGCGGAAAATTTGTTCTGTATAGCTGAGTTTTTTTTTTCAGCCAGACAAATCCACGGGAAGAGTTAGCGAGGAAATCTTTTAACGCAAGAATTTCGAGCTAGTTTCGAGCTGACCTTGAATGAAGTGTTTTCCTTAAAGGACCCCGCACAAATTATATGGAAAAAGCCTTTTAGCCAAATTAGCTGATACTCCGTAATAATATAGTTTTCAGCCTGCTGATTAAAAGTCTCAATGGGCACAAAGCTCAAAAATGGCTAGTTATTGAGTTACGAAGAGTCGAATGGGGAGAATTCGACCAAATCGTCAGAGAATTTTTGAATTTTTCCGGTGTGCTTTTCTGCCGCACCAGCTTACTAAATATATATATATATATATGTGTGTGTGTTTGTGTGTGTGTGTGTGTGTGTGTGTGTGTGTGTTTGTGTGTGTGATAGAAAAGACACACACACCGCCACCTACACACCTACACCTACACACACACACACACACACACACAAACAAACACACACACAAACACACACATACCCACACATACACACACACACACACACACACACACACACACACACACATATATATATATATATATATGTATTTAGTAAGCTAGTGCAGCAGAAAAGCACACCGGAAAAATTCAAAAAATTCACTGACGATTTGGTCGAATTCTCCCCATTCGACTCTTCGTAACTCAATAACTAGCCATTTTTGAGCTTTGTGCCCATTGAGACTTTTAATCAGCAGGCTGAAAACTATATTATTACGGAGTATCAGCTAACTTAGCTGAAAGGCTTTTTCCATATGATTTGTGCGGGGTCCTTTCCCCGGAAAATTCAAAAAAATTTAAAAAACTTTTTTTTTTCCCTATGTTATGTCCGCAAAATATTCGGACTTAATCCCCATTTACGAAATGAGGATTATGTCCGAAAGTTTTTCGCGGATCAGCCTATAATATATAACACCTAGTTTGCTAGCCACAGTAATTTTAAATAAGAGTAGGGGTAAGTGGGCGGCCTGCGGCCGCAGCTCCCAACAATTCAACACCGGCAGTCGGTAATACATATATTCAATAATTTGCGGACATAACACCCATTTACGAAATGGGAACTATGTCTGTGGGGATTATGTCATGGCACCGCCAAAAAAAAGGGTTTTTTTGGGATTTTGCGGGAAAGTTTGGGGTTTTCCCGAAAACACTTTTCGTTTTTGATGAGCTCGAAACTAGCTCCACATTCGTGTGTCAAATGGCTGAAAAAATAAAGCAAGCCCTTAAAAAACTTTTTGGGATTTTCCGGGGAAATTTAAGGAAAACACTTCATTCAAGGTCAGCTCGAAAGTAGCTCGAAATTCCTGCGTTAAAAGATTTCATCGCTTACTCTTCCCGCGGATTCGCCTGGCTGAAAAAATAAACTCGGCTATGCAGAACAATTTTTCCGCTTTTCCGGAAAATGGAAAATTTCCCAGACAGCTCGAAATTATTGTTGAAAAGCTCGAAAATAGCTCGAAATTTCCAACCAATAACCATGGAAATTCGTCAATTTAAGGGGGGATTTTTAAAAAAAAATTCAAAAGTATTTTTAAGTTTAAAATATTTCGGTGAAAAAAATTTTTTTTCACCATCTAATATTTTTTTATAAAAAGGAACATTTGAAAATGAATGGGACAAGTTACTTTACAAACTTTGGTGTAAGCTCTAAATTTTTGAAAAAACACCTTTTCATGAAAATGACTAAAAACGCCAACTTCAACACCCTGTATTTTAACAATAAATGGTACTAGGACCAAATCCTCCCGGAATATTGTTTTTGTATATCAGGACTACTTTATTGCCAAATTTGAGCGAAATCGGAGACAAACAAATTTTCAGCTGGTACACTTGACGTGTTTTGCTTCATATATATATGCGTAACTTTTTTACTTTTTTTTTTTTGACGTGTACCCTTCCAATTTTTGATTCTTATATAAAAAGTGAACTCTCCACCAAGTTTGGTGAATGTGCCTCAAAAACTGTAGAATTCCACAATTTTTGAGAATTCCTCATATCAGATAGGTTTAAGCTATTTTATGACTTTAATCGCACAGCAATTCAGATTTCCGATACAATACCCATGCATACTCTTGAAAAATTAAAGTTGACAGTACAATTAAACAGCGCTTACTTATAGCAACATTTTGAAGTGTATCTACAACATAACTCCTTCTGATTCACCAATATAATCTCTTGTTGCTTCCGCATTTCCTGTAGTGGTTGTCCCTGATTCGATGCAATGAACTTTACATAATGCAATTTTTGTTTACTTTCTATTTCGTATTCCTACGAAAACAAGTTTTTAGTGACGTGAGAAGTTTTTGATTGATAAAAAAATATTTCCTGGTTATATGCATCTACATAAAGTCGCAAAGAAGGCATACTCCATGTAATGCATTCAAAGTTGCGTACCAATGTTTGTACTTTTTACCCTTTCGACTAAATTGTATATACAAAATAATGCATAATTAAAATGAATTATAATATTATTAACAAGTTCACAAAGATAATTGTACGCAATAACTGTCAAGTGATATGAAAACATGTTTTGTTCGTGGGTGTTATCCTACCCATTTGTAGGAATTCAGAATAAACCAATATTTTCCATAAGAAATAATAAACTCGTGCAATACAATAAATTAAATGCGATCAATGTTCATACAAAATTGTCTGACAAAGGCATTTGTTTTAATTTTTTGTACGGTTCTCGGATGCTTTTAAAAATTTAAAACTTTAAGAAGTAAACTTGGTAATGGTCGCCAGTTGACGTACAGGTAACATTTAATAAAACATAATATAAATCAATTGCGGAAGCAATGGTCATAAAGAGTATACCCCAGATGATTATCGCATGAGTTTTCAATGTGATTAACAACAGGCTGATTATCTATGCAACAGGAGCACAGGAGTAATATCAGCGAGTTACAACAGCAGGGCGATGAACAACAAAAGAAAAACAAAAACAAAAACATAATTCTAAACAAATATGTGCTAAATGGTAAACATACACACTAAAAAATAATAGTTTACTTTTCTTACTTTTGATTCCCTTAGTATTGATTTTAAACTTTTTTGGTATTAAATTCCGTTTTTTTTCCAAAAAGTTTGAAATTTATTCCAAAATAGTTTAAAATTAATACTAATACCAAAATGCTAATACTAAAATTAATACTAACTTTTACTGTGTAGTATGTTTGAAAGTTCGTCTCAATGTCACCAAATACGTAAGATGGTAGACATGTGGTGGGTCTTGAAACGTAGCGCAAACCAGCCTTCCAATTTTGCTCTTATTTTTATGCATTTGCATTTTTTTTTGTAATTTTTTTGGTTTAAACAAAAGCACTGAACAGTACGCTCAACCAAACAATGTCATCTGATCCATGCTTGTTGGTAACAAAATACAACAATAGTTGTATGTGCAGTCACCGCTCCTATCGATATAAGTCATCGGATCGCGAACTTTAAGAGGTTGACTTGGATTTGGTCCAAGCTATGGATCTGACCAACAAGGACTAACGATGAACTCAAGAAAATGAGAGCAGAAAAATATAATTATTTTAGAATTAACGAAGTTTCTAAAAATTAAAGAAAACTTAACAAAATATAAATGCAAATTTTTTGAGATATTTCAATTTGAATTCAGTATTTTCGAAATTACGCCAAGATAATAAAATGAACACACGGCATTCGTAAACTGATCAAATGTTAAGCATTCTAAAATAATTTTCATCATTGAGTCATAGGATTCAATCTTGTAAAAATTCCTACATTTTTGTGACAGAGCCCACGGGTAAAGAAACCGTTTCGAGCAAAATTTATAAATACATGTCTAGTCAAAATGTTTCAAGTACCCTGCCCCAAAGTTTCAGCGTGATTGGTGACGGTTGACATGATGGTTTTCGAGTAGAATCTGTTCGTACAACTTTATTTTTAATAAATTTCACTAGAATTTCAAATCAATATAGTGATAACTCCCCTTGCTGTATTATGAAATTCAGAATTTTCGAATAACCTTACAGTATAGCAATTTTTTTGAAAAAAAAAAAAACAAAAAGAAACAAACTCACCAAACTCGGATTCGTATCAGGGTTCGTTCGTGTGATAGATAGAAACATATTCATCCTTATCATGTAATTCGATTTCGATGCGAATCATATGTAGCAAAATCTCGATTCGATTTAGCCCGAATCGAAAACGAATCAGATGATAAGTTATGTACTCGAAAAAGAGTAGTAGCAGTAAAAAAAGAGTGTAGCGTTAAATATTACAGTAAAAGCAAATGCAACAGATGTAATCGTCTAAGATTTCTTTATCTTACACTTCTTCATCATTGGTTTTTTAGAATTTTGAATAGTTTTCAAAATGAGTTCATCGAAAGAAAATGTGCTAGATTCAATTGTGCGCAAAAAACACGATTTTCCACATTTGTCTCACGAAAACATTGCATAAAGTATAAGTACTGCAAAATCAACAGTAACTCGAGTACTGAAAAACTTTAGTGACCGATTAGCTACGGAAACGAAAGTTGGAAGTGTTCGAAAAAAAGGATTTACCTCAGAGGAAAAATCAAAAACAGTGGTATGTGCCTATGAAAAAAAATACTCGACTCTCCATTAGAGATGTGGCTAAAAAGTGCATAAGTCGACCGGAAACGTATAGAAAGTTTGCAGAGAGTAAAGTTTTCAATTACACTGTGGAACAAAATTTGGTCGACAAAAGTTTACTCGGATCTAACACTGCGAGGTAAAAATATAGGTCAAAATAAAAGACCATTTGGCTCAGTTTGTTCAAGTTGGCTCTAGTTTTCGAGAAAAAGCCGTTTGAATTTTTCACCTTGAATTATGTGGTTTTTTCGATATGTCTCGTAAGTAAACTGAGTTTTATTGCATTTGGTGGTGGGGTTTTCTTTGTCTCGTCTATATCTACACTTTCACTATTAAATCAGTCCTTTTGGATGCATTTTTGGCAAGTTAGAGCACTAAATTCTCAAAAAAGTGATATTTTTTGCCTTTTATGACATACGGCTCAATAGAAATCACCCGAGTGGTGGATGTATGCCTTTTAACCTATAGCCAAGATCCATACGAACACTTTGATATAATATATGTGGCATATGGGAAAAAATTTCTCAAGTGAGTCATCTAAGAAATTAAACGTAAAAAATGCTTTAACAAAATGATGTTTTGTAACAACGAGTAAAGATTTTTTAAAAATATTTTTTTTTAAAGATATTTAACATAGATCGGGGAATAAAATGCTATTTTTGTTTTGGACCAAAATTTTTAATTTATTATTGAAAATCATTATTTCAAAAAGGTACATACAAATATAGCAAGTTCTCCGTCTTTGAGAAATATATAAAAAATATGTGGTCACTCTCCACTTGTCAAGAAACTATATTCCAGAAAAAAAATTGGGGTATTCGATATTGGTTCAAAAGTTATTAACAATATAGTGATGTCGTGCAAGTCTTTTTTCAGTATTAAGGAAAGCAAGACATCTTACGAAAAAAGTGTATATAGCATAAAATGCTTAGAATTATCTAAGAAATACGTGTGAGTTTTTTGGAACACATCAAATTTTTTTTTTCGGACCTTTTGAAAAATTATAAAATGTCACCGAAAATTTTGAAAAAATTCACACGTATTTCTTAGATAATTCTAAGCATTTTATGCCATATACACTTTTTTCGTAAAATTTTGTGCTCTAACTTGCCAAAAATGCATCCAAAAGGACTGATTTGGTAGTGAAAGTGTAGATATAGACGAGACGAAGAAAACCCCACCACCAAATGAAATAAAACTCAGTTAACTTACGAGACATATCGAAAAAACAACATAATTCAAGGTGAAAAATTCAAACGGCCTTTTCTCGAAAACTAAAGCCAACTTGAACAAACTGAGCCAAATGGTCTTTTATTTTGACCTATATTTTCACCTCGCAGTGTAAGATCCGAGTAAACTTTTGTCGACGAAATTTTGTTCCACAGTGTTATATTAAGTATGTATACGAAAATCTAAGGATCGCTAAATGCACGAAAATATCCAAACCTAATATTCGCTTTATTTCGAAAACTTATTTAAGAGAAATAATTCACATACAATTTAAATTTACCTCAAAGGATAGTCACTGATGACTACGAAAGCTTAAAGTAAAATCGACAACCAACTGACCGCAATTGTATATGAAAGACAAAATTGTACTAACAAGGTTAAAACAATTCAATGCCCACAAACCATGCAAAAGTAGCAGTTTAAGTAGAGATACTCAAAGTTTCAAGTACATTATAACATATGAGAGATATTCTTAATCAACATGCAAACATTTAATTATTCGCGAAAATGCGAACATGGTTTTTTTAACTTTAATATTACTGTGTACATACAATAGCTATAGGTAACTTTAACTCTTACTACCGATATACATGATATACACGATATGGTACATGCAATAGCTAGTTACCGATAAAAAAAATAATATAACAATAAACAAGAGCACAATAGACCGGATTTTTAAAATTCAATTAAAATTCTAAATGATTTGCACTATAAATTGTTTAATTACAAGTGCTCGTACAACATTGTTTAATCGCATGTCATTGCGTTGATTGCGCAATAAAATATGAACAAATGTATTATTGACAATTAAAATTGAGATTGACCAAGTCAAATCGTGAGAATAGCAACAAAAATAAATAAGATCAGTTTCACTATGTATGTGGCCATAAAAAGTGACAGTCCACAGTCAATACAAAAAAGACTCATACTCGAACTTACGCGCACTTGGCAACGCTTCCGGGAGCAAATTAGTTACATACCCGGTAGAACATTTGTTACCAATGGGCTACCACCAATAAGCAATCAACACTTTTGCTTAATTAGAACCGGTTAATGATATATTCTTTCAGTCGCTGTCTATAAACGCAATGAACACATAAAGTACATATCCACCTACCTACCTATAACAAACATTTCATTGTTCAATTAATCATGTCAAATGTTAGTGTCAGTGTCAGTATGTCCGACATATTGACAATCATATGTTCAAAGGTGTTTTTTGTTTTGTATTTTGTGTTTTTTTCTCTTTTGCTTAAGTTGCACGTTTTTGAAGTCAGACAAAGAGACAACAAACACCAAAAGAACCTCGAATTGGACCATTTACACAAAGCTTATTAATCAATTGCTTTCAAAGTTGTCTAACATACAACTTCTTTTCAACTGTAGCGAATGTCATAAATCGTGTTTTGCTTTAAAGTTGTCAAACATCTAATTTGCCTTAGTGCTTTTTTCATTTTGATTAATAAAAAATACAAAAATTTACCATTTTTTGTTTTAAAACATTTGTTTGATATTTGTCAAATATCATTTATTATATGTTATGCTTTTAGTTTTTGCTTTCCATCATCAGTGACCATGATCGAGACCAAGAAATTGTTGTATTTACTAACATTGATCCATCAAGTTAATGCCTGCGATTGTTTGATGAATTGGTAAGTAACGTGTTTGTTAAGCTCGTGCGTGCTTATTTAAACTTTTGTTGGGAAATGTTGTAAATAAATTTAATTAAGTCATAAAGCTAGCGGCTGCATACAATATGTATTTATTGTAAGCTTATTAAATTATTTGAAAAAATCTATAAGTTCCTTTCACAAGATACCATTTTTTAAAATTCAAATTTCAAAAACGATCAAGCTTTTTTAAAAACTTAAAGTTGAAAATATGGCATCGTTAAACAACTGAATTATAAATCCATTCGAATCCTTCTGTATGATTCTACTCACGAAGGAAAGTAAATACATTATTTTCGGCGCAATTTATTTTTTTTTGCGTCTGAATTCAGATAAGTTCTCTATTCGTTCAGTTAAGGTATTTTTTGTACTTTTCAAAAACGAGCCCGTCAAAAAATTAAGATCTACAAATTTAATTGCCAATTATTTTTCTACTAAAAAACAAAAGTTAGACCTTTAAGTTTTCAGGAGATTGGGACCAGAAAACTGAGATTTTTAATTTTTTCAGTGAATAAATCGCTAATACAACGTTCAATGACGTGAAGTTCATGTCAGGGATTTGTAGTCTCTAACTTTAATTAAAAAAAACCTACAAAATATAAATTTACACATGCTTGTTTTGTGACTCCGTTGGGTCCCTAACGGTTCCGATTTTTAATAAAAATGTAAGTACGCGTAGGCGGTCGTTTGCCTTCATGGGGGCGGGCATGGAGGTGTTGAACCACGTCTAGTGATGAGCAAACCAAGACCAAGACCAAGAACATAGCAGTCTTGGTCTTGGTCTTGTTCTTGCATATTGAGTCTTGGTCTTGCTCTTGGTTTTGATATTGAGTCTTGGTCTTGATCTTGCTCATAAAGTCTTGGTCTTGATCTTGAAAAAAATTTCATAGATATTGAGTATTCAAAACCATATTTTTCCGAAGCAGTTGGGTTTTTAAGATGCCCAAATTCAAATCGAGAGATGATTTTATCTTCAAAACGGGCGTGAAACAACTTTTAACTATAAATTAGCAAAACTGAAAAGCAGTCTTGGTCTTGCCAATTATCGTGAGCAAGAACAAGACCAAGACCATAGCAGTCTTGGTCTTGCAAAAATATCAGCATCTTGGTCTTGGTTTTGGTCTCGCAAAATTAGCAAGACCAAGAACAAGACGCAAGACCAAGACTAATTTTGCTCATCACTAACCACGTCTACTTTCCCATAAAATTATTCAAATTTTAAGCTTTAAGTTGCTGGAGATTTCAATGTCCATAACTCCAATTGGCTGCGCCATTCCAGTCGTACAACTCCTGAAGGCCGTTATATTGAGCTCTTTGCCGAGTTAAACCAACTTACTCAACTAGTGAATGACCCCACATATATTCCTCGTGTTGGGGGGCATAGCCTTAGTATTCTAGACCTTTTTCTGACGTCGCGTCATGAGAAATATGATGTGTCTGTCTTTGCACCTCTTGGTAATTCGGACCATTGTACCATTTCCGCTGCTTTTTCATATTCTAGTTTACTCCCTGTTTCGCCCGTATCCCCGAAGCGGATGGTATGGCTTTATGATAAAGCAAATTGGGATGCGTTAAATAATTTTTATCGTAATTTCAATTGGAAATTGTGTTTCGCTGACAGAAACATAAATGCCGCGGCTTTAATGGTGCAGGAAATTATTTTATTGGGTATGAGGTCCTTCATACCCAATAAAAAAGTTTGCCTTAAACCTAAGGACCATTCTTGGTTTAATGAGACTTGCAGGATTGCAGTCAGGTCCAAAGAGGAAGCATTCCAGAATTGGCGTTTTAACAGGAACGCCGATACTGAAATTCTTCGTAATGAGGCTACAAATCGCTGTAATGCCACGATTCAGCGCGAAAAACATTTTCACGAGCTTGACATCCGCAAAAGAATCCTTTTACTACCGAAAGGCAGTAAAAACTTTTGGTCGTTTGTTAAGAGAGTGAAGAATCAGTCTTCATCGCCTATTCCAACTCTCTTAATGAACGACCAAATCTTCACTGATCCCGTTGATAAAGCTAATCTCTTGGCAAGCATCTTTTCTAATAATGCTACACTCCCAGATAGCAATCAACCACCGCCCAACATCGAGAGAAAGTCTTCGGCTATGCCAAGGATCCACTTTCGAACTAGGGCAGTGAAAAGGGTCCTTGCTAATCTCAATATTAACAAAGCGTCAGGGCCGTATGGCATATCAGCCCATGTGTTGAAAAAGTGTGCATCAACACTGGCTCGTCCATTATGGAATCTATTTAGCATTTCCTACACTTGTGGTGAATTTCCATCATGTTGGAAGATTGCTAATGTTCAACCAGTTCCCAAAAAAGGCGAGGCTACGAACCCTAATAATTATCGGCCCATTGAAATATGCTCAGCGCTTTCCAAAGTTATGGAAAGTGTTATAAACTTTCACTTTATGAATTATCTAGAGCGCAACGAATTACTTAATGATCGCCAATATGGCTTCAGGAGAGCTCGCTCTACTGGTGACTTAATGGCGTTCGTCACTGAAAGGTGGAACCAATGTGTCCACCTTCTTGGTGAAAGCATGGTTGTTGCTCTGGATATTTCTAAAGCTTTTGATTGTGTGTGGCATAGCGCCCTCGTAACAAAACTTATTGCATATGGCGTCGGTGATTCCTTCGCTCGTTGGATAACGAGCTTTTGCAGTGGCCGTTCTATACGTGTTGTCGTAGACGGTTTCATATCTAATGAATACTCCATTAACGCTGGAGTTCCTCAGGGTTCGGTCCTATCCCCGTCTCTTTTTCTTGTTTTCATCGATGACCTTCTGTCATCGACAGAAGGTCATCGACCATTAATCCAATCCACTCCTTTGCAGATGACAGCAGTATTTGTCATTCATATTGCTTCAAAAAACGTCCAAGCTCTGAGGAGATTGAGAGAAAAAGGCGGTATATGAATGACACTCTCACAAATGACCTCAAAACAATCTCCGAGTGGGGTCGAGTTAATCGGGTCGAATTCAACGCTAGAAAAACCCAATGCTGTCTGTTGTCTCACAGACGAGTGGATTGTCCCCCTCCACCCCTCAATATGGCCGGTGTAGATATTCTGAGATCAGCAACTCTTGACGTTCTGGGCATATCAATTCAAGCTGATCTGAGGTGGACAGATCATGTATTCGATGTGTCGAAAGAAGCGGCCAAGTGCTTAGGTTATCTTAAACGGTGTAAGAAATACTTCACTCCTGTTGATCTTCGGACTGTCTATTTCGCCTATATTAGACCTAAGCTAGAGTACAATTCGCACATCTGGGCCGGGGCTCCAAAAACTACTTTGGAGCTGCTAGACAGAGTTCAACGTCGTGCGATGAAGTTAATTGGGGATGCGGTTGTTGTATCTTCTATTGACTCTCTTGAACACCGTCGTAACGTTGGGTGTGTTACCCTTTTTTATAGATATTATCATGGGATGTGCTCAAGAGAAATTTATGGGCTGGTTCCGTCAGTTCGTATATTTTCTCGCAGCACTCGGGCGTCTCATCAGGCCCATTCCTATTGCGTTGCAACGGTGTTTAACAGAACATCGCACTATCGTGATAATTCTTTCTTTGGTCGCACGATCAAGTTGTGGAATAATCTCCCTGCGAGCGTTTTTCCCGGCAGCTGTGACATCGGTAGATTCAAGAAAAATGTTCATCGACACTACTCCTCTTTTCCCCCATCCCTCTAACCCATTTCCTTTTCTGCAAATCAACACGCTGCATTGCATTTATAGGGGCTATCCCCTGAGCGTTGGTTTAAGTACGAAAAAAGTGACATTTCATAAATGCCAATGCGGTTAAGTCCACTTTTTTATTTTCTGATTTTTGCTAATTTTAGTAGAATAAATAATATTCTTCTTAATTATCAAACAATTCGATTATTTCAAGGCTTTTTTCTGAAAGCTTCTGAATAATTTTTAAAATTATTTCAGAAGCAGTACTTAACAAATCTCAAAAATGAATCAATGGACTAATATATCTCAGCCTTTAGCTGACAAGAATAATATCTCAGCATTGCCCTGACTAGCCTGGGGCTACTAAACCGTTGTCAATTTACCAACGATTGTGAGAAAGGCTCTTACCTTCTTTGGAAGGGTACACGTCACAGCATTGCCCTGACTAGCCTGGGGCTACTATACCGTTGTCAATTTACCAACGATTGTGAGAAAGGCTCTTACCTTCTTTGGAAGGGTACACGGATAGAAAAGTTTTATAATGAAAATTAATTTTTAATTGAACTTTTAGTCATATATTTGCAAAGATCGATTTACATATAAATCTACAATATCAATGCATTTTCTAACACATAATTATGACAAATCAAGGAACGGATTAAAAACACGGCTATAGTGACATATGTTTCGTCTTTCGCCACAAAGACTCATCAGACTTTTTTTGTTGTAATTATAATTATATTTATTTTACTAAATTATTTATAATTGAAAAATTGCAAGTTAAAAAGTTTTGTGTTTTGGCCTGGGCGAGAGTTGAACCAAGGACCTCCAGGTTGGTATCACAAGTCGTTAGAACAATGCACCAGCCTTGCCCGGCTGCGAAGCCGACTTTTGCCAGTTTTGTTTGTGTGTTAATACGTGAGCCATGTGATGTCATAATTGTTGTTTGTGTTATTTATTGATATTTGGTATAGCTGTTCCATTGGAAGTAGATTCAATACCGATTGGTCAGAGCGTGTTCTCCATGTCGTTTTACTCTTCTATGGAATACTCCGGGGGAGCTAAGAACTATTTTTCGATATTTTTTTTTACGTTTTTGTATGGGGGCCCCCAAAGAGGTGGCTTTTAGGGGGTAGGTGTGTCAACGAAATATATAGGGGATAAAAAATAATATTACGTAATCGGATATTAAGCCTATATTGCGGGCATCCCGGGACAAATGCAGCAAATTTTCAAAAATGCAGATTTTGTAGGGGGGCCCCTAAAAGGGTGGCAGATAGGGTATAGGTGTGTCAAGAGAAAATGTTGGGGAGAAACAAATGATAGAACCTGGTTATACATTTCACCCCTCTAGGGGTCAACCCGGGGGAGCTTTGAACTATTTTTAGAAATTTTTCCAATTTTATGAGTTTTTTGTAGGGGGACCCCCAAAAGAGGGACAGATAAGGGGTAGGTATGTTGCATAAAAATGTTGGGGATAATAAATAATGGGTACTGGTCATGCGTCTTATCTATCTTGGGGTCATTCTGGGACAGTTACAGCGAATTTCAAAAATATGGATTTTGTAGGGGAGACTCCCGAAGGGTGATAAATAGGGGGTAGGTGAGATTGGAAAAAATTTTGGAAAGAAAAGAATAATGGAACCTGGTCATACATTCACCCCTCTAGGGGTCACCCCGGGGGAGCTATGAATTATTTTCGTGAATTTTTCGCTACAGTTTGCTCCAGTTATTCAATTACTTTACTGAATTTTCATGAAAAAGTAATGGTATGAAAGTAAAATATACGGTTAAAACTTCAAAAAGTACGAAGACAAACTGTAAAAAATATTGAAAAATTACGGTTTTTCATTACAGTACAAATTACAGGGAAAAAACAACACATTAAATTATTTGAATTGAATTACCACCAACAGTTTTATGGTTTTTAAGATAAGTTCGATAAACTGTCAAAACACACTAATTTTTGGCGTTTCGACCTACACTCAAGCACCATGCGGGCCATTCTTGCTGCAACCTTTGATTTTTCTGCACTCATCTGCAACAGAAGAGTGTCTTTGGCTCATGAGCATCTTCCTAACAGTCTAGCAGAGCTTAACCTAAAGACATTCTAAAGTTCCGGACCTCCTCAAGAGACATGGCGCAGTAGAGCTCTTATTGATGTTAAGGAATTATAATTAAATTTGGCACAATGACACTTTAGTGTATAAGTGTGATTCAGAAGGCAGATTTTTGTTCAGTGGTTTGTTTTTTTTTATCACCAACATAGAAGCAAAAATAGCCAACTTGAAACTTAGCATGAATATATGTAAAATAAATTATTTTTTCAAAAATCGATGAGCTACGATTTAAAATAATCATCTGATGTTATCCAATTGAAACAAAAAATATTTTAACTTTTTTTTCTGTATTATTGCTGATTGTTCATTATCATCTTATTTCTACTTTAATGTTTTAATTAATGAAACATGATAATTTATTGTTTCCATTGCGCTTAGATCTAATCGCGCTTGTCAATTAAGTATGAAATTGCGGAAAAAATACATTAATCATCGATTATTTAATTAGGTTTTATTAATATGTGACTAAATAATAAAACCACCCACATAATTGTCACTTTATTTGTTGTTTGACGTTGAATATTTATAATTCAATCATTTGCATATGGGTTATTTTTAAACATTTAATTCAATGGCATGTCTGATCGCCAACAGACTTGTCCGAGTAGGTGTTTTCACAATGGGAAATGTTACACTTTTTGCAAATCCAAATTTTTTGCCTTCCAATCGAAACACACACAGAAAAAATCTGATATTTAGACGGTTCAAATTGCACTAATCCATGTTGATGGTCAAATTGACTGTTGGATTTTGTAAGCTTTTAAATAGCACTGTACTTCGAAAGAAAATTATAAGCATTGGATTGACATACACAGAAGTTGGTCCCTAATTCTAGACTAGTCTCCAAGATTTTTTTATTCTAACTGTAAAATTTTTTATTACTGAGTAAAAAAAAACTGATAGTTAGTGTTTTTTTTTTATAGTTTGGAAATTTTGTAATGAACACGAGTGTGCGACATTCTCCTGGAAATTGTTTTTTTTTTTTATTGGTATATGTAGGTATTCTTCTTTCTTTAGATAATTAAATCAATAAACAATTAGAATTCCTAACCACCAGTTTCAACTTTTAAAAGTGTTTGCTATTTTCATTGTTATATTAATGTTTTTGCAACATTTTCGCATTCTCCCGGCTGATATTCTCCCGTCAAGTTAAGGTATTCCCATTTTTCAATTTGTTTTACCTTATTTGTCAAAATATGCTTAAAATTAGCTAAGTAAATCTTATTACAATTGTTCCCTATGTCCAGACCGTCATATTCTATATCTCCAATTAATAAAAAAAAAAAAATATAAAAAATAGCAGTTATTGTAGGTCTGCTCGAGTACTTAGCATGTCTATACTCAGGGGCGTGGAGAGAAAATCAGGGCCCGGGGGTAATTATATACCGGGTCCCCTCCACTACTAGATTTTTTTTTATACGAGACTACGTAGCAGCCTACGATATATTTCTGGCCTAGGCAACACTAAGTGTTGCCAGGTGAAATCTGACATTTCTATTGGAAAGTTTGATATTTTTTAGCACAAACGTACTCAGAACGTTTTGACGTACGACCATCAAAAAAATGGAATTAACTCGTGAACATTTTCGTGCGATCATTTTTCACAACTTTCGACGTGGATTATCACGACAAGGGTGCATCGATGAACTTAAATCTTTGTATGGCGATAAAGCACCATCCTATAACACTGTGAAAAATTGGTTTAGTGAATTCAATCGTGGCCGACGCTCGCTCAAAGACGAATTCCGTGAAGGTCGTCCAAAAACGGCCGCTGTGCCAAAGAACATTGAAGCGTGCGTGAACTGATAATAAAAGATCGTCATGTGACATACCGTGAGATAGAGGCATCCTTGGGCATTAGTTCCACTCTAATACATCTGATATTGCATGAACACCTGGCCGTAAAAAAGGTATGTTCTCGTTGGATCCCGCACAACTCGACAATCGCTCAAAAAAAAGCTCGTGTCGATTGATGCAAAGAAATGTTGAAAAAATACGATCGCGGTGCTTGGAAATACGTTTATAAGATCTTCACAGGTAACGAATCATGGATCTATGCGTATGAGCCCGAAACAAAACAGCAATCGACCGTGTGGGTCTTCGAAGACGAGCCAAATCCAACGAAAGTTGTTCGTGAAAGAAGCAACTGGTCGCCTGTTTCTTCGGCAAAACTGGTCATGTGGCGACTGCTCTGCTCGAGCAACGTAGGGCGGTCAATTTTGAGTGGTACACCACAATTTGTTTGCCTAAAGTTTTCGGAGAAATTCGAGAAACGAACAAGAGAAGACGAATCATTGTTCACCATGACAATGCGAGCTCTCAAACCAGCGCCTTTTTGACCGGCCAAAACGTCGAATTGATGGGTCATCCGCCGTACAGCCCTGACTTAGCACCCAATGACTTCGTTGTATTCCAGCACATCAAGAAAAAAATGCGTGGTCAATGATTTTCGTCGCCAGAAGATGCTGTTGAAGCGTTCAAAAACCATGTTTTGGAGGTGTCTCAATCGGAGTGGAAAAAGTGCTTCGACAATTGGTTTGAGCGCATGCAAAAGTGTACAAATCATGCTGGAGAATACTTTGAAAATCAATAAAACCATTTTTGATGATAAATATTCGCATTTTCATTATAAGGCCAGAAATATATCGAGCGGCCCACGTATCACCTCGTCGAGCGAATATTGTTTTTCCTTAAACGCAAGGATGCCCACGAGATATATGAAATATTTATAAAATAAAGGTCAAAAAATAAGGTTTCAGCCGGTCTGCGATCAAAGCTTGAAAAATGTACTAAAAACGGCAATTTTTTTCTGCCCGTAACTTCGAAACTATTGGTTTTTCGGTGATGTTTTTAAGTCAAATTTTGTAGAGAATATCTAGGCCAACATTATCTTCTTAGAAGATTTCGGTCTAAAAATTAAGGGGAGTCCCCCCTTACCCCCTCTCTCTCGTTAGGCCCACCTATACTTAAAAATTGTAATGCACCCTCAAAATCTTAAGTTACACTTAAAAAACTGTTTTTGGATGACTTTGAGCGCTTAAAAATTTGTAGCTCAGTTATTTCTTAACCGATTTGGCATTTTTCCACTGATTTGGAAAGATGAATTTATGGGCATTTAATATATATATGGGACGTTTCACGTCACCTATGCCACCTCGCTGCCCAAAATCTGGTGCGTCTAAATAGGTCATATGACAGCAAATATTTTTTGTTGAAGTGTCTGCTTTCGAACAATATGGCGACGAGAAAGATGGGTAGTTGAAAAAAATCGTCGAGGTGATTCATATATAAGGTTGTATCTCACAAACGACACAAGATAATTTGGTGAAGTTTTGCAACTCGAGGTAAAACTACCATGCAACAAGCGAAAAAAATCATTAAAAAAAAATATTTAAAAAAAACACACAATGGGATCAAATTCCGCCACGTCCCCGCCGTTGATCCTGGGTAAAGCTGAGAGTGGATTATAAAAGAAAACCACCGAATGAACAGTGGATTGATCATTATTGAGATATAATTTTCAATTGTTAATAAATGGGCGTGGCACTCATTTAATGCTTTCTACTTTTTTTCCATTTCAAGGTACTTATAATTCACACCTTCAAACGAAATTAAATCAAAATATTTTATATAGTTTTTGAGGTATACCATTTAACGTATTTCACTTGTATGAGAGGTACCACGCCCACTGACGATATTTCGCCCATTTTTCGCTCAGAAGTACTTCGTATATAGTAGGCGCTCTGTACAAAATTTCAGAAAAATTAATTTATTAATTCCGTTATTACAACGTATTTATATTTTGAAGGCGTTTCCACGCCCATATGCGAGACTATATAATTTTGTGACATTCTAGAAATTAATGCTGATCTTTACGAATAGGTGATCCTAGCTTTTTATCAAAATCGTTCGAACCGCTTTCGAGATATATTGAATTAAATTCACAAAATGTTAAAAAGTGGGCATGTCACTTACTTAATCCCGTCCATTTTTCGCTTGTTGCAAGGTAGTTTCACTAAACCTCGAGTTGCAAAATTTCGCCAAATTATCTTGTGTCGTTTGTAAGATACAACCTTATAAATGAATCAACTTGACGATTTTTTCCAACTACCCATCTTTCTCGTCACCATATTGTTCCGCCATATTGTTTTTTCCAAAAACAGCGCTCGGCATTCGAAAGCAGACACTTCAACAAAAAAAATGAGCTATCATATGACCTATTTAGACGCACCAGATTTTGGGCAGCGAGGTGGCATAGTTGACGAGAAACGTCCCATATATATAAAATATATAGGGTAAGCGAGCGAAATATGGACTACGCTGGTAATATGGACCACATGGTTATTTTCCATTGCATACATAGGATTTACCGTTATTCATGTTCAAACTTTACGCTAATACCTAAAGCTTATAATAGAGCGATTTTAGCGTTCGGTGAAGTCGCATGTTGCCTTGAAGTTGTCTTTTCTGAAAAAAATTTTAGTGATTTATTTTTTCTAGTGAGTAAATTTCTTTATATCACTTTAAAGACATCGTGTTTTGAAATAAATCTTTAATTATACAAAGTAAAACAATGCCATTTATAATTTATTAGCACAAATAAGTTCATTAACCACAAGAGTTTTTGATAAAAAACCATTTATTTCAACAACACCTGCTGCGATTAATATGGACCACCAAAGAAAAAAGCATCAAAAACAAATGTATTTATCATCTTTTTCAGATGGGTAATCTACTTAGCTGCAGTTTTCATGACGAGTCTGATAGCCATTATTTGTAATTCATAAACTACAAATGAAATGCAAATACTTTAACACCCTTTACTCAGAAGATCGCCGTCGGGAATTTTGGGTTGAATGTGGAATCTGACGTTCTGGGAGTCATGAAGAATGTGTCGGATGTGGAAGTGACATTTTTATATGCAATTTCTGTACCAAATAAACATGTGGTGCAATATGGACTATATAGTCCATATAACACTACACTTTTTTTGTTCTTCATTTTGAGTATTTTCAGTTTTTTAACTTTTTTTTCTTTATCATGATGAGATATTTATCTAAAAGTGAATCAGAATAAAGGTGAATTGTTTCCTTTAATGAATATAATAAAATTAATTGTTTTGTTTTATGTTTTTTGAGCTATATTTAAAAAAGAAAGATTGGTGGTCCATATATCCCTCCCTTACCCTACTATAGTTTAAATACAATGGAAATATTTTAGGGAAGTTTTAGAGGAGAGTTAGAATTTGCAAAAATAAATTCCGTTTTTTGAAGTTTGATGTCTTTTTTAAGAAATACTTTGAAAGGTAAGCCATATATATTTTAATTTATTCATTAAGAACATATAATTTTCAATAAAATCAATCATTATTTATCAAAATTGGTTGAAAACTGTGGATAGACGGATTTCTTAATACATCTCACTTTATTTGAAATTATAAATTTTATATAATGAAAAATGCTTGCCGGAACTTTTCTATTTTAAAGATAAGTAGAAGACTGATTTAAAGAAAATGATATTTTGTGGCTCCTAGTGTAATTTTTCGTAGAATATTTTCGACGAACATTTTAACCCATTATGACAAAGTTTTTAGAAACTAGTGTCAAAAAGACACATAAAAATTTTTTTACAAATTCTAACTTTCCTCCAAAATATCTCCACATATTTCCATTGGACTAAAGCTATAGTGTATATTTTTAGAACGACCATAAATTTTTATTTCCAAACCTGTAAAAAACTGCAAAATCGTTTAAGTAATAACTGAGCCACGGATTTTTAAGCATACAAAGTCACCCAAAAACAGTTTTTAAAGGTAACTTAAGATTTTGAGGATGTATTACAATTTTTAATTATAGGAAAACTAAGTACTCGACCCAAGTCTCCTTAAAAGTGTATGAAATTTTTCAGATTTTGTAGCACTGTGTCATTTTTGGCTTTGGGCCTCAAGATTTGGTGATCAACCTAAAAGAATGCATGTTTTTCCAAATTCTGCTTCGAAGACAGTTTCTAGCCGAGAAATACAGTAGAAATATTTCTTTAGTATCAAAATAAAACAAACATCTAACTCCATTATATTCAGAAAATGAAGTCTTCATTCAAATTATTATGTAGATGCGGGGTTATAACAATAAAAAACACATACTTGGGTGTTGTATCAGTTTCTAGTTGTTCATCAGTAATCAACGATTCACTGCACGTGCGCAAATTTACAGTTGAAGCGAATAAATGTAGGTAATTCGAATTCGTATTTTTTTTCCTAAATTTTGATCACTAAATTATTTTGAGATTAATGGATTTTCACTTTTTAACACTTTTTTGGAATTTTTCTTTTTCGGACAAATATCTGCAAATATTATAAATTTGCGTGATTTATTTTCTAAAAAAAAACTTGAATTTCTCTTCTTTAACCAATCTTTCGTTTTATCATTTACTACTGAATATCTCAGTGATGTTGCTTATTTTTTTTTTTTTTAAATTTCTTAGTAAATTATTTAAACATCCTAAGCACGTTAAAAAAAAACGTTCACCAAAATATGCGTTTTGCTTGACAATGAAGTTAATGCAAAGTGATTAAGAGTAAATTGAAAAAGACTTTATTTACGGCTCAAAGGAAAAGAAAAAACCAACAAAAAATTTATCACTTGCGAATCTTATTAACTTGGCTCGCACAACACGTTTGCCGTCGTTCGTTTTCCGCTATGAAAACTTCCCTTGTGAGCACTGCTTTAATTTTCGAATACAACTGATCGTATTTGGACGTACCTACCTTAACAAAACTATAAGCTTTAGACCAAGTTTAAGCACAAAGCCAAGCTCTTTGCTCTCTTTTAAACTTGATTTTCTCAGCGTCTCTCTCTATTTTGTTGTATTGATTGATTGTGCTCCATTTATTCCCATGCTTTGGCTAATGTTGCCGGTTTCGAATAAGCTAATCAGCTGTTATGTAGCTTTTCCTTTTAAAACCAGTTTCGGCATTAGGTTTTATGTTAGTAAACCATTCATTGTGTTGTAAGTAATGGAAACGGAAGGGGGGCCGATGTTCTCACCGTTATGACAATAACGCATACTGTAATGCAACGTGATTCACTGTTATAGTTTGAATCGAAGAAGCAACGAAGGAAAGTGATATGAGTGCTGATGGCTGAAAGGTTTGTACAGGGTGTTCAAACAAAAGGTGTTTATCATTTTAAAAATTCGATTTTAAACTACAGCCTTTTTTAATACAGAAATATCGTGAAAATCATTTGGTAACTGAAATTCGACCCTAAACATAGATAATCTTGTTGACCGATTTTAAAAAAACCTATTATGGAAGGACATCAAGGTATAACCAAGTTCAAACGACACGTGAGCCTCGTTCATCCACAAAATTATTTTTTGATAAAGACCCCATTTCTTACTAAAACTAAATACTTTCAAATACTGGTAGAATAACGCCGCACAGTGGTCTATAAGAGAGCGCTAGCAGGTCATAACTCCGAAAATTTTTGTATTAAAAGTAATATTTTTTTTGGACCAATTTAAAGTTAAATATCTAGAAAACATATTTCAAGTACCAGAATACCAAGAATACCATTTTTGAGTTTTCGCGTCTTAAACTTGATGAATTCAGAAAATGGTAATTTTTTCCAAAAATCTTTTAAAATATGTGAAAATTTAAATGAGTGTATTTTTAAAACTAAATAATTTTACCTCCTGAAACTTATGGTGAGGATAATCTAAACTATTTTCTGAAGGCTTGCGTACTTAGATGTTAGTTTTTTTAATATAAAAAGGAAATCCGGATCATCACAAAAAATCTCTAATTTCATTTCCTAAATTTACGAATTTGGCACTCTGTGGACTGTAACTAAAATATTTTATGGAGTTGCAACGGCTAGATCATTTAAGTGTGTAATATGAGGTTCTCTAAAGGTTCTAGGCATTTATCTGACTCCCCCATCACTCCCCTTCATGGGCTACGATGAGTTTTTCTTCAGCGACTTTTCTGTATTCTTGCAACGCTCCAGTTTCTTAAAACTAATAACAACCAAAGTGTTTGAGGTAAAAATAAAATTTGGTTTCAGATATAGTATTAGCAGCATCTATTTATTTGTTGAAAATGGGCGTGTTTGGGTCAAGGACACGCCCACCTCCTATACAACCAAAAATTTAAAATCACTACAACTTCGTAAATATTTCAAGTACAAAAATAATATTAAATATCTGAGTTAGTATAGATAGCATTAGGCCACTTCGTGAAATTGAACGTGACCGGAACAAGAACACGCCCACCTCACATATAATCAAAAATTTGGAATCGCCATAACTTCGTAAATATTTAAGGTACAACAATAGTATTTAATATTTGAGTTAGAATTGATAGCATTAAGTCATTTGGTGAAAATGGGCATAATCGGGTATCGCTCACCTCCTTTATAACCAAAAATTTAAAATCACTATAACTTCGTAAATGTTTCAAGCACAAAAATAATATTTAATATCTGAGTTAGTACAGATATCATTAAGCCAGCTGGTGAAAATGGGCGTGATCAAATCAAGGTCATGCCCACCTCCCATATAGGCCAAAATTTTGTCGTGATATAATCAATTTTTTAGAAAATTGTCCGCCATTTTGGATCCGCCATTTTGTTTACAAAAAAGATGATACCGAATTCGAAATCAACGACCTCAAAAAATTCCTAAGCCACAAAGTTGTTGTGATATAGTCAATTTTTAAGAAAATTGTCCGCCATTTTGGATCCGCCATTCTGATTTTTAAAAAATCGCTTTCAGATTTAGAGTCAGCGACCCCCAAAACATAGAAACTGATATTTTTTTTTATAAAAAGTAACCAGGAAAGAATTATGACCAGCTAGAATAGCATTCTAGACCACTGTGCGCCGTCTTATACTGCAAGCATAATATGAGTTATTTAAAGATTATTTGAAAAAAGAGAAGCTAGTTGGGAACTTAACAAAGCCAAACTCAGATCCTTTTATAATACCGGAAGTTATTTTTGTATGATATCATTTCAGAATTCAGTGACTCTTCTACGTAGAGCTTCTGCACAAACGAAACAAAACCTTTTCTGCATGTGTACGGTTGTACGCATGTATATATTGTAATGAGTCAAGTTCATTATATTTTTTGGTAAAACCTTAAGTTTTAATCTTTTTATTTATGGTCTCTGAAGGTCATTTAGCACTTTTATCTCTCGGTGCCATGGCATTTTGTTTTTTCTTTCATTTCATTTTATTTCTTTCGGCTTTTGTTATACCTTTAATTTTGTCTAACTAATTCGCGCATTCTTTAGATAATATTCGGCCGATTTTTGTATGAATTCATTAAAAATTTCTTGATTTTCAAGATCTATTTAATTGTTGAAATGCCGCAATAAAATGCAAAAAATAGAAAAAAAAAAAAAAAAAAATTAACACAACTAAAAAATAAAAAAAAAGATATAAAAAATCTTAAAATTTTCACCAACAACATTTTGGCGCCATTTTTATTGGTAGTAAAAAAATGTTTATGATTTTTAAATGACTTAATTAGAAAAAAATTTGCAATAATAAGTTAATTTCGACAGCTAACAGATAATCATCAGAATTTGTTGAAATTAATTTACTTAAGATTGGTTTTGAGTATCATGCTTGCACACTGATGTACCACTACTCGAATATGGTCGCTATTAAGAGGATTAATTTGATTTATGTTGCAAGAAACTTTCACTTTGACTTTTAAAATTTTTTGGGAAATACCTACCTACCTATATGTAATCAGTGTTGAGCGTGATTAACTAAATTTTTTAGTTAAATTGATTAATCGATTTGTTAATTAGTCGTATAAATTTGTCATGATTGAATTGTTTATCGAATTAATCGATATTCATTAGTTTGATTGATATTGGGTAGTCTTTAGTCATTGTTCGTTGGATTTAGTCCCATAAGAAGAGTTATTTTTTCAATATTCTGCATTCATATTCACAATTTCGTTGTCACTAAAAGAATCGGAAAATTATTGCAGACAGCAGTGCAAAAAAAAAAATTTACGTACACAGAGAGAAAAACTTGAGTAAGTAACCTATGTGAAGTACTAAAACCCGAATATCTCAAAAACTAGAGCCAAACCGTTTAAATGTTTAGGAACATTGAATTCCGCGGGCTGGAATTATGTTAACCACCAAGGACCACGTCAAAGCTAGATATTCCCACTAGCATAGCGCAATTTACGTTTCTACATACACATTTGAAGTCATCACTAGTCAATTGCACTAAATGTTGCCCAACACTGCCCTTGTAATGTCGTATTTTTCACATTTCTCTGCATTACTAATTATAATTAGTGGAAACCTTATACTATGGCGTAAAAAAGCATATATAGATTATGTCATTAGTTACAAGACTCTGATTTATGGTCAAGATTTCAGGTTTAGCTAACGATATTACCCTGGGGCCTAAAAGCTTGCATATTCGTAGTATTTCCTTCACAATGTGGAACATCTTCATGCATTGCTTTAGCTGTTAACATATTAATTATTGGAAAACAGTTTAATGAGTAAAATTAACTACGCGTATGTAAAATATTTTTTGTTTAATTAAAAATGTGTTACGTTTTACATTTTAAACGAAAGTTTATATTTATTGGACAGAAAATGTATCCGGGAATTAGTAGGAACAGCAAATTAATAAAAAAATTTGATGAGGCTTTTAAAGCGTTTGAGATGAAGCGTGCATAACTCAAAAATTCTGAAAACTGCAGTTTACTGGTAGTTTTATAAAAAACTATTAGCAAAATAGTGGGCACACAGTAAAATAGCATATCTGATTATAAGCAGAAGTATTATTAAATTTTGGCAAAATATTTAACGAAGTGGAAGTCATATAAAAAAATTACTTTTGCACTGGAAAAACACACAGACTTTTTTCGTCAACAATCGTACCATTGCCACATTTCCCGAGCTACATGATTGCAAAAGCATCAATATTGGATACATGCGCGGACATGCTAATGTCTTTAGTTTTTGAAATAAGGCCACTGTACGAAGGCATAACTCTCTGCTATTTCCCAAAAAATACTTCATGGGTCTGCTGTCATTCAATGACACACTTTTTGCACCTTCTTCTTTATCGCCATAAACGTTAATTCCAAAAGTGTCTTTATTTAAATCATCAAGCTCTTCTTTCAAAATTTTAGTTATTTCATCCTTGAATTTTTGTATTTTTCTTCTCATATTTGATTATTTCAGTCTAAACGAAAAAAAAAAAAAAAAAAAAATAGTAAGGGCCTGGCCTGGCTAAAAATTAAATACATTAATTCTAGTTTTTGCTCAGACTGTGCGTCAACATTTTGGAGTATTTGTGCAAAATTTTTTTTCATAATCTCAAGTAACGCTTTCTTTACATCATTTCGAAAACGCTGACCGTATGGGAGGTTCCACGCCTTCTTGTCCGAATCAACCAAGTTTTTGCTCAGAGCTTACCGTCGTTAGTGTCTGAGTAAAATTTAGTTGAATTACACAGGTTTACAAAATAAAAAAACGTCATGGCGTTTTGACCACACCATGTGTTCCTAGGGACTTTGACTTCCTGAATCCGAATCCGGGGTCTGTTTTTTTTCAGAACGTCTGTGAAAAAAGATTTCAAGGTCATATGGAGGTCAAAATGGTCATGTGTCGTTTATTGATAAATTCGCTACAATTCTGAAACTAATTTTATATCATTGAATTCTTAGTTCTAAAAAAGAATAAGTGATCAAAAAGGGTCTCTCGGGTTTAGTTTCGGAGATATAGCCGGATATATCTTCTATGAAAACCGCTATAAGTTGAGAACCACTGGTTGGATTTCGAAAATATTGGTGTCGTATGAAAGGTATTTTGTTGTTGTTGTTGTTGGTGTTTTTGATGTATTTGTTGTTGCAATTGAAAAATTTCTCAAAATTTCAAAAAGGTTATATCTTCAAAACTATGAATCCAATTGAAAATATTTTTATAGGTTGTCAAATTACCTTTCATATGACACCAATATTTTTCAAATCCATCCAGGGGTTTCCAACTTATAGCGGTTTTCAAAGAAAATATATCCGGGTCTTCCGATGGCCATATCTCCGAAACTAGGTCCGAGATACTTTTTCTGATCACATGTTCTTTTTAAGGACAAAGAACTCAATGATAGAAAATTAGTTTCAGAGTTTTATCGAATTCATCACTTAACGACGCATGAACCCAATTTTGACCTCCATAAGACCTAGGTAATCTTTTTTCTCAGACGTTCTGGAAAAAAACGGACCCCGGATTCAGGACGTCAAAGTCCCTAGGAAACACATAGTCTGGTCAAAACGCCATGACATTTTCGTATACCCGCGTGAAAAAGAACGGTGGCCACTAATAACCACTAATGCACCACTGATGAATACTGATAACCACTAATGCACACCTATAAACACTAATGACCACTAACGTACCACTAATACGCCACTTATGACCACTAATAAACCACTACAGTGCACCATTGCTGAGGGAGTATGTCTGTCCTTGTTGTGTTCATAAGAAAATACAGAGACAGATATACAGTACCAGCGAAAGTGCTGACGTGATAAGTCTGCACATGTGCGGATGTAATAGTACATATTAATTTACGATGTCGCCTACGGTGGATGGGTAGACTTACCTGAAGACGAAACTTTGGATACTGTGAAGAATAAGAAATTGAGTGTTGTATTGAATTGGCCCAATGTTATCGATGAGCCTCAACCACCTGCCTCGATGAAAAAAAAAAATTGCCGTGGTCATCAGTGGTTTATTTGCCACGGTAAGTGTTCATTAGTGGTTCGACCGCGAAAACACTTATGCACTATTAGTGTTTATCAGTATTATTAGTGGCCACCGTTCTTTTTCACGCGGGCAGCATTTTGAAATTTTTGTTTATATAGAAAATGCCACGCTCCCATTGTCCGTGTTTGCCAAGTTTTTTTACAGAGCTTGCATTTGATGTCCATAGTGTCTAAGTGAAATTTTGTTGGGTTCTCTCAAAAAACGCTTTCAGTATAGCATTTTGAAAGTTTTATTTATATGGGAGGTGCCACGCCCCACCGTCCGAGCTTACCTAGTTTTTGTTCAGAGCTTGATTGGATTATCTTAAATAACGCTTTCAGTATAGCATTTTGAACCTTTACTTATATGAAAGGTGCCACGCTCTCTTGTCCGAATTCACCTGGTTTTTGGCTAGAGCTTGCACTCACTATTGCTAGTATTTACGTCTATTTTTTTTGCGTTATTGTGAATAATGGTCATAAAATTGCGTTTTGAATATATCTTTTGTATGGGCGGTAGGCGTGTCCGTTTTCCGATTTCGCTGATTTTCAATTCCGCGGGCTAACTTTTACAACAAAGGCAGTGTACCAAATGTCATTAAATTGTCTTGTTTATTTTTCCCGTAAAAAATATTTCCACAGACGGACATGGCTATATCGACTCAGGAGGTGACGCTGATTAAGAATATATATGCTTTTCTATGCCTGCCACGCCTTCTTCTCCGCGTTACTAACGGAAGGACAAAGTAAATATACCCTGTGTGTAGGGTATAATAAAAATAAATAAAAAAAACTTACACTACTCCACAGCATGGGTATAAAGTACTCGAACAAAAAAAAATTAGGACGCTATATCTTCGAAAGCCGACGACGACCGCTTCCGGCAAAACTCACAGCAAAACTAGAGTACATGAGTTCGTTCCGTTTTTGTTTTTGGTTAATTTTTTAGCGAGTTTTTACGAAAGCAAACTTCGCATGGGTAAATTTTAAACACGATGCGGATTTGAGTCAACTTTAAGGACACAATAGGGGTTTTCACATGCAACATTGTTATTTGTTATTCATTGTTCATTAATTTTGTTACAGCTTGCCAATTGTGAAGACACTGTTTTGTACGTCAGTTGTTAATCGTTAAAATATTTTCAACACAGCTGATATTGCAAGAAAGACTATAAAAATTATACACAAAAAGAAAAAAATTCCTAAAAAAAGTGCGAAATCTAAAATAATTAGACATTTGATTGAAAAAACGAATTACTGTTTCACAAAGTAACGAGTAATTTGTCTGGGTTGCCGTCACGGTAAAGTGTTATTCGTTAAGCCGCCACTTTGCTAAATGTACAAAAACAAAATACATGTAAATATTAACCGAATAACGAATTTACGTGTGAAAACCAAGAGAGAATATGTAATCACAATGAGTCGCTATATGTCATATATAGCTTTTAGAAAAACCAGTATAAGTTGGAAACACCGAACAGGCGTTGTTTGAAAGAAAAATGTTCCGATTAAATATATACTTACCTACTTGTAAAACTCCACTTTTACTTACAGTAAAAGCTATCCTATAAATTGAGCAGGGCAGTTCAAACCTTAGTTTTAGTATTTGAATTCGAAAGCGTTCGACATAATTAATTTTGACCTTTTTTGAGTGTTTAGGCTTGCGTAAACATTTTGTAACGAATTATGCTTTTTTTTTACCCAAATAAAATATAGACAGTAGTTTGCCTACTATCAGGCCAGACCCGAAATCTGTGTGGTTTCAATTACTTTTCATTTCGGAAGCTTTTAGATGAAAATGGTAAGTCACACGAAAAAAGTATTAGAATCTACAAGTACCATTGATTAGTATTTACGAAAAAGTAACTGTTTCGGAAATATTCGATAAAGTCGAATTTTTCGACTTTTTGCAGTTTTTTAAGAATATTTCCTAAACGGTTACTTTTCGTAAATACTAATCAATATTACTTGTAGAACAAGTAATTCTCCACAAAAAAGATTCTAATAATTTGTATCATGTGACTCACCATTTTCATCAAAAAGCCTCCTCAATGAAAAGTAATAGAAACTACACGGATTACGGAACAGGCCTGTATATATTTTTAAGTACAGTACACTCCACTCTAAGCTAAAACTTTTCCACACCAAATAAATATTTTTACAATTCAATTTGAACCTTTTCCAAATTAAATTAAAATTGTCAAATCTTTCCAATCCTTTTCACACTTTGGCAGGTGTTTTTTAGACACGATATTAATCTATATACCAAGAGTCATAACGATAGCTGCTGTAGGTTTGATTAGGAAAAAGATTAAATTTATTTGTAAAAACGGGCCTTTACATAATAGGATACTATGGTATGTGAATTTGGCAATCCTTATCACAGCGAATGCATCAAAATAGTTCTCCATTTTATTAAACAGCTAAGAGACCATTTTTTCCTTGTAATATAGAAGTTGATATGCATATTTGCCTGGTTTTATTTTTGACTTGAAACTTCTCTCACGAATTAAATATATAAACTTTTTTAATTTTTTAAGACATTTTTATTAATTTTCATTTTGGGTGTGTGTATCGGTTTATTTTATTTTATTTATTTTTTGGTTTGTTTTTATTTATGCTTTTTTTCTTGTTTGTTCTCACAGTTCACAACCTTACAAATTGAATTAAAATAAGGATTGATATAGAATAAATAATTAAATTGTTTAGATTAATTAGATAGATATTGTTGAAATATGTAAAGTGTGTGTGTATATATGAATTGTTAGATTTTATTATTTGCGTATGTATGTACGTCAATGTAAGTTTTGAGCTGTCTATGTATGTCATGTATAATAATTTTTGTAGTCATTTTAAAAATAATGGTCACATTTAAACGTTTTTAAAATTGAAAATTATTTCGGAAAACAGTTTTTCAAGTAAAAATTGGGCTGTGATTTTTTTTTCTTACATAAATTTTTGGATTTGATTTTTTTTTTTAAATTTTTGTTCATTTCTTTAGATTTAATATTTTTATAGCAAACTACATTTAAAATACAATTTGATTTGATTTTTTTTTTTTTTGCTTTTTTTATTATTTATTAATACTTTTTAACATTAATTGCAAATTTTGTATTGCAAGGAAGTGATAAATTTCAGTTTTGAGGAAAATTATGAAAATAAAAATGAAATTCTAAAATTTCGAGTTACACCGCCATAATGAACTATGCATGTATGGTATCATCAGGAGAGAATAAATCTAAATAAAAATAAAAACAAGAAAAATATTTGATTTTTTGTATTTTTTTTAATGATTTTTTTCTGGTTTTTTATTTTTCACATAAATGAAAATATTTTTTAACGTACAATTTGGCACATTTTTTGTTTTTGTTGAGTTGTTATAATTAAAAATTGTCTGTATATACTAATTTTCATATAATTAATAATAATAATAATTAAAAATGTAATATTTACTGTATTTTTTGTTTTTTTTTTTTCACTACAAAATATTATTTGCCCTTTGTGTGTATGTTTTGTTCTTCACTTTTTGAAATGTATCATAATGAATTTATGGCTAATTTTTAAGCTAAGAGAGCATTTATTTTCATATCATTTCTTTTTTTGTTTTAGTAGTTAATATTCAACGACATAAATTTTTATTCATTTTTGTTTTTATAATTATCATAATTTTACCACGTTTACACAGATTTTGTTTTTTTTTTTTTTTGCTGACTTTTTTTGGTTGTTTTTATGTTCTAAACTATTTTTGAAATATTCAAATGATACTTCAGTATTTAGTACAATTCAAAAGCTGCAGCAGCATAAAGTGTTGGAAAACTGTTTCTTTGAACCTGATTAAATTTTCAGCAGTGCATTTAGTAAAAATGTTCTATTTTATTAAAATTCTTTCTTAGAACATGAAATTTAAAATGAGCGAAAAGAAGTTAAAAAATTTGTTTACTCTTCCACTAAAATCTACGATATTTATAATTTAACTTTTTATTTTGTTTAACACATAAATTTCATAGGTTTTTGTAAAACAAAATTGTTGTTTAAAAGACAAATAGAGAGACTACGACGACATTGCTATTGCATAAGTTTTTATCAACTTAATACACTGAAACTTTGAAATATTTTATTAACCATTATTTCTTTTTTATTTATTTTCGCAGTATTGGGCCATTATGCATTGCTATCGTAATGCTTTGATTATTTAATAAACATTGACAGAGCACGGTGCTCTTGAACAGTCGATAGGTTTGATGAAAATGTGAAGAAAATCTGTGAATAGGGTTTCATTTGCATTAGTTTAGTGGTCTGAAAAATGCAAAGCCCGAAATCGTAGCTGATCATCCCCGCGAAATATCGCAAAAATACACATCCCATATAAAATAAAAAAAATTCAGAAAAAAAACGCAACAAACAAATATAAAATGAGTTATTTTTAATGTATTTTGTAATGCTGAATCCGAATCCGGCCATAGAATTGCTGTATCTCATACGGTTTTTAAGATATCTTAGCCTGAACAAGGAAAAAATACCGTTTTTGCTACATAGGCTGCTATATATATTTCTGGCCTAGGCAACACTAATGTCAATAGCTAAAATCTGGCAACACCATAATAAAGTTTGACATTTTTTAGCATAAACGTTCTCATAACGTTTTGATAAACAAGTGCTATTTGTTTTGTTTACAGTGAGTTAAGAAAATCAATTTTTCCATTGATAATTTAAGTGATTGACGAATTATGGGGTTTCCAACGAGAACAAACCTTTTTTACAAGTAAGTGTTCATGCGAAATCTAATGTATTGAAGTGGAACTAATGCCCAAGGATGCCTCTATCTCACGGTATGTCACATGACGATCTTGCATTATCAGTTCACGGCATTAATGTTGTCTGGCACAAGAGCCGTTTTTGGACGACCTTCACGGAATTCTTCTTTGAGCGAGCGTCGGCCACGATTGAATTCATTAAATCAGTTTTTCACAGTGCTATAGGATGGTGATTCATCGCCATACAAAGATTTAAGCTCATGGATTCATTCTTGTCGTGATCATCCACGTCGAAAGTTGTGAAAAATTATCGCACGAAAATGTTCACGAGTTAATTCCATTTTTTTGCCAAATTGATTTTTTCAAGTCACTGTAAACAACACAAATGATGGTCGTACGTCAAAACGTTTTGAGTACGTTTATGCTAAAAAATGTCAAACTTTATTATAGTGTTGCCAGATTTTAGCTATTGACATTAGTGTTGCCTAGGAGAGAAATATATATAGCAGCCCACGTATATTTTGAAGCTATATAACTAGAATATAGAACATTCATACGCAGAATTCGATACATTATCTGAAAGCCCCAATCTTTTTCTTTAAAATTGCATTTAAATTATGTCAATAGCTTAATTTTCCTTCGAAATATCGTAGACTGAAATAATGACAAAACACGTTTTTTGCACTTTTTTAACTTTTTAGGTTAGGCTATCCCCGAGAAAAAATAAAGATATCGACATTGTTTGAATTAGGTTTAGAAGATTGATTAGAGTTTTCCATATTTCCATTAGAATTTACGGATATATGTCCTGTTATATAGCTCCAAAATATAGCAAAAACGGTATTTTTTATTTGTTTAGGCAAAGATATCTCAAAAACCGTATGAGATACAGCGATTCTAAGGCCGGATTCGGATTCAGTATTACAAAATACATTAAAAATAACTATTTTTATAATTGTTTGTTCCGTTTTTTTTTTCAAAATTTTTTTTTATTTTATATGGGATATGTATTTTTGCGATATTTCACGGGGATGATCAGCTACGATTTTGGGGTTTGCATTTTTCAGACCACTAAACTAATGAAAATGAAACCCCATTCACAGATTTTCTCCACATTTTCATCAGACCTATCGACTGTTCAAGAGCACCGTGAGAGGTGGTGATTAAGAAAATAGTTTCGAATAAATAAGGCAGCTAAGCCGCTTTTGAAATGAAAAACTCCTCATTTGAGTAAATTGTGTTTTCCTCCATTTAATCAGTTCATATAATGCGCACTTTACGGACTTTCGGTAAAAGAATACAGCTCAAATCCAACAATAAGTAGCATATGATTTAAGTTGCTATTTCATGCTGCTCTGCATGATGCCAAAACTTATGCTTGGCAACGAATCACCGAATTAGAGTCCGATGGCACTTTCGACAATAATTTAAAAATTAATAAATAAATATTTTATTTATATTTTTGTGAAAGGTTTTCCTTTGGACACAGAACAAGTGGCCCAAAACCCACAAGAAGCACATACTAGTGTAATAGAAAAATTCGTGACGTTCCAAGAAAACCTTGATAAATCTGTAGAAATCCACACAAATGTAAATTAAAAATCAAAGCAAAATTTCTAATGCGACCACAACGATGGTTTTTTTTTTTTTGTTTGCTTTTGATTTCTTTAATTCTTATATTTTACATTTTTAAAAATTTTAATTTCTACTGGTTACTTTTTGTATTTAATTGTATTTTACTTTTACTCATTTATTGATTTAACGTTAAAAGCTAAATTTCATTTGGCAATTGATGGGTTTTCATTTTGTTCTTGGTTTTCCTTTTCAACTATTTTAAACTGCTTTCTTAAAAAAAAAAGAAAAAAAAAAAACACTGCAGTAAAGTAAAATTACTAATTGAATGAATATTCAAATTTTAAACACTAACTTATTTTCTAAGCTAATTAAAAATTAAACTTTGGCTTTATGTTGATATTTTTTCGTTTTACTTTAAACTACTACAAGAAGAAAATATCATAATAATTAAAAGTAATGTACGAAAGCATTAAAACTCGAACAAATAAGGTTTTTGAAATAAAATCTCAAGTTGCTTAAAATTGAATTTAATATTTAATTGTGTGTGTACGTGTTACTATGTATGTCTACAAAAACTAAGTTTCTAGTACTAATGCTTAAAATTCATATTTGAGCAATTATTTAATTTGAGTATTTTGTTTGTTTTTGGTAAATGTCAGCCAAAACAGAGTCATAATGCTACAAAATTTCCTGTATTGCTTGAGTAAACTCCTTATATTGGGTGCCTAAAAATATGCAACATAGAATATTTAAAATTAGCACACTTATTTATATGAAAATTCTAACAGCTGTCATTGCATACTTTTAGGCGCTTATTTTAAACATTCTAAGTTTAAAACATTCACATATATGAGAGACTGCGTTTTTTTCGGCTGCATTTTTTATTAATCATTTATATATAAAACTCAATAATTGTAAAATATTAATTAAAATAAAGAACACAAAGGAAACAAGAAAATGATATTACAAAATTCGTTTATCTTGTTAGAAATTAATAATATATACCATGTTTTGTATGTATGTACGTTTTACTGGGAGACATTTTTGCTTAAATTTTAACAACTAATATAGCTTAATTTTTGCTTTTTTTATTTAACAATTTTTAATCAAAACTTGTAGGTGGTGCGCGAAATTTTGTCATTTTAATTTTTTTTTTTTGTTGTAGTTTCAATATTCAATATACAATTTAGCAATATTTTGATAAGCTTTCATTTGCTTTATCATTTTTAAATTGTTTGATTTTGGTTTTACTTCACGTTTACTATACAAAACAAAAAAAATATTGGTTTTTGCAAAAATTTGAGCAATTACTTTTTCTTTTTCATATTTGAAATATTATTTTAATCTTGCAGTTTTTATTAGCACATTTTTTCCACTAATAAGTTAAGCAAATTTTGAGTATATTTGCTAAATACTACGAAAAAATACAATTTACTGCATGAAATTCTCAAAATAACATTGATGTTTTATTTTTGCAACGCGTTAAAAAACATTTACAAAAATTGAGTTTGCTTTATGTTAAAAAATTTATTCTTTTTTGTAAAATATTTATTACTTCAGCTTTGAATCTATAGCAAATCTATGCTTAAAGTTTCTAATTTAATTTATATTTTTTCTGTTTTTTTCTTTTTATCTTAACATTCAAATAAAATCATTATTCATAAATTTTAGGATATGTTTTGTGTACGTTTTATTTAATTAAATCAATGAATTTTATTGATTATTAGTTGTTTTTTTTTTTTTTTTTTTTTGTAAATATAATTTAACTTTCTTAAAATTAAGGAAGCTGCCAAATTCTTTAAATAAAATCATAAATATGTTAGATGACAATAATATATGTGTATGTTTGTATATCGTACGTAACAAATAAAATTTATGAAGTATGTATTTGAAAAGAAGAGGAACTATTTCGTCAAAAATATATAAAACATTTAAAACTTAACGCAGCATTTTTGAATTTGTGCAGAAAATTTCAAATAATTAAAAGTGACATGTTCTATTTACAGTCGAATTATAGGGCAATTTTAATTTTTGTCATAGCTTTGTAAAGTTGTATTACATAAAAAAGGAAAATTATCGTAAATAATTTCAAATTAAATTAAAAAATTATATTGAGGCAACAATAAGTTAAAAAAATATATAGAAATTTAAGGGAAAGGGACTTAGGAAATAATTTAAAATAAAATTAAAGAAATAACTAGGAATAAATATTAATAAAAATGATTTTTATCTTTTCGGTTCAAAAAGACAGTCACTGGAATTCAAATTTAAAAGTAATTGGCATAATTTTAGCTTTTAATCAAAAACTGACGATTACTTTATCACTATTTTATTTCATCAAACAAAACTAAAAGAGAGCTTTGCATGTTTATGTCTTGTCTTTAGTTGAAAGGATGTTTATGCAAATGCTGACCACTTATCTATCAATAGTTTTCCAAAGAAAGTTTGTATTATAATAAATAAAATACTTCTATTACATAAAACAGAAATTTGCTTTCATCGTCTCCCACCTTTGCATAAAGCATTCTTTTAACATAGGCATGTCATTGAAGGTAATAGATAGCCCATACGTTTAATCCCTTATACAAGCGTGGAATTTTGTCTCGCCTACAACAAACAAAATATTTCAATAATATTCAAAATTTCTCGGAATTACAACACTCATGAAAAAATATTTGTGATTTTTTTTTCATACTCACAAAAATCGAATTCAAAGTTGACGCGAAGTAGTCGATCATCAATCGTCGTTGTTTTAGATTGGTTGCGTGGAAAAAAAATGTAACATAACCAAATTTTTTATGGGTGTTGTAGTTCCGAGAACTTTTGAAAATAGTTGAAATATTGTGTTTGTTGTAGACAGACCGAAAATAAAACAACAAAAACAATTTTTCGTGAGTGTTGTAGTTCTGAAAAATTTGGAAAATATTATTGTATTGCGTTGGTTGTAGGCGAGCGAAAATTGGCTCAATTTTGTTCTACGTTGACACCCTTGCCCTTAAATGAAGTACCCAAGTAGTGTAATATGAGTGATTGCAATTATTGCTTTTTTTTTGAGAATAAAAATATTAAGTATAATTATTTTTATAATTGTTTTGAGTGCAATATAAAAAAGAAATCATTGATTTTTTCTCTAGTATCCTCATATTACATTTCAGAATTGAGTTTTAAGTTTGGGGTAGTAAATTTATAGAAAAGAAAGAAAAAAAAATCGAAGACAGCAGTTTTAAAGTATTCTTCTCTTAATTCTGTTGTGATTATGCAAAAAAAGCTCACTCTCGGTTATTTTGTTGAGACATAAATATTTAATAATACATAGTTAATTTTTTATTTCAAATCATCACGGAATATGACTGTCTTTTAAACTTAAAATACAAAAAAAAAAAGAAATAATTCAAAGTTCAATAAAAAACGGTTATAAATCTGTGGTAAAAAGCAAAAGATGTTCAAGTCGAGTTCAATAAGTTCTGAGTAATGTAACACGGCTAGAAGGAACCGATTTTAATTCTAAGGGATATCATCCACGCGTTTTCCTCTAAAACGGTATCTGGGAACCTTCAGGTACAATACCTCATTTTCCATAAAATCGTATGTGTGGCCGTTTTTGAGAAGACCCAATTTAAATTAAATTTTCCATGTTAACCGAAAAAACCAACAAACAAAAACCAAAATAGTAATTTTTAATGTATTTTTTGTTGCTGAATCCGAATACAGTACCAGAATTGCGCTAGCTTGTCTGATTTTTGAGTTATCCTAACCTAAAAGTGTGAAGAATACTGTATTTTTTGCACTCTTAGATTAAAATATCCAGACAAGCTAGAGCAATTCTGGTGCCATATTCGGATTCAGCATCGAAAAATACATCAAAAATTATTATTTTTGTTTTTGTTTGTTGGTTTGTTTTTTCCTTTAATATGGAAAATTTAATTAAAACTGGGTTTTCTCAAAAACGGCCACACGTATGATTTTATGGAAAATAGGGTATTGTACCTGAAGGTCCCCAGATATCAATTCAAAAGAAAACGCGTGGGTGATATCCCTTAAAATTAAAATTGGTTCCTCCTAGCCTTGGTAACTTTTTCGTTTTTGGACATTACCAAGCATAAGCGCTAAGAAACGCAGAAAAAAAAATTTAATTTTACTAGGGCTATGTCGAATTGGGCCGTATTTTCTTTGGATCGAAATTAAAGGGATTATAGAAATAAATAGAAAAAAAAAAATATTACATTTAATTAAACTTTAAAATTAAAAGAAATAAAAAAACAATACATAGATTACTTCAATGCTGCAATGATTTTAAAAGTGAAAATGATTAAATAAAATTATATAAAAATAAAACTGCTAACACAAGAAAATCAATCTCAGTAATCAAAGTGCCAGATGAGAAGAAATATGTTTGTTTTTTATTTAATTTTGAACTACCAAAATAAAGAACTTTATTTATGTAAATTTTTACTATGCTGCCTGCTATGAACAAAAAATTTAAAAATTAAAATCGTAAATTTTTCAAAAAACACTAAAAAAAGTGATAGAAATAAAATCGTCACATTGATGATATATCCAAGCTAAGAGTTTAAATTCTGATATTCAAACTAAGCCAAGTGTTTTTCGTGTAATGTTTGTTACTTTTTAAAAAATTTTAAAACATAATATGCAATTAGAGTATTTTGTTTTCTCATTTACTTAAAACAACAATTAAGCGACAAAAAAAAGTAGAACATAATTAAAAACTTAGCTTGTATTTTATATTTTTGCATAAAATATAAATTATCGAAAATTAAATAATTGCTTTAATAATAATATAGTTGAGTAATAAAAATAATTATAATAATAATTAAAAATTCTGTGATTTTTGTTTTTTTTTTTTTTTATGTGAGTGTATGTGATATTTTTTAAACTTTTTGCTTAGTGACTAACATTTTTGTTTTATTTTCTGGTTTTTTTTTGTTCTATATAGCTGAGAATAAACGTTGGTATCAACTTTTTTTTTATTATTTAACGTATGTAAGAGTATGTTTCAATATGCTAAATATTTGCGCGTGTTGATGTTGCTCTGTTGTGTCGAAGACATGATGTTGCATGAGTTTCTTTAATTTTATGTACTCAATATTTTTGTGTTTTAAATATTCTTTTTTACTTTTTTTTTTTTTAATTATTTTTGATAAACTACTGAAGCACTTTTTTTGTTGAAGTTTTTGCTGGTTTTGGTTTTTTTTTTTTTGTTTGTTTTTTGCTTTGTATAATTTTGTGTTTTACAATATATATATTGGACGACGTTTTGCGGCGGCGGCAGCAGCAGCGACAACAATGCTTCTTCTATTCCACTGATGTAAGCATAATTTGGCGCTTCAGTTTTTCTTCTACATCTTCCTTTTTTTAGTTTAGCTTTTATTTCTTCTTGCAAAAACTACGCTAATTTTGAGTATTTTATTTTTTGGTTATCCTTCTATTTATCATTCTCCAACGCATCTTTCAAATTAATTTAATAACCGTCAGTAGCTGCATTTTTCGCTGGCGGGGAAGGATACTGTTGAGTGTCTCGTTCAGCATTATTTTTTTAATATGGCGTAAAGCGATTATAGCCGCCTCGATACATTGTTGCCTGTTGAAAGAGAAAATAAAATTTAATACATAATTCCAATGTTTTGTTTTTATTTAAAATGACAAGTATTTTTTTTTCACTTACCCCATAACCGGGAACCGGTCCAATACCATGTCCCAAATAAGGATCGGCATACTCACGCGCATAACTATATTGGAAAAGATATTTATATAAAAGTTAGTGCTTGATTATTATGGTGTAGATTAAAACAAGTATTTATATTGTTAGTATGCATATGTGGAAGTACAGACTTTTGGTCTTAGATTTCTTGATTGTTAGGGTCTTGATTTTTTTTTTTTTTAGATTTCGTTCTTGTAAAGTTTTAGTTGTTGTTTTTAAAATTGAGTTTCAATGGAAATTGTTTATTTTTGACAGGGTCTTGCAAACGTCTTCAAGCGCAAATTTCAAGCTCACTACGAGTTCATTTTTTCTTTTCTTGCTCTTGCTATAAAAATAATAAGATATACAGAAGATATAAGTGATGTTAATAGAAAAACCATAAAAAGAAAGTGTTAATATAAAGTTAAAAGTAATAACGGCTTTGCGGCAATTAAAGTATCCCAAATAATATTCTTTTATTCTTTTTGTGCATTTATTAGTAAACTTCAAAATGAGTTACTAGCTGTTACGTGTATATACAAATAATACAGTGCAAAAAACTGATTAGAAACGCAATCTGAATTAAATCCCGATAACTTTTTTGGACCAATTCAGGGTCGCTGATTTTCCTGTCAGGTCAAAGATCCGAGTTATCCTTGACTTTTGCCAACGGCATCGAATAGCCCTAAGCTTCCTACTTAACACATTCACTGCCATGGCTATTGATATCAATAGCCAGTACAGTTTCATTCAGGCTTGTGGCTATTGAAATCAATAGCCATATCATATAAAAAAACACTTTGCTGGCACCTGGGGAAACTATACAGAAAAAGGTCTGGCAGTGAATGTGTTAACCATACCGCTAAATTTTTCAATTGGATCATTACTTTTCAATGTTTTTCTTAAATTAATAATTCGATTCCAGTGAAAAGCTATTCCAATAAGCAAAAAATAATATTAGGATAATTTAGTTGCCTCATAAGTAAAATAAGGTTGTAGAAGGAATTGCCCAAAAATAAAATTCGTGCAAAAAATTTATATTTTAAGAGAGCATTCTATACATTTTGGTTTTTTGTCAAGAAAAATATTTAGTGTTAAAAGCAGAAAGTTGATTGCATTTTATATTTGAAAAGAGAACGATACAAGTAACAAATTTTATTTTCTCATATAGGTTATACGAGCATATTGCGATGTGCATTGTCTCGTAAGGGGGGCTTGGCAATGTCAATTTTTCCAATGGTTGTCATTTGTACCAATACATTTTGCTTTCATCTATATGCATCAAATAGTTTTAGAGACATGACGAATAACGTTTTTGGGGACTTGGCACCCCCAATTTTTTCAGTGAACATCATTTGTGCCGGTGTTCTTTAAATATATACCAAATATCTTTCATGTCCGTTATATATATTCAAGAGACATGATGAGTTAGTTTTTTTTTGGGTTTGAACCACTTTTCCAAAGTACCAAATTTATTATTTTCAATGATTTTTTGCAGTATGGCCTGAATCACTAAAGTAATATTGCTTTTCAAGTCTGAAATCGTCTTTGGATCATTCACATAGACTTTATCCTTCGTGTAACTCCACAGAAAAAAGTCTAACGGCATCAAATCGCATGATCTGGGTGGCCAATTCACATTACCGCGACGAGAAACTACATGGTTCGGGAATTTTCGAAGCAAAAAGTCCAAATTGAGGCGAGTTGCGTTTAGTGTAGCACCGTCCTGTTGAAACCACATATCGTCCAGACCCTGAGCTTCAACCATCGGCATAAAGTAGTCCTCCAACATAGTTTGAGTTGACATTTTCGGTGTTTCCATCCTCATCTTCGATAAAAAAAAAAAACGATCGGACCCATAAACCGAACAGTGACTCGCGGTGGATGCATTGGCTTCTCCACAGTCACTTGTGGATTTTCCGGTCCCCAGATACGGCAGTTATGCTTGTTAACATAGCCGCCGAGGTGGAAATGAGCCTCGTCCGAAAAGATGATTTTTGGAATTTTGGATTTTTTGAATTGTCTTGGAATTTAAGATCCAAAATTCGACGATTTCTATGCGTTGTTCTGGGTCGATAATGCAGATTTTGATCGATAACAAAGTACCACACTTACTATTGGTTGAATCGGAAAAATACTCAGTCAAAAAGTACTAGCAAGTTAACAAATATAGGGAAACGAATCTTTCTTATAGAAAGGTATTTTAAGAAAATATAATTCTTTAATTGTAGCTAGCGTAGCATGTCTCAAAACCAGAGTGTGTTACCAACTAACAATTTGGCAATTTTTCACAACAGACGGCGCTAGTGTGCCTTATGATTTATTCATAATGGCGATCCTGTTCAGAGAGTTTATCAGTGACCGATAGCACAATCGCTTTAGCACCGCGTTTTCTTTCATTAGAAAACCGGAGTCACGGGTTCGAGTACGGTTTCTGGCAAGATTTAGTTCAATATAAAATTTTCATAATTCTTTATACATTCAAGCACATTTTTTTTTATAAATGTAATGTTCATAAAAGGAATCAGCATTTTTAATTTTTCAGTGATTTTAGTTTAAAATTTTTTACAGATTTTCTTGAGCAATTCCATGTACAAATCTTTTAAAATAAAAATAAAGTATGAAACTAAAATAGATATAGGTATAGTGAAACATAAAGAATAGATCAATTTATATTAAAAACAAAAATTTAATATAAAAATATACTTTCTAAACTTAAAGTATAAAGCAAATTAAACTGTTATTTATTTTTTTCTTTGGAAATATATATTGATAAAATACCGACTATATCATAATGCTATTATGAAAAGGTGTTTAAATTTTTTGAAATGCAAAATCGGTTTTTGACATATATTTTAAGCGTTTTGTAGTTTCAAAGAAATCCAACAGATTTTAACAACAGGTATTTAATGAAATTCCAGAATACCTGAAATCTATTTGAAATATCTTAGTTCAAATGAAAAACCTCTGAATACGAGTATGTTAAGAAGGAATCAATTTGTCTTATGTTGAGACCAAGGTTTGGTGGTTGTGTTTTATTTAAGCAAAATGTACTAAGCTCAATAAATTCTCTTATACTCGTTGAACAGTTCCACATTTTGTTCAAATTTGCAACTTTTTTTTCTTAACACTTACCCCGCAACTGTGGCATAACCGGCCAATGCTGGCTGTGCTGCCGCAGCAGCAGCAGCACCGTATGCCGCTCTAGCAGCAACTGCTGTATATGTAGTGGCAGCGGTTGCATATGCCTGTTGAGCTTGTGACAAAGGTGTCTTTAGCAATGGAGCAGTGGCCTGAAATATAGTTTGCAAGTAAAATAAAATTGGTAATTAAATTGGGAAAAGCTTTGGTGAAATAGTTTGTTTTTTTTTTTTTTAATAGAAAAACCAAAAAATATGAAAATGTGCGTGTACTGAAAGGTGAACAGACTTGAAGAAATGCAGTGAAATAATTTTATGTACTAGAACTACGTGTTTCATAATGTTGTTTTCTTAATTTTTGTGAATTTTAGTGAACAGTGCAAACTATGAAGTTTATGAGTTTTTTAGAATTTTTCAATTATTTTTTTTTTAAAAATTTTTTCGATAGAATGAACACCTTTAAGAACCCATTGTTGTGCTAAAAAAAAATTATATTTGTACATACATATGCTAAATTTAGTGATAAATATATATAACATGCTTAATTAACTAATATAAAACATTGGTTTAAATATCACGTTCAAAAAAATGTAAATTATCTATCAAATGTCCAACACACAGCATCACCTGAAATAAGGGCTAAATACAAATACAATACAAAAATATATTACTATTAAGTAATAGTTCATTATAAACATGCAAAAAATTTATTTACTATCCGCTCATTGGATTTTTAATTCGCTGTACAAACGTTTTAATTTAAATAGTACAAAAAACATTAAAAAATTAAACACTTGCGATATTTGTAAAACGTATTAATGTTAAGTTCCTATACGTAAGGCAGTAAAAGTCCTCTAAAGAAAATATTAAGCAACCACTGCTAATGGTTTGTCTTGCATAAAAATAATTTTATTAAGAAACAGGAAAATAATTAATTTTTTTTCCAAACTTAAAACGTAACCATGATGTGAGATATAAAAATGAACTATGTCCAAATGTTTACAAAGTTTTAACTAATTTAAATTATAAGTTTTCTTTTTAGAAAAAAACCCTTCAACAAAGCTTATTTATCAAGTTTTCTAACATAGAGGGTCATACACAAAAAACGGTTTTATTTGGCTGTTTCTAGCGTGGGTACTCTTAAGGTAAACTTTCAAATAGGGGGCAGATTTCCCGAACTTTTTGTTTTTTGTTTTATGGAGACTAACAAGGCCTAAGGTGCATATCAATGACCTTCATTATTGCTATCTCCACTGAGATCATGATTAGATGCTGACAATGAAAAGTTCCGAAAACAGTTCGCCATTCAGTGCTTTGATGGAAGCTTAAGGGAGACAGTTGTAAAGGAATTGGCACATGGGAATGAAAAGATTTTATTTAGTTATACACTGAGAAAATAGTTTGTTTCGATTAAAATAAAAGCAACAAACCATATAAAATTGATGGTTGGTGTATGGTTGACATCTTCAGTGACCCTTAGTATTTTATATGGGAGACTTTGTTCTCGAATAGACCTTTATAGTTTTCTAGATCGTTTACATGCTATGATCAAATTCTCAAAAAGGGTTTATAAAATGTCCCGAAAAGGTAATAAGGGGGGTGGTCAGGGGAAATTACACTGTACAACAATATTGATGGTTTTGAAAACCCCAAGAGTGTTTTTAGTGTATTTCGGTTTCCTTAATAAGAATACGCCATCCGTTTCTTTGGGTTAGGTAAGGTTTTTGAAAAAACCGGCTTAGAAGTTATTAGCAAGCCGGTGATATGATATGTAAATTCAGCTAAAAATAGTAAAAGTGTTCTAATGTTTATGATCTTAGGCTTGTTAGAAAGGTAAATATTACAGAGTAGATTTTTTTAAAGTTTTTAAAAAGTAAAATTTAACCAGATGGCGCTTTAAAATTCGTTTATGGCATAAAATTGGTGTAAAATATAAGAAAAACGGAACTTTAGATTACATAATTTGAAAATGATAGCTGTTTTAGGTTCAGAGGTATAGAATTTTGTATGGGGTGTAAATACCCCTTGGTTAATCCCCCCCCAAGTTTTACAATATGAATAGCTGTAACAATTTCCTTACGTAGGCTGCTATATATATTTCTGGCCTAGGCAACACTAATGTCAATAGCTAAAATCTGGCAACACCATAATAAAGTTTGACATTTTTTAGCATAAAAGTACTCAGAACGTTTTGACGTACGGCCATCATTTGTGTTGTTTACAGTGACTTGAAAAAATTAATTTGGCAAAAAAATGGAATTAACACGTGAACATTTTCGTGCGATCTTTTTTCACAACTTTTGACGTGGATTATCACGATAAGAGTGCATCGATGAACTTAAATCTTTGTATGGCGATGAAGCACCATCCTATAGCACTGTGAAAAACTAGTTTAATGATTTCAATCGTGACCGACGCTCGCTCTAAGACGAATTCCGTGAAGGTTGTCCAAAAACGGCCTTTGTGCCAGAGTACATTGATGCCGTGCGTGAACTGATAATGCAAGATCGTCATGTGACATACCACTCCAATACATTCGATTTTGCATGAACGTTTGTTCTCGTTGGAAACCCCATAATTTATCAATCGCTTAAATTACACTGGTCGACAAATTTCGAAAAAAATTTCGACTGGAGAAGAGGATGATGTTTCTTAAGTAATTTGGGTGCGCTGAATTCGAATCTGCAATCGGTTTTCTCTATCAGGTCAGGTTTTGGAGATAATCGACCTTTTCGATTTTTGAGGTTATAGCTCCATTTTTTTTGAAAATATTTTGAGAAACCCAATTTCGATCGAATATGTTTTTACATTATTATAGAGAAAAATTCTTCAACTTTTGACAAATGTACCAATATCTAAGATCTAATTCCAATTGGCTGAGTTATAGCAACGAAAAGTTCATTTTTGTAGTAGTTTTTTACACTTTTTTGAGTTTAAGCCAAATTAAACACGGTTTTTTTGCCAAAAGCTTATACAAATATATATTTTTTATATTTTAGTTCAATAGTGTATTTAATTGCAAAAATTTTGAGTTCAATCTTAGTAAAATCGGATCATTCTTTAAAAAGTTATTAAGGTTTTAGTGAAATAACACCATTTCGATTTTCATAGAAAACACATTATTTTTAAATTTTTGTTGAACAATTTCATTCAAAATCGAAATGGTCTTATTTCACTAAAACCTTAATTACTTTTTAAAAAATGATCCGATTTTGCTAAAATTGAACTTCAAATATTTGTAATTAAATACACTATTAAACTAAAATATAAAAATATATATTTGTATAAGCTACTGGCAAAAAAACCGTGTTTAATTTGGCTTAAACACGAAAAAGTGTAAAAAACTACTATAAAAATGAACTTTTCGTTGCTATAACTCAGCCAATTTGAATCGGATCTTAGATATTGGTACACTTGTTGAAAGTTTAACAATTTTTCTCTATAAAAAAGTAAAAACATATTCGATCGAAATTGGGTTTCTCAAAATATGTTCGAAAAAATGGAGCTATAACCTCAAAAATCGAAAAGGTCGATTATCTCCAAAACCTGACCTGATAGAGAAAAACCGATTGCAGATTCGAATTCAGCGCACCAAATAACTTTAGGAACACTATTTGGTTGGTCCAGTCGAAAATCGCGTAGACCAGTGTTATCAATGGAAAAATTAATTTTCTTAACTCACCGTAAACAAAATAAATAGCACTTGTACATCAAAACGTTGTGAGTACGTTTATGCTAAAAAATGTCAAACTTTATTATGGTGTTGCCAGATTTTAGCTATTGACATTAGTGTTGCCTAGGCCAAAACAGCCTACGTACTAAAATGTACCAAGATTTATGGGAAAAGATGCCATAGTTGCAAGTATATATGGCATGGGGGGCTCTGAAACCCTTCCATCTAGCCTTCTATTGTCTTGCAAACTGTTTGCAAAAACACAATATAAATTCATGTTCTAGTTTCATAAATACAGCTGCTATTAGTTCAGAGACATTGAATTGTGTTTTTATTATTTGAGGGTGCTTCTACCGTTATTGCTACTAAAATTGGCATTAATTTCTGTATAACTCCAACATTTTTTTTTGAGTTATCAGAAATTGTTTTCTCTGCACACTAAAAAATGATAGTTTACTTTTCTTACTTTTGATTCCATTTAGTATTGATTTTAAACTTTTTTGGTATTAAATACCGATATTTTTCCACAAAAGTTTGAAATTTATACCAGAATAGTATGAAATTTATTCCAAAATAGTTTGTGTGTACCATTTATGGTTGCAGATTTTTTATACCCTACACTCATAGTATATTCGTTTTGTCCTTCTGCTTTTAAAGCAGAGAAGAAGGTTGGTATGGAAAAGTATATATGGGACATTATTTTTCAAGAGGACTTCATTAAACTTCCATCGCAGCTTTCAGATAAAAAAAGCTAAATTGTCATTGAAACAATTACTTTACAATGCCGCGTGGCGATTGTTCGTAGAAAATATCGTGCCAAAGATAAAGCCCCTAATACTTCCCTGACGAGATATCGGCAATGGGGTTAATTTTTGGCCAATTTTTTCTGAAGTTATGTTATAAAGTTATATATGCCAAATACTAACTTTTCACAAATTTCCAAAAAAAAAAAACCTGAGATGTCGTTAGATCATAATGTATTACGCAAAGATTGAGTATTATTTGTATGATGGATTTCATTTAATAAGGTCTGGTCTGCAGAATTGGTTTCAAGTAATGACTCATTTTTTTAAAACAAAAAACTAATAATTTCTGTAGTATTTTTTCCTGATTAATTCTGATTGAGATTAAGCTAGGGTAGACGCTAAAAAATACATAAAAAAAAATCCTGGTTACACATACAAAATTATAATTAGAAAATACAGCGTTTTCAAGCAAATTTCGAACAAAACAGTACAAACTACAAATAAGGTGTGTGAAACTACAACAATATCATCATCATCATCATTATTATCATCAACAACATGAACAACAACAACAACAAGAAATGTTTACCAAAACATTTTGTGGAACCGGAATGCGGTTGATCGTATGTGGAGACGTGTTTAGCGTTGTCACTGTGCGGCGCTGTAAGTTTTGAAGTAAATTTGAATTTCGAAAAAACGTTTTAGGTTTTCCAAAGTACGATAAATGTTGAGTAAGTAAAAGTTAAAACGATTGATTAATGAGAGGCGTCGAATGGTTTAATTGTGTGAATAAAGGAAAATAAATTCGAATTAAATTTTTAAGCCAACAAATGAGGCGGAGGAAGTAGCACCAAATCAAAACAAAACAAGAACTAAATAACTACTTAATTATTTTCATATAAATTTTGGGCTATAATCATTTCCGAAATGACGCTCAAAATTAGTGCTTTATTTCGTTAAAGATTTGGGCCTCATTTGGTTTTTAAGTATTTTGGGCGTTATTTCACTTAAAACTTAAACGAATTAACGCCCAAAATAAGAAACGAAATATAGCCAAAATTATACCCATATAAATTTGGGTGATAATCAATTTGCAAATAACGCCCAAAATGTATTTATGTAAAAATACAATATTTTCGGGGCTCAATATTTATTTATATGAAATAGCTTGGGCGTTATTTCGTTTTTCTTAGTATTTTTTTTTTGGTTGTTATTTTACATTTCTAAAATGAAAAAAAAAAAAAACGCCCAAAACAAAAACGAAATAATGCCCACAATTTTAACGAAAGCCCAAATTTTCCAAATTACACAGGTTTAGAAAAAAAAAAATGTCATGGCGTTTTGACCAGACTATGTGTTTCCTAGGGACTTTGACGTCCTGAATCAGAATCCCGGGTCCGTTTTTTCCAGAACGTCTGAGAAAAAGGATTTCTAGGTCATATGGAGGTCAAAATGGGGTTCATGTGTCGTTTAGTGATAAATTCGCTAAAATTCTGAAACTAATTTTTAATCTTTGAGCTCTTAGGTCTTAAAAAGAATATATGATCAAAAAGGGTATCTCGGTCCTAGTTTCGGAGATATAGCCATCGAAAGATCAGAATGTATATCTCTATGAAAACCGCTATAAATTGGGAACCCCTGGATGGATTTGGAAAATATTGGTGTCATATGAAAGTCATTTTGTTGTTGTTGTTATTGTTGTTGTTGTTGTTGCTGGTGTTGTTGGTTTATTTGTTGTTGTAATTGAAAAATTTCACAAAATTTCAAAAAAGATCATATCTCGAAAACTACGAATCCAAACATTTTTATAGGCTGTCGAAATACGTTTCGTATGACACCAATAGTTTACAAATCCATCCAGGGGTTCCCAACTTATAGCGGTTTTCATAGAAGATATATCCCGATCTTTCGATGGCTATATCTCCGAAACTAGGTGCGAAATACCCTTTTTGATCACATATTCTTTTAAAAAACTAAGGACTCAATGATAAAAAATTAGTTTCAGAATTTTAGCGAATTTATCACTAAACGACACATGACCTCCATATGACCTTGAAATATTTTTTCTCAGACGTTCTGGAAAAAACGGACCCGGGATTCAGATTCAGGACATCAAAGTCCCTAGGAAACAAAGAGTCTTCTCAAAACGCCATGACATTTTTTTTTTTTGTAAACCTGTGTTATTTTCAGCATGATTATCGCCGAATTTATATGAAAATAATTTTGGCGTTATTTCGTTTTTGGACGTTATTTCATATTGTTTGGGAAATATTTCATTTTTATCATTGGACGTTAGTTCGTTATTTTTTGGGCGTTATTTCCTACCGTCAACAAATGATGCTGAAAAAATCTGATAGTGTGAGAAGTTGATGATTATGACTCTTCCAGTCCTGCTCCGATTTCTGTGTGATTTCAATTACTTTTCATTTAGGAAGCTTTTTCATGAAAAAGGTGAGTCGAACGATAAAAAGTATCAGAATATTTTTTGTGGAGAATTACAGGTTCTGTTAAGGAAATATTCTTAAAAAACTGCAAAAATACGAAAAAATCGATTTTATTGAATATTTGCTAAACGGTTACGTTTTCGTAAATACAAATCAATATAATTTGTAGAACCAGTAGTTCTCCACAAAAGAGATTTCTATACTTATTATCGTGTGACTCTCCATATCACCAAAAAGCGTTCGAAATGAAAAGAAATTAAAATCACACGAATTACGGAGCAGGCCTGTTAATTTTAAGAAAATCAATAATCATGTAACTGTCACATTTTGCCAAATTTTGTCAATAAAAATAAAATTAAACATTTAGTCTTTAAGAAGCTTTTTACATATTTTGCTTAAGATTTAAAAAAATTGTAAATTAAACATGCGCTGATATAAATCATGGTACCATAAGCGGAAATTTATAGTAAACGTTAATGTGTCTGATTTCGTGACTGGGTTCCCATACATAATTTTAAAAAAAATTTAATAAAAAAACCAACTCATTAACGTTTGCCTTTAATATGTTGGCATATAAATTAAAAATCTGAGTATTAAATTACTGTCACACGAATAAAAAAAAAAAAAATCCCAAAAATATAAAAAAAATATATCTATATGTATATTAGGGTGGTTCAAAATTTTAAAATTTTTTTAAATTGCGCTACCACAGCACCAAAATGTTCTCTCTGATGTTAGTATGCACCATGCAAAATTTGGTCTGCTTGAGAGAACATTTGATGCATCCCAAATAATTTTAAAAACCCAAAAATTGGTGATGAATATGGAACAATTTTTTGTTTTAAAATTTAAACTGCTAAACTTTTTATAAGGATTTTGAGCCGCTTAATTTGAATCTGCAATTTATTTCGCTGAAAGTTGTGTAGTTTTGAAGATGTTGCCCATACAAGGTGGAAAATTAAGACACGAAATGGCTAACATCTCCAAAATTACAACTGCAGATTTAAATTTAGCGGCCCAAAATCCATGTAAAAAGTTAACATCTAAAATTTTTAAAATTTTTTCAAATTCAGCACCACTTTTCGGTTTTTAAAATAGTTTGGAATGCATCAAATTTAACGTAGTGCCTATTTGCATCGAAGAGTGGGTGCGCAATTCCAAGCAAATTTTTGTTTTTCACACAAATTCGATTCACCCTAATGTATATGGGGAACAAAGGATAATGTGGTAACATTAAGGGCGTGTAATTTTTGTTTACGCCCTAGTGAATTTGTGCGCAACAGAGCGTATTTTCATACGTGTATGAATCTTTAAACTCTGCATTTGTATGTGTGTGCGTGTTTGTACGTGTGGAAATGATGCTCTCCAATATTTGTATAAAGTCATTGAAAATCTGGTTACTATATCAGCAGCAGTAACAGTACCAAACTACAACAACAAGAAACAACAACAATTTCTGACAATAATTAATGTCATTTGAATAAATAAATGACAGGGCATAAAGGAAAAAATATGTGTCAATATCAGTGGAAGAACGAACACTGTATAAGGATAAATGTAGGACAAACAACATGAGAGATATGGTATTCAAGCAAAAAAAGGAGGAAAAAAAAGAAAAATATCCTGTTAATTTACAAATAAACGATAAGTGGAATACACTTATTCTGATAGCATGGTAGAGCGCGTAACATGAGTAACATTTAATTATAGAAACCCAATTTTCGTTAACAGATTTTTCCGATTTTCATGGAATTTTTTTTTTTTAATTCTGTTGTCTGTAAAATTTAAAACAACAAGGCTTAAAGGCGCTATCGATTTATTTATTATAATTCTTCAATTTTCGAAAAGATATTTTGTGTTTATCGACATAAAAACCCAAAAACCCACGAACGGGGTGTCATAAAAGTAATCCTGTAGGAGTTTCCTATTGTTTTTGCCAAATGCGTCGTATCCTTGCAGTTAAATTTGGATCTAGTCCCAAAGAGTAACTAGTTCGGCGGCAACTGTTCAAAAAGGTACTAGCAATGTTCTAGTTCCCATGTAGTGCATAGATCGTCAGTTGTCAAAAAAATATACAGTTTTCACGTTTTTGTTGGTCCTGATTTGCTCTTTTATTAACTGAGAAGTACCGCTGATTGAGAAAATGTAGTATCGCGAGAGAGAGCCGTTTTTTTAATAAATTAACGAGTAAATACGCTACTTTAAAGGAAAAAAATTGTTTTCATTCAATACCGACGCACTGTTTCACATCTACATATTGGATTATACGAAATTGTGTTAATTTATTGATTATTTGAAAAAATTGTTAATTTTTCATTTGTCATTTAAATTCAGCATTAGCTAATCCGTCGCTAATTCTTCTAAAGGCATCGCTCAATTTTGAGATACTCTTTCGCTCAATTTTTAAATACTCAAATTCGAGTCTGGAAACTATCAGAATTTTCAATTGTCTCTCGACTGGTGAATAAGAAATGCAGAGGCAGACAATTGTCTCGCAACTAGCGAAAAGGTAAGGCAGACGGAGACAATTGACGAATCGTAGGACATCAACATATATATGAAAATTCGTTAGTTGTGGAACTAGTACAAGTTCTGTTTGGAAGTAGTCAAATACTAGTCCAATTAACTGCAGGGATTATACAAGTAACGGCCATAATGTTAATTGACTGCTATTTATTTGGAAATGAAACAAATTGGGCTTTGTTTTCACAAAAAGTTTATATGAATGATGTCAATATGTTTTAAAAATTATATTTTTCAAATTGCTAGCTCCTGAGTTGATGTAAAATTGCTTGCAAAATATCTGGCTCCAAAGTGGAGATTTCTTCTTCAATGCTGGCTGTCAGGACTTGCAAGGTTTGCTCTATTACTTGTTGTCAGCTAAGTACATATTTCCCTATCTGTCTCCAACCTTGTGCTTATTATAGCCGTGTTTGTTTTGACGCGTATATTTAATTGTGGATATTTTTAAATTGCGATAACTCATGAACAGTGAGTCGCACAATATAACTCTAAGGTGGTACTTTTTTATGGAGAATCACGTTCTCTACAAAAACTTTTCATTTTAAATTTTAATAAATTTATTTTTTAGGAGTTATTCTATAAAAACTGGTTAAGCGCCGATAAACGGCAAAAAATCACTTTTTTTTAAATAACTTATAATCATTTTTTTTTTTACAAAAGATGAAAATTATTTGTAGAGCATGTGGTTCTCAAAGAAAAAGAACCTTGACTCACCGTTCATAAGTTATCGCAATTTGAAAATTACCACAATTGTATATACGCGTCAAAAGAAACACGGCTAATGTTAAAACTTGATATTTGTACTAATATCATAGGCCTGTCCCTGAGGACCTTTTATGAAGGAACTTTTTGCGTAGGATCTGAATTCCAGCTTGGAATTGGCACAACACGTCAGAAATTTGAGATATTTGAGGTTAAATACACTAAATATAGCCTGTATTTACATACCATTAACCAAATCCGAGATGGAATTCTACGCAAAAAGTTAATTGGAAAATGACGTTCAGGTGCCCTACAACCATCACAAACCTATTACTTCTAGACTGCTAGACTGAAAAAAAAAAAACAAATTCCACGATTACGCCCAAAAATCTGAAGGTTATTTAGTGGTCGTGCAAAGTCGGTCTATGCAAAATCTCGGCTTGATGTGGTTTTTATTTTATTACATACCGAATCTTATCTATCTGCGTCTAATAGTTTCGGAGATATGACGAATTTGTTTTTGGGGCGTGGCACCGCCCATTTTCACTTTGAGTTCATTTCATCTTAATTGATTTGATTGAATACATATAAATTTATTCATATATCACTCCTGCGTTTAATGCGACTAACATTTTTAAACAGAAAAAATCGATTTTTTCAAAATTCAAGAGATTTCGACCAGTGTCACTATTTTGTGGATCAGATGCTGGAAAAAGCGGTCATCTTTTTAGATAGGTGAATGTATAACCTTTAATTTCGCGTTTTTTTAAACAAAATGTGTTCTTGTAGGGAATTATTTTTGCGTACACTTTTTTGTCAAAAAAAAAAAAACCATAGTGTGTCGGCCGAATATTGTTTTGCAGTATACGTCAATTTTAAATTTAGCCTTTTTAAGTTTGAGATGGAATTATAAATTCCTTAATATCTCATTTCTAAAATTTTTCTGATAATTTACTATATTCGGCGCCTTCTGGCTTTTAAGTTATATTAATTTTTCCGCAGGTAATTGAGGCAAAATTTCTACATTTTTTGAAATCTCTTTTACTCTCATACACATATTTATGACAAACCAATGAAAAGTAAAAACTAAGGGCCCGCGGGCCTCGAAAAAAAGCACGGCCCGTGCCCAGCTCTAGTGAGGGTGCAATTTTGTCTGGCACAAACTGAAATACCCGACACCGTAGGAGAGCTCTGAGCTTGCTTGGACTGTTCCTAGTGTCTGTAAGATTTAAAAAGAGCGTACTCGAAAACATAAAACTGTTTTGGCATCTGCGGTAAAACAATATTTATCTGGCAAAATAAAGAAATGGAATAAAATGCTTGATACCATATCTATCATGTATGTGAGATTCAGGAGCAGTATGAATGTAGTAAGTGTGTTTAATTGCAGTTAAACACTTGCTGAGCAATTAATTAATAATGAAATTATAAAATAATTTTTATTGAGAATTATTATTGATAAAATTGAGCAACATATGCATTATGCGTGAATAGCACTTAGTAAGGTTATAGAATTTTTATATTATCACAAAGATTCTGTATGGCAAACTTTAAGTTAGTTAAATTATATTAGTCAGACGAAAAAAAAAAAAACATTATTTGAATTAGATAATAAATAAATATTTAAAAAATTAGTTTTGTCAAGAAACATCTTAATTAAAAAAAAAAAAAAAACATAGGAGAAAACTACAAAAGCTTAGGAAAAGTTCAGAGTTAAAATAAAAAAAAAAAAAATCTATACTATATCCCAGTTTTAAAAACATTGCCTTTTTTTTAATAATTTTTACAAAAAAGAATATTGCGCGACAAAGTTAAAAAAAAAACTTGTAAAAAAAATAGAACAATTATTACATTTAAAATGGCTGCTGGCTGTGGTGCTGGAACTTCAGTGACTGGTTTTGCTGCCTGAAAAGTTTTTAGTTTTTTTAAATAATTTAAAATAATTTAAGCAAAAATGTCTTAACTCTTAATATAAGTATATATAGAAATATTTACAGCTACTTATAAGTATAATTAATTAAGATTATGATTATTGCATATTAATAAAATATTTTATTTAAAAAATATAATACATAGATAAATTATATACTTTAAAAATATTTTTTCTTCAATATATATAATTATGCTAAGTAGTATTGGAAATTCTAGAATTGCTCACCTGGAAGCGTAAATTTTGATCAGCGTTCGCGGCGGCAGCTGCTAAGAAGGGATCATAGTAAACACTATACATGGTGGTTAATGGTAGTAGTAGTAGTAGTAGTAGTAGGTGGTAGTGGTAGAATTGTTTGTATTTGTTGATAGTAGAAAAAAGAGAATAATTTTTTTTTTAATTAAATATCTTTTTTGATTAACTAAAAAAAAAAAAACAACATAATCCTATGATATAACTAATGTTCTTAAAAGCACAATTCACAATTATTTTATTTCTTTTTTTCCTTTGTATTGACTTCATGTTTTCGAATAAAAGTGGAAATTTTTCTTTGTCCAAAATATTTTTGCTTTATATCGTTTTTTCTTTAAATCTTCAACGAATTATTGAAATAATGATTTAGTTAAAATTATTAAGAGCTTTCCTTCAAAATATGTAACATAATTTAACTTTTTTTTTTTTAAATATTCACACTCTCACATTCACACAGTATAAGTAAATAAAAATACCTTGAAAATGAAATATTTAATATGCCTACAAAAGCTCTTTTTAAGCAAAAATATCTTTTTGACAATACTCGTATATTACCCGAAGATTGCAAAAAAAAGTGTAGGGCTTTCAAAAGAACTCCTTTTTTTATAGTAGATGTTGGTGCATTTTTTAAACCCTACACTTTGTCCTTCCGTTTGTAACGCAGTGAAGGAGGCGTGACAGGGTATGGAAAAGTATATTCAGTTGATTCAAATAAGAGGGCGTGGCACCTACCATATACTTAAAGTTTTGAAAATTCTGTAGTGGAAGTGTTATTTGAGGTAATGTAAAAAATTTTGCACAGATACTAGGAATGATTAGCGGAAGCTCTGAACTGAAAATAAGCTATCTCGGACAATTAGGCATGGTACCTCTGAAACAAGAGAAGATTTCGTATTGCTGTAGTGGAAGCGTTATTTGAGATAATGCAACAAAATTTCGCACTAAAACTGAGGACAGTTTGCACAAGCTTTGAGCAAAAACTAAGAAGGCGTGGCAATATTTTTAAAATGCTGCAGTGTAGGCTATTTAATTTTTGGCCAGGCCAAATGTAAAACGATTCAAATATTTCAAATAATTCGTATGATTGCAATGCTTTGAATTATTCAAATATCGCCCTTATACATGTGATAAGTACCAAGTCAGTTTTTTAAGTTTTGAGATATTTGATGTGTACTTTGTTTTTTGTATGGAAATCATTGTTTTGCTTTTACTTTTATGATGAAAATAAGTAATTTTTAACTAAGATATAGGTCTTATCAAACTAAAGACTATAATATTTTGAACCAGATATACCAAATAACTCAAAACTAGAAAAAACTGACTTACTGCTTTTCACTTGTATAGGAACTACTTATACGTGGGCTGCTCGATATATTTCTGGCCTAGGCAACACTAATGTCAATAGCTAAAATCTGGCAACGCCATAATAAAGTTAGACATTTTTTAGCATAAACGTACTCACAACGTTTTGATGTACAAGTGCTATTTGTTTTGTTTACAGTGAGTTAAGAAAATCAATTGATAAATTATGGGGTTTCCAACGAGAACAAACGTTTTTTACAACTAAGTGTTCATGCAAAATCGAATGTATTGGAGTAGAACTAATGCCCAAGGATGCCTCTATCTCACGGTATGTCACATGACGATCTTGCATTATTAGTTCACGCACGGCATCAATGTTCTCTGGCACAACAGACGTTTTTGGACGACCTTCATGGAATTCGTCATTGAGCTAGCGTCGGCCACGATTGAATTCATTAAACCAGTTTTTCACAGTGCTATAGGATGGTGCTTTATCGCCATACAAAGATTTAAGTTCATCGATGCACTCACAAATGATGGTCGTACGTCAACACGTTCTGAGTACGATTATGCTAAAAAATATCAAACTTTCCAATAGAAATGCCAGATTGCACCTGGCAACACTTAGTGTTGCCTAGGCCAGAAATATATCGAGCAGCCTACGTATGTAAGTAGTTCGAACGCCAGAAATTCAAATACAAGTTTTTTTCGAAAATTTCGAGTATTCAAATAGTTCGAATGATTTAAGTAATTCGTGTGGTATGAACGATTCGAATATTTCGAATTCAAATAGTTTAAGTTATTGAAATAGTTCAAGATATTCGATTAGTTATATTAGTATGAATGATTCGAGTAATTTGAAACGTTTTAACTATTTAACAGCTATAGTAAATTGTAGCGTTATTCAAACTTTGCTTTTTATACCATCTCTGTTTTGGCATGCACCATATAAATTGTATGGACATTAAACAGACAGAGATGGTTAAAAAACGCTGACGCCCAAAAAACGCTTCAATTTAGGTATAGCAGTATTTGAATAGCTGAATACGTACTTTTCAAAATGATTCGAATGATACTAATAATTCATATGATTCAAGAAGTTACGAAAATTTGGATAATTAAAATTTTTCGAATTGTTATATTGTTAAGTTTAGTTTTTAGCTTCGATATTTTTGCCAAAAAGAGCCTTTATTCCTGGAGAAAACATCTAAAATAATAATAATACTTATGCTATACATTGTAAAAGAACTGCACTGACTTTTATTATAACGTTTTTAACACAGTGTTGGCATTGTGAACAAACGTTTTTGAATGCTTCATTTGACCTATGTAATTTCTATACATAAAATTTTTTATTTACATTACAATTCCACGGTAAAGTTCTTTAGAAATTGGAGCAAAAATAAGCTTTTGGTAATGACTGAGGATTGGAAAACATGGAGCATCAGTTACGCGATACAACACATCGACGTGTATTTTGATTCCGTCAAGTCATTTATGTTGGATGACAGTTGTTGCCTTACAAAGTATATGCCCTTACTATTGTAATCAGACAGTAGTTTAACTAATTTTCCATAAAAACGTTGAGTTACACTATAAAATGTATCAGGATCTTTAAAAAACCGAAGAACGTCAAAAAAATAAATTTTTAACGAATATCCCCTAAACGGTTATATTTTTGTGAACATATATGACTGCTATTTGAAGAGCATCTAATTCTCCACAGAAATTATTCTTAAACTTTTTTCGTTCGACTTCACCGTTTTCATAAAAAAGCTTTCGAATTCAAAAGTAATTGGAACCACACGGATTATGGAACAGATCTGTACAAAATATTTTCGAAATCTTTGAATAGAGTTTAACCACACAGCAAAAATTTTAGTTTCATTTTAAAACCAAAAAGTATTTATATAGAACAATGCCAAAAAAAGTATTTTGGAATAAATTTCATACTTTTTTGGAATAAATTTAAAAGTTTTTTGGAAAAAAATCGGAATTTAATACCAAATATGTTTAAAATCAATACTAAAGGGAATCAAAAGTAAGAAAAGTAAGTAAACTATCATTTTTTAGTGTGCACATTCCACATTATCAAATCGACGAAAATGTTTCATATTTTTCTGCAAAAAGTAGTATAAACAACATTAGCAATATTTTGATATATTGACTGAAACTCATTTCGAAGGATAAAAGCGAAACATATCCATAGATGGACGTTTAGAATATTGTTTTTCTAGGGTTTTATACAAAGTAAATTTTATTTTCTGGGAATGGGCAATCATTCAGATTAATTCAAGTATAGAAGTTAAAATAGTTCGAAAAATGTTGATGCTTTTGAAAGCCCCAGTAGTTTTGAAAAGCGAACACGAATATGCCATCTGTTTTATTGCATCAGGTCACGATTTCTATAAAACCGGCTTAGGAGTTACTAGAAAGCCGGTAATGATGTAAAATCAGCTAGAAGAAATACAAATTTCCCGTGAAGATAGAGATATCCTCGAAGTAGGGTCACTGAGGTTTTTATGATAGGGTTCCTTTGTTAACTTTTCCTGAGTCGGAAAATTAAAATCCAGACACCTCCTTCTTGCGTATAAGCTGGGTTTAAGTCCCATTTTTTTTGTCAGATACTTTGTTCCTAGTTAATATTGATAGAAAAATGAAAAGCACTGATCAAAAAACCTGCTCGCTATAGAATCCGAGTTCTTTTACATGTTTGCTGTATGGGATCACTTTATGCTATAATTTTTATTCAAAAGATTTTTTTATGTGACGCATATCTTTTGAGTAATTCGTAAAAAACTAACGAAGAATTTTTTTTTTCAAAAGCTATCTTGTTTTTTCTATCTGGTCCAATCTTTGAGTTTTTGATTTCAAATTGTAGTCTTGATCAATGCGCTTACATAGATAGATTAGATTAGAGCGGTGGCTTAGTTAAACGATGCTAAGCCTAAGTAGCACTGTTAGTGCCGTTTTAATACCACATAAGTGATCGGGCTGGCTGGTAGGAGGGGTTGTCAGGGTCTGGATTAGATATCCTTTAAAAGAAACTGTAAAGGATATTTATATCCATGCGCTTAAAAGTTTGGAGAGTTTTTGTTCATTATCTTTGTTTTAAGTGAGATATAGGTAATTAAATGAACGTACCTTCGTTTTTTTCATTTTCTTTCAGTACAAATTGGTAATTTTTTCAATAAATCGGGATTTAAAAAAATTGCGATAGGCCGATTTGAGAAATTCTTTCTGATTTAAAATCACTGCAATTTTCTTCATCGTTTGGCATTTTTATTTTTTGACGGTGAAAAAATGATCATACATTTCCGCGCGGATATGCAGTGTCATGAAAGCACGCAAGAAACATTTTCCTAGAACGTCTCAGCACGTTATATTCGGTTTTTATGGGCAATAAAAATCGGAGCACTTCTTTTATTTATATTTTATTTTTAATATCACCGATTTCTTAATAACTTCTAACACGGGTTTACAGAAAACTTGCCCTGACGCAAAATATCGGATAGCATATTCGTGTTTAGGAGATCAAAATACACTAAAAGAACTCTTCAAACCTATCACTATCTCGTTTTAATTATTGTATTATTTTGCAAAGTAAGCAATTCCGTGGAAAGTAAAATAAAAAAAAATAATGTCATCTCTGAATTGTGAATTTTTTTGGGTTGAAACATTGCATGCCAAGCTGATTACATTGTGGAACAATTTCGAACTTTTTTTAAATCACATTAGAAAATCCAAAAAATTCTTAAAGTAGACGTTAAAAAAAAATACCCGTGTCACGTGGTTTTTGCCCAGCACGTCACATTTTTTTTTAAATCGATTTTTGAAGTTTTTTTATCCACTGTACATGAAAAAAACAAATATACCGCATTCTTGTGTTAAATCGATGAATTTAACTATATGATCCTTACATCTGAGGTGTATCATGTGTTCAGCAAACTTATGCAGGATATTGCGGGGAATATTTTTGTATAAAATTTTAACCCTGTTTGACCCCCATATGTGGGTAATTTTTGCCCTTTTCTTAAAATGGTACAAAAATGACACCCAAAACAGCGAAATATTGAGTCAGTATGTACTACAGAAATATTCGCCAAAAAAATCCTTAAAATCAATTAGGACTTTTCACATTGCATATTAATTACATTCCTGATGCGCTTACCTTAAGTTTTAAGAATTTTTTGTCTTTGCTAACTCTAAGTGAAATTTTTTGTAGCATATTTTTGCAAAATTTGTTAACCCATTGTGGCTCAGTTTTAGAAAAGGGGTCAAAATGATCCATAAAAACCGTATATAATAGGTTAATGTATTCTAGGTAAAGGATCCTTGTGTGATTTCGTCATGATCTTGTGCGAACGAGTTTTGTCCAAAATGTAGTTTTAGAGTTTTACAGTGGGGTGAAATTTGGAAAATATTTATAATTAGAAATGCTTACTGATTTTAACGATTTTTTTGTTTTCGGGATAAAATTTTGCTTTTTTAGTATTCGGCAACTAGTAGTGAAATTGTACAGCAAATATTTCTGTAGTACATACCGACTCAATATTCCCCTGTTTTAGGTGTCATTTTTGTACATTTTTAAGAAAAGGGCAAAAATTACCCACATGTGGGGGTTGTACAGGGTTAAAATTTTCTACAAAAATATTCCCCGCAATATCCTGTACAAGTTTACTAAGCACATGATACACCTCAGATGTAAGGATCATATTGTTAAATTCATCGATTTAACACAAGAATGCGGTATTTTTGTTTTTCATGTACAGTGGATAAAAAAACTTCAAAAATCGATTAAAAAAAATGTGACGTGCTGGAGAAAAACCACGAAACACGGGTATTTTTTTTAATGTCTACTTTAAGAATTTTTTGGATTCTCTCATGTGTTTCTTTTTGTGTCGAACGGTGTTATAGCTGATTATTAATTTTTTTTTTATTACTTTAAACAGTGGCATGCAATGTATAAAATGTTAAAGTTAGATGCATAGGTATGCAAATTTTGATTGCCTTGGTTCTATTCAATGTTACCCATAACTTAATAACGTGATATTAGTAGACACTTTCCTGCAAAACATAAACGGTATAAGTACTAACTGCATTTTACATAAATAACACTAAGATTTGTCTTTCCCTTGGCGCAATATTAACTTAACTTGAAATTTTTGGTTTTTTTATTGTAAAAAAGAACTTAGGGAAAATATAGGAGAAATCTAAAATTGTTTTATGCTGATTGAAAAAAAAGAATCATTGTACAAAAATTCAACAAAAAGCTACTGTAAGTAAAATATAGTTTTTTTTTTTTTAAGAAATATAACCATTTACCACAAAAAAAAAAAGGACGCAACTTGCAAACTTGCAGCAAAACCAACTTGCTTGCAAACCAACCAACACACTTGCTAGTTAAAGAGTTATGTATTTATGTATATTTATTATATATGTAGTAATTATGCAGTACTTAATTAATTAAAAATGAAGAGTCCAGAGAAGTAAAGTAAAAAAAAAAAATTCTTTTCAAAAAACAAACATGCGGCGCTTAATACGAGTAGTACAAATACCCTGCGTTGGCTTAAACGAATAAATCACATACGCAAATTTTCATTTTTTCATGCACACAACTCAAAAACTTAAGAACTAAAAAAAAGTGAAGTTCCTTTCCTTTTGAGCTTGGAAAAACGAGAAAAAGAACAAGACGATGATACTACGTTACTTAGCAATTTAGTTTAATATTTTTGTAATTTTGTTTTAAAAGTGCGGCGCGTTGTTTTATTTACATGAAATCTAGTACTTTTTCTGCTATTTTTTTTTCAATTGCTTTTAGATAAAATAATGAAACGTGCTTTTATTTTTTTTTAATTTCTTTTTGTTTTCATACAAAAAGAATTATTTACAGGATACATTATACAAGAAAGTTGCTAGTTATGTACGTAAGTATGTATATGCGCTATTTAGAAAAACAAATAAGTAGTTTTTTTTATTATAGTATTATGTATGAATGTGGTAGAAAGTGAACGAACAAATACAAATATTTACACAAATTGCATTTGTTGATATGCGCACAACATGCTGCATTTGCATCTAGTAAATACTTAAAGAAATTCGCTCAGAGTTCTTGATTAAAATTAAAGTAAATTGTTACGATGTTAGCGGTGCATATACTTGAAATAATTTTTATTTAAATGTAGATGCTAGAAATAGGCAATGATTTTTCCAACTTCAATAAAAAAAATATATATATTTTTCTTAGTGATTATTATGCACTGCATACAAAATGCGCCTAAAAGTATGCTCTGTTAAATAATGAAAACTTCATAGCAAACCAAAAGAGTTTACAAGCAAAAACTCATAAAAATGCATTGCAGCATTTTAGGTGCATATTGCGAACAGTACGCTTTCAATAAATATGGATGGACTGGTTCAAAAAAGGTTTTTTTTTGTTTTTTGAAAAAAAGGTTTTTTTTTTTTTGAAAACTCTGAAAGATTGTGAGCTGATACTTATATCTTTAATTGACATTCAAATCATTTCGACGTCGCTCAACGACGATTTATGTAAAATCTCAGGCTGATGCGGTTTCAATTTAAATACCATATCAAAAATGCTCGGAATGTATTGCACGATACATAAAATTTTTCGTCTTGAATCAAGGTAAATAAAAAAGCAATAACAGGAACCTTAATCAACCATCATTTTGAATAAAACCACTTTTTAACCCATTATATGCTGTTTTTTTTTTGGTCTTTTAGGCCCCCTTTTTTTTAATCAAAAAGTGAATTATAATGGGTTAAAGTGTTCCGAAAAAATTTGTATAATATATAATTTTTATATTGTAAAAAATAATTCAAAAAAATTTATTCTTGGAAAATTCACCCTGTACTGTAAAGCTCGAAATCTACATTTAGGATAAAAATTGTTGTTCAAAGGTCACTATGAAATCATGCAGGAAACAATTTTCTAAAACATCTTAACACATTTTATCATGTTTTTATGGGTAATTCTGCCAAAAATCGTGTTATAATGAGTTAAAGTATTCTACAAAATTGTTTCACGACAAATTTCATTAAGGGCTACTTAAGAAAAAAGGAGATTCAGAGTTTAACAGTAGGGTGAAATTTCCAAAAATACTGTTTTTACAATTAATTTTCACAGTATAAAAATTATATGAAAAGTTTTCTATTTCAAGAACTTGATATTATTTGTCTTTGGTGACCCCTAGTGAAATTTTTTGCAGAATATTTTTGTTGAACCAACTTTTTGAAAGAAGAAACCAATGAGACCCATAAAACAGCATATAATGGGTTTAGATGTTTTAGAAAGTTGTTTATTGCGTGACTTCATGTTGACCCTGGAACAACAAGTGAAGTTTCAAAAATATGTTTTTTTTTTTAGTAAGTCTTTTAGGATAAAATAAAACAGTGTGTGGTTGAATTTAAGATTCAGTTATTATTTTTTGTTTTATGTACACAGTAAAAATTTTAGTTAAATTTTAATACCAAAAAGTACTTATGTAGAACAATGCCAAAAAAGTATTAATTTTAAACTATTTTGGAATAAATTTCATACTTTTTTGGAATAAATTTCAAACTTTTTTGAAAAAAAAAAACGGATTTCAAAACCAAGAAAGTTTAAAATCAATACTGAAGGGAATAAAAAGTCACAAAAGTAAACTAGAATTTTAAGTGTGTACCTTAATTTAAGACAAAAAATTTTATACATGATCTTAAAGCTCATTACCAACATCTTTGAGGTCGTAATAAAATAAAAACCGCATCAACCTGAGTTTTTGCATAGATCGACGTTCAGCGACATTTAAATGACCTTCAAAATTTAAAAAAAAAATCCAAGCTCATTTTTTTGAAACTGTCTTTCTGATTTTTGGGCGTTATCGTGGAATTTCCAATTTTTTTTTTTTTTTTGAATCAGTCGAATAGATGTTTTTTTTTTTTTTGTTTTTCAATAACTCACATGTTTAGATAGCCAAATGATAAACTCTTTGTACGTTTCAGTAACAGTTGGAAACATTATACTTTCAGTAAACAATTTTGCCATGTAGTTAAATAAACATAAAGCTTAAAATATGATATTAAAATATGAAATTTGATTGTAATCTACTGGAAACACTTTCAATAAAAATTTATACAATCACTCTCATTGATTTTTATAATAAAAATTATGAAAAATGCTTGGAAAGTTACAACATATATATGCACCGCTTTAAATGCAACTTTTTAATTTTTGATTCGTATGCAAATTTCAATAAATAAACGCTGCTATTGATGGAAATTTTTACCACAAAAAAAAAAAAAAACTACAAGAAAAATCATAAACAACTCAAATCATAATCGAGAAATCATCAAAAAAACTAAAAAAGCACAAAAAGCTTATTTCATATCTTCAATTCAATTCTTCAATTTTGAATTTCAAATATCTATTTTCTACTTACGGTGCGTATCCATGCAAAGCTGCTGCACCTGCCATATTAGCAGCAGCAGCTGCATTTGCTGCAACTGCCATATTAGCTGGTAATTGTCGATGTGCAGCATATGCAGCAGCTGCAGCATTTGCTGCAGCAACACTATTTGTTGATGCGGCAGCGGTGGCAGCTGCATTTTGTGCGAGTGTTTGCAATTGTTGCTGTGTGACGACTTGACTTTGCTGCGTTAGCTGCTGTTGTTGTTGAGCAACTGCTGCTTGTTGTTGTGCTGCCTGATGTTGCTGTTGTGCGACAACAGCCTGTTGTTGCTGTGCCTGTGCTACTTGTTGTGCGGCCTGTGCTTGCACTTGCAATGCACCAAGTTGCTGTTGATGATGTTGCTGCTGCTGTTGCTGTTGATGGTGCAATGCTGTTACGGCAGCAACTTGACGCTGTTGTTGTGCTGCAGCAGCAGCAACAGCTAATGCTGGATTAAATGCTGCAGCTCCCACAACACCGACGCGTCCCCTTTGTATGGCAACACCACGCATAGCTGCGGCGGCGGCTGCAGCGGCAGCTTTTTATTTAAATTCGAATTTTCGTTTTTTTTTAAGGAAACAAAATCGTGTTTTTTTTGTTGTTATGGTGGCCATTTCGCAGTTGTTGTTGTATGAGGAGTGTTTGTTGGTGGTGGTGTTGTGGACAAGGTGGTGGATGTGTTTTTATTATTGTGTGTGTAATTGTGTTTGATTTTTTTTTTTTTTTGTTTTTTTTTTTTATTTTTGCGAATGAGTAAACAGTAAATTTGCAAAAAAGAAGGAAAAAAAGAAAAAAGAAAACATAAAATGCATGCGGTTAGTTTTTTCTTCTGTTTTTTTATTTTAAGAAGTATATATTCATTTTTAAAATACGCTATTTATATACAAATATTCATATATTATATAAATGTAAAAATAAATCAATATTTAAAACATTTATATGTAACGCTACTCATATAAAGAGAAAATTTTAATGTATAAAAAAACACCTTGCAATTTGTTTATTGATTTTATTTACGTAATATCTATTGTATGTAGATTAATACAAAGAAAGATGCTCATTTATCAAAAGGACTAAAACAAAGAGAAAAAAAAAGATTCTTTATGGTATCGCCACGAAGTATAAAGCGGTTTTGCATTGTGTAAATCTTTTTGTTACATCAGCTTATACATATAAACAAATAATTATACATATGATTTTATTTGTGAGTTTCTTAAAAGCCCCAAAAGGTATGCTACAAAATTTTTAAATATGCTTTAAATATGTGCAATGCGTAATAGTATGGAAATACAACCTGAATTTTGATGAGTTTTTTCAGCAAACCCAAAAAAAAAAAAAATACCTTACTAAGTTTTATACAGTGTGGACTAAATGTGACCGTGTACAGCAAAAGAGACCTTATAGGCTGACAGACGACAGCTTAAATCCGGATTATAGACGTTATAATGCGAACTTTTTTATTGCATAATTTTAGGCGTTTTTTTAAATACGTGTTTCGTAGACATTGAATAAAAGAAAATTTCTCAATTCAGGGCCAAAAAATTCTAAAACATCAAAAACAAAATTTATAGTGAGATAAGCCTCAGAAAGGCTAATTTGGCCCCTGAATTGAGAAATTTTCTTTGAATCAATGTCTACGAAATATGTATTTAAAAAATGCCTAAAATCATGCAACAAAAAGATTCGCATTATTACGTCTATAATCCGGATTTAAGCTGTCGTCTGTCTATCCTATAAAGTCCCGGATGGTCAAACCACATTGACTTTTCATAAAAAAATTACTTTTACTTGTTTGGAAAGAAATTCTTCAATATTTATTTATGGCGGTTGGTCATTTTACTTCAAAAAATTTTTCTGTACCACCTGGATATTATCTTCAACAAATACGATTTGATTTGTTGTTACGACTTCCTTTACAATTGGATTTCTATCGGCAATAAACTTTTTCAGTTGCCTTTTGGTTAACGACGTAATTTGCTAGGTTATGGATTACATTTAATAGGTTGGTAGCAAACTTCGTTGAGTGGTTTTTGGAATGTATTTCCTATTTGTCTCCATTTTCGGAACAAGATCTTGTTTGCTATGGGTATCTGGTTGCATGCAAGGTGTAAGTCGGAGTTTCAGATGGTTTCTGGTCACGAAACTTGAAGTGTGCGTTTTATTGATTTGATGACGGGTCCCTATATTTCGAGTCAATTAAAGTAAACGAATGCCAATTTAATAAAAGCATAGATTAGTCCTTTGAAGTTGAGACAATTTTCGTATTGTGATCATATCAGGATTTAGCGAGCAAAAATATATATAGAGATCACCTCCATGCTATTTTTTTTTTTTGTAAGCCTGTGTAATTGTCGACAGTCTTTAATTAGTTGTCATGACTGTTTCACTGATAGATTTTTAAGCCATCCATATGCTGTCCTTACGCGGTATTTTCCAACTTTTACTGACTATTTCAATATTTTTGTTCATCGAGATCTTTAGACTTTCTACGTTTATTTAAACTCTACAACATTTTCAATTTTGTTTGACATTTTGAGCCTTTCTCGACGATTTTCAATTTCTTAAAAGTTTTACGATTTCTACCATATTTTTGTCTTAAGTCGGCTTTGGTTATAATCATGAAAGTTTTGAGGATCATTTCAAGTACCAAGAAAACTTTCAACATATCTATATAACGTTCCGAAATAAAATGTAAACTTATTTTGAGACGCCTTATATTTAACTGGAGAAAATATTATTATTGCCCACCCGCATTAGAACATTTGGTCATTTGATGATTTAAATGGAATGGAATTTATAATTTTTTATGGAATTTTTATGTCAAATCAGGTATTTTTTTCCATAGTTTTATAGCGAGGGGGAAGGTTAATACGAGGGGTACTATTTATATATGGGGAACTGGCCACATTAAAGTTAATACCTAAAATCTGGCAACACCATAATAAAGTTTGACATTTTTAGCATGAACGTACTCACAACGTTTTGATACATAAGTGCTATTTGTTTTGTTTACAGTGAGTTAAAAAAATCAATTTTTCTATTGATAGCACAGGTTTACAAAAAAAAAAAAAAAATTGTTATGGCGTTTGACCAGACTATGTGCTTCCTAGGGACTTTGACGTTCTGAATCCGAATCCCGGGTCCGTTTTTTTCCAGAGCGTCTGATAAAAAATATTTCAAGGTCATATGGAGGTCATGTGTCGTTTAGTGATAAATTCGCTTAAATTCTGAAACTAATTTTTTATCATTGAATCCTTAGTCCTTTAAAAGAATATGTGATCAAAAATGGTATCACAGACCTAGTTTCGGAGTTATAACCATCGAAAGATCCGAATATATGTTCTATGAAAACAGCTATAAGTTTGGAACCCCTGGATGGATTTGTAAAATATTAGTGTCATATGAAAGGAATTTTGACAGCCAATAAAAATGTTTTGAACATATTTTCATTTGGATTCAGTTTTCGAGACATGAGCTTTTTTGAAATTTTGTGAAATTTTTCAATTACAACAACAAATAAATCAACAACAACAACAAAATATCTTTCATATGACACCAATATTTTTCAAATCCATCCAGGGGTTCCCAACTTATAGCGGTTTTCATAGAAGATATATATTCTGATCTTCCGATGGCTATATCTCCGAAACTAGGTCCGAGATACCCTTTTTGATCACATATTCTTTTTAAGACCTAAGAGCTCAATGATTAAAAATTGGTTTCAGAATTATAGTGAATTTATCACTAAACGACACATGAACCCCATTTTGACCTCCATAGGACCTTGAAATCTTTTTTCTCAGACTTTCTGGAAAAAAAAGGACCCGGGATTCGGATTCAGGACATCAAAGTCCCTAGGAAACACATAGTCTGGTCAAAACGCCATGACATTTTTTTTTTTTGTGAACTTGTGTAATTTAAGTGATTGATAAATTATGGGAATTCCAACGAAAACAAATGTTTTTTACAACTAAGTATTCATGCGAAATCGAATTTATTGGAGTGGAACTAATGTGCAAGGATGCCGCTATCTCACAATATGCCATGTCGATGTTTTGTGTCACAACAACCGATTTTAGACGACCTTGACGGAATTCGTCGGCGACCGAATTACGACCACGATTTAATTCACTATACTAGCCATATACTGTGGTTTTTGATGGTGCTTTATCGCCATACAAAGAACTGAGTTCATCGAAACATTCTTGTTCACGTCGAAAGTTGTGAAAAATAATCCAACGAAAATCTTTTCTTGAAATTTCCATTTTTTGGCCAAATTGATTTTCTTAACTCACTGTAAACAAAACAAATAGCACTTGTACATCAAAACGTTGTGAGTACGTTTATGCTACAAATGTCAAACTTAATTATGGTTTTGCCAGATTTTAGCTATTGACATTAGTGTCGCCAGTTCTCGAAATATAAGTAGTGCCCTACGTATCTAAGGAAAATTAATTTCTAGCATTTCTGTTTACCTCGAACTTTCTGAAAGTAAGTCAAAAGTTTTCTTAATGACTAATGATTTTTCCTAAGCGATGGTATCATTTTAACATGCAAAAGCGTGCAATTTTTGTAAGAGACAAAAAAAAAAAAAAAAAAACGCCCGCCCATTCTGAATCTCTTTAGCAAACAATTCATCTGTCGTGCAAAATTTCAACCCAATGAACTAAAAGAACAACTTGCTTAATTAATTAATAAATAAAAATTAATAAAAAAAAAATAATTAAACATTTCGAACAAAAACAATGAAATTAATTTAGAATAAGAAAAACATGAAAAAGGAAAACACAAACTAACGCAATTTGTACGCTTAAATATCAAAAGACTTGAAAATTTGCTCTTTCATTAAATACTAAGAATAATGATTGATTGATATTCATACTTTTTTTCTTTAAAATATAATAATTTCAATATTGATATATAAATATAAGTTATAATAAGATTCTCAAACCATCCCATTTATCACTGCATTACCGTATTAAATTTATATACTTGCACATACAATATAAAAAGGGGGGATTATATGTAGCTCACATTTTTACCAAAACAGGAACTAATCAATAAAATTAAATAAGAAACGAAATTAAAATAAAAGTATGTAGTAGCTAAATAGTAAAATGAAATAAGAATTGGAATTAAAGCAAATCACTAAAAAGTGAATTTTTAAGTTTTCTTTTTCTTTTTTTGATTTTTGAATTCTGCTTTTAAGTAACATTCATAGTTTTTTTTTTAAGTGTAGTTCTGATTTTCGATTTATACCTCCGTCTCTGCGTGGCCGGACGCGGCGCAAGTACAAGCGGTGCTGCTGTGGGCGCTAGTGAAGTTGCGGTGGGTGCAGTTCCAGCTGCAACTGCCGTTAGAGGAGTAGCGCCAACGTGGGCACCCAAAAATGGCCAAGCCATAGGCAAGCGATAACCTTATAATTTTACGATTTATTTTTATTTTTTTTTTTTTAGATTTTATTACAGATTTATTGAATAGTTTTGAAATTATTGTGTATTTGGTATATTGTTGAAATGTTTTAAACTTTTGTTATAAATTTGGTTTTGACTTAGTGTGCGTGTATGTGAAATGTTTATTTAGAAAAGTGTAGAAATGGAATTAATTGTTTTGAAATAAATCTAAAAATGTTGTTTCACTAATAGTTTTAGTATGCCACTGCAGGCATGCTAAATATGATAATTTGAAATTTAATATGTTTAATTAACAGTTTTATGATGTTGATTTAACATCTTAATAGTATCAACTTCAACATGCTTATATGCTAAAACTATTAATTCAACATCTATGCACGTTGATTTATAATTATGTAAGGTAAGGGTAGCGGCAATAATTCCACACATCAATCACAAGGGTCTATAGTGATTTATAATCAAGTTAAATTAACATTTTTGACATTTCCAATTAACAATTCGGCATGTAAAATTAACATTATGTACATAATTTAGCATGCTAGATTTACGTATTGCATATTGGGTTCAACTTCTGTTTTATTTAATTTTTTTGGCATTAATTTTATAATAACCTCTGATAAAAGATTGACTTAAGTAGCTACTGCTTTTGACCACAGATATACATACGTATCATTCCATGCAAAAGCTTTTAAAGAAAATATTGATTATGTGCAATTTAACCATTGAACGAAATGTCCCTGATGTTTCCTTCTAAAAATTCATTTTGGTTTCGTATTTCTAGCGACACATGGTAAATTTATTATTCTGTATTTTCTAAAGAGGAAATACTAAAATATTACAAAAAGAAAACAACAATAAATACAACAAAAATAAAAAAATCCAATCTGCATCAGATTTGGTACTTCAAAAAATAAACTTTTAATTTAACTTCAGAAGTCGCTTGATTTCATAGACAGACGACGGCGTTAATTTGCATTAGCAGTCTTAACTTGTCATATTAACTTGTGAAGTCCCCACCCCAACGCGCATTAACTTTAATGTATGAAGTGAGAAAAAATAAGTACGTACGTACTTAATTAAGCTATTTCAATATGGTAACACTGTTGAAAACTGGCAACTGCTTTCTGTAGAGTATTGGAAATGTCAGCAAAAGTGAGTTACTTAAATTCAAAATGAAGAGGAAGCTTTCTTTTTGAATTTTGTGTAAGCAAAAAGAAAGAAATAATACGAGGCACAATTTATATTTCGGGAACTGGCAAAACTACTGTCAACAGCTAAAATCTGCCAACACTATAATTAAGTTTGACATATTTTAGCATAAACGTACTCACAACGTTTTGATGTACATTGCGCAAGTGCTATTTGTTTTGTTTACAGTGAGTTAAGAAAATCCATTTTTCCATTGATAACACTGTACCAGTTGAAAATTTGGTCTGGCGGGAAATAGGTCATTCTTAACTAACTCGGGCATGGGGAATTCAGTGGTGTAAACCGCTTTGCTGGATTGGTTCATCACCCCATACAAAAAGTTCAAATCAAAATTTCGTCTAGAAAGTGGTGTTTGTCATAAAGAATCTCTTATTAAATTGTGATGAATCAATGATTTTTATCAAAAGTATGTTTTCCTGTTCAGGATGTACTAATTGGTAATGGAATTGCTAATTTTTTTATTTCGATTTGTGTATGCAAAATATGAGTAAGTACCGAAAACTGAGCTGAATTTCTCATAAGTCTACAAGGAACAAGAAAGTGGATGCTGTCAGAATCTGCAGTGGTCTCTGTTTTTAAGCCCATACCCTGGACAAACCTAAACATGGTGGTTTTCCGTTTTCAGTTTTTATAGCAATTTATGATGCATAGGGACCTTCTTATTACAAATATGATCTTGGTGTTTTCTATCACGTAAGGATCATGAATTATCACTGTTTTGAGGTCAATATAACAAAAACAGCAAATAGTAAAATTAATTTTCGTTAATGACTACGGATAGCAAAAATTGCCCTTAACAAGCCGTACTTATCAGGTAAGAATGACCCATCTCCCGCAAGACCAAAAAAAAGGTCCCAAAACCTAGTAGTGTAATTTAAGCGATTGATAAATTATGGGGTTTCCAACAAGAACAAACGTTTTTTACAACTAAATGTTCATGCAAAATCGAATGTATTGAAGTGGAACTAATGTGTAGGGATGCCTCTATCTCACAATATGCCACATGACGATCTTACATTATCAGTGCATGCACTGCATCGATGTTTTGTGGCACAACAACCGATTTTGGAAAACCTTCACGGAATTTGTCGACGACCGAACTACGAACACGATTGAATTCACTATACCAGCTATTTACTGTGGTTTTTGATGGTGCTTTATCGCCATACAAAGAACTGAGTTCATCGAAACATTCTTGTTGAGAAAATCCACGTTGAAAGTTGTGAAAAATAATCCAACGAAAACATTTTCTTGAAAATTTTATTTTGTTGGCCAAATTGATTTTCTTAACTCACTGTAAACAAAACTAATAGCACCTATACATCAAAACGTTATGAGTACGTTTATGCTAAAAAATGTCAAACTATATTATGGTGTTGCCATATTTTAACTATTGACATTAGTGTTGACAATTCCCGAAAAATAAGAAGTGCCCCTCGTACTGAATTAAGCTTTTTCAATATGGAAAACTGTTGAAAATTAACAACTGTTTTTTATGGTTTATTGGAAATGTCAGCAAATTCTTAAATTTAAGATGAAGAAAAAGCTTTTGGTTTTTTTTTTTGTGTAAGCAAAAAGAAAGCAATATCTGACGAAAATCTAAAAAATTGATTGGGTCTGTCATGAAAAAGTAAAAAAAAAATTTGACAAACAAATCAATAGCTTATTTAATGCAGATATTGTGTCGATCAGGGTAAAATTTTAATTTGCATTTGTAAATATTTAATGCAAATTAACTCTGCCATCTGTCTATGCCATAAGTTATACAAGTTGGGGCAAAAGTAATGTTATAATTTGAATTGTTTGCCATTTTGTTATAAAAGAAAAAAAATGGAATCTGTTTATGACAATAAGAATTGGATTCACAATCATTAGTTAATTAATGACAAGGATTTAACCAGCAACTTTATATTTTCAGTCATTAGTTAACCACAGGTTAACCATTAGTTAATCAACAGCTGATAAGCAGCCACGTAGCAATTTTTTGCGAGATGTAACAGTGTCGGTTTTTTGCATTCAATTATATTTTTGTGCCGTTCCACTTATTTGATCAGAAAATTTACTTATTCATCAATGAAGTTTTATTTTTTTGCGCGTGCGTTTTCTATCGTCTTTGCTATTTTGTTTTCCAAACCTTTAACAAAAATCATATGTTTTGACAAAATCCACAAACTTTTAACGTGCTGCCATATTTTTTTGTTGTTCATTGCTTTAGTTAAACAAAACACTGTGAATACGAAACTTAAGTTAATATTAGTCAACTAATTGGTTAACTAATGACTGCGAATCCAATCCTAAGTGGAAATAATGATATTGGTAAAATCACCTCCTCCTAAGTTACACATTTGTGCAAGACTTATGGCATTTTTAACTGTTGAACGGAAAACATCGCTCGCCAATTGGCTTTTTGCCAACGAATTCCCTATCTATCAGTGCACAATAATATTTGACGCCATTTGGAAAAATTAAGGTAGATATTCACATTATGACATTACTTTTACCACATCCTCTATGAGTAGCACTTGATTTTTGTGGATTAAAAATTAACTTACTATAAGTTCATAAAAATATATAAATATTATTTAAAAATGTTAAGCTTGCATTTATACGAGTGTGTGTGTAAAAACATAAACTCTATTAATGCAACTGCATATGTATCCGTATGTATGTGTCTGTATATTAACCCAATACCAATGACTAATATATTAAATTAATGCACTTATTAAAAAATCATATAATATTTTAACATTTTTCATCATCGTGCATACCAAAAGTTATTACTCATTAATATCTAGTAATGAAGTTATATTAATTTTCATTTAATAAATTTTAATTATGTTAACTATCAAGTTATCAAAAGCAATTAATTCCATTTCAGCAATAATATTTTGTTTTTAATTACAACATTACATAAGATTTATATATGAATATTGTTAGTAAAGGATAATGAATATGTGACAAACAAGGATAGAAAAAAAATAAAAATCCAAAGTATATAAGTTATTAATTAATCATAACATGATATTATCATTGATTGATTTAAATTCTCTTTATGTATGTAATTAACGTTTAAAATTTCGTACGAGCTTTGGAAATTCTTAGGCGGCGGTTTCGCCGAGATGCAAAATCATACTTTGGATTTTTTTTTCTTCAAATTCACACATAACTGAAATTCTACAAGTTCGGAAAGCAAATATAACGTTACAATTTAAATTTATTAGATCGCACACTGGTTAAAAATTTTTTTAAGCCAGCCAAAAGTTGTAATTACTATATTTTCGAAACAAAATTTTTTACGCCGTGGTTTTCGGGGTGTATTACATTGAAAAAAAAAAAAAACTAGTAAGGCTGTAGCCTTTGGCCTGGCTAAAATATAAATACCCTACACTGCAGTATTTTGAAAATTTTGCTTATATGGGAGGTGCCACGCCCTCTTGTCCGAGTTCATCCAGTTTTTGCTCAGAGCTTGCATTTGTAGTTCTTAGTGTCTGAGTGAAATTTGGTTGGATTATCTCAAAAAACGTTTTCAGTACAGCATTTTGAAGCTTTTGCTTATATTGGAGGTGCTACGCCTTATTGTCCGATTTTACCCAATTTTTGTTGAGAGCTTGCATTTATAATTTTTAGTGTCTGAGTCAAATTTGGTTTGATTATTTGAAAAAAACGCTTTCAGTATAGCGTTTTGAAGCTTTTGCTTATATGGGAGGTGCCGCGCCCTCTTGTCCGAATTCGCCCAGGTTTTTCTAGAGCTTGCGCTTACAAAACGTGGTATTTATGTGTATTTTGGTTGCGTAGTCGTGAAAAATACTCCTAAAGTTGCACTTTGAATATATTTTTGTATGGGCGGTAGGCGTGTCCTTTGAGTGATTTTGCTTATTTTCAATCCCACTAACTTTGACAACAGAGGCTGTGTACTAAATTTCATTGAATAATCTTGCTCAGCCAGCTAGACGGCCATGGCTATATCAACTCAGGAGGTGACGCTGATCAAGAATATATATATACATTTCTATATCTGCCACGACTCCTTCTCTGCGTTACAATCGGAAGGACAAAGTGAATATACATATATATATATATTAGGGTGGGCCAAATTGTATGGAGGAAATTTTATCGACCTCGGCTACCCCCCTATGTGAAAGTTCATTCAATTCTATGAATATTTGCCCAAGGAACTATACCTCTGCGTTCAACTTTAGTTCGGCGCATTTTTGATCGAAAATTGTACCTTTCATCAATATTTTTTTTATTTTCATACTAAATTTTAAAAATTTTTATAAAGACAAAAGTAATGTCATTATATGATTTGGCTGGTATTCTGTCAGTAATCACTTAAATTGGGTTCTGTTTACATAAGAAGTTCACTTATTGGTGTGGAATTGATGCTATATATTTTTAAAAAAATGATATGGGTCAAATAGCCGATTATTATGACCGACTTTCAAAATAAACGATTCATATTTTTGGATGAATTTTTTCAAACAAAACACCAACCTAGGCTGAAAATTCATTCAATTCTATGAATATTTGCCCTAGGAACCATACCTCTACGTTCAACTTTAGTTCGGCGCATTTTCGATTGAAAATTTTACAACAATTTTCGATCGAAAATGCGCCGAACTAAAGTTGAACGCAGAGGTATAGTTCCTTGGGCAAATATTCATAGAATTGAATGAACTTTCACATGGGGGGTAGCCGAGATCAGTTTTCAAATCGGCCCACCCTAATATATATATATCGATATTAAATTGATTTTTATTTTGACAATAGGCTTAATGTATACATATCAAATCTCATTCATGTGTAATTCTCGAAAGTGTTAAATTTCAGTTCTGTGTGATTTTTGCTTTTTTTTTATAAATAATATAGATAAAATAAAAAATATAACTGTACGCCATGAGACAACAAATTCTGTAAATAACAAATATTAAAATACTTCATAATGCTTTCAAATATAAGTTTTCCAAAAATTTTCCCTTAGATAGATAGCTGGAATTTAATTTCCAGGAAAAAGAAAAAAAGAATAGTAAAAATAAAAAAACTAAAAACATAAATTATTTTTTCTGACTATTTAAAGCTTAAAACAATTAATCTTTTTTAAATACAAAATTCTTGAATAGCCTTTTAAAGTTTCAAAAAGGACCTACAGAAAAAATTAATTTCCTTTTTTTTTTCGTTCATTTAACAAAAGACAAAAACTCTTTTTTTCATTTTTATTACATCATTTACAAATAAAAGATAAATTAATAATTTTCAAAGCTATTTATGTATAAGAAATATATAAATAAAAAGGTATGTATGTAGTATATAAAATGAGCAATATTCTTTCCATAACCATTAAACATTTTGTAAAGTTATCCTTAGAAAGAAAGTAACAAATAAAAACAAAAAAAAAAAAAAATAGAAAATTAAAAACTAATTCGACTACTAACAAAGTAAAGTAGAAAAGAAAAATTAAATGACTAACCAAAACCAATAACAAATGCGACGAAGTCATTTTGTACAAAAGTTTTTGTATGATCCTTCTTTTTTGTTAAAACTTCTATAAAAATGTAAAATAACAACGCAATTCCTTCGCGTAAATGGTGGGGATATTAATAAGTAAAAAGAAAAACTTCGAAATAAAAATTAAAAAAAAAAAATTATTAAAAATTACGTATTCGTAACATAAACACATACAAGGCGTATCTTTGTAGATATATAAATTAATTAATTTTTTTTTTATAAAGATGCTTTAAGGGTTATCATCACGGTGCTTTATTAGGTTTCATTTTTTGTTTTAACGTTGGTGAAAAATTATTTTTAAATAAATTTAGTACCTAACAAAATTAATAGATTGCCCCTATATACCTAGCCTTTTTTGATTTTATTTATTCTTTTTATGGTTTATTTTCAAATCTTACGTACTAAACCTTTTTGTGAACTAAATAAAGACTTGTACTATATAAACTTAAAAATATTCAAAAATTAAAATTTAAATACATAAGTATATTTTTTTTAAACATATAATTAAAATTAAGTTATCAAAGTCTTAAATACACAAAAACTTACCTTCTGGCCATTGTACACAGACTGTATTTAGAGTTGTCATCAAATAATGTTGGTTAAAGAAGATATTTGCAAGAAAAGAGAGAGAGAAATCAAAAATTTTTATTAGTTTATGATAAAAAATTGATTTTTTTAATATGATTTCTATACATTATAACTATGTACATTCGCAAAATAAGTTTGTTAGTTAGGTATTGCATGCTACATGCCAGGAGCAAAACAGTTTTACTTTCATACATTTCATGCATTTACAGCATTTCACCGTCAAAAGCGGGTAGATTTAAGTAAAATCCAATTTGGCCCCATGTAAAATTCAAAAAAATTGATTCCGCAATTATTCAGAACGAGACCTTAATAAAACTTTTTTAATTTAAATTTAATTTTAATTTTGAGTTTTTTTTTTTAAGTCAAGTCAGATTTTGAGCGTATAAATCATTAAGATAAAAGTTTAAAAAAAACTTAACTTTTTTCTAAAAAAAAAAAAAAACTTTTTAAAATAAAGTCAAACAAAAGACTTTTATTTTCAAGTTTATTTTTAGTTTTTGCAATTTTTTTTAACAAAACTTTTACCCTTATCCTTATATACAAAAAGTTTTGCAAATGAAAATTTTTCGAAAACTTTTTTAGCATTTATGTTTATTAGAATTGCACAATGGTTATAATTTGACCACAATATTAAATAATTTTTGTACTTTTTTGCAATTTGGTACAAAATAGAAAAGCTCATTTATCATCCCTGATACAATGACAAATGTTAAACAAAAAACATGAAGTCAGTGCTAATCAGCTTTTTGTCTTTCTCTTTATGCTGTATAATCTTTTCAGCTCTGTGTGACCGCTTATTCAATAAGTTAATATTGAAAAATTTGCTTCTAATTTTATCTGGTTAAATGGCAAAATATTAAAATAATAATAACTTTGTGCACATTTACACACAAATACCTTTCTAACAGTGTATAATTCAAAGTCGTACTCCATTTCTAACATAGTAAAAAAGGTAGGACAAACTTTTGCCTTGCGTATTAATATATTAATATATAGGAAGCAAAACACACCAGCTGAAAATTTTTTTGTCTCCGATTTCGCTCAAATGTGGCAATATGGAAGTCACAGTGTGCAAAACAATAATCCGGGAGGATTTGGTCCTAGTACTATTTGTTGTTAAAATACAGGGTGTTGAAGTTGTCGTTTTTAGTCATTTTCATGAAAAGCGTGTTTTTTGAAATATTTTATATTTAACTCCAAAGTTTGTAAATTGATATATCGAAATAACTGGTCCCATTAATTTTAAAGTGTTCTTATTATAAAAAACCAAAAAAATTTCGCACGTATTTCTTGGGCGATTATAAACATTTTATGCCTAGTACACTTTTTCCGTAAGATGCCTTCCTCTTGAGTAAACAAAGAGTTTTGCCTGCCGCGGGCGTTCACAAGCCAAAAACTCTCATCTAGCGACCGAATCCCATCTCGAGCCACACATCATTTTAAAGCTAATAAATTATGCTTCAATTTAAGGTACTTTTTAAAAAAATTTAAGAGGGGGGTTTTTAAAAAAAAAATTTAAAAGTATTTATAAGTTCAAAAAATTTTAGTGAAAAAAATTTTTTGGTGAAAAAAATTTTTTTTTATAAAAAGAACACTTAAAAATGAATGGGACCAGTTACTAACGTATATCAATTTACAAACTTTGGTGTTAAATATAATTTTTTCAAAAAACACGCTTTTCATGAAAATGACTAAAAACGACAACTTCAACACCCTTGTAGCTAGCGTAGCATGTCTCAAAACCAGAGTGTGTTACCAACTAACAATTTGGCAATTTTTCACAACAGACGGCGCTAGTGAGCCTTATGATTTATGCATAATGGCGATCCTGCTCAGAGAGTTTACTCGTGACCTATAGCACAATCGCTTAAGCACCGCGTTCTCTTTCATTAGAAAACCGGAGTCACGGGTTCGAGTACGGTTTCTGGCAAGATTTAACTAAAACTGATCTGATGAGGCTATATACATGTTTATATATGAAAATATATAAATATGTATGTGGAAGTAGCCGAAACATATGTAATCAATTTCCATGTAACACTTGCTTTCGTCTGTTGTTGAAAAATTGCAAAAATGACTGTTAAATTAGTTCAATATAAAATTATCATTCAACACCCTGTGTTTTAACAATTAATGGTACTACAACCAAATCCCGGATTATTGTTCTTGCACACCGGGACTACCATATTGCCAAATTTGAGCGAAATCGGAGACAAAAAAATTTTCACCTGGTACACTTGGCGTGTTTTGCTTCATAGATAATAAGTTATAACTTTTCCAAAAAAACTTTTTTAAGACACAATATGTAATAAGGGTTCAAAACAATCGTTTCAAGTTAAAATTTTTGAAATCTTTTTAAGATCGAAGTTTTCATAAACTTTAATGTAAAACAAGTTTTCAAAATTTGTAAAACTTATTGAGTAAAAGTATAAAAGTTTCAAGGTCTGTTAAAAACACACCAAACAACAAAGAATTTCGGATTTTTTTTACTTGAATTTCTATTGCCGAATTCGGTGTATAATTTCAAGGCCACGACACTTTTCTTGGCGATACATTTTCGACACTTTATCAGCGATACATTTTGATAAACACATGTCCGAAATTATACATAGGTACTTACATACATACTTCATCTATTTGCATAGGGTGTAAAAAGTGAATTTTTTCATTATTTTGAGATTTTGTGTACACAGTATGCGCTCTGATTGCAATACATACAACAGAATGCAATAAATACTACAAAGTTGCCCGGAAAAGTATGTACTTTCGTATATCACAGCATGAAAATAATAAACTTCAAACGTAGGCGTAGGTACTAAACTGCGTGTTGCTCCATTTTTACATGCAAAAGGATGTCACAAGGATAAACAGAAACGACAACATAAAATACAAAGGAACCAACAAGTGATGTTGAAGACATAAAAAGTGGAGCAAAACGAACTTCAAAAGGATACAAAAAGTTATGTACTTAATAATAAAAACTAAACAACAAGTACTAAACGCAGCAGACAGATCCGTAAATGCATTTGCATACTCATAACTCTGCTAGTAAAGGATCAGAATGCGCAACAGAACCTAATGGATGCTGAATGGTACAGTAGTGTGCTTTTCATTTTAAATTATGATTAAGTGAAGCGAAGCGTGCCAAGGTAGAGGAGGATAATAGAAAGAAGAAAATAAAATGCGAAAAATGCGTGTCAGAATGTGATTGGCAAACCTCTGGTTTTTACAACAAAATGTGAGAGCAAACTTGAATACATATAGTCGGGTAGAATGCAGGTAGGATACTGCAGAAGATATATAAAAAGTGCAGTTTATGCATCAACAAGATCTAAAAATAAGTATATACTTATGTACATTAAACCGGGTCGAAATTTAGATTCATCCCGAAACCGACTGAAAAGTAAGAGAGACACTTAAAAACGATATTTGCATCATTTTCCTTTTTTCATTCTGAGAAAAACCAATGGTGCACTTTTGACTCTACTGAAGGCCTATTTTGGCTAAAAAGACATCTTTTTGGTCATAACTTTTTTTTTCATCAAAAAATAGGATACCCAAGCGAACTTTTTAAACAAAGATTATGTTCTTACAAAACTTTTGGCATTTAAAATTTTTTTATTTATTTTTTTTGGGTGTACTTAGGCTGCTATATATATCTCTTAACTCAATGTAAACAAAACAAAAAACACTTGTACATCAAAACGTTGTGAGTACGTTTATGCTAAAAAATGTCAAACTTTCCAATGGAAATGTCAGATTGCACCTGGCAGCACTTAGTGTTGTCTAGGCCAGAAATATACATATATAGCAGCCTACGTATAAAGAAAAAAAGCAAGCTGAAAAATGTGACCAAATTTTTTCGTGCACAAATTGTATACAAAAATTATAGTTTGCTAAAAAGCTGCTCAACTAAAGCATAGGCGTTAAGCCATTTTCTTCAAGACTTAATATTGTCTCTCAAAGCATTTCATCAAACTTTTTTTCTCCTCACTGTGCATCATCATTCAAAAAGAGGTTAAGGCGGAGAGAATTTTATTAAAAAAAAAACAAACAAGAAAAAAAAACCGCAGCAAACTGCAAATCGTATTAAGCCCAAGAGGCATATTTTTTTGTGGCTTTATATGGTGAAACTTAGCGCCGCGTAGCTTGATTTGAGTGAAACGTTACAGTTTGCACAATACACTATCAACTCTTGCAAATGCGAAGTATGACGTTGATGTGTTTTGGAGCGATAAAGTCAGGGGTTGCATTACTAAATGTTGCAAAAAAATTTTCAATTTCAGGTAAGTATATACAAACAATCCTAGCTGTTCCAATTGCAAGAGGTAAAACTTACTAATTAAACCTAAGTTTAGATCTTATGGTCTGTCAGACCATAACTCTGTTACGAAACTTAAAGATTTATATTACACTATGTATTCGAAAAACCGTTATTTTATTTTACTAAAATTGTAGCTAAATGTCTTTTCCTAACAAACTATGTCAAAAATTTTTATACAGTATGTATTTTGATATAAAATGTTCGGTCTTTTTGAGATTTTCGACCAAAACTCACAATATGAACATATATCAATTTTTCAAAAAAACTTTGTTATGCAAAATTGAACTAGATTTTAAAATGCATGAAGTCTCAAAACACTTAAGATAGAATTCGGTCGTTAAATGAGAATTTTCGGCTATTGAACGCATGCGGTCGGCAAACACTTTTTTTTACTCAAAAAAGAGGTATCGTACGAAAAAGTGTATACGGCATAAAATGCTTAGAATTGTCCGAGAAATACGTGTGAATTTTTTCAGAATTTTTTTGGAGACATTTAAAATTTTTGTATTTTTAATATTTATATTTTTGAAAAATATTAAAATGCAAAAGAAAAGTTACATAAAAAATCGAATATATCTGAGCGCACGAAAATATCAGTGTGTCGAAAGATGAACCAAAGGCAGTGGGTTCAACAAATGGTTATCTAACCCTTTATAAAAATTTAATATTTAAAAAGTTTAAAAAAGTGGTTATCCACATATTCCATCCCTGATTTAGTTGAAAGATGTTTTGATTGCACATTTTTATGTGAATCGCGAAAAGAAAAGAGATTTTATTTCACCTCAATGAAATATTGCAAGCTACTTGTAAGCCTTATTTACTTACATACGCAGGAACCGTTGGATCCTTTGCTGAATTGAATAGGTGGATGAATGGATGGTGCGACTATGGTGTTGTTTTGTGTATTTTGATGGGCGTGCTATTTACATTTGTGTTCGGTTAGAGTTAAAAGGCATGGAAAATATGTTGCTACTTTTTTTTTGTTTTTAAGCGGCTCAGGAAAAATTGTAGATTAAATGTTAGAACGAAGTAAGAGTAACATTTTAATAGAGCAGTGAAAAAAGTTTTTTTTTTTAACTTTTAACTTTTATTTTCGCATTAATTTTTTCACGCAAACATTACTTAAAATATTATTCCGTTGAAGGACTTATTACAAAAACAAAGTATTAAGGGTGCGTTTTAAAGTGCAAATATGTAAGTTATGCACATTTGTGCGTAAAAAGCTTTTAAGTGAAAAGTAAAATAATTTACAAAATTTTTATGGTGTTTTAAAACTTTTTAAAATGCACTTTGTATTCTATATGTACGAGTATGTGTTAATTCCAGCATACTTTCCAATAGCACATTATAATAAAGCAAAAAAACATATTTCCTGGGAAGACACATTTCCGTTGCACATGCAAACAAAAATCAATTTCCGTTCCAAGCAGGTGGTTGCTACAAATATCTCAAAAATTTGTTATATTTTTTTTTTTTTACAAGTTCCTGCACACTTTCACTGAACCAATTTATTACAAAAGTATGAGGTTTTCGTTAGAATTTGGGTTTTGATGTCGACATATCGCTCATTTACTTTAATACTGCCATAAATCAAAAAACACGATTTTATCGAAATGCGCTTAAAGTTTTCGATTGACGTTTTACAAGATACTAACATGAAATTATTATACAGTTTGATAACACTGTGGAACAATTTCGAACTTTTTTTAAAACACATTAGAAAATCCAAAAAATTCTTAAAGTAGACGTTAAAATAAAAACCCGTTCCTCGTGGTTTTTCTCCAGCACGTCACATTTTTTTTTAATCGATTTGTGAAGTTTTTTTATCCACTGTATATGAAAAAACCAAAAATACCGCATTCTTGTGCTAAATCGATGAATTTAACTATATGATCCTTACATCTGAGGTGTATCACGTGTTCAGCAAACTTATGCAGGATGTTGCGGGGAATATTTTAGTAGAAAATTTTAACCCTGTTTGACCCCCACATGTGGGTCATTTTTGCCCTTTTCGTAAAAAGTTACAAAAATTACACCCAAAACAGGGAAATATTGAGTCAGTATGCACTACAAAAATATTTGCTATAAAATTTCACTACTAGTTTCTAAACATGTAAAGATCGAAATTTGAGCCCGAAACCAAAAAAATCGTTAAAATCAATTAGGAGTTTTCACATTGCATATTAATTACATCCCTGACGCGCTTACCTAAAGTTTTGAGAGTTTTTTGTCTTTGCTAACTCTTAGTGAAATTTTTTGTACGATATTTTTGCAAATTTTTTTAACCCATTGTAGCTCAGTTTTAGAAAAAGGGGTAAAAAGACCCATAAAAACAGGATATAATGGGTTAATGTGTTTTAGGAAAATTATCTTTGTGTGATTTCGTTATAATCTTGTGAGAACGAGTTTTGTCCAAAATGTAGTTTTAGAGTTTTACAGTGGGGTGAAATTTGGAAAATATTTATTGTTAGAACTGCTTACTGATTTTAACGATTTTTTTGCTTTCGGGATAACATTTTGCTTTTTTAATGTTCAGCAGCTACATACCTACTGACTCAATATTTCCCTGTTTTGGGTGTCATTTTTGTACCTTTTTAAGAAAAGGGCAAAAATGACCCACATATGGAGGTTGTGCAGGGTTAAAATTTTCTACAAAAATATTCCCCGCAATATCCTGCATAAGTTTGCTCAACACATGATACACCTCAAATGTAAGGATCATATAGTTAAATTCATCGATTTAACACAAGAATGCGGTATTTTTGGTTTTTTCATATACAGTGGATAAAAAAACTTCAAAAATCGATTAAAAAAAAATGTGACGTGCTGGGGAAAAACCACGTGACACGGGTATTTTTTTTTACAGTCTACTTTAAGAATTTTTTGGATTTTTTCATATGTTTTTTTTTGTGTCGAACGTTTTTTAAACAGGAGTTTAAGTAAATAAGCGATATGATTCGCTTAAGATGAACTCTAATAATGGAAAAATAGTCTTTATACAAGCCGTACGTAGTCTAATGCATTCGTAGATGGATCAACATAATTCAAGAATTTCTGCGAAGCCAACAATTTCTAAATCTTTTAAAAGATCAGTATTAACTAAGTTGGCTGTGAAGAAAACGAGATAGATAAAAAGAAAAAAAAACATTTATGACCTTTGACCTTGAGTATCATGAAAAAACGTCAACTTATCCGATTTATGCATTTAAGTAACTTTTTTTGTGGACTATTATTTTGTTCATAACGGTCGTTAAGGCAACATTTCAATTTTGAATGGGAAGAGAGATAAAAAGAAAAACCTGATATTGTGATCTGTGACCTTTGACCTTAAATTCCATGACCTTAATCTTGGTGTTGGTGAAAAAATTGGCACATACGACAAAGTCATAATAAATACGATCGATGCAATTGTACTCTATTAGGGGAGTTTCCAGACTACCATATATCATGCTAGGATAGTTTTACATGCTTTTCTTTTTCATGAGATATTACATTTTATCATAAATAAATAGTTAGTTTTCCTCAACCATAGGTATGTGAAATCATAATATCATGCTACTTATGTAAGTTTGAACACAAGTCGAAAGAAAGATGCATTTTCTGTTAGCTTAATGTACAAATTTTCTTTTTAAGACATATGTAAGATATTTTAGCGCTCACCTAGAGCTGGAGCCGGTATGGCACCGTCTTTTGTTAAACAAACAGCTTGAAAATTGAAAATAAAACAAATTCCAATTAAATAAAACTTTCACTGAAAGTAACAAAATGTAAAACAAATAATATACTTAATAATATACTTACATACAGTGGCAAATTTGTTGGGAAAGTATTTGAGATTCATAATAAGAAGGAACTAAGGAACTTTGGCCTGATCAAATAATACTCAACACCGTAATACTTCATTTTCACTGGACACTTATGAGACTTTTTTTCGAAGTCACTGTGCTAAATTTCATTAAGTTACCTTGCTTAGTTATTCCGTGAAAAATATTATCACAAGACACCCTGCCAGACAGCCAGACTGACGGATATGACTATATCGACTTAGGAGGTGACGCTGATAAATAATACTTTTGTATACCTGCCACATAGTGAACACACCCCAAGTGTTTTCTAGCTTATGCCATTTACTGTCAAAAATAAATCTCTTTCGGCTGGTGAAAATGGGTGAGATTTAATGACGGGATTTATATATCTCACCACATTTCCCCCGGGTACTCGTTTTTCTTACTCGTATCCATGAGAAATGATTCTCAGAAACGTTTCTATGATACAATAAAATGAAAACGGGTATGAGAATTGTTACTGTTTGTCAATGGAAACGGGTACGATTAACGTTTCCTTTATCCTATGGAAACTGGTTTGAGAAACGGGTTTGTGACACATTTCCATTTAATTATGGAAACGTTTTTATGAGACACGGTGCAAATGCCGATTATGGACGCTTTTGTTTTTGTTTGCTTGAATGAAACCTTTTTAATTAATAAAAAATTAATGTTTGTATTAAAACGCTCAGATGAACATTTTAAAAATCATACATACATTTTAAGGGTTGCCATCTGAATATTTTCCAAGATTTTGTTTGAATCATACTTTTTTTTTCAATAAATTGAATTTTTGATTTCAATTAGGTTAAAACTTTCAGAGTTGCCAACAGGTTTTTATTTTTAAATTTAGTTTGAACCATATATTTTTTTAAAAAAAGAAATGAATGTGTGCGTGGTTATTTTCCAAAGTTTTGTTTGCAGACTAAATTGAATTTTTTGGTTTCAATTACGGTTAAATAATCTTTTCAAATATATATTAAAATTTTCAAGGTTGCCACCAGTTTTTTTTTCATATAAATTTGATTAAAGTTTTAGACTTAAGACGTTTCTATAAATTTTTTAAAAATTCCAACACACATTTCTAGGGTTGGCACTTTACTATTTCTAAAATTAAATAAATTTAAAATAAGGCTAAATAACTTTTGCGAAAAATTTACAAAAAGCCCGAAAAACGTCATCACGCTTCTCAGAATCGTTTCTTTGATAAAACGGATACCCGAGAGTCCCGTGCATTCAATTATTTACCAATAGACCAAAAAAAAAAAGAACATTGTTTCTAAATAAATTTTACTGCTGCGCCTCCTTCTTTGCATTACAAACATTAGGACAAATTGAATATAAACAGAATGTAGGATATATTTACCACATACGTATGCTGCTATATACATATATTTCTGGCCTAGGCAACACTAATGTCAATAGCTAAAATCTGGCAACACCATAATAAAGTTTGACATTTTTACGACCATCATTTGTGTTGTTTACAGTGACTTGAAAAAATTAATTTGGCAAAAAAATGGAATTAACTCGTGAACATTTTCGTGCGATCATTTTTCACAACTTTCGACGTGGATTATCACGACAAGAGTGCATCGATGAACTTAAATCTTTGTATGGCGATGAAGCACTATCCTATGGCACTGTGAAAAACTGGTTTAATGAATTCAATCGTGGCGAATTCCGTGAAGGTCGCCCAAAAACGGCCGTTGTGCCAGAGAACATTGATGCCGTGCTTGAACTGATAATGCAAGATTATCATGTGACATACCGTGAGATAGAAGCATCCTTGGGCATTAGTTCTACTCCAATACATTCGATTTTGCATGAACACTTAGTTGTAAAAAAGTTTGTTCTCGTTGGAGACCCCATAATTTATCAAACGCTTAAATTACACTGGTCTACAAAATTTCTTAAGTAACTTGGGTGCGCTGAATTCAAATCTGGCACCAGAAATGCTCCATCAGGTCTAGTTCTCTTTATATAAGGTTATTTATGTTCGTCATACTACTCATTAATAAATAAAAAACCAAAATTTACAAAAAATTCATTACGTATTTTTTGGGACAAAAACATGGTGGGAGACTATTGCTGGACTCTTATACGTGAAACGGAACCAACAACATACAAACGATGTTCAAACACTGCCATTCACTTTTGAATTGTTAAACATTTTCAAATAAATTTAATGGTTTCTCTTGAAAAAAAAAAAAAAAAAATGTGTTATTGTGTTTCGAAAACCTGACCTGATAGAAAAAAACCGATTGCAGATTCGAATTCAGCGCACTAAATAACCGTTGCAACTTTATTTGGTTCGAAAATCGTGTAGACCAGTCTTATCAATGGAAAAATTAATTTTCTGAACTCACTGTAAACAAAACAAATAGCACTTGTACATCAAAACGTTGTGAGTACGTTTATGCTGAAAAATTTCAAACTTTATTATGGTGTTGCCAGATTTTAGCTATTGACATTAGTGTTACCTAGGCCAGAAATTTAAATAGCAGCCCACGTATGAAAAAAAAGAAGGGGAAATGGTACATTCTCAAAAATATTGATCGTTTCTATGTTTTTATTTCACTCTTGAATTCATGCATGTTGATGGAATTCCTTAAAGATACATACACTTTCATAGCCATTGCATTATAACTTTATAGTTTTTTCTCTACTTATTTATTCATTTCATACCAACAAATTGCCACCACTGTATTCTTACTTTTGTAAAAATTTTTAAGTAAATTATTTGCAAAAAAAAAAAAAAAACAGGAAAAATCAATTTTAAAATATAAAACATCAAAAATTCAGAAAAATTAAATAAAACCTCAACTTTGTTGAAAAATATAAATAGATATTCAATTCACAAATTACTTACCGCTGGGAACTGTTGTAACTTTTTTGGTTTGTACACGTGCTGTTGCATTATTCACCTTGTTGTTGTTGTTGTTGTGTGTTGGCATTGTGAAAATTATGAAATTAAATACAATATTTTAATTAATAATTTAATGTACTTTTTATATAAAATTACAATTATACGAAAATTTATCAAAATTTGCTTACAACCAATTAGTGTGTGTGGCAAAATTCATTAAAATTTTAATGAGTTCGACGACGAACAAATTTGACACCTAGCTGAGGGTAGCCAAAAATTCATAATATTAAATTTCTTTTATTAGACAATTTTGTGTCCTAAATATGAAAGTTTTACACAATTTCAATATTTTTCATTAAAATAGTATATTTAGTCGAAATTTCGCAGAATGTGTTATTAAAAAAAAAAAAAAATTCCGCACAACCACTGCAACCATTTTTAAGCCACGTCAAATTGCAAGTGCTGACTAAGCGGTGAAAATTGGTTATTTTGAGTGTTTGCTGCAGCACAATTGTTGTTTTTGTTGTGATTGTTGTGCAAGCGGAAATTAAATTTTCAATTTCAACTAACCACTCACTAACAATGTACTGACTGACTAGTATTAGTTGTCAGAAGCGCATTAAAATTGCAAATTAGTTTGCAGAACATAACTAAAAAACAAAAAACTGTTGCATAATTTTGTGCGCAATTCAAGATTTTTAGATTTTAAGTCCATTACTCAGTTTTAAAATACAAAGTAGCATTTAATATAAATAGCAAAATAATTTTGAATTACTAATTTAAAATTTTGCTACAACAAATGCAATTTCATGCACTTAAAAGTATGGTAGCAAAAAATTATAACATTTTCTATTTCATTTAATTGACACTCCAATTGAGTTTAGAATTTTCAATTGTTATTAGAAAATTTATTACCAAAGCCTGACCACATCATTAAGAACAATTGATAGAGTTTTCGAGTGATTACAAATTCAACAATTAGAGTTAGTAAGTAACTAGTGCTGTAAAGCGTTCAAAATATATGCTACGCAAGTCTACCGTAAAATTATAAAAGGACGCAACTCGTGTTTTAATTGTAGCTAGCGTAGCATGTCTCAAAACCAGAGTGTGTTACCAACTAACAATTTGGCAATTTTTCACAACAGATGGCGCTAGTGAGCCATATGATTTATCCATAATGGCGATCCTGTGCAGAGAGTTTATCTGTGTCCAATAGCGCAATCGCTTAAGCACTGCGTTTTCTTTCATTAAAAAACCGGAGTCATGGGTTCGAGTACGGTTTCTGACAAGATTTTGAATAATCAACCATCCCCAATGTGCACAAAAACGGATGAGGATCCGTTTCGAATCCATTACGAGTTCATGAAGGTATAAAAAACGTAATCCGCGGTAACGGATCCATTTCGAACCCGTAACGTACATCAAAAACGAATTCAAAACGCTTTGTTTAGATAAAAAAAAAAAAACATTTTGAAGCGCTTATTAGCAAATAAAAAAAAATTAAATTCCGCAGTGCGGGCCCGTTTCGAATCCGAAACTTATGTAAAAACGAATTCAAAACGGATTTGCTTTTAAATATGTTAATGCTGTATATTTACAGAAAAAAACCGTTTTGATGCGCCTATTAGCAATTAAAAAATAATAAAAAGAAAAAAAAGGAAGAAAAATAAAGGGTAAAAGTCCACCTCTGGTAGGATTCGAACCTGGGCAAATCCGTTTCGATTCCGTAAATACTTCAAATACGAACTCAAAACGGATTTGCTTTATTTAATTTTTATGATAAAAAAAATATTTTTGATTTGTTTTTTTTTTCTTTTTATTTGATTGCGTATGATTTTTTGTAAACTTTTCAAACTCTGTTTGAAAAAATGTTTTTGATTCCAAATTTGAGTATATAAAATTTTTTTTATCAAAAGAAGGGAAGAAAAACAACACAGAATACTTATAAAAAAACAACAGAAACTTTAAATCTCAACATCAAATAAGTGTACATCAGTTAAGTAAACCTCATATCGGTCAATAGCATAGTCGTCTAACGTCTCGTGTATGAAAGAATAATACCCCGGGAGCCTGAGTTCGACTCCCGGCCGGGCTAGTTAGTAATTTTTTTTTTTTTTGTTTTTCTAATTAAAAATAAGCGCTTCACCCTGTTTTCTTTTTTTTTATAAGCAGCATTAACATTATTAAAAGCGAATCCGTTTTGAATTCGTTTTTGATGTACGTTACAGGTTCGAAACGGATCCATAAAAGAAGAAAAAACGATTCGTTTTTTTTTTAGGAATCCTTCCCGCAAACGGATCAGTAACGGATACGTAACGGATTCAGTAACGGATAAAAAGAACGAAAATATGAACCCGTTACGGATCCGAAACGAGTCCGTTTGGCACACTGGGTCTATAGAAATTTTTTCAAGGCCAAGGGCCTTGATCTTACCGTATCTCTCCCTCAACCAACTCACATTTTTATGATTTTGCTTCCCCACTTCCCCTTTGACATCGTCTCAAAGGATCTCGATCACGAGGCTAAGCTGGCCAGCTTATGACGTCAGTCTTATTTGAAGCAAACCGTTTTTGCGCTAACCCGCTGATGTTTTGTGTCTTTGTCTTGTAAGATCCACCTATTTCAGCGTAATTTTCCGTTCAACATGGGGCAGCATAGTTGGCTCCATTATTTGGGCATCGAAATATTTTTCCATGGTACCTTCTACTCAATAAAACGGACCTATACCAAGGTAGTAGAAGCACCCTCAAATATTTATTTTAGTGCCGCCATGATTCGTCGTCTTAGAAACATATTTAGGTTTAAATGGAGCTTCAGTTAGTCATGCAATATAATAATTTACTCTAAGTGGCACAAGGTTTTGAAAAAACTTGTTTTCGCCTCTTAGTTCGGGTTTTAGCGACAATTTTTTAAGTTCGATATCATTTTTGCAGAGCTGCTCCAAAAATGCTGAATAAACTTCTGCTTATCAGTCATAATTTTTATGGTTCTACTCAGATATGTGGCTGAGTGCAACTCGTCCTTAACATTCAATAGCTATTATTTTTCACACAGCTGAACATACAGCAGCGCAAAATTGTTCTTCTTATCTAAGCTTATGCTTAAATGACTATTCTACAAAAGAATATCAAAAAAGTGTTGCCTTCTTAAATGGGTATATTATAGCATAAAGATTGGTATTAACTGTGGAACTATTTTGAAAGGTTTAAATTAGGACATAATTTTAATACAATTATCCGTTTGGTCTCAAATACTCACAAGAGTTTCAAAGTGATGGAAAAATTTTTAGTTTTAATTCAAATTTTATGCAGTACTTTTTTCTTTCTTTCTCCAAATGCAAATGTAATAGCAAAACTTTTATATTTTCACTCTTTGCACAGCTGACTGAAGGACGTCATGCCGTGGTACAAGAAGCATGTTAGCACACTCGTATTTGCAACGTTGCAAAACTGAAAGTTTACTACAGTGGTTATATGGAGTTGTGTGGTGTTTTTTGTTGCAGTTCTTCAAAATGCTGCGCATATGTAAAAGTTTTGCAACATGTCAAGACGAAAAGTCTATTGTAGCAATTTTAGAATTACAAAAAAAAAAAATTTATGCATGTACTATTCTAAGCGTTTCCTTTCGAAGAATTTTAAAATTTCAAAGTTCACTTTTAGGCGCCATATAATGCATGCTCTTTTTATACGTTTTTGTGGAATTGCATGTAAAAGCCTTGACGAAAAAACTTAAACTTTTTAAGTGCATTTAAAGCTGTGGTTATTGTTGATGAAATTACTGTGGAAAAATTACTTTAATATTGAAAGGAGAAAAATTCAATTTTAAGTATTGTAGAAACAAAATTTAAAAAAAAAAAAATAATAAAAGCGCGAGGAACTTTTTTTCGCCTACACACAGATCTAAAATAAAATAAATAATAATATTAATACGCAAGACAAAAATTTGTCCTACCTTTTTTACTATGTTCGAAATGGAGCACGACTTTGAATTATACACCATTAGCAAAGAATTTGTGTGTAAATGTGCACAAAGTGCAAACTATTTTAGTAAATGCAAATTTTTCAATACTAGAACCGCCCAATGGTCTAAATTTGACCACAAGTGTAGTGAAAAATTTGGTACTTTTTAGACAGTTTCAGTACTTTTTTTGCTATTTGGTACAAAATAGAAAAGCTCATATATCATCCCTGGTACATTGACAAATATTTGGCTGAATAACACTCAGCCGACGAAAAGTAAAACGAAAAGAAAACAAAAAACATGATGTCAGTTTCAGTAAGCTTTTTATCTTTTCTTTGAGCTGTATCGTCTTTTCAGCTCTGTGTGACCACGTATTTTGTCGTTGTTAAGATTGTAAAATTTGGATTTAATTTTACCTAGCTTAATGGCCAAATATAAAAAATAATTTTAACATTGTGCACATTTACAATCAAATACCTTTCTAATTGTGTATAATTGAAAGCCGTGCTCCACTTTTAACATAGTAAAAAAGGTTGGACAAATATTTGTCTTGCGTATTAATATATATTTTAACAACGACAAAATACGCGGTCACACAGCGCTAAAAAGAGGATACAGCACAAAGAGAAAGACAAAAAGCTGATTTACACTGACTTCATGTTTTTGTTTTCTTATCGTTTCACATTTGTCATTGCACCAGTGATGAGCTTTTCTATTTTGTACCAAATAGCAAAAAAAGTACTAAAACTGTCCAAAAAGTACCAAAATTATTCAATACATTTGTGGTCAAATTTTGACCATTGGGCGATTCTTGTAAAAAAAAAAACTGATTTATGTACTAAATTCGTATTTTGTATTGTGGCTTCAAAACAAGAAAAATCTCAGCTGTGATACAAAGAAGCCCTATTGGTTAGGGAGCTGGTGGCACAAAACAATTGAGATAACATTGTTCAACACAGATGTTGACTGTGAAGATTGCAGTAAATTAATTAAAAGAAGCTATTTCTGCCAATTATTTGTTGCTGATTTTCAAAAAAGGCGTTTCTTCAAAAATGTAAAAAAAAAAAATTGCTGGGGTATGTGATAACATCGTGTCTGCCAACTATTTTAAAAAATTGAGTAAGCTTAAAAAACAAGGTAAGTACAAGTGGAAGACATTTTCGTGTTGTGTTTGTGAATTATACATTTTTTTTTTCACAATTTTTATGATATACAAAAATTAAATGATTTCATCGTCAGGCAGACTAGGTATTTTGTGAAGAAAACATCATAAGGAGTAATAAAACCCATGTCTGCCATTCAAACATTGCCGCAAAAAATAACTATAATTTTGTAAAAATGTAAAAAAATAAATTCAATACATTAAGTCATTTTTTCGCGTGTGCCGTCAAGCGAAATAGTTCTCTCGGATGCCTTGAGCATAAACATATAAGACGCAGATGATTTTTAAAAGACAGACGCTTTTTAGCATGCGGAGATAGGCCGGAGCGTACAGTGCTATGGATAAGCTAGCTAGAATAAGTTTGATTTAGAATATCTTCTAAGCTATAAGTCGTATGAAAAAATACTTCTCGATCTTTTTGTAGAAAATCTTTAGAGCTACAAAATTGTCATAAAACATTTTTTGGTAAAAATAAGTGTAAGGGTACTTAGCTGCAAAAAAAATGTTTTTTTGCTACCTTTGACCTTAAATACCTTGAAATGGGAAATTTACGACAAATTTAAAGGAGGTAGTGCAAAATTCATTGTTGTTTCCGAAAGATATACGGTGATATATAGCATAATTATATATCAAACGGACACTATTTCGAAATTATTAAAATTCATGGAGAATGCTGTGTGAATTACAATAAAAATGATAAAAATTCTTAAAAAATTCACACAAAGTTGTAAAATATTTATTTTACTAACAAAATAAAAGCATTAGGCACAACAAGAACAACAACACAAAGTCAGCAACAAAACACCAACCGCCTACTAAATGCTTTTTAATGTCTAATTTTAAGCTTTCAAAATATTCCTAGCAATACATGACATGCTCCTACAAAGTTTTAGAGCTCATAAAAAATTCATTAAGCTCATAATGTTTTAAGCTTAAGTAAGCACAAATTGAGGCAGAAAAAGTGACAAAAAAAAAAAAAAAAAAATTGAAAAATAAGAAAACCGAATAATATCATTTGAATTTTACATGCCAACTTAAAGTTTGCTAACCAACTAATGGTTGGACATTAAAATAAAGAACCCACTTAAAACTAGCCATTGCGAATAATTTTCATAAATTAACGCACTTAATTATGTGACACTGTGGCTGTAAAGCTTTTAAAGTCTAATGCCATTCATTCTATTCACTTTTAGTTGCGGCGGCTTAATGTTGCTGTTCGTCCACAACTTTTAATATTCGCTTTGTTTACTAACTATTTAAATGAACCTGGTGAAGACAATATCTTTACAGAGCACACAAAGTTTACATTGTTGCTTAGAAGCAGGCTTAATTAACCCAAGCATCTCAATGAATGCCCCATTGTCTTATGCTTTGCATTCATTTACCAAATACAATTAATTACATTTGAGTACTATTTTCACACGACGCTACCATTAGCTATTTGTTTTTGTAAAATGAGTGGTCCGAAAAAATTTGTTAACAATCAACAAAAGAAAAACAACATCCTAAAGGTATGCAATAGAAATTATTCACAATTATCATAATGTAAGGAATATTAGCAAAGCAAATATTCATCCCATAAGCAATGCATATTTTTAGGCTTCATCTGCAAGTCATAATGAAAATATCATGCTGATATGCCTGCTACACACATTTTTCTCTGCATTTTAAAAATTTTTAGTATAAAATTCACCCTAAAGCAAACAGCAGTAGCAGCAACAATGACATTGCTATGGTAGAATACTGCACACTCTTTGGCAGCATGTTAAATGCAATCCACAATTTATGCAAATAATATTTATAACTGTCAAGGCATAGAGCGCACAACTCGAAGAAGTAGAAACGTTCAGACCACATTTTTAACTTTTATTGATACCCTTGCTACTTTGCAAGTTGCCATTACTTCTGCTGCTACTCCCACTGCTGCAGCAGCACATGCCCCTTAAGATCCGTTTTGTTTGCTTGTTAGTTTTAATGCTGCATCGACTTGCTGCTGCTAGGGGGCTTTTCGAAAATTATAACTTTAATTAAATCCAACTTGAAACCGCACACACCTCCTACATACATATATATATATATACAACCACAGACACACAACGGCACATACATACACAGAGAGACAAAACAAATAAGACAAATACAACTTTAAACACACGCAGCTGCAGACACAAATTGCCAAATACATTTTGCAAATGAGAAAATGTAAAATGAAGTAGTCTATGTAAAATACTCAGTTGGAAATAGACAATGTGATGACTATAGAAAAAACTTTCATTTGAAGTCAATCTTTGTGTAATCGATTAAGATTTGGGTTGACATCTCCGATTTTTTTGAAAATTTGTGGAAAGTTAGTATTTGACTGCAATAAAACTTTTGGATTCTCACATATGGGCATTTCTCAGGTGACGAACGGGACCGTCGTACACATTTAAGGTGCAAAAAAGTGAAAGTAAAGCATATTTTTATTTTAGTTTTTACTTTAAATTATAGCTCTTAGGTAGCACTATAATAAGTGCCAACTTTCATAGCAGGCAAAGTCCTGGTTTCAAGATGCACGCAAAAAAAAAGACACAAAACGAACGAGACAAAAATAGAAGTAGTTTTCGTGCCTATTCAAAGAAAGTCAGAATTCAGCGAAACAAGTCAAAAATTTTTAATGCGACTAATTTTAGAATCTTATACAATTATGTTACTTTTCTATGTTTTGATCTTAATCTGAATCGATACGTGACAATATGAACGTGACATTTTTTCCACCACACAAATTTTCAAAAAACCACGATTTCCCAGTGAATGTTGGATCACCTTATCTTATTAAGTTGAGGTGGTATCACCAATTTTTCCAAAGGATGTCATTTGTTCCTATCCATTTTACATGTGCACCAAATCTCATAAATTATGAATTTCTTTTTTTAGGGGCTTGGCATCGCTCATTCTCTCAGTGAACATTATTCGTCCTGGCGCTCTGTATACGTATATCAAATCTCATTCATGTGCGGTAAATATTTTCTTAGATATGTTATAGTAATTTTTATGGGGGCGTGATACCCCCACTCTTCCTAGTACACATTATTTGTCTTGGTGCTTTTTACATAAGTACCAAATCTCATCCATGTACGCTCAGTAGTTTCAGAGATATGAAGATTTAAATTTTTGGCTCAAGGTGGACCTTTTGGCGGAAATGCCGATATTTGAAAATTTATAGCTCCTCGGCTTTTTATCCGATTTTAATGAAATTTTCAATGTTAATGCAAATAAGTATGAGTTTTTGAGAAAAAAATAAAAATACACTGAAAAAATTTGTATTTTCGTTGTAAAAAAAATTTTTTTTTTTAAGCCAATTTGGGGCTTGGAGCACACATTTCATTTTTTTTTTTTAAATTTCACTAGGGGCCACCCAAAAAAAATATTTCAAAAACTCATAACTTGAAAACTGTAAAAGATACCATGATTTGATTCGATTTTTTTTTTCAGTGTATTTTTTTTTTATTTTTTTTTTTTGAAAAGCTCATACTTTTTTACACTAACCATGAAAATTTCTCAATAGATTAAAATCGGATAAAAAGTCGAGGAGCTATGAATTTTCAAATATGTAAGTATCCATCAGTAGCATCGATCTTCCAATGGCCGCCATCTTGGGTTTTTTGGAATTTCGAAAAATCATTTAACCACAGTTAAAGGTATGTCAAATACTAACTTTTAACCAATTTTCAAAAAATTCGGAGATGTCAATCCAAATCTTAATCGAATACGCAAAGATGGACCCAATGAAGTTGTGGACCTCGTTATCGAATTATGTCTTCCGTCTCTCATTATTTCCGAATAGAATATTATTGATACTGTTATCACATAGTATAGTTGAAGTACAATACATTCTTACATCCTTAACTGCTCTTCTTTGGTAATGACTTTATCTACAGGGTGGGCCATTAAAATTTTTGGATGTTAATATTATACTTTGTGCGCAGATAGAGAGCTTTAAATATTTTCTCTTTAATTGTCTTTATCAACGAAAGTGTTGAGGCGCAGCGCAACCGGAATAGAAAATTCTTCACGAACCACCACAAAAAAACATTTGAACTCATAAGTTGCAACACAGTTGTAGATATGTGAGTAGTGCTGCTGCTTTTGTCCTTGGGGGTTGCCAGTAATATGGCAAGGCAGCCACAGCAACTGTGCTGATGAAGCTTTACATAAAATTTTCTCTTTTTTCTGTAGGTGCTAAAATATTTTTGCTACTGCTGATTGCAATGGATTAATTTTAAAACTTTAATTTATTTTTCTTTCATTTGGAAGAATTAAAATTAAGTCACATTTTCATTGAAATTGTGTAAATAGTGATAGTTAAGCTATGATGTAGCATAAGTAGTTTTCCAGATAAGTGGAAATGAAGAATTTCGTATGCCTAAAAATATGCAAAGAATATTTTGTTGACGTGTTCTATGTGTTCTAAGACCTTATGCTTCGTAATTGCAGCATTTTTAGTTATTCAAAAATTAAAACAGCATACTTTTAGGGACCACGTCAAATGCTTGATTAGTAAAATTTTAAAATTATCACTGATTCTAAAATCAATATCCTGAGCCAGCGCTCAACTTTCCGAAGAACTTAAATATTTTTTGACGTGGGGGAAGAGTACCGCCAGCGGGCATGGTCCGTAACTTTTGACAGAAAACAAATACGGCTGTTCTGAAAAATGTTAAGCGCGTGTTATGACAGCATGAAGCTTTTGTGCATATACCGGAGAAAACAGACGCATTTGCTTTGTGCTGCGAAGGTAATAATTTTTGAATAAGTGAAAGTCAACACAAAAGTTTTTTTCAATAATTTTCCAAGTGCGATAAATCGAAGTGAATTAATCGAAAAGCTGAGTGCAATCTATATTTATGCAGTAAATTTATTATATTTTGTGATTCAAAACCGAATGCAACCAAAATGTTCACACAACACAATTTGCTCATTGCTTTTCAAAGTGGCTGTCATGTATGTCGAGTATGGGCCCCGAATTGGTCCGGATGTGGGCACCCCTCTTTTTTTATTTAAAGCGTGTGATTTACTGAAATATTGTCGTGGATGCTAAAGTTACTAATTTAAATGGTATTTTTAAGCCTTTTTACGCTTTTTTAGTGGAAAGGAAAGAACCAAAAGGTACATTAAAGATATCGCAGAAGAAACTGATTCAAAAGTTGCTGGAAAAAATAAAAAAAAAACTTAGGAACTAATTAAGGTGTTCTCACGCTACGTGAAGAACGTAGAACAAAATTTCGGTGACGTCAAAGCAGTCGACGATGGTATTTCGATGGACTTCTTGCGTAAATGCGGGCAACGCGTACCACCAAATCAGGTAAATTGATGTTTTTCACTTTCTTCAGGTAGCATTGAAGAGTGTTAATTATCTGAATATAATTTCAAAGGTTTTCTCGACGGCTTAGGAAAAGGACTTGATTGCGTACATTTTTAAATGCGTGGACCATTATTACGGTCTCAGCATAAATGAGTTGCGCAAATTGGCATACTTGCATTCATTGCACTTCAGATGATGAATTTGTGTGAGTCAATATTTCCAAAATAAATTAATTTTGCTTTCTTCTTCATTTGATTGCGTTTTACTTCATATTTTTTCATTTTTAGCCGATTTTCTAAGGGTGCCCATAACTGTCAAAAATGATCAACTGAAGAAATCAATTAACAATAGTAAGCTAAGTTCTCTAGCTTTCCATTGATACTTATATGTCTGCATATATACATTTGGTCAAAAGTTATGAGTCGAAAACAAAACGGTGCCCGCACCTGGTACTCTTCCTCTACTATTTTTGTGATTTTTTTTAGATTATGTTCTCAATCATAAAATTTTTCCGTACAAAACTTGTGTTTCACCCAAAAAAATATCTAGCTCATGTAAAATTTTCGCACATTTTCATCTGACACATTCCTCCCGATATATATATGGTATCGTTTCATGCCTAGTCTAATGGAAATGGCAAAAAGGTGGTTTTGTCTTTTTTTCTAGAAAAATATTTTGGACGGTCGAAAATACCTTTTATAGCGATTTAGTACTAAAATAATAGTAAATTTATTTAGTACTTTTTTACCAAAAACTTTCCAAAAAATGTTCTGGAAGATCAAAAATGTAGGTAATTGAGCGGTTTTTACTAGTTTAGTACTAAAATAGTAGTAAATTTAGTACTTTCTACCAAATTCAAAAAAATGTATTGAGTTTATAACCTAATTCAATGCCTTTTTAAAAAAGTCTAAGCATGAAAATCGGTTAAGAAATGTATGTTTTTAGGGTGACTTCAACTCTCAATTAAGGGTAGGTTTTCAATATTTCCAAAAAAAGGAAAATCGATGCGTTTCTGGATTTTTCACGACGATTAATTTAAAACCTAGTACATTTTTTTAGGATTTTTTTTATATGCTTGTGAAATGTGAAGAAATAGAACCCACATAATTTGATCACGAAGTTTACTACCTCATCACTAAAATTTGCTACGCACGCGTTTCCATTGTTTTTGTTATTTTGTTTTTTAAACAAATTCATAAGCTTTCACATAATCAACAAATTCAGCCGTGCTGTCATACTATTTTTCTGTTCAAAACGGTGTGAATATGAAACATTAGTTAAACTCTTGTCACCATTTTAGTTAACTAATTGGTTAACTAATGATTGTGAAACCGGGCCTTCTTTGCATACTTTATTTAAAAAGTTGATATCTATTTTCAAGTAAGTAGTAACCTCCCTCACGTTATGACAAAAGTTTTGAATCATTAAAAATAAGAACGTAAACCTTATGGAACATAGGTAGCATAGATAGCAAAATGTGTTCCTAAGTTTATACATAATTTACAAACTACGGAAAAGGAAAACCAAATAAATAAAAACCCGAATCTGCCGAGAAAACCCAGCAAAATTAACACTTCCTTGTGAAAGGACGAAACCTTGCGCAACACGGATATCCGAAAACACTGTGACACCGGAAAACTTTAAGAATGAAATATTTAAATAAAGGCTTTCGAATTCTTGTAGTACATGTATAGTATAAAGTTTCACCTTACTTATTTTTTGGCAAAGTAAGCAAATTTTGAGTTTAAATCAATAAATGTTTATTTAAAAAGTTTTAATAAAATAAAAAATTTCCAAAACATTTGTCTAAGCACTCACCTCAATTTTACGTCCTTCCACAACGGTACCATGTAGACGTTCACGTGCACGTTCTGCATCGGTGCTATTGGCAAATGTTACAAAGCCAAATCCCTGTAATTTATATTGTGATGATGTTGTTGTAGTTGTTGTTGTAGTTGTTGTTGAATTTTGTTATTTTATATTTACCAAATGTAGGGCAAAAAACATGAAAGTAGAAGAATTGTAAAAAAATAATTGGATTAAGTTACTGCAACGAAAAGTTCATAAAAGTAGTTTTAAAGTAAAAATAATGTGCATTTAAAAGCAAAAGGTATTCTGATCTAACGTTAGCATATTTATCTAAATTTCAATACGTAGAAAATGTGGAATAATCTTTTCTTTTAAATTATTTTGCTTGTTTGCAAACTTAAATCATAAATTTGATAAATTTTATAAAATTAAGCTAATTCTAGAGTAAATCCGGGAGATGTGGCATCCCCAGGTGATATGGCACCCTTTTCAATTTCAATACTTGCTGATTTCATAGCATTCGCATCATGACAAATCAGTTGCGCGAAAGGCTTTGTGGTAAATAGTTTGTTTGGCTTGAGTTTCCATAATTAGATGTGCGCGGAATTTTTTAAAAAAAATCGGAACACGGCGGACTTTTTTATACCCTACACCCAGGGTATACATATTCGCTTTGTTCTTCCGTTTGTAACGCAAAGAAAGGAGCGTGGCAGGTATAGAAAAGTATATATAAGTATTCTTGATCAGCGTCACCTCCTGAGTTGATATAGTCATGTCCGTCTGTCTGGCTGGCTGGTTGGCTGTCCGTCTGTGGAAATATTTTTTACGGGAAACTACGCAAGATAATTCGATGAAATTTGGTACAGTGGATTAGCTCGATGGATTAAAAATGAGCGAAAACTGGGCGAATTCGGACAGGAGGGCGTGGCACCTCCCATATAAGCAAAAGTTTCTCAATGCCATACTAACCGAGTTTTTTTTAAATAATCCAAATAAATTTCACTCAGACACTAAGAACTGTAAACGCAAGCTCTGCGGAAAAACTGAATGAACTCTGACAAGAGGGCGTGGCACCTCCGATAAAAGCAAAGTTTCAAAACGCTATGCACAAAATGTTTTTTGAGACAATCTAACTAAATTCTACACAGATGCTAATAACTATAAATGCAGGATCTGTGCGAAAACTGGTTAAACTTAGACAAGAGGGCGTGTCACCTTCCATATAAGCAAAATTTTCAAAATACTGCAGTGTAGGGTATTTAATGTTTCGCCAGGACAAAGGTGATATCCTTACTAGTTTTGCATTTATTTCGAAAGGCAGTAGAGCAATGCGTGAGTAGCTATATGGGGCAAATATTATATCAAAACAGACAGAATTTAATGTGATTTCGGTTTTGGATGAATACGAGCATCAGTGAACATGTTTATTAGTTTCGTGGCATTTTTATTTGGTATACACCAAAAAGGAGAAATGGTACCCGATTACTGAGAGTGATATGAATCGGGTGCCATTTATCCCCTTGCACACTATAAGATCTTTAAGAGTACAAATATAAAGCGCTTGATATAATACAGTTGAGATTCTATTATTTGTTTTAAATTAAATAAATAATAAATATGCTTAAAAATCTTTTTTGACACCGTTTTTGTATTAGTTCAACAAAAAAATGTGCCATCTCTGCCGGGTTTGCCCAATACATTTATCCAAGAAGAGAAAATTTATGAACATACATATAGGGCGACTTCCTAAACTTCCGTTGCTTTGTGTTGAAACAGCATTTTCGTAAAAAAATGTCGCATAATTTTAGGAATTTTTTGACTTATGAGCAAAGTTTACAAAAAGCATCAACTTTGTTACTGATGCGCTGATTGCTATGCATTGTCAACGATTTGTAGTTAGGCGTTATGAAATGCAAGAATGATGCAGTAAAAAAATAAGCTCCTAAAATTATGCGACATTTTTTTTACGAAAATGCTGTTTCAACACAAAGCAACGGACGTTTAGGAAGTCGCCCATATTTCAATCCCACCATGTGCCTTTAATCCATTCAAACATATAATATGTCTGACTCAGTAAATACTAGCAACTAATTGACTTTCAATTCAAAACTTAAATATAAATTAATCCTTTGGAGTAAAAATACCTTCACTTCAATGAATGAATAATCGAAAACTGAATGAATTTTTTGACTATATCACATATTAAACAACAATTTTAATTTGCTTTCAAATTTTGTTTTTTAAATCGAAATGCAAAAAAAAAAAACCCAAAAATTAAAAATAGCTAAAAGTGCATCAAACAAAAGAATGATGAGAGCGAAAAAATCAAAGGATGCGGCACAAAACGCCGCAACGTTTATCACAGCGTAAACATGCAACGCGCAAGCACTGCAAGCGCTGCAAGGAAAATCGCCCTAAAGTATGCTACAAAAGTTATAACAACTAAAAGGAAACAAAAAAATTCCCATTTCATAGCAAAAAGCAACATGCCAAGTTTTGAAGAAAACGAATAACAGGAAAAGAGACAGCTTAACAAGGAAATAAATCAATTTCCGAAAAAGAGAAGTTGTTTATTAAATTTCTATTTAGTTTTGCTTTGTTTTGATTGCAGCAGGAATAGCAAAGACCCAAACTTAAGAAGCAGAGAGGAAAAAAATTAATAAAATAAAGTTAAGAACCACAGGAATTGTGGCAATTATTGATGCCACTAAAAAGGATATAAAATAAAAATTCTTTATATCCTTTTTTGAATGTTAAATATTATGTAGTATTGTAGTAAGACATAAACATTCACACATGTATGGTACAAACTCTAATGACAAAGTTTTTGACATGTAAATTCAGGTTCTATGGTTACCAACTAGTAACATGTAAATGCAGGACTCTACACTTCTACTACATCTTTGTCTTTGGTCTAATCATAAATATGTCTAAAACAAAGTCATTAAAAGGTAAAATTCAAATATTTGGGTCGAAATGTACCATAATATCCACACAAATATTAAATTACAAAAAAATCCCACAATCAAAGACCAGACAAAGGCAACGTTGCAAAATTTTGTGCTTTCATACTCAGCAAGGATATCATTTATCACATCGTTAAAGTTAAAGTTGTAAAAGGATGCAGTTTCTGTTGTCCTCATATATAAGTGTGATAGTAACAAGTATAGTAGGAATAAAAAGAGATAGAAGAAAGAGCACAAAATATAGATTGCGTTTTGGACATACATACATATTTGCTAAGGTACGGATACATAGCTATTTGCTAAGGTATATAGCTTAGAGAAACAAGATTCATTTATGCATATTAATTATTTTGTTGCATAGCACAACATCCTGTGGCATTGCTTCCTAAACGCATGCAACAGAAACACAAAAATAAATAGAGAATTTATTATCATGTTAATGTAAAATTAAAATTTGTTAATACATTTATTTGGGTCTAGGCTTTGATAATAAAATCCAAAGGTATTTCATGCATGGGTGATACTAGGTAAAAATTTACCAAAACCTGCTTTTTTTTGTCCACACATAAAAAGAAACCTTCCAAGAGAATACTCGTGTTCTTTACAAAATTTAAATTAAAAAAAGAAAGAAGGGAAGGTATCATGCCTGTTTCTGTCCTTTCATATTAGAAGCGATCGTAGAAGACCTGCTTTGCTGCCTTCTTTTAGAAGCGAGAGTGCCAGGCCTTGGCGCCCAATGACATCGTGTGTAAAAAAGAAAGGAAGAAAGAAGGGAAGACTGTAGGCCTACTGGCACTTTAAGAAGACCTAATGTCATGCCTATTCGACTACTCTTTCTCCTACTGGGTTGGTACATAATTTTGGATTTCTATGACGACATCCAATATAGGACATGTCGATATTAACGAATATCGAAACATGCCTTCGTTGGTGCCTTCTTCGTAGAAGCAAGAGTGCCATGTGCATTCTTTGTAGAAGCACGAGTTTCAGGCCTTGGCATCCAATGACAATAGCCGTGTTCTTTTTGGCGCGTATATACAATTGTGGATACCTTCAAATTGCGATAACTCATGAACAGTAAGTCACACAATAGAACTCTAGGAAACTTTTTTATGGAGAATCACGTTCTCTTTCATTTTATATTTAAAAAAATTTATTTTTAAGGAGGTATTTTTATAAAAACTGGTAAGCGCCGATAAATGGCAAAAAAATCTCTTTTTTTATATAACTTCTAAATAATTATTTTTTTTTTTACAAAAGATTATAATTATTTGTAGAGCATGTGATTCTCCTTGAAAAAGACCCTTGGACTTTTTATCGTACGACTCACCGTTCTTAAGTTATCGCAATTTGAAGGTATCCACAATTGTATATACGCGTAAAAAAAAAACACGGCTAATATGTGTAAAAAAGAAAAGAAGAAAGATGGGAGGCAGTAGAGATACTGGCGCTCAAAGAAGGCCTAATATCATGTCTATTTGATAGCTCTATCTTCTACTGGAATAGAAGCTGTTGTTTGTATTAAATAGTAAAATATCAAGTTTAAACATGGTTTTGAAAAGTGCATTTTTCGGAAAATAACCCACATACTTTCTTTCAAAATATTTCTAATTTTAAAAAGAAGCTTCTTTCAACAAGAGATCAGATAAAAGACGTTGCGAAAAACCACAACCCCTTCAGAAGGAAGTAGATGCCTCCTGAAAGGAAGATACACTTTGCAGCTAAAGCGAAAAAAGAGTTCGAAGACAGTGCACTAAGTAAGAGATATTAAGTTATATTATGTTAAGTTATCGCCCAATGGTCAAAATTTGACCACAATTTTATAAAATAATTTTGGACAGTTTTAGTACTTTTTTGCTATTTGGTACAAAATAGAAAAGCTCGTTTATCATCCCAAGTACATCGACAAATGTGAAACAAAAAGAAAACAGAAAACATTTTTGTCTTTCTCTTTGTGCTGTATCCACTTTTCAGCTCTGTGTGACCGTGTATTTTGTTGTTGTTAATATTCAAAAATTTCTATTTATTTTTATCTCGTCAAAATAATAAAATAATTTTTACTTTGTGCACATCTACACACAAATGCCTTTCTAATGGGATATAATTTGAGGTCGTACTCCATTTCTAACATAGTAAAAAAAGATGGACAAGTTTTTGCCTTGCGTTTTAATTTATAGATTATTTTAAGTTATCGCCCAATGGTCAAAATTTGACCACAAATGTATAAAATAATGTTGGTACTTTTTGGGCAGTTTTAGTACTTTTTTGCTATTTGGTACAAAATAGAAAAGCTCGTTTATTATCCCTAGTACAATGACAAATGTGAAACGAAAAGAAAAGAGAAAACAAAAAACATGAAGTCAGTGTCAATCAGCTTTTTGTCTTTCTCTTTGTGCTGTATCCTCTTTGTGACCACGTATTTTGACATTTAATTTAATTTAACCTGGCTTCAAGGCAAAATAATGAAATAATTTTAACTTTGTGTACATGTACACTCAAATACCTTTCTAATGGTGTATAATTCAAAGTCGTGCTCTTCTTCTAACATAGTAAAAAAGGTAGGACAAATTTTTGTCTTGCGTATTAATGTGAAGAAGATTATCAATAAGTTTAAGCCAAACAGCCCATATTACTAACAACATGCATTGATAAACTAGTCTGCTGAAAAGTCGAATTTTCAACCAATTAGAGAAGTAGTTTTATATACCTACGAATTAGATAGTTAAAATGGAATAAGTCTCGCACTACGTAAACCAGCAACGGAAGTCTAGCGAAAAAATAACACAAGGCAATAGCCAAGAATTTAAAAAGAAATTTTAAGATCTCAAAATGCTGAAAATTACCTTAAGAAAGTCCCAAAACAAAATTAAGAGGACCACAAATTCGGACATTATATTTTATACCGCGATGTAAAATTATGCCAAAAAAAAGTATTAGACTGATGCAAAGTATAAATAAAATTTTTGGAAATTCCACGGTTAAGTACATCCAAAAATCTGAAAGAGGGTGTCAAAAAAGTGAGCTTTTTAAAAATTTTTTGTTGAAGGTCATTTAGAGATCCCGCAACGCACAGTGGTTCGAAAGGTCAATCTAGATGGAATAAAGTCAATTTTCTAGTTTTTCAAAAGCATGAAACTTTTTTACTAGTTGATTGAGAATTGACCACAGTTCATAACGGTATATTGTTTGTTTACATTTACGCATTATTTTTTTTGCTATATTGATCGAAACATGAGCAATTGCATCAATGCAGTTATTATAAGACTACAGTCTATTTTTAGCAGTATCTTTGAAGAGTTCGTGTGAGTGAACTAGAAAACTTTTTTAAATTATTGTTTTTTTCCTGAATTAAATCAGGTATGAATTAATTTTACTGTAAATATGTGTTCAATTAAAATATTTTTTGGGGAGAAAAAATTAATGTAAAAAGTGTATTATTTTTGTACGCCTTTTTTGTGTTGCCCAAAGTTTAGTTAAACTTTTAACTACCCATATTGATCGATATTGCAAAACTGTTTATGTTTCTCTTATCTATGAATTGTCATGTAAATAATGAAGAAACAATTAGCTGCCCCTAGGTGCCCCTTCAATTTTTATTGCATTTTTAGGTTACACACCTATTACACGGAAATAGCTTTATAATAAGTAATTTAACAAGAAGCGAGGAAAGAAGATATTTGAAAATTATTCAGGTAGATTGTAATTGTTTGTGTGAACCATCTGATGCTTTGTTATAATGATGATTAGGTAAATTAAAATAATTTTTTAATTTTAAAATTTTTTTTTTCACTAAACTTCAAATCAGTGAAAAAACAAAGAAGACATGTGCCACGCCCACTTGACGTACACCCTTCATTTTGATGTAAAGTACTGTTTCCATAATAAGGTAAAACCCTAAAAAATCGGTTCTCTACCTAATACCATGTAGAAGTTGCGCCACGCCCACTTGACGTATACCGTCCATTTTTATTGTGAAGTACCCTTTCTATAATATATTTCATTGCTGAAAATTTCAGGCTTCTAGCTGCTTCCAAACAGGAGTTATGACTTTATTCCATCTAGATTAGCCTTTCGGACCACTGTGCAACGTTGAGTTATGCAAAATTTCGGTTTGATGCGGTTTTTATTTTATTTTATTTCGATCTCGAAAATGCTCGGAATAAGTCGGGCGATACATTTAATTGTCTGTCTTGAATCAAGGTATAAAACAAATAATATCTGGAACCTAAACACACCCAGAAAACAGTATCCTAGCTAAAATACCTACAAAAAACGCATTTTCGAAATCTCTTCTTTTTGGATAAGACTTGCTGTTCAAAAGTTATCATAAAATCACTCAAGAAACAATTTTCTAGAACATTTTAATCCCTTATATTATCCTGTTCTGGTGGGTGACCCACTTAAAAAAAAAAAACATTATAATGGTTCAAAGTGTTCTGCAAAAATATTTTACGGAAAATTTCATGAGCGCGATTAGTGCCTAAAACTTAAGAATAATGCGAAAAAATGTAATAAAAGAAACTTATAATGGAAACGACGAGAAGGTTCGTTTATACTATAGTACACGTACATTTATGAGACAACGTGAATTTTAACTCGCTTTTGTTAGAAAAATTGATAAGGTTCTACCAGATGCTTTGTCCGCTTTCATGTTGTATTGTTTGTTTTTCAGTGGCCTTTTGAGTGCAGTGGTTGTGGTTTTGATTAAGACAGAAATCAGAGGTCGAAGTAGATTATATGCATTTTTCCAAACCATAACGAATTTATTTTGAAAATTTAAAATGCAATATTATCAATATTTAAAATATTTTGGTGGCATTCGCTACTTTTTTCCCCCCAAAGAACATACCTAAGGTGCAGGTTATAAAAAATATATTACAGATAAACAAAAAACAGTACTTGAAGAATAATAAATTATGTCAGCTTGATATCTGTCAACATGGAAATAAAACTATCATTTTTAATTTTCAACTTAAGTGTAGAGAATTTGCGTTTTCCCCACACATTTATGATGATGATGATGAAAAGTTGGCAAACATCCTGAATGCTCTTAACATAAGCCTCACATTTATTTTAACATTCCTTGTGTAATCTACTTTAAGCTCCCTTGAGGGTAATTGTCAAATTTGCCAAAAGTTAAAATTGATGCCCCACGACATTGCTTCTTAGTATTGTGTATGTAAGTATGTATGTATATGTTTTATAACTGTAGAGACAGCAACACACCAAGAAAATTTATATGCTACACCCTCCTAATGATAGTGAAATGTGATAATAACATAGCAATACAGGCAAAACATCCAAGGCGTTTAGCTTTGCGCCCCCCCATTTCAAAAAGCTGCTTCTTCTCTCAAATGCGATAGAACGAGAAAGATAAAAAGCGTGAAAAAGTGAAAACATTAAAGAAAACTTTTTGACAAATTAGAAAAAATTGCCTAAGGGCACAAATGTAAGTATGAAAAAAAAAAAATCCATACTAAAGGTAAAGGAAACAAGATTTTTCTGGCTTTAATAGAGAAGAGCAGACAGTGCAGAAGCAATAGCAGCAGCAGATGCTCTTTAATGTATCCTTGAACTTGTAACATTTAAGGCTTTTCACAAAGTTCGACAAATTAATTCAATTATTAAACGTGTGGCTGTAGCTATGAGAAAGCTGTTATTAATTTCTTACATTGAGAATGTTGTAGGTAATGAAAACGTTTGATAGCCTAAAAATATGCAAATATTATGGCACATGTATTTCATTATTTGAATTAGAAAAGATGTGAAAGGACTGATGCTACTTTCTTCAAAATGTACGTGCGCTTGTTTTAATTGAAAATTTCATAATTATGTTTCATTTACAATAATAAAAGATAATGAATGTTTGTGAAGATTTACTCAGTTGTAAATATATATATTTTGAAGTTTTCTCTCATCAGTCCTTTGGCGTATAAGCAGATCATCAAGTTACATTTAAGCATTTTTATTTATAACCTGCTACAAATGTGACCTATAAATCGCATTTGTTACCCAAAAGTAAATAAAATTTACTTTTCATGCTCGTCATGTCACCACTGTAGTTTAATATTTGCAAGCAACAGCAAAATGTTCCAACAACTGGTAAAGTAATTTTTTTTCCAAAACCCCTAAAAGATGCAACGTCAATTTACATACATTGCAGCTTTGTTTTTTAATGCAAATTTTCATCGCATATTTTAGGGTTCCTTAAATTCTCTTGCAAACCGCAAATTTTCGACTGAATGCTGTACGTTTTTCTCATGTTTTCCAATTTTTCTTCAACAATTTTTTTAGTGACAAAAACAGAGATTTTAGGATGGTAGAATATTCTGCTTCTTGCCATATGCACATAAAAACGAGGGAGAAATATTCAATAAAAGCCAACAAAATAAAATAGGGTTAAGGAAAACTAAAAAATTTTAAAGATTCCTGCAGAAAGAATGCTTGTGTGGTAACTTTGACTGCTACTTCTTTAGTGATTTTATGTGCGCAACTGTCAGCATGTGTGCTATGTTACTGCCTTAAAAGATTTAGAATATCGATACCATAAGTCGCTGTAAAGAGAATTGCAAAATTTTTCCTGAAACAATTAAAATCTACACAAGTAACAAACAGGATATCAACGGATTGCGCAGACAACTAAAAAACACCCTTTAGTTAGTCCAAAATATGCTTCCGCTTTGGAGAATTTCAACAAACAGACATTCAGATATACAGAAAAATAAAAAATAACCAAAACCTTCACGGAAAAAGATGGCTTGGAAATCAAAATGTCCAGGACTTATAGTTTGACCTATCTTTAGTTTTTTATGAAGCCAAGTATATTTCTATGGACGATGAGCCAAGCCCATAAGCTTAAAACATAGTTGCTTTTACTAGATATTTTGTCTATTATTACTATTCAAAAACTTTTTTCAATGTCAAATACCGTACCGAAGTTTTTAAATTATTCTACATTTTGTATGGTATTTCCGGAGCTTTGTGATGAATCAATGAAAATTTTAAAGTCGAAAATTTTGTATGGCATTCCAATTATTTTGTATTCCGTGATAGACATGATAGACCAAAAGGCGTTTGAAAAAAATCATAAGCCAAGAAAACAATATGAATGCTGCCCGTCCTTTAAAGGTAAAATGCGCTCTAACGGTAACTTTAAAATTTTTTCTTGGTTGACTTCTTTTCGGATATGCCCATATACCAAAATTTGGTAATAATTAACAAATGATATAAGTACTTGATATAGAAGAATTTTATAAGCGGCATATTTGAGCAATTTTATTGGTTCAATCGCATATTTGTTAATAATTACCAAATATTAGTTTTAGTGCAACAAATGACTACTTTGAATCTAAAGATCGTTTGTTATTACTCGCACTAATCGTTTCATTAAATTGGAACTTTTTAAGGTCCAATTAAAGGAATATTAATATACAGCAAAATTTGTTTATTGTTGATAAATATTTTTTAGAAAGATAGGAAATAAACCATAGACCATAAAGGACAGATCATATACCAAGAAAACAATATGAATGGTGCCCCTCCTCTAAAGGTAAAATGCGCTCTAACGGCAACTTTAAAATTTTTTCTTGGTTGACTTTTTTTCGGATATGCCCAAATTTGGTAATAATTAACAAATGATATGCTTGATATAGATAGAATTTTATGAGTGGCATACTTGAGCAATTTTATTGGTTCAATCGTATATATGTTAATAATTACGAAATATTAGTTTTAGTGCAACAAATGACTACCTACTTGATTCTACAAATATATGTTTGAATCTAAAGATCGTTTGTTATTACTCGCATTAATCTTTTCATTAAAGGAATATTAATATATAGCAAAATTTGTTAATTGTTGATAAATATTTTTTAGAAAGATAGGAAAGGACAGATCATATATTATGGACCATAGACCACAAAGGACAGATCATAGATCATATATTGTAGACCATAGATCATAGATTGTTGACCATAGACCATAAATGACAGATCAAAGGCGTTACGACAGATCGTATATTAAGGCCCATAGACCATAACGGAAAGATCACAGACCATATATTATGTACCATAGACTGTAAGGAACAGATCATAGACCATGTATTATAGACTATAGACCAAAAAGGACAGATCATAGACCAAGGTCTTATTATGGACTATAGACCATAAAGGATAGATCATAGAATAAGGATTATAGACTAAATATAAAGGCAGGTCAAAGGTCATAGATTGTAGATCAGACCATAAAAGATAAATCAAAGACCGTATATTATTGACCATATACCACAAAGGACAGATCATAGACTAATGACCATAATAGACAGATCACAGACCATATGTTATGGACCAAGACCGTAGGCCATATTCTGTGGACTATTTCTTTACTATCAAGAAAGTGGTCAGCCTACCTTAACAGCACATAAAAGAAAGTACTTATTTTCTCATTTAGGAAATGCTAAATGTGTAAATACACAAAGTTAACAAAAGTCGAGAATATCAAATAAGAAAAAGTCCACTCCCCTCAGTCACTATATCCTAGCTTAAGCTAGTTGGTGGTGACCGCTTTTGAGGGCATTTAAGAAATGTTATTTCAAAATGCCGTAAATTTATTTCATTTTAACTTGAAACCAGTTAAAAATGTGTGAGACAACCAATACTACTACTAGCCAGTAGAAGAAAGAAAGCCGAAATATATGATACGAGCTAAAGTTGTACAGAGTACACAGAAAGGACATGCTAAGCAAAAGTGAATAAAACGAATAAAAAACAATTTACAAAGGAATTTGCTTTTGTCACATACAAAAGTGGAAGTCAAACAAATGAACAAACACATAGGATGTAGGATTTATTATTGGATTTTCGAGTTTTAATGCTTTTCGTATGTGTGGTTCCTTATATAGGATTTTACTCTCTGACCAGAAACAAAATAAGACTTTTTATTAGATTTGTTTGTGAATGAAATTTGCAAATTCATATGTGAACATGTTAAGGCATTTAATTGTTTTTGTAGGTCCTGCTGTTTTGTGGCTTTTTTTTTTTGCTCCACCACCCCCACCATGTCGAAATTGTTTTAAGATTTGCAGTAAATTAAAGTGCATGAAAACTACAAAGAGAAGTTAAGTAATTTCTTTTTGAAAACAAATGCAACTGCAGCGGTTTATTTTAAGGATGCTAAGAAATTAAAGCATAATATTAAAATGAGGAAAAGCTCTACCGAAAGTTTGGTGTCATAAAAAAAAGAGCTACGGGTAACAGCGTCCTTTAAGTTAAGAGCGAAAGCATCTGCAATGGGTCATAGCTTGAAAGAAAGTATGGGATTGGAAAAGTTGAAACTTAAAGTTTAAAGGTCAAGATTATAGCTATGTATATGATGCAATTGACAAACATTATTTACACTATTTCTTGGAAATGTACCATATGCCTCAAAACAGCGGCTTCTGCACTTTGAAACAAGTGTCTCTCAAAATCCTGATCTGATGAATTAAATGTAAAAGTCGAGTTATTTGGCAAAAAATTTATGGGAAAATAAACTTTATACATTTTTGAATGATCGTTAACGCTGAACTGAAGCTGGTTTTTTCCGCAATCTGAATAAAGTTATCCACTTACTCTGTTTTGTCAATCTGAATAAAGTTATCCACTTACTCTGTTTTGTCAGTACTTTTGATCAAGTGTGTCAGCGTATAATAAAAGTAAGCTAATTTTGGCTTGCCTACAGCAACCACAATATTTGAATATTTTAAAAATTTTTTGGAACTACAACACACATGAAAAATTGTTTTATTTGTGTTTCTTTTTCCACGCAATCAACCAAAAATAACTACAACGACTGATGATCCACTACTTCGCATCAACTTTAAGTTTGATTCTTGTGGGTATACAAAAAAAAAAAAAAAAAATTCATGGGTGTTGCAATTCCGAGAAATTTTGAAAATTTTTTGTTTGTTGTACACTGACTGCACTTGGCTCAGTGATTTTGATATGCGTACACTCTTGCTTTTGCTAGCACTGAAAACAATGTGATGCTTTTATTATATTGGCAGTCGTTAAGTCACCCTTAGTACTAAAACATGAAGCTACTGCTAATCTTACGAGAATCGCTCTTCATTTTATCTGTCTGAGGTCTAATCTGAGCGACAACTATTTTATTTTTTTTTTTTAGAACATAGAGTAATTTTCTTAGCAAATCATTACATTGCAAAATAATAGATTTCTATGACAAGAGCTTTTGGTAAATCCCTTAAATCAAATGAAATGGTGTTACAATGTAGTACCTTGTCGTCGTCAGAAAACTGACAGCAAAACATTAAAAGAGAAATGAAAGATACACGTTTTGTGTTACATTTGGAAAATTACACTTTTCTTTGTAGCCAAGAATAATAAAAAGAAATAAAATAAAATCAGTGAAAAAAAGGGAAAAATCGTAAAAGAACTCAATTGAAAACTTTGCACTTTCTCAGAAGGTATCAAGCAAAATAGCAAAAAATAGCAAAAAAAAGCCAACAAAAACTATTTCAAAATGAAGAATTCTTGTGCTTGGCTCAAGAATAAAAGGCTACACAAAACAGCGTATCTTTTCGGTAAGAGCTTTTCATAAGTACAATTTCAAGCTTAAAGTTTTACTTGGCACATTGCTATGTTGCAAAAAAAGTGAATATTGTTGCAAGCACAAAGGACAAAAAAACTAAAACATAACAGTAGGAAACTGCAAAGGACAACGGTAAGAAAAAAACAAAAAAAAAAGGGACTAAATGTGCACTTAAGTGCAAAGCAATCGTTGGAAAATTGCAGAAAATAAACAATTTTTACTATTTCTTTCCATTTAGCGAGAAAAAAATCCAATTTTGAAAGCTCTTTTTCTTACTACTACAACTTGTATTCTACTTACTGTCAGTCAAATTGTCAACTGTCATTTTTTATTTTAGATTTGAAGCATTTTATGACAAAGCGTTTCAGTTTACCAAGGGCAAGCAAACTACTTAGGTATTTAAGTCGCCAAAAGAAATATAGAGCGAAGATTTCTTTGTGCCAATAAAATATTTAATTACAAATTAAGTCTTTAGTACATTTTCCAAAATTGTTGCATTTATTCCATTTACACCGCAAATTAATAAAATCAAATGAAAATGCTTTTGAATCAAAACTGTTTTTCCAAATAAAGCAGAGCCGTTGTGGCAATGGTGCTCACTCAAATCGCATTAAAATAAGATTTACCAAATTTAAATTTTGTCACATATCCCCTTTTAAAAATGACCGATTTAATTGTTTCGTCCACAGTTCCGTACGACCTTCGCCACTTATTTCTGAAATCTTGTAAATTTTTTTGCAGTATTTTTACTATTCCGAAGCTCTGATTTCAACAGAGCCCAATGTCTCTCAATAGATCAAAGCTCTGGGCAGTTAGGTGGATTCGCATTTTTGGGAACAAAATTTACATTATTGTTATTGTACCATTCTATGGTGGCTCTAGAGTAGTGAGAAGTTGCTAAATCAGGCCAGAATATTACAGTACCCTCGTGCCTACGAATTATGGCAAAAGACGCTCTTCAAGGCATTAATTTGTATATAAATACGCGTGACAAAAATTTGTCCTACTTTTTTTACTATGTTAGAAATGGAGCACGACTTTGAATTATACACCATTAGAAAGGTATTAGCGTGCAAATGTGCACAAAGTTAAAATTATTTTAATATTTTGCCACTAAGCCAGGTAAAATTAAATGCCAATTTTTCAATACTAACAACGACAAAAGACGCGGTCATACAAAGTAGAAAAGCGGATACAGCACAAAGAGATAAAATACAAAACGCTGACTACCACTGACTTAATATTTTTATGTTTTCTTGAACAAAAAGTACCAAAATTATTTAAAATTTTTGGTCAAGTTTTGACCACTGGGCGAGTCTAGTAAATTCAAATTAATTGTGTATTATGTTACAAGAAACTGCTTCTCAAACCGCAGCTGCATATGGCCTTCCAAACAATATGCTGCTTGGGAAATTTTCTTATTTTTGTCATTTTAAATTTGTTCTGTACCTGTCCCTTCTCCAAACAGGTATAAAATTCGTGTCCTGGCAGCTGTTTGAAATTACCTTAACATATGTTTCATCGTCCATCATGCAGCAGTCAAATTTAGTCAGGTTCATATAACTTTCTAGCTCGCTTTTGAGCCTCCAACTGCTTTTGATCGGAACTATCTGGTACTTTTTGAACTCTGCTTAATTTTTTCTATGGTTTTTGTATAAAAGATTTTGAAGTACCTGCCCTAGCAGTCATATTTCGTACTGAATGAAGTGTTGGGATTCTGCTTAAAAATGCGCTTCTGATTTTTCAACAACTGTGGGTCTATACTGGCTTTTCTACCTGTACCCTTTTTTCGCACAAAAGTCAACTTTTTCTATAATTCAAAAGAGCCCTTTGGACAGCGATTTTTGATGCACCTGTTTTTTAAACTATGACTGAATATTTTAATTCTGGTTTTTTCAGGTAAGTGTGCAACATGAGTTCCGCTTTTTTCTTGATTGCTAGACATCTTTATCGTTTGAAGTGTTTTAATCGTCACGTTATATAGAAAAAAAATAGCACCCATATTTCGACCTGCACGATCATCAGGTAAATCATAATATTAAGAAACAAAAGTATCAATTTTTTCTGGGACAGTCCTTATTTATAAACAGAACCTAATACTATTGATTTGAGTGAAAATTCTTTCGAATCAAATGAAATATCTTTTGACTTTATAAAATTTATCATACTTCTAAATCAGAAATTGTCTTTTTTGTTTTTTTTTTTTAGGTTAGGATATCTGAAAAACCATATGAGATAGATCAATTCTGAGGCCGGATTGAAATTCAGCATCGCTGAACGCCATATCTCTGAAAATTTTGTTATCTGCACTTTAAAGGAGAGATTACTGCGATTACAGATCTGATAGAGAAAAATGGTTGGCAGTTTCGGAATCAGCGATTCTAAATTAGTTAAAAAACTTGATTGGACAGAATTTTGTGTTGCACCAGTGTTAGGAATTGTATAAAAATGTTCTAATGTTTATTGAAGTATTGTTTGGAGTAACGGAAAAAGGTACCCTGGCAAAAAATTTCGACGCGATTGGTGAAAGCCGATCTAAAACTTGGTGCACTTTCACGCAGAATTTGTCATATACTAAAATACAAATTGAGATATAATACGAAGAAGATTAAAAATGTTAAAAAGCAATTTGGGCGAAAAATAAAAAAAATCTTCGCAAACTCATTTCATCCACAAAACTTTCACAGAAAACTAACAAACAATCGTATGCAAAGTGGTAATTTTTTCCCCATTTTTTATTTGCATTTCTTTGTAGAGAGCAACATTGCAAAAACCGCTAACAAAGCATTTTAAGCCATTACTTATATGTATGTACATATAACTATACACGTTTATACTATGTTCATCATTTTGCAGCTTATAAGAATCTATGTATGTACATTTTAAGAGAATCCACAAATTTAAAGTTATTTTTGGTACTTCGACGTTAAGTTGATCTACAAAACTAAAGTCGATAAATTTCTACTAAGAAACCATAAACGAAATACAGAGAATGAAAACAAAAAAAAAAAAGGAAATCAGTACAAAAAATTGCAAAATAAAATATACGAAAATACTTTAAAATAAATTGACAAAAACCAAGTTTTCAAAGTTCAAAGTTGCCACGTTGCTGTCTTTGCTGCAGTGCTAGAGGAAATGCATTTTCTTTTATTTAGTGCTTTTTGCTCTTAGACAAAAATTGTTTTGCGAATGAACAACCGCCTCTTTGTTAAGTTTTCTCATCCCCGCTTCTCTAAGATTTTTGTTATTTACTTTTGCTTCGTCAATTTATTGCATCTCGCTGCAACATTTGCAACATCCCGTCTACAAAGTTTGTACTCATGTCTCATGTTGTTACATGACAACAAATTGTTCTACGTTTTCTTTGCTTTGCTCTTATGGTTGCTGCGAACTCCCACTTTTACGTAGAACCATCACTAGAAAAATTTACTACCAACACTGGTTGGTTATGCTAACTAGAGAGAAATTGCATTGCACTGAGGAATTTCATGCTGTAGGTTTCATTTCAATCGCACAGTTTTTATTGTGGCAATAGAAATATTTCAAGTGTCAACTTTTTGAAAAGCTCGGTCAAGTTGATAGACTGCAGAAATTGCAATTTTGTACAACTTCTTAACAAAAAATTACGCACAGTACTAAAAACTAACAAAAAGTATAGCATACTTTTAGAGTGGATTAATTTTCATTCAAAAATAGCGTATCAAGCGCTGTTAAAGCAGTACAACTACAATTTAACACCACAAGCTTAGCAAATTGCTGAGCCTTTAAATCCAAGTCATTAGAAACCGACACCTCAGCAATTTGATGCTATATTTCAATTTAAAAACAGCCCCTAAAAGTATGCCTGCTCCAAAGTTTTTTTTTTCTCTTAAAATGTATGTCAAAAATGTTGTACTCACCTTACTGCCACGTTCATTAAAAATAATTTCTACATCCAAAATGGTGCCAAATTGCTGTAGGCGCGCCAACATATTAACAGCAAAATCACACATAAAGTTGTCAACACAAAAACAAAAATGTGTTAAATGGAGAGTGAAAATGAAAGAAAGAAAAGAAAACATGTAAATATTAAATTTTTTTTTTTTATCATCTAAACAAAAAATCTCATTAAACTCACCCCAAACATGTTGCGCAAATCGGGATCACGAAATCTGAACGGAATATTTGAGACGTGCAAACGCTTTGGCTGATTCTTGCTATCGATGAGACCCTGCTGATGTTGGACTAGAGCGTGCGACGTGAGACTCGTAGCGACCGGCGCAGACTGCACGGCGGATGTCATAATACCGCTGGCAGCAGCATTCAGACAAGCAATCACCTGTGATGTAGTCTGTGAGCCAACGGTACTGGAGTTGCCGACAGGAACTAAAGCGCCACTACCAACTAACGGTACAAGAGCATTGTCATTGCTTGCGGCGGTGACAGCATTTGGCGCGGAAATAACTGCAGGTAAATGACCGACGGATGTTGTGATGCTTGTCGCAGCCAATGCTCCGGTGGCAGCTGATGTAGCAGTTACATTGCATGCGGCAATACCGGCTGCACCAATGTTCAACGGTGAACTAACTATTGCACCACCCTGTTGCTGTTGCTGCTGCTGTTGACTAATGTTAATCAATTGCTGCTGTGTTGGTGTTAGCATATCGTTGACCGAAATTGCTGTTGCTGCTGATGTTGCTGTTCCAGCCGTTGCTTGTGATGTGTTGTTGTTGTTGCTGTTGGTTGCATCTAAAGCATTACCGCCTACGATTGTACTGCCATTGACTGTTGCTGCTACTGATTGACTTTGGCTTGTGTTAATATTAAGATTGTTGTTGTTGTTGTTACTGTTACTGATGGCGGTCATTGTGGCAGAAGTTACCGCATTTGTGGTTATAGACCCGCCACCGCCAGCAGTACCGCCGCCTGCGGTGGTTGAGCTGATGCTGCTGGCATTACTGGATTGTTGCTGCTGTTGTTGACCAGCGGTATCCGGTTCGATTTTAATCAATACTGAGGACTGTGGAGAGAGAAGAGAAAAAGAAATGAGAATTCAATTAATTTTGTTGGCGCACAAGTTGAAACGTAGTTGATGATATTTGTTTAAAAATCATATTTTTTTTTATAGCATCCTAAAAATATGCAACAATTTTTTCAAGTTTTTGTATTAAACTTTTAAATGATTGTAATACAGATATCAAAAACAAAGTGAAGCATGGTTTTTGGAGGCATTTTATAGGTAAATGCTAATCAAACTTTTAGTCTTTACAAAAAACTGCACTTTATAGTCTTAAATCTCCAAAAAATTTTATGGCATTTATATTCTTATTGAAGATATTTACTTTAAAATTTATTTAATCAATACGAAGGACTTCGAGAAGAGAAGACAAAAATCATATGAAATGAGAAATCTTTTCTTATTTTGTGGCTTAAATTAAAATTCATATTTTTCAAATCATCCTAAAGATATGCAACAATTTTTGCAAGTTTTTGTATGAAACTTTTAAATGGCTTTAATACAGAAATCAAAAACAAAGTGAAGCATAGTTTTTGGCGGCGTTTTATGGGTGAATGGTAACCAAACTCATAATTTAATGAAAATAAAAGTTAATTTTTTACATAAAACTGTACTTTCTTATCTTAAGTCTCCCAAAAGTTTGATAGCATTTATATTCTTATTGAATGTATTTACTTAATAATTTATTTTCATCACTTTTCTGTACACATTCAATCGAAGGATTAAAGAAGAAAATGTCAAAATAAACGTTGACATTCAATCGCACTTAATGACAAGCGAATGATCCTTCAAAAGAAAGAATGTAGATAACACAAAAACAACAGACCGACAGACAGACAAATGGATGAACTCTTAGAGAGCAAGGACGACGAAATGTAGTGAAAAATTGTCGAAACACACACATACAAAAACACAAACAAAAGTTAAAGATAAAACACAAAAGTTTAAATGTGGGAATGTGCGAATGTGCAACTGATTGCGAGTGTGTGAAAGTGTTGGTAAAATGTTGAGTGCTGATTTTGATTGTTTCATGGCAATCGGAAAGAGCACACACAACCATAACATAAGAGACATACAGTGGAGTGTAGGGACCAATATCGTCACAATAGTAGAACATAAAAAAATGCTCATTATATTTTTAAAAATCACAAGGTAACGACGACGACACACACAACATTTAAACATGAAAAAATTTCAACTACTGTTTTATGACTATATGACGGAATAATGGACAATTACCTTATCCGCAAAATAAATAACGTACAGCGAAAAAAACTGCAACGATTGCAATTGTGATAGCAATAAATACAAAAAGAGAGAAAAAAAAAAAGGTTGGGCAACAAAAGACAACATTAAAATGACAAGAGCATAATGGTGGAACGGCAACAACATGTTGGTTGCTTGGCTGCTCTAAAGGAAACACTGAAGGACGACGTACAAAGAAGCCGTGAGCGCAAAATTGCGGATGTGATATTAAAATTTATACACATGAGAATGAATGCGATGCGGCAGCGGCAACAACATCCATCGATAACTCGACAGCCAGTGCAGTAACACACACAATCGGCAGGATGCGTTGAATTTTTATTAAAATTGACAACTCACACGCTTGAGTTGACAATGATGACGATGATGATGATGATGATGACGAGTAGAGCAAAAATACACAAAATGAAAAATAGAGAGAAAAAAAGGAAAAATATTAAAAAATTAATGCGACGGGAAGCGGCTCGCGACATGATTGGGGTGAAAATTTAAGTTAAAAATGTCACTGCATGGCAACGCAAATTGTGCAATAAAAATGCACATTTTAATATTAAAAATTAAAAATGTTTTTGGAAAAAAAAGTCATACAAAAGTTGCATATTTGTTAAGCCTTTATTTAAAAATGTAATTAATGGCAAGTACTTTTTTAAATTTTTTGTTTTTGCTGATGTTGCGGATGGCAGGAGTTTGAGATTTATATTTTATGGTATGGTTTATATTGAAGTTTGTTTTTTAGTAATGAGAAAAGAGTATGCAAAAGCGTACTATGTAGGCACTTAAGCTTATTTTTCTCAAAAAAGTTTAAATTGTTCAAGGCATATTCATATTCAACGTAAAACTTCATATTTTTAACGGTATCCTTTTAGGTTACTTGTCCTCATATGTGGACATGAGCTTTCATATTCAAACGATTGAGATTTTTTTGTTTTTTCTTATTTCTCCCGAATATTGGCGCAATGGAAAGAGTAAGTATTCTTCCTCAATGCTTGCATTTATAAATGTGGGAGGCATCGACGAAGTTCCACGCAAACTTTTTAACCATTGATTTTGATGCAATATTACTCGAAAACGACTACTACTCCTGAAAACAAGGATTAATATGCCATTATAATGGGCAAATTTTAAAAAGGGCGTGAACTGCCCACAAAAAAAAATAGTACACTATATCACAGAGAGAAAAAAATGTTCTAAAATCTAGCTCAAATCGTTCTTAATTTAAATATTCAGAATTAAGCAAAATATAGCATAAGATCATCCCAAAATACGCCCAACTTGTTCGCACTTCAAGCTCAAATTTGGGCATAATATAAATTTTCATAATTAAGACCAATTGTACTCAATGCATGCCATTTTGTACTTGTTTATCAAAAAAAATAAATAAGCCCATTTTTTGCTTAATTCAAGCCCTTTTGTGATTGTTTATCAAAAAATAAATTTTCATTTGTGTTTATTCTATGTGTTTATGATTCTCAATATGACTATGTCATCTACTGCTTAAATAATTCCTGCGCGACAGCTGAATTGGGTATTTATAATAGAGTAAATACTCCAGACATCCCATAATGGGATATTACGATGCACTGAGGTGTCTTTGGACATTTTGGTACATTGATTTTGGCAAATGAAATGATATTTCTTGAATTTGGCAAAAATGGTCATATTCATATTTTGATATATAAGAAATTATTAAGAAAAAATGGGAATATTTTTTTTTTTTTATAAAAAAGTACAAAAGAGCTGAAATTAAGCACAAATGCGTTTGATAAATTTTTGTCGAAAATCCCAAATTGAATTGAATTGAGCTCAAATGGGCATATTAATTTTTTTGATAAACAAGCACATTATTACTTGATATCAAACACGGTAAATGGTATATCTCGCAAACTTTATAAGATATTTTGATGAAAATCGCTACATGCATGTCGACCAACAAATATACGGCGGGATCTAAAAAGTGTCATGTCTACTTTTCATCTGTGAACATTTTTTGTTAAATATATCTCAAAAATGGCTGCAACGATTTTGATGAGAGCTTAGAAAGCAACGAATTGCACCACATAAAAAAGCTGTTAGTTAAAAACAGCTACACGAAATGATTATGTATATTGTATATCGAGCAGGTATATATCGGTCTCTAGGTACTACATTTTATCGGTCACTCACGGGGAAACTAGTAATACTGAGATAAGCTATGGGCTTTTGTGGGACTTCATATTTCAAACATTACTGGACGAAGATTTGAAAGTAAATGTTAATTTTTTAGCAGAATGATTAATTATTTTTTGGATACGATTTGATTTTGATTTTAAGATTATCTTCAGACAGTAATTATGTTTCATTTTTTATTTTCATTCTTTCATTTTACACTGTATATGGGGTATTCCACGAAAGGCTAACACTTGAAAGAATTTATTTTGATAATTTCTAAGAGATCTTTTATTAAAATTTATCGAATACGAATTTTTTAAATTGAATAAAATTAACAAAGATATGATTTTTTTAAGTTTTTTATTTTGGAAAAGCACTTTCTTTTGCAAGGCATTTTTCTCAGTAAATATTTGTTATATGAAAAAAATTTCTGTAATACGAAATGTAGATAGCTACGTGAGTTTTTTAAATGTGTGAAAGAAAGATGTTTTCAGTTAAAATGTATTTCAATTGTACTAAAAAATAACCTTTGCGTTTTTGAGCGACATTGCCTATTATGATATTGTCATCGATGAATCATCATGAAAATAATACGAACATAGCGCTCTAAATGAAATTTCCCGACATGATTTTTTTATCGATGAGTCATAATGAAAATGTCAGGAAGTTATCATACTCTGTCATTTAAATGGCAATGAACTTTTGAAATGCACCGAATTATTGGTATTGTCTGTTAAAAGTCGCTATCATGTTGACGGTAGCAAACTAACGACGAGTAAGAGTCATGGATACGGCAGACTGTTTATTATGTGTCATGTGAATTCATAGAAATAGAAAAAAAAAAAATTTATATAATTATATAATTATTGTTGGGTCGGAGTCTTTCCGTGGCCTTTGATTACTTTCAATTTAATCTGAAGAAGAACTGATGAGATTGACAAAGACTTAGTGGGTGAGCATAGCGAAAGGCAGGTGGTAAAAACCACGATGCAAAAAAAATAAATAAATAAAAAACAAAAATAAAACCTGCAAGTAAGAGGTTCTTTTTATGCGTCGTCTAATACAATTTTCTTCTTATTATGCTAACGCTGTTGCGACAAATTCAATAATGAAAACTCGATGAAATTTTCCTTTACTAGTCACCCTGAAGTGTACGCATTGGTGAGTTATTACACAGATATTTTCTGCTATGAGTCGGTAGCACACTCACGACTCAATGACATTATCGTCATTGTCATAAGTGAATTTTGGGACATTTGTTTGAAAAGTTTATGCATGAAGTCGAACAAATGTCTCCGTTTGGCACCTATGATTTTAAATTTTCGCTATTTGAATTGACATGACAACGCGACTGGACTTTTAACGTAAGTTCTATATTTAATTCCATTCAAACATACGTACAAAATTTTAAGAAATACTTTTCTATATTTTGCATTATAACCATTTGTTCCACATAATAAGTATTTCCTGATAAAAATGGATCAAGAAAAGTCTTTTTTCAGATAATAAACTGTTAAAAAATCGTATCTCTGTTAATTTTGTTCAAATTGAGAAATAACAAAATAAGTCTTCGATAATTTTAATCAGAAATCATTAAAAAATTATAACAACATAATCCACTTTTATTAAAATGTAAAACATTCGTGGAATACCCCATATACAAACAATATTTTCTAATTCTATGAGTCCCATCGTTGCAAAAAAAAAAATTCCATAAAATTTGATACTCTTGCAATTATTTTTTTCCCAGACAAATCAAATTCTCATTTAATCATTTCCAAGTAAACTTAATTAGTGCTTTGCCAAAGCAAATAGCACAACCCACAAAGAACAAAAAACCCTACAGATGACGAAAGTCAAAACCATGCAAACAACACAAAGAATGCAGAGAATGTTAATGGTTAATGGAAAAATATCGGAAAACATTGCAAGAAAGAATTCTCGTGAAAAGTGAAAATATTTCAAAACAAAAAAAGAAAGCAGCCAGACAAGAATGTATGTTGATTTCAAGAAGAGAGATGAACACATGGGGAGTAATTTTTCAAGAAAATCACATGGGAGCAAAAAAAAAACTGCTTTGACATTCGAGGTGACGACACACGAAGTAATGAAGTATAAAGCAAATACAAATCAACGGAAACAAAAGAAAAGAGTGTGAAGAAAAATGGGGAACTAACGCCCCATTTAACGCCCACCTTACGCACAAATTGACACAGAAGAAAATTACAGGCGTACAAAAAAAAAAAAAAAACGCCATAAAACATTAAAAGATGTTGCAACTGAAATGGAAAAAACAAATACACGTGACACATACATAAAAACGAATTATAAAAGACAAACATGTGTTGTTCTTGTCAAAAGGTGGCAACGTCAAACAAATACCAAGGGGCACAAAAACTCCTGTAACATGTAATTGTATATTCAAAACATGTTGGTAGCGTTCGTTGGCTCGTAGGCATATGTGAGTGCATACAAACACAACCAGAGTGTATAAAAATATTAGTTCTTAGGCAGAGGATATGCGTGCGATTCGCATCGAATATGAAGCACTAATGGCCTTTTTCCGCAGTGAAGGTGTTATATTAGAATGACGGTATTTCTTAAGCGATCGATATATATATGGGCCATTCCATCAATTGGCGACATGGTTTTGTACCCGTGGTTCTCCGATTTTGACCAAACTATAGAATATCATAATATAGACCAGAAGAAGAATATCCGTCAACTTTTTAGTGGTCAAAGTTGCTCCACTGTTTTTTGGCGCGCAATTCAAATTTCGATCAAACGAAAAAATTACTATTTCTTTTATTTTTTAACGACCTGAAAATTGAGTGCAAGAAATTTCGAAGTTATACAATTCTATGTAAAAAAATCACAGCTTTCCGATAAAAATATTTTCAAAATCCAAAAAAATTTTCAAAATCCAAAAAAACCATTTTTTTTCTAAAAAACCAGTTTTTTGTGCTTTTCCCCAACTTTTTTTCAAAATTAACTTTTCCATTCGATTCCTCGTTCAATTTTACATAAGAATCAGTGTTCAGAAATATGGGACTCTGATCCCATGAACAGCAAAAAAAAATCCAAAGTTATCGCTATACGGCGCAGTCTGTTCGCTTAGAAGGTTGTGTGCAGGAGGCAAATAACACCATGCAACAACAAATGGGTAAACATTTTTTCCCCAGGGAATGCCATTATTCATTTTATATGTAAAATGGGCTGCTGATTCCGAAAATTGCATTATTTTTTTTTTATTTCGTGTCGTTTTTGAGATATCGGTCATTTTCGGTTTTCGGACCAAAAAAAAAGAGATAGGTCCATTTAAATACAAATATCTCAAGAACTAATATTTGTGTTCAAACGTATTATATCTCATATTAAAGATAATTAAATTACCTCCAAATGATATTCACATTACTTTTTGGTTGGTTTGTTAGTTTCGGCGAAATAAATTGATTTCTAAAAAAAAACATTTTTTTTTTTTTCGAAAAATTAACAAAAAATCAAAATCAACTGCAGATTTATACAAGAAGAAATCACTTTTTTATAATTTTTCTTTCTTTTGTATCATAGACTATAAATTTGTAAAGAAAATAAGATACCATTTAAAAAAATCGATGGAAAAATGCAAAAGTTGTATACAATTCATTGAAAAGTTACCAAAATGCGTTTTTCCGTATTTTTTTCGTTTTTATGTAATAAACTGTTCGATAATATGAAACTTTTTGTAAAACACATGAGAAAATCCAAAAAATTCTTAAAGTAGGCGTTAAAATAAAATACCCGTGTCTCGTCGTTTTTCTCCAGCACATCAGATTTTTTTTTTAATCGATTCTTGAAGTTTTTTAATCCACTGTACATGAAAAATACAAAAATAGCGCATTTTTGTGTTAAATCGATGAATTTAACTATATGATCCTTACATTTGAGGTGTATTATGTGTTCAGTAAACTTATGCAGGATATTACGAGGAATATTTTTGTAGAAAATTTTAACCCTCTAAGACCCTTACATGTGGGTCATTTTGACCCCCTCACATTTTGGTCAAAATGACCCACATGTAAGGGTCTTAGAGGGTTAAAATTTTCTACAAAAATATTCCTCGTAATATCCTGCATAAGTTTACTGAACACATAATACACCTCAAATGTAAGGATCATATAGTTAAATTCATCGATTTAACACAAAAATGCGCTATTTTTGTATTTTTTATGTACAGTGGATTAAAAAACTTCAAGAATCGATTAAAAAGAAATCTGATGTGCTGGAGAAAAACGACGAGACACGGGTATTTTATTTTAACGCCTACTTTAAGAATTTTTTGGATTTTCTCATGTGTTTTACAAAAAGTTTCATATTATCGAACAGTTTATTACATAAAAACGAAAAAAATACGGAAAAACGCATTTTGGTAACTTTTCAATGAATTGTATACAACTTTTGCATTTTTCCATCGATTTTTTTAAATGGTATCTTATTTTATTTACAAATATATAGTCTATGATTCAAAAGAAAGAAAAATTATAAAAAAGTTATTTCTTCTTGTATAAATCTGCAGTTGATTTTGATTTTTTGTTAATTTTTTCGAAAAAAAAAATGTTTTTTTTTAGAAATCAATTTATTTCGCCGAAACTAACAAACCAACTAAAAAGTAATGTGAATATCATTTGGAGGTAATTTAATTATCTTTAATATGAGATATAATACGTTTGAACACAAATATTGGTTATTGAGATATTTGTATTTAAAAGGACCTATCTCTTTTTTTTGGTCCGAAAACCGAAAATGACCGATATCTCAAAAACGACACGAAATAAAAAAAAAAAATAATGCAATTTTCGGAATCAGCAGCCTATTTTACATATAAAATGAATAATGGCATTCCCCGGGGAAAAAATGTTTACCCATTTGTTGCATAGTGTTATTTGCCTCCTGCACACAACCTTCTAAGCGAACAGACTGCGCCGTATAGCGATAACTTTGGATTTTTTTTTGCTGTTCATGGGATCAGAGTCCCATATTTCTGAACACTGATTCTTATGTAAAATTGAACGAGGAATCGAATGAAAAAGTCAATTTTGAAAAAAAAATGGGGGAAAAGCACAAAAAACTGGTTTTTTGGAAAAAAAATGGTTTTTTTGGATTTTGAAAATTTTTTTGGATTTTGAAAATATTTTTATCGGAAAGCTGAGATTTTTTTACATAGAATTGTATAACTTCAAAATTTCTTGCGCTCAATTTTCAGGTCGTTAAAAAATAAAAGAAATAGTCATTTTTTCGTTTGATCGAAATTTGAATTGCGCGCCAAAAAACAGTGGAGCAACTTTGACCACTAAAAAGGTGACGGATATTCTTCTTCTGGTCTATATTATGGTATTCTATAGTTTGGTCAAAATCGGAGAACCACGGGTACAAAACCATGTCGCCAATTGATGGAATGGCCCATATATATATATATTTTTTTTTGATATTTACTGAGATAGCAGAAGTTACTTGGAACGTATGGCATTCTTAACAATTCTCTGATCTATTGACGTCGAAGTCTTAGATTAAGTTCTTAATTTTGCCGCAAAAGGAATTTGAAAAAACTTTAACGAAGAATTTAGATGATCTCAATTGCCCTGATGACGTTGATAAAACTTTTAATACTGACTATCTTGAAAACCCCAAGAGTTTTGCACACGAATATGCCTTCCGTTTTATTGCGTCATTAATTTTTCTGTAAAACCGGCTTAGAAGTTATAAGGAAGACGGTGAAATCAGCTATAAATAGAAATCAGTGGCGTAACTATAGGGCGGCATTATGGGAAAAATGCTAAGGGCCTCCAGCCGGATGGGGCCCACAGTCCGCATAAAAAAAATTGATCGAAATTTAATTTCTATATGAAATGTGGTTTAAAATTTATACAATTTTCGTATAAAATAATTTAATACGAGAAACTGGATTACATAAAATTATATCAAAATGAATTTGGAGATCTAAACACGCAAGCAAATATTGTTGCAGAAAATTGTTCATAAGCCCTGAATATCCTTGTCAGAGGAAGGTGCAACGCCAGAAATCTAAAAAGCTTGTTCAAATTGAATGTCTTCAATCGGGTGTTGGACATTATCATCAATCAACTGAGATTGCGTTTCATTGAAATGAATGAAATTGTTTCCAATTTCAGTGCCTTGCAACACGCCACATTGCGAAATTTAAATGATGCCGATTTATAGGAAAAGGCTTTAGAATTTGTTGGTTTACATAAAAAAGTCATATAGACGTAGAGCAAGCGGCTGGCTGACCTACGTCGTAATATCAAGGCTGAATTTTTTGAGAGTGTTCTTTCAATATGATCTTTTGTTCTAGTCAAATTTTAAGAGGTGGTGCCTACATGAAATATCGGGTACTTAAGGTCGAGAAAGGCAGTTTTGATATTTAACGACACAATTGCGTAAGGCATATTTTTCTAGAACTTTTTAATCTATTATATTCTGTTTTTATGGTTCTTTGCGACCCATTTTTCCAAAAACTGGACCATAATGGATTAAAGTATTCGACAAAAAATTTCAATAGGTGTGACCAAAGACGAAAAAAGCTTAAAACTTAAAAAAATGTGTCGAAAATCCAATTTGAAGCATTAAAAAATATTTAAAGCGCTATGTGGTCAAATATTATTTTTTTAACACTTAAGCAAAATCTACCTTGTTATATTGAACTAATGACAATAAAAATCGGAGCACTTATTTTATTTATTTTTTAGTTTTGATATCACCGGTTTCCTAATAACTTCTGAGCCGGGTATAAAGAAAACCTGACCTGTCATTACAACACTGATAGCATATTTGTGCCTCTTGGGGTTATTTGACTATTGTACTTAAAGAGTGTCCGCCATTCTGCGAACTGAAAAACGCATCCTCGTAAAAATAAATTTTTATAAAAAATCTTTAAGAGAAAATGGCTAAAATATTCATAAGTTTGTGCAATATTTCAAGAGTTTTAGCAGTTTCTAGCCGTAAATTTAATTCTTTTTAATGTTAAAAACATAATTTTTGGTATTTTTATACGATACTTCAACTGATATATTGTCCCCAGACCATAATGCACAAAAAAAAAAGACCAACAAGCAACGCCATCATCATTACCATCAAATACATCACACATAGATCATATGGGTGAGTGTGACACAACCTGCTGTTTGGTGGGCTGTCTCGTTATTATGTTGATTATGTTTTGTTGCTGCTGTTGTTGTTTTTGCTGCTGCTGATGTTGTTGATGTTGCTATACGTGGAAATTGATGTGCATGGCAGTAGCAGCAACAACAAATGACAACAGCAACAAAGAAAAAAAGCCATCATCAATACTTGTTTCGTGGTAACTGATGTCTTCTTTGTTGCTACTAGTTATACAATCTACTACCAAAGTTGTTGCTTCTTTTTATTTTTTCATCCTACTGGATTTGGTTTCAACGCTGCAAGCTAATGACTGATTGTGGGCATCATATTGTTTTTGTTGCTGCTGTTGTTGTTGCAACAAAATTGATGAGGCTACTTGCTACGCATTCTAATCTAAATAGAAAATGCTTCAGCTTCACCAGTAAAAGCTATTACACATTGAGAAATCTATACCACACAGAGGCCGATTTTTCTTAAGGTAACAATATTAAGAATTTAAAGACAATTTGTAGTAAAGATTATTTTTGTGTCAATTTATCGAGGCATTAAATTCAAATTTTTAAGATTTTTCTCATCAGCAAAAACTTCTACAAATTCAAGCCTCAAAATATGCTATAAAAAATGTTAATTTTCTCAGTTGACGTTAAAATCAAAATTGTTCATTCATTGCCAATTCACAGATTACATCTGAGAATTTTATTACATATTCTGAAAAGTATTTTCAATATCAGAGTGAAAGCTACATTTTATCACGGTTATTGAAAACAGCTTATTTTCTTCATGTAAATCCAGGAGTATATTTTCTCTTTTCAATAGCAAATAGAAAGATAGTGAATAATAAAAAAGTACACACACAAGGAAGAATATGCAAAGGTATTGTTCGGGCAACAACAAGGACTCAAGTGATTTATGATGTGCGTGCTCATACGTATTTGTATCATTGTGTGATGTTATATGTGTAGTGACAAAAAATACGTGCTGAGTAGCAATAAGTCAAAGACAGGTATACCATGGCGTATGATGAACGTCAAATTCAATCGCAATGAAAAATTCAAATTTACACAATTTGCTTTCTTTATTGAAGAAAATAAATTTTCCTATTGAAATCACACTTTTTATTAAAAAAAAAAAAAGAACTAAAGCTTGAGGGACATAAGTTCACTAAAATTTTATAATACTCGCAAAAACAGATAATGAAGTAAAGAATTTTGAAAGTAGACTCTTTCAATAAGGAGACAGTAGGACAACTTGTCGGAAAAACCATGAAAGTGTAATAAGTTCATAGGTCCAGAAACCTTTTAACAATACCGAGTTGGGAGTTCCAGTAATCAGCTTTCACCAAGTGCAATCAAATAATCTACACGGCGAAAAGGGAGTGTATACGGAGCTTCTGCAAAGTATGTTTCTAACGATATTACCTGCAGTCATGTTGCTTATTATTTCTAAACATGCTTTTCTAGATTCTACATAAGCTTAAGCTTAAAAATAGTTATTATAGGTAATGATAAGTCCACAGACACAGAAATTAAATTTTCATTTGATGGAAAAAATAATATAAGATCTGTCATGTCGTACACGCAAGAAAAATTATCCAGAAAAATTGATTTACAAAGTGATAAAAATCTTATTAAAAATAATGGTTTGATCCAGTCATTCAATTATTTTACTGAATTTTCATAAAAAAGTACTGGTACGAATGTAAAATATATGGTTTAAGCTTCAAAAAATACAGCGACAAACTGAGGAGTTATTTTTCAAAAGGGCTTATAACCAAATCGAGGCAAAAGTAGTATCATAATATTAATTGCCTGATACTTCGTTATAAATAAATAAAATAGGGTTCTTTTTTCACGAAAAGTTTACCTGATGGCTTGAAATTAATTACATTTAGTTAAAAAAGTCAGATTTATCCACTGATCGATTATTATGCAAATAATGTGTATGACATTACTTTTGCCTCGTTTTGGTTATAAGCCCTTTTGAAAAAACACTCCTCAACTGTAAAAAATATTGAATAGAAAAGTAAAAAGTTGACACATGAACAAATATCAATGAGCTCTGCAATATCTGCCTTGAATACCCTTCAATTATTACTGATTGACATTGTAAAATATTTTATTGAAAAATATTTTAAATAAAACTAGGGGGCTCTGACCCCTGCTCGCCAACACCCTCTCCTCTTTTTTATTCTCTCTCTTCCACTTGAAATTTTTATTCAAGACACACACCTTCAAAACTGTGTTACTGTTTCATTCAATACACAAATCATCAAACTGTATTAACACAGTGATTCATGAACTGCAACGAATATTAATTGGTACAGTGATTCTCAAACTATAAAATCACAGTGCTTCACAAATGTGTGGAAAGAGCAAATTACTTCGGTCCTACTCAAACTGCATTGCCACTGTGATTGCCAAACTGTGCCAAAGCTGTGTAGCGACGAAGAGATATATTATCAAGAGACGCAAAGAAGCACTGGAGCAATTTTTTGAGGTTTGTATTATTCACAGACGGTAGCTTTGACGAATTTAGAAGTTAAACGGCAGCGTAATTTAACCAAAAAATCTGTATACATCTCTTCTCATCCGGAAGAAAAGAGATATAAATAGATTTTTTGGTTGAATTACGCTGCCGTTTAACTTCTAAATCCGTCAATGCTACCGTCTGTGAACAATACGAACCTCAAAAAATTGCTCCAGTGCTTCTTTCTCTTGATAATATGTATATCTCTTCAGTAACGACGAAGAGATATATAACCAAGAGACGCAAAGAAGCACTGGAGTAATTTTTTTTTATTTATATTGCACATGGATTGAAGTGGGAAGAGCAAAAGCTGTGGAATCAAAAATAGCTGAGGGATCAGACGCTAAGTTTCTTGGCGAATCAACTTATTTGAACTAAACATTTTTGGCAATTTGCTTGTATATATCAAGATAAGATCTTGGTCATTTACGAATATACAAGGGCTAACCATAGCGTAAAAATACGATAGCATAAAAAATCAATACAAAAGCCTGTAAAATTACAGCAAAATACATAAATTGAATACTTTAATTACGCTTAATGCAATCCGAAAGTCAGCATCTACCTTGAAATTTTCAAAGGCCTTTACAGCCAAGCATTTATTACACAAACATAACAATGTGAACAAAATATTGTTGACCATGTCCTTGGCCTGGTCGTTAGTGGTTGTACCTATAGAATTTCAAGCACAAATTGTGTTGTAAATTGCTTCAACATTGTGTAGAAAAACAAAAACAAGAAATACAGCTGTAACCTAATTTTGTATTATTAATTTCTCTCTTGCTCTCTTTTTCATACTTTCTCTTTTAAAGGACAAAAATGAATTTAGCGGGAACATTTCAAAGATTTTCATTTTATTCGATTTTTGTTTTTCTTTTTGAAATGTTGTGTTATAAGTCCTTTTTAATTGCACAACAGCTGATTTTTTCTTGTGTATTTTTAACTGCTTATTTACCTGAAATGTTTCTTCGAAAGTGTCGCATGTTTGTTGAGCATTAGAAAGATGATTTTACTCAGCAAAGGAAAATTAACATAAATAGTTCTTAGACTAGACAACGAAATACACACATAGGCACACACATAAAAATCATAATAATGGTGTGAAAATAAAAATCTCCTACGGCTCCTAGAGCTCAAAATGTCACCATCAGTTTTTGTTAAGCGTTTTTAGAATAAAAAAAAAAAAAAACAACATGAAAAAAAGTTGCCACGCTATAAAAATTGTTACCTTGACATGCAACCGACGACACGGCAGTAAAGTGGCAGTAGAATGCACAGACTGCTCTATAAATATAATAAACACAAACACTCATACACATAAACAATCATATATGCACCTACGCTTACAGTCAAAACACACACATACATATGTAAATATTTATGTGTATGTAAAATAGCAAAATGGTTAAGTGTTTTCTTTTATTTTTGTGTTTCATTGTTTGGCGCATGAAATGGAATGTCTTTGGTTTTTGTTGATTCCATGCTGTGTTTTTTTCGTTTTGCTCCTTTTTATTGGTCTTGTTGTTGTGGCTGTAAATGATACTCTTTTTGTTGGTGTTGTTGTTGTTTTTGGTGTTTTTCAGTGCCTACGCCTGAAAGCTATTTAAGTGACAACATATCATTTGTATTTGTTGCATGCATATTTCACAGTAGATTTTTTGTTGCTGGTGTTGTTTGTTGTTGTTGCCACGGTTATTGCTTTCATTTCATTGTTGTAAGTGTCACTATAACGACAGCCTACGAAATGGCCAATAAAAGTTTGCAAAATTGTGACAAAAATTTACCCATAAATAGTTAAGCCAGGTAGCGCGACATTTATTTGGTTACCATGATGTATGAGTGATTTTTAATTATGCAATAAATTTCAATGGAAATGATATGTTATGCAGTGCACTGTTTCATACAATCCAGACGTGAAAAATTTAAAAGAAGAAGAACTGCTAAAATATGTCCGCTGACCTCAAGAAATAGGGCTAGTTGATTTTGACGTGGGACTGGGGGGTAGCTCTCATACGATAAAAATGAACAGAACACTATATCTCTGCAATTATTATTGCAAAACTTTACCCACAGGAGTAAAATGCGTTTAACAAACACCCTGCAAAATTTTGTGGATAGTGAACAAGTGGGCGTTGTACCCTTCATACAAAAAGCACCTCAATTGCCATACCTCTGCACCTGTAGGATTTATTATTAAAAACTTTGTAAACAAAAGTATACTACGTTCATAAAACGCCTTGCGAAAATTGGAGGAATTTGAACAAGAGGGCGTTGCACCCCCAAAACAAAAAAACATATCAATTGCTATATCTCTACACATGTTGCAGTTGCCATGACAAAACTTTGTATACAGGAGTATACTGCGTTCATCAAACGCATTATAAAAATTGAGAGAAAGTGAACGAGAGGACGTTGTACCCCCCATACAAAAAACACATCATTTGCTATAACCTTGCACCTGCAGCAGTTATTACTACAAAAATTTAAATTGAGTACGTGTATTTTATTTACAAAATACCTTACAAAAAGAGAGGGGGCTAAAATATGTGCGCTTTGCACCCCTACACAAAAGTACTTAAAATACTCTATTTATCATTATAAAATTTGGTACATGGTTGTACGTCATATCTCTTAAATGGGAAAAATTAAAAGAGGGGACGCTGCACCCCCCACACAAAACAACAGTTGTAATGTTTTACCTTTGCACCTAGTGTAACTGTTATTATAAAATCTGGTACAATTTTCATAGAAATGAGGTTTTGTATATAGAGGACACACGAAATTTTTTGCTTTTTTCTACTTATACATCGACGAAGAAAAGTACTGTTCGTCTTCAAAATAAGCTATGAATCGGTCCTGTAAGACACATGAAAGTTAAAAATCTTATGATTTTTCACTCCAAGATGTCATTTTCAAATGGTTATAACATTTTGGAGAAAAACATCGATAAGAATATTTGTATTATGGTTTGTAGTGAATTTTTACTTAAAACCCATTTTTTGACCTAATTTGAGGCCGGGGCACCTATTTTAGATTTTAAAAACTGTTGAACTTAGTTGCTTACACCATGAGGTATTCTATAAAAAAGAAAATCAGGGATTCAGCAAACTTATATCTTAACCCTGTCCAGGAGATCCGTGTGTCGTTCATCGCTACTAGAAATTTGCTTAGGTTGCCTAAAAATATATAAGGTCCAAATTGGTAAGCCGCGGAGTTAGCCTAATACCGAAATGGTTGCCTAGTTATGCAGCCTTAGAGTATGACTATATTAGGTTTGCCTCATGTGGTGGGTTTAGTGATAAACGAATAGTTGCCGAACTTTGGTAAATCTTATGAAACGGTATGCTATTTACCTAAGTACCAAGCACCTGATTCCAACAAATACTTCAGCGTACTGTTTTTAATACAAACAAATACTTCAGATCAGTGTAAAACGTGCGAGTAGAAAAACTACTATAAAATTAATGATATGGTAACACTTGTAGGTTGCAAGGTATTGGTAGCCCAGAACTGTAGTAGATTTCAGACGTTTTTGCAAGAGAAAGAGAGAGAGCGTAAGCAAATTAGAGGCAAAATAGAGAGAATTTTGTAGCGAAAACTACAACTACAGCATATACGCTAAGCCGAACTGGAGTAAATCAAACAGGCCTGTGCAGTATTTGTTTTTTCTTCCTCATATCAAAGTACTGTCAAGACATTTGCACGCGACACTGAACTGAAGTATTTGATAAATAAAAAGTGTGTACAAGACATAAAGTATCTTGAAATGGAATGGCTTGGAACTCCAACAAGACGTTTTTAAAGTTACTCCCAACATAAGTTATGTGAATGTGCGAATAAAATGTTTAAGATATCATTTCAAATAAATTATTACAATTATTAAAATTTCGATATTTTTGCAGAAAACTATTTGTAGGAATTAAATTTGGCATCGAAATAGCTTATTTAAATAATTAAAAAAAAAAAAAATTGCGTTTGCTAAAAATGTTGAAACCAAAAAAAGTATAAGCAAAAATTTCGAATTCTTGTGTTTTTTTTACTCTTTCGCCTATAACTTTTTTATTTACTTTAAAATGTCTTACTAAGAAATATCTTAGGTTAAAAATTGACCAAAATATGGCCAGTCGAACATGGAAATTTTGTTTATGCGGTCGAAAAGACGGTTTTTACTCAAAACCAAGATGACCCATTTACCGATTTCTGTAATAAAAACCTGTACACGACTTACTTTCTTATTGGCATGTTTATTACGCCCTAGTCAATAGACTACCTAATAGCCTAGTTTGAAAAACCTCAAATTTTTGAAAATTGGGAAATTATGAAGAACACAGCTACATTTATGATTCCGCTTATGGCCTTTACGTTATGGTTCGGCAAAACCGAAGGGGCCCTGCTTGACGCTAAACATAATATTCTAGTCGGGATATGCAATGTCTTTGTAAGTATGTAGTAAAACTTTTCTAGATATCTGAAATTCTATAAAACATTAACAAGTCTTGCGCACAGATCGTAAAATCAGTTATTTGCGCAAATAACGCGTCCATCAATCATGAGTAAAATGAATTTTGGAATGTTAACTTGTATTGTAAGGCGTAGCTGCAATTTGCCAATAAACAAAAGATATTTTGCATCGTGCTTAGTTTGAAGCCCGAAATACCGGAACTCTTGAGAATATACCGAGAACTGGAGAGTCTAGAGAATGGATGATCGTAACTGAAATTAAGAGAAGAATTAATGTAAAACCGCCGGAATTCACAGTCTTTGAATCAAAGATTTCAAATAAATTCTCTGTACTGATGAATACAAGTTGCAAGTATTTGGAAGAAAACGACGAGGAATTACGTCAGAAGCAGTACAAGGATTTTTCAATGATTTAGAATTACAAGCTATTTAGTTACAGTCTGTAAATATCTATCGGCAAGGGTAGTATTTCTATGGTGGAATTTTTCAAGGATTTAAGGATAATTAATTTCTTAACGGATTTCTAGGCAAAATTGACAGGAAAAAAGGTAAACGAATATATTTCTCAAATACTTTCACAAAATTATTTTTCTTTGTTAATTTCTACATTGATGCACATATTTTTGGAACGATATTACAAATATACACAACTAATAAGCCGATAAAATTGCTTCCCCATCAGTAATAATATTGTGATATCAAAATAATATAAAAACATATGAAATATAATCAAACTAATTTAATCAAAAATAGACTAGATATGAAATTGCTTTGATATCAACACAAGGACATTATAACACTTATCCCATAGCCAATCTTTAACCCCTAGCAGAAAATATGTACATTCAATTACAAGAACAAATACCATTAGGATTAACATTTGAGAGAACCTATACATAAGTATGTTTGTTTGTATTTTCTATTGACTTATTTAATGCATGTGTGTGCACTGTGGCGATTTCTTCTAACCCAAAAAAAAAAAAGACTTATAAATAAACAGTATTAAATAGGAAGGACATCAAATTATCTCTTCAATTTCCTAAAGAATAGAAAACAAATTTCGAAAAGAAAGTTTTTTTTTTATCGTATCCTTTACACTTCAATAGATTACTTTTATTTTTTGCTTCAACTTGATTGAACTTTTACTATTAATTTCTATTGCGCCTGCTGTTGTTGCCGCCGCTACGCTAAGGCTGTTGTTTAAGCTGCTGCTGCTGCTTGTCGTCTAGTATGTCCTTAAACTTTTGCCGCTTTTTGTGTCCTTCTTAGCGTGGCACAAAAGCTGAGGCGATAACGTGATGCCATGTGATGCGATTTGATTCCATTGTTATTTCATGCTTAAATGCTTTTGTACGAAGGTGGTATAATTGTATGTGGCTCTATGTGTGTGATTCTGTTGGTTGAGTGTAACTTAATTGAAAAATTTTGAAAATTTCTTCATTAAAGGCATCTAAGAATCTGCATAAACATGAGTTGGCGAAATTTTGTTTGTCTGTCTGAAGATGGCAAAAAATCTACTGAAGCGATTTCATTCAAATTTTTGCCAGCTTTTGTAGAGTCGATAAGGCACAATCTACGTATGTAAGTTGAATAAAAATACAACATTTATTTTTAAAAATATTTTCCATATTAATGAAAGTTTTGTATAAAAATGTTACTCATACGTCCAGTATAAAAGTGAAAGTACATATAAGAAATAATACGTAGGGTACTTTTTATATTTCGGGAACTGGCAACACTAATGCCAATAGCTGAAGTCTGGCAACACCCATTATAAAGTTTGACATTTTCTTGCATAAATGTACTCATAACGTTTTGATGTACAAGTGCTATTTGTTTTGTTTACAGTGAGTTAAAAAAATCAATTTGGCCAGAAAATGGAAATTTCAAGAAAAGGTTTTCGTTGGATTATTTTTTACAACTTTCGACGTCGATTATCTCAACAAGAATGTGCCGATGAACTCAGTTCTTTGTATGGCGATAAAGCACCATCAAAAAGCACAGTATATCGCTTGTATAGTGAATTCAATCGTGCTCGTAGTTCGGTCGCCGTCGAATTCCGTGAAGGTCGTCCAAAATCGACGCAGTGCATGAACTGATAATGCAATTTTGTCATGTGGCAAAGCGATAGAGGCATCCTTGCACATTAGTTCCACTTCAATACATTTGATTTTGCATGAACACTTAGTTGTAAAAAAAATTTGTTCTCGTTGGAAACCCCATAATTTATCAATCGCTCAAAAAAAGGCTCGTCAAATTGATTTTCTTAACTCACTGCAAACAAAACAAATAGCACTTGTACATCAAAACGTTGTGAGTACGTTTATGCTAAAAAATTTCAAACGTTTTTATGGTGTTGCCAGATTTTAGCTATTGACATTAGTGTTGCCAGTTCCCGAAATATAAATAGTACACCTCGTACCACAGATTTGTATTTTATTCCCAAAGAATTTAGGGACACTCAATGTATATTTTTTAAAAACAAGTTCCACTCTAATTTCTATGAATATGCCTGCGAAGCAGAAAAATATATTACACACAGAGCACAGTAGCAGCAGCAAAACTTTATACACAACTACAACAAATTGCTGCCAACTCTATGAAACTCAATTATTTTGGTGTAAAATTTTCCATTTTGCTGATGCACGACACGTCCTTTTCGTCCTTTCTTTTCTGGTGCTCTTCTCATGTTTGCCTTTTTATACTTTGTTTATGTTATTTTTATTTATTTTTTATTTAGCTGCTGTTGTTGTTGCAATTTCCTTTTAAGTTTATTTTGCCCGAGTCCATTTTTGGTTTCTTTCTCTTTGGTGTATTGTTTTCTCTATTGATTGCCTTTGTTTTTATTGGATTTTTTGCGCATTTACACGACTTTGTACTTTTTTTCTCTGTGTTGTTTTGTTTTTTTTGTAAATAAGAACTTACTCTTCCATCTAAATATTTTGTTTGTTATTTTTCTTTCACGTTGACAACATTTTTCTAGCGGCTTTGTTTTTTTTTTTTTTTTGTGTTTGTTTTATAGCAAATCATATCTTATGAATTCTAATTTTATTTTAGTGCTTTTAGTGTACAACATACAGCAACATTTACCTTTTTTTGTTAAGACTTTCGACCTTTTTTTTTTTGTTGAAAAAAAAAAGAGAAAAAAAAAATTAAATAAATTGGGCTCTTTTTGAGTACCTTTTAAAATACTCGAAGGGACTTAACTAAATTCAGCACTTTAAGTTGCTATTGTGTGACTTCCTTAAGGCTCTTGTTTTAATTTTAAAGTACCATACAAAAATTAAGTCGGTGTTTGAAAATAATGCAAGAACACACAAGGAGTAATATCCTTTTTAAATTGGCGGAAAGAAGTCTGAATTTTATTAAACCATAGTTTGTTTAAAAAGTTTGCGAATCGGAAATTTCTATTTATTAAAATAACTTTACTTTTCAGTATCACTTCCGTCACTTCAGTACATTTATTCCAACAATCCTCCCCATCACTTTAGTACTTTTCCGGAAGACCTGCAATATACTGCATTGCTGGGCAGCTGTTACTTGATGAAAATCGTTTTTCTAGAAAATTTTTTTTTAAACATGGGAAGGAGCCAGAAGTCAGAAAGAGCTAAGTCTGGCGAATAGACTGGATTTTGTAAGTACTCGCATTTTAATTCAATGCTGTAAGCATAGAACAAAAGTGAGAAAATTTTGCCTCGCCTACAACAAACACAATATTTTCCTAATTTCTTGGAACTGCAACACCCATGAAGAATCGCTTTTTTTTTTTGTTTTTCTTATTTCTGCGCAACCAACATAAAAACAATAACAACTACTTTGCATCAACTTTGAGTTCGATCTAGTTTGTATGAAAAAAAAAAAAAAAATTTTTTTCATGGCTGTTGTAGTTCCGAGAAATTTCGAAAAATATTGAAATATTGTGTTTGTTGTAGACCAGCCTAAAATAAAATCAACGAAAACAATTTTTCATGGGTGTTGTAGTTTCGAGAAATTTGAAAAATGTATAATTTTTGCGTTCGTTGTAGACGATCACTGATTCTAGCCATAGTATTTTGAGTTGTGTGCTTAGTCTTGATGCAAAGATTGTATTTTTATTTAGGCATTGCTTTACCAGTAACCAGAGGTAACCAACTTCATTTGGGTCGCTAAAAACTGATGTTAGCACTTTCTTTGCCGATTTCTCAACACGAATTCACTTCGGAGCTGAAGAGAATGGTGCACTACACTCATTAGCGCCTTGTTTTGGTTCAGGATCATTGTGGTAAGCCCAAATTTTATTCATACTTAGTTATAAAACGACGCACAAAATTTATTATGTCTTTTCTAAAACACTTTATATGTTACTGACGAGAAAGTCTCATTCGAATGTGTCTTTGTTAGCGAATGTGCACACGGTTTTTGAAACGCAAAACTTTTCTTAAAATATATGTGATCATTCAAATGCCTAGAGCTTTTGCTTAATCTCTTTCGTATAATCGACGATCTTCTAAAACTATATCCCGTATTTATGTGACGATTTCTGGTACTTCATATAGAGCTTGTCATAAAAAAACATTTGATCAAGTGCTTTTCAACCAGTGCTGCGCGCAATTAAAAAATGTAAAGTGGTGAAGAGCACTGCATTAGATAAGATACTTCCACATTAGCTGAAAATGGATAAGTACGTAGGGAACTTTTATATTTCGTGAACCGGAAACACTAATGTCAAAAGCTAAAGTCTGGCAACACCATAATAAAGTTTGACATTTTTCAGCATAAACGTACTCACAACGTTTTGATGTACAAGTGCTATTTGTTTTGTTTGCAGTGAGTTAAGAAAAACAATTTGACGAGCTTTTTTTTGAGCGATTGATAAATTATGGGGTTTCCAACGAGAACAAATTTTTTTTACAACTAAGTGTTCATGCAAAATCAAATGTATTGAAGTGGAACTAATGTGCAAGGATGCCTCTATCTCTTTGCCACATGACAAAATTGCATTATCAGTTCATGCACTGCGTCGATTTTGGACGACCTTCACGGAATTCGACGGCGACCGAACTAAGAGCACGATTGAATTCACTATACAAGCGATATACTGTGGTTTTTGATGGTGCTTTATCGCCATACAGAGAACTGATTTCATCGACACATTATTGTTGAGATAATCCATTTTTTGGCCGAATTGATTTTCTTATTCTTAACTCACTGTAAACAAAACAAAAACCACTTGTACATCAAAACGTTGTGAGTACGTTTATGCTAAAAAATGTCAAACTTTATTATGGTGTTGCCAGATTTAAGCTATTGCCATTAGTCTTGTCAGTTCCCGAAATATAAACAGTACCTCTCGTAACCTTTTGAATGTAGGGGTCAGGAAAAGCTTTGCAATCGGCTTCGACCATCATAATTCGATTAAAAACTACAGCTTTCAAACGCCTTAGCGAAATATTAATTAAAAAGAAAAAAAAAGTCTAACAGAAGAAAGTTACACGTAAAAAAGCATATTGCACTAGAATATCCGTTGGAGAAAGAAATTTTTAAAAGAGAAAAAGTTCAAGCGTGAAATCATGAAAATGAATCAGTTTAAGCATCAAGAAGTTCTTAGTCTTATCACGATCAGAGAGCGCGCTTTGAGTAAAGTTGCGCTCAAAGCAACACTTTTGGTTTAAAACCGTGTAGAATGATTAGTATGAAAAAATGCCAATGTGATCATAGTTAAAGCGCTACGATGCTAGAACTGTAGCGTTATGGCACTTTGGAAGTGTTTTGCGGTGCCGCAAATGCTTTGTTTTGCATTTTTTTTCTGTGTTTTCTTTGCTTTCATTTTATTTTCTAATACAAAACAAAAAATAGAAAATATGGAAACAAGGAACAAATTATTCTTCTCTGAAATGAGTGCAAAAGAAAAAGATGCAAAGAAATATATATTCGGAGCGTCGCTTCACGCTATTATCCAAGCACTCACTGTGATCGCTACACGCTTTGCCTTGAGCGCAACTTTGCTCAATGCGCGCTGTCTGATCGCGACCTTATGTTCTGTAGCTTGCATTCAAGAGATTTGCAACTTAGGAACAAAATATTTAATTAAAATTTATTTTTTATGAAAATTGATACTTCAAAGTTTATTGTTGCAATTTTTACATATGTTTTAAACTTTATATTTTCACTGGCAGAATTCACGCAAGCTTGGTATATTCAAAGATTATAAGCTCTTGATACCTCAAAAGTTTTTAGCTAGCGCTCAAGTAATATAAGATGCATATTTTGTGTCAACATTTTTCGCACAATTTGCTTTGTTGTTTTTAGTAAATTCTTGTTTAATAAAAGCACATCTGCATATCAACATTTTCTTAATTATAACATCCTCACGTCAAAATATTATGAATGGAAATTTTAGCTGTCGTAACTTTTCAGTCGAGAAAAAGTTTTAAAGCAAGTTTACAGGTTTACTATTTCGAAAGAAAGTTTTAATATCTGTTTATACATATTTACGTATGTACAACTTAAAATAAGGGTTAAAAACTTTTAGCACAATTAAATGTTACATATACGACATGATGTGCATTCAAAACGATTCCTCTAGCTGTTTAGAGTGTGATATTTAATTGCATGTCTTAATTAATTGAGATTTAATCATTGGAAGCATGACCAACAATAAGACTTTCTATATGACTGAAATATTTAATTAGTGATAATTTAATACAGAGTAATCACACAAAAGAAATTCCTGCGTTTCCTTTTCCAGGTAATAAATTCCTTTTAACAGCAATACTATAAATCTCAGAATTTATTAAGACCAAAATACAAAGACAGATTTAATAAGAATTAAATTATGAAAGATTCGATTATGTGATAATTTCTCAATAAGTTCTATGAAAATGCAATTTATTGAATACTAGGAAAAGAAACAATTTATAATTAATTGCATTAATTATATGCTGTTTGGCAGCCTCAATGACTACGCGAAAGCTGCTGTATTAATTACTTAGTGAAAAAAACTCTGCTTTTTTAATTGAAACGCAGGAATGTGATTTAAAATTTGAAGGTTGATCCAAATAAATTGACTATTCAAATAAAAATTAAGCAATACGTTCCTTAAAAGTTAATTGGTCGATTTTATTTTTTTTTTTCTTTTTTCAAATTTGGGCTTCGAAAACTACTAAAAAAATTTCAATTAGTTTCATTTATTTTGCCATTTTAAAGCGTACAAAAAATAAATTGTTCAATCAACAGTTCGAAATGGCGTAAAACGAGCTCAGCTGCGAGGAAATGAATTGAATTCGAACTCATGGAAAATGAATAATGGTACCTGAAAGTCCCCAGATACCAATCCAGAAGAAATCTAGATGTGCAATAAGAAACATCAAAAAACAGCATAGAGGAAAATTTACAAAAGGTTTCCTGTTCCAGAACGGCAATGCTCCCTTTCTACAAGAGTCGTGTTGTTAACGAAGAAATCAATATAAAATGCAAATGAATCGGTCATTTCAAAAACCTCATTCATTCATTTAAAGAACTTTTTTGTATGTGTATAGTATTCGAGTTTTAAAAGATTCAAAAGTCGAAAAACCTTCATGGTTTAGTTATATCGATACATCCAACGTTAAAATTGGTGACTAAAGTTGCCAAACAATTAAAACAAAATTGTAGCCATCGCTCTCAAGGGGTTAAGGAAGCTCTTGAAGCACGAAAAGTATGAATAAGTACATAGTCTTTTCTCTGTATCCCTTAATTTTGTTAAAAATTGCATTTAATTATAAATTTTTTGGAATTTGGAAAAAATAAAAAGATACTAATTAGAATTAAGCTTTTAAACAATTTTGGGGACTGGCAAAATGTTCCACAATATTGTCTTCAGTAAACGTAATACTCTGAAAGTCATCTTTGCGCAGTTTTAATTTACTTTTTGGTTTTTTTTTCTTTTTAAGTTTTGCATTGTAAGGAACTTAATAGAAGAGCCACGATACATCCTAGTAAATATTTCCTATTTAACCAAAATTACCGTAGCTTAGTATTCGTAAAATGTAATTCGTACAAATAAAATTCACTAACGCGTAAAGAAATATTTGCGCATTTCGCGGTTCCTAATTTCCAACACAAGCAAATGTTGCTAATTTTATCTCTAAATTGTAGAACATTTTTTTTTTATAAAAATACATTCGAGCGCATCAAACTGTGGAAATGCACGCACTCAAACGTGTGCTAAATTATAAACATACTTGTATTAAGGCTGTAAAAATATTCACATATATTCATCTGTTCAAAAGGATAAAATTCTCAAAAATATTTTTGGTAGAGAGTACAGAAAATAGTTGAAAGTTTTCAATGTTCCCTCATGGTGAACTAACTAAGGCATTTTGTGCACAACATCAGAAAAAATATAAACAAATGGTCATTGATTTCCTAAACGAGTTTCACCTCCATCAAAGGCAATCATCAGTAGAATTTGTTAACGATCTGGTAAAAGTCTCAAAGCTTACTATAAAATTATTATTTTTTTTCGCCTTTTTATAAGCTTCCTTATGCATCATAAAAACAGGTATTCTTTAAAGTTCTTCTGCGTTTCGGCGCAAAAAACCTACTGACGATCTCCTACTTTTGGTGCCAGTGGAAAGTAGGTAATTTTTCACTTATGCAATTTCTTTGCTATTTTTTATTATTATTTTTCTTGCACTTTATTAAAATTTATAGTTTTTTAAAGTTTAGACATTTAAAGGATTATGAAAATCACCCTAATTTACAATAAAACTAGTACGAGGACACATTTGTACATATTAAGTATTTGAAAGTTATCGAGTGTGTAAAATAATACGACTACATACATAAAAGGCATCCATGTTGCCACTAACAAAGCGCGCATTACACACTCAATTAAACCGGAAGTATGCGCTGTTGCATGCGCGTATGCATGTATGTAGGTATGATTTTTTTACGTTTTATGTGCATGTATAAGTTATGTAGTTGTATATGTATATGAGTATGTGCATAAGCTGACCCATTAGAAAGGAATAACATTCTTGCACCGTATCCTATAGCCACAACAATGTTTGATTTCATTGTTATTAAAATTGGCCCTGTCTGTTACTTTTTCCAAAGCATTTACAAACATAGGGTAAGCAAGCCCACAAGACATGGCACCCCCAGATGATATGGCACCCCAGATTATATAGCACCCCTAGATCATATGGCACCCCCAGATTATATGGCACCCCCAGATTATATGACACCCCCAGATTATATGGCACCCCCAGATTATATGGCACCCCCAGATTATATGGCACCCCCAGATTATATGGCACCCTCGATGATATGGCACCCCTTCCAATTTTATTTCTCGCAGAGTTGATAGCATTCATATATAAACAAAATTCAATTCAGTTACGCGAAAGACTTCGCGGTAAAAAGTTCGGTTAGCTGCAGCTGCTATAATTACACGAGTGGGGTATTTAAAAAAAAAAAATAACTATATGAGGAATATGAACAGGTAGCTCAGCGGTGCATATTTGAAACAGTTATATGGTGCACATATTAAAATAAATTGAATTGAATGTGGTTTTGTTTTTGGATGAATATGAGCGCGAGTGAATTCGTTTCGTGGAATTTTTATTTGGTATACACCAAAAGGGACAAATGGCACTTAATAACTGAGGGTTAAATGGCTCAAGTGTCATTTCTCCTTTTGCATGCATAGCGAAAAACCATAGTTGCGATTATTGTTATTTTACTTCAAGTACTTCAAGTTCCTCTAAATATCTCGATCAATGCAGTTCAAGAAAAAAGGTGCCATATCTCCTAGGTTTATCCTACTAAGTTTAAAAAGCTCAAACAAAGGCTTTAATTCGAAATTGAAATCATTTAAATCTGTTTTTTGATATTTTAAAAAACATAGTCAATATTTTATGACCCAATGAAAGGTGTCCCATAACTCACGCATGATTTGAATTAATTAATAATTTATTTTTTTCTTTTTGGAAACATAAAGTACAAAAGTAGGATAGGTTTATGTATACACATATGCACACTGTTATTAAACATTTTCAATGACAATTTGGCACAAATGTGGCTGAGTTTCGTTGATGCAGCATTGAATTTCCTCCTTCAATGGAATTTTATTAACCCTAAACTTTAGTCTTGCGTGAATTATGGGTCACCTAATTCAGCAGGAATATGACTTGAGGATGTGATTTTTCTCAATTTTTCACTTTTTGAACATTTTTTCTAGAAAACGTCTGAGTTCATTTTTTTTTAACAAATAGTGACTATCTGTACAATGAGTTTTCTGCTGACAAAAACTTGTCCATCTTTTTTTACTATGTTAGAAATGGAGTATGACTTTAAATTATACCAAATTAGAAAGGTATATGTGTGTAGATGTGCACAAAGTTAAAATTATTTTAATATTTTTCCAGTAAGCTAGGTAAAGCTAAACGGAAATTTTTCAATATTAACAACAACAAAATACACGGTCACGCAGAGCTGAAGAATAGAGCTCAAAGAGAAAGATATATTTTTTGTTTTGTTTATATTTCGCTTGAGTTATACCAGGGATTATAAATGAGCTTTTCTATTTTGTACCAAATAGCAAAAAAAAAAGTACTAAAAGTGTCCAAAAAGTACCGAAATTATTTAATAAATTTGTGGTCGAATTTTGACCACTGGGCGATTCTAGAATTAATAAAAAAAAAAATTACATGATCTAGTGCTTAGATCTTCATTTCATGTTAAGAAGATACTACCACCTTTCATATGAATCAAAATCTAAGATGATATCTTCAAAGATTTCAAAATGTACACAATTTTAGTGAGAGATAAATCCTAAGTCGTTGAAGACACCATCTAAGGCTTGGATTCAAAAAATGCCCGCCTCCTCTCTTTGCTTACTCTTCAGTGGACATTTCAAAAGATTTTATTACTTGTCTTTTCGACTACTTCTTTAATATTTTGAAAACTGGAGCAGCCACCATTTATAAATTTAAAAAAATGAAAACACTTGGATAGTCATGCCAATGATTAATTTTAAATATATTTCCAACTGGGTATAGCAAACACTTTTTATTTGAATGTATTCGTATATCCCTGTGTGAAAATTAATGATTATTATCAAAGCGCTAAATATTTCGGTTGTATTTGTCTTTCAGCTGAGCGCTGAACTTGTTGGTGTTGGGTATTTGTTTTTAGTGTGGTTTTATATGCTCTTTATGTGCGTTTGTGTTATCTTTATCTACAGCACGCTACCGAGTTTTTCTCCAAAATGTATTATTTTAAGCTTTTATCGTTGTTGTTGGCTGACAAACAGTTGTGTGTTGTTTTTTTTTTGTTGTTGCAAAAACATTGACAACACAAATATCCACAACAACAACTACAATAATAATAATAATAATAACAAAATAAATGTCGGTTGGTCACAGTAATGAAGTGCGAAGCTAAAATGTTGTATAACTCAAATTTTATGCAGCTTTTAGGGCGCAAAAGTGCGATATAAAGTCCGGCTATCGCATATAACACCAATAAAGAGTGTTTAGGGACAACGCCGCCGTAAGCAAGTCAAGAAAAATTTATGACATAAATGTGCGAAAAGTTAATTTGGCAACGCTATTCAAAAGATATATAAATCTTAATTGTATTTTTATGATTGCAGGAAAGTTGACGAACGTAGGAAAGTTTTATGTTAAAGGCAATAAATTGAATTAAAGGTTATAAATAACTATTTAAGAATGAAAAACTTGTAGCAAGCCCCCCGCTACCCTCACCCAAAATAGCAAACTTAAATCAAACAATTTAGAAGTTTAATGCAGAATCTTATTGCCCTATTCAATAAAATGCTACATTTAAAGGTAACCCCCGGAAGTATGCTATAAAATTATAACAAAACTATTCCACTCGTGTTTATTTTCATATAATGCTATAATAATAACACGAATATAAAGCATAAACAGTTATCGCTCTTATACAATAATAAGCACTCATACACACACTCACACATACCTAAGTATACGTGAATAAACACAAATATACATACACTGGACACTTACTTAAACTAAGCCACTGGCAGATAACAATATGATAAAAACAAAAAGTACAAAATCAACAAACATCAACACAAGAGACAACCCTTGATAATCCAAGATAAAAATGACAACTAAAACAAAATACAGTAACAAAAATACTCAGCTGGTTGAAACTTTTACCATATGTGGTCCCTACGATATACTCTGTTTGTTGTGCTTTAATTTACACAGGATATGTGTGCACGAATCAGTGTGTTTGTTTCTGTGTGTGAGTATGTACAATATTTAGCATTGGGTGAAGAAGAAGAAGTCTTTGCTATTGTTTTGTTGATTATAGTACGACCAAAAGAAAAACAAAGAGAAACAAAAATAAAGCCACTAAAGTAGTAGCCACAAAGAGCGAGAAATATAATATTGTATGTATTTTATGGTAGTACGCTTTCATGTACACAATTGTAACCGTATTTATGTGTGTGTGAACTTAAACGTAACTACACACGTGTACAGATATGTAAGTTAGATAACACGTTAAGCTATGTCAGAGCTACAAAAGTTATTACACCACGATTGAGCCCTTTTAATGAGTTTTCAGAGCTACAAACGTTATTACTTCAGTATTGAGCCATTTTAACGAGATTTCTGTTTCAAATACGAAAAAGAACAAGTGTTCTGAATGAAAACATCCATTAATGGCGAAATAATTGCGAGTGTACACGAAAACTTGAATCAAATTCTAAAAATTAACTGATTTCATTTCAGTTTTGAATTTTAGTATTATGCCATGGAAAAGAAATTACAAGACAATTGGAAAACGGTGCCATGTTGCCCTGGAAAAATATGGAATTCAACACTTTTATTAAAAATTATGAGTTTCTTATGTAAATTATGTTTAAGGTGTTAGATTCGATGAAATGGTCGACTCATTTTTTTCGTGCACACGATTTTGTCTTTTAAAAATAAAATTAAAGATAAGTTGTGTTCGTACACAAAATAAACAACACTTTTTATCTGGCTCTGCAAATAGACGTAGTATGTTTTAGAATGAAATGATCTTAAAGTAGACAGCTTCTTAGTCAGCGTTTGTCCTGCATTGAACAGATGTCCAACAAAGAGTGAAGTGATACCAAAGGCGTCTGTATGCTGCATAAGCTAAGGGCGCTTTATATAAGAAAAAAGTGTATCTGGACAACAAATGACCCGAGAAACACTTGTTTAAACATTCATGGAATTCAATAACTGCCAAAAAAATTGTTTTCAAAGTGGTAACGACATAGCTTTAAGAACACCAGCTTCGGCAAACTGTAAGCATACGATGAATACAAACACTATGAAGGAATAGCCTTTTAATAAGCATATGACAGATCAGTGCAACAAACATAAGCAAACTGACAGACGTCCGCCCTCGAGAAAGCTTCATTCAAAAGAAATTTCTCAGTGGAGTCGTACTAACTTCATCAAGTTTCTTGGTAACAACTTCCAATGTTGACAGAAGAATGAATTTTCTCTCCCGCCACTTTATATAGGTTAGTACCTATTAGTACTAAGTTCTCTGAGTACTCGGAGTTCTAGCAACTACATTACAGCTGCTAAGGAAGTCAACATCATTAATAGGGCAGTGATATCGGTAGCTTCGAATAAGATATTCACCTACAACAATTTAATATACCTAGACCTCTATATTTTTTAATGTGTCAGAAGATGAAGATTCTAAATGACCTCGTGTTGTGACTCTTGCTTTCTCTGATTTTCATGATGTATTTTTCATAAATAACATATTACACTCATGAGAAATTCTGCAGATAACCAAGCATTCAAACATTTTTTGTCTTTGGTTACCCCCAGTAAAATTTTCCGTAGAATATTTGTGTAAAATACTTTAACCCATTGTAGCCCAGTTTCTGAAAAAAAAAGAGGCCAAAAAGACGCATAAAAACATGCTGGAAAATATTTCTGGTTTGATTTCGCCATGATCTTGTCACAACGAGTTTTATCCAAAATGTAGTTTAAGAGTTTTACAATGAGGTAATTTGCGAAAATACGTCATTTACGGGGATTTTAGCTTAAAAGCATTATATCGTGCCTATACAAGCGAAAAGAACTGAGTCAGATTTTCAAGTTTTTATTAAATTTTGTTGTTTTGTATGGAAACCGTTGTTTTGCTTTGACTTTTATGATAAAAATAACCATCTTTTAATGGAGATATGGTTCTTATCAAACTAAAGACCATAATATTTTGGACCGGAAATATAAAATAACTTAATACTAGAAAAAACTGACATAGTGATTTTCACTTTTATAGGTGCAATATGATTGATTTGAAGTTTTAGATATGATTATCGTATTACGGTTTCAAAATTGCTCGGAATGAGTAGTACGATATCTAAACTTTTTTTCTTCCTTGAACCAAGGTTTATAAAAAAAAATATCTCAAACTCAACATCATTGCTTTTTAGCTAAAATCACCAAAAATAACGTATTTCCAAAAATTCAACCCACTGTAAAACTCTTAACTACATTTTTGATAAGACTTGTTGCCCCAAGATCATGACCAAATCACAAGAATACAAATTTTTCCAAGATCATATTAACCCACTATATCCTGTTTTCATGGGTCTTTTTTACCCACAATGCTACAATGCGTTAAAAGCATTTTACAAAAATTTTGTTAGGAAAGTTTCACTGAGTTTCACCATAGACGAAAAATGCCAAAAACTTAAGAAAAATTCGTCAGAAATGTAATAAATATACAATCAGGCCTGTTCCGTACTCCGTGTGGTTTCAATTACTTTAAATTCAATTGGCTTTTTGGAGAAAATGGTGAGTCACTCGATAAAAAGTATTAGGATTTTTTTTTTGTTTTAGGATTTTACATGTTCTACAAATAACATTGAGTAGTTTTTGTAAAAAAAATGCTGATTTGCATTTACGAAAAAGTAACCGTTTAGGAAATATTCTTAAGATACCGCCAAAAGTCGAAAAATTCGATTTTATCGAATATTTCCTGAATGGTTACTTTTTCGTAAATGCAAATCAAAATTTTTTTTAGAACATGTAATTCTACACAAAAGAGATTAAAATACTTTTTATCGTTTCATCGTTTGACTCACCGCGAGAAATCGTTATTTTTTTTAACAACAAAAAGTTTGATTTCTTGGATAGTGTTATCATTCAAAAAAAGAACAGTGCCTACTCTTAGTTCTGGAAGAATGTGTTGTAGGCTCTAGCACATTTTTAGGAGAAAATTGAAAGATGGAAGACCTACAAATACTTTTAAAATGAATGATGAAGAAAAAGAAAATTCTCATAATAAAAAATTAAGCTTTACCTGTCTAACTTTTAAGTCAAAAAAATTGAAAAACCTTTGATCTCATAGAGCACTTTTCAAAATAAATAAATAATTTCTTAATTTTTGTTTTTAATTCACTAGAGTTTTTGCCAAAAATTTCTAGAGTAAATAACTCACTAGACTGACGATCTGTTGTTGGTGCTGCTGCTGTTGTATTGCAGCTGTGTGTTGCTGCTGCTGCGCCTGCGCATGTTGTTGGTGATGCTGCTGTTGTTGTTGTTGTTGCTGCTGATGTTCGATGCCATTTGACAAACCATTTGTATTACCTAACGTTGATAACGTCGCTGACGTTAAACCATTTTGTTGCTGTGTCTGTTGCTGATGAGAGGTGAGGTGAGAGGTCTGATGCTGGTGTTGATGTGATGATGGCAGGCCTAATACTGATGCTGAGATGCTGGAATTGTACACTGTTGCAGGTTGTTGCAGGTTTGTCTGTTTGTTGTACCAAATATATATAAAAATTTGTTATAGTTTTTTTTCATGTATTCTTCTTTTTCAAAATATTTTTTTTCATTTTTGCTTTTTAGTTATTAAGTTTTTGATTACGTTATTTAGCGTTTTGGATGCAATACCAACACCAAAAATGATTCTTCTTTTTAAATATATATATAGTATACGTTTGATTTTTCTTAAATAATTCCAAAATTTAATTTTTTTTCCATAACAAAATTCATGCCTTTTTTCAATTTTACATTACAATTTTTGGTAACTTTTAGTTGAAAATAAAATAAAAAAATTTAGAACCAATAAAATTAAAGCATTTCATTAATAATTAATCTTAATTTAATTTCAATTCAATTCATTACATTGCCATTCAATTTAACTCAATTCAAATCAGTTCAGTAACACTTTGCTTGTTTGTAAGTGAAAAATAGAGTAAAAAAAAACCAAAATGAGATAAAAAAATGTTATAAAGAAGCTACGACATCCATCATCAGCATCAATTTCTTATCAGCATAAAATTCAATGCGCTTAACTGAGTTGATTACATTGCAAGTCATTGTGAGCCACTGCTAGTAATGAAAATAAAGAGCTAAGTTGTTTGTTTGATTATGCGTATGTATATGTGTGTTTGTTTGTGTGTGAATGCTTTTGTGTAAATGTGACAGTTATCTTGCATGCGACCTAAACCAAGTGAACCCTGGCACAAAAGAACTAAGGGAATAAAAAATACTCGTATGCTGACGCAACCAACCACCAAGTGAAAATAGGTTTTCTTTTTTAAATCAAATATTTTAAAATTTTTACAAAAAAATACTTAATTCTCAAATTCTTAAGATATACATACAATATAGTATATGTAACTAATAAATACATTCTGGGAATAATAATGACATAATATTCATAAAAAAAAACAAACAGCGCACAGTGCACTGTTTCACACAATCTAAACGTGAAAAACTCAAAATGAATTTTTAGTATGCAGAGCTGTTAAAATATGTCCATTGATCTCACGAAATAGAGTATAGTGATTTTGGCGGGGGTGTGCGGGGTAGCCCCCATACGAAAGAAATGAACAAAACTCTATATCTTTGTACATGCAGTAGCTATTATTACAAAACTTTGTAAAAAGGAGTACTCTGCGTTCACCAAACACCCTGCAAAAACTGGAGGAAATTGAACAAAGGGGCGCTGCACCCCCATACAAAAAACACCCCAATAGCTATATCTCTGCACTTTTAGCAGTTATCGTTACAAAACTTTGTATACTAGAGTATACTATGTTCACCAAACGCCTTACATAAATTGGGGGAAATTGAACAAGGGGTGTTGCACCCCCATACAAAAAAACATATTAATTGCTATATTTTTGCACCTCTGGAGTTATTACTACAAAACTTTATATAGAGAATGATTATTTTATTCACAAAATACTATACAAATAGACAGGCGGTTAAAATATGGGGGCTTTGCACCCACACATACTTAAAATACTCTATTTATGTACCTTTATCATTATAAAATTTGGTACATGGATGTACGTTAGACCTTTGGAAAGAAAATGGTACCTGTAATCTTTTTTAGTGAATCTATGTATATGGAATGTAACATTATGAACCACAACTGCACACTATTCCTATTGTAAAAAACAAAACTGAGAAAAACCTTGCTCCTATGGACTAAAAAGTTTTCTATCGGTGTAAGTATCAAGCATACAAATTTTGGTCCCGATCGGAAAATATTTGACCGTGCCACAAGACCGTTGAAAGTAGGAAAAACGCTATTTATATGGAAAAATGGGGCTTTAATCGCAAGAATCAGTCCTATCTTTGAAACTATTTGACATAAGTGAATGAGATTTCGTATGAATTCGATGATTTCGACCCGAAATTCTTGTATCTCAGGAAATATTGGACTCAGGCGAATGAGATTCGGTACATATGTAATTGGCACTGGGAAAAAAAATATTAATACAAAATGGGCGAGGTCAGCCCCCGCCTTCTAAAAAAATAAAATTTGTCATCTTCTACAAAAATCAAATTCGTCATTTCTTTGAAACTATGACACATATGAATAAGATTTGATTTCTGGTAAAGTGAAGCGAACAGGATCTGGCACTGTAAAAATGTTAAACCAATTTAAGGTACTTAGTTGATATGGAAGCAGTATTTTTTTCACTAAGCAAATAAAAATTCGTCCGGATCGAACATGTGATGAGATTTGGTACATATATGAACAATACTTAACTTAATAGTATCCAACAAAAAAATGGGCAGTGCCACGCTCCCTCCACCCGAAATTTGTCGTATCTCTGAAAATATTTGACTCTGGTAAATGAGATTTGGTAGATATCTAATTGGCACTGGGAAAAAAATGTTCAATAAAAATGGGCGGGGCCACGCCCCCTCATTTTAAAAAAGACAAATTTGTCATATCACTGAAACTATTTGGCACAGGTGAATAAGATTTGATTTCAGATAAACTAGCTAAACTGCATCTATTACCAACAAAAACTCTCTATATGGGGGTTTCTGATGTTGCTTATAACGAATCTAGAATCCATTTTTCGAAATAAAAAATCTGCGGATCCATAATGGCGAACCTCTCAGTGCAAAACTACTTCGATTAACAAGAAGGCATTATATTGGAGATTAAACGGTTGCTGTTTAAGAATATAAAATAAATTTTTGTAACACAAAATGACGCATCCAAGCAGAATGTTTTTCTACAAAAGTTTGGTCTTTTCGATCACTTATTACGAATATGAAATACTTCATACTAGTCCTTACAACGTTATTGACTTAAACGAGGAGAATTTATTAGGTAGAGAGGTTTTTCACTCCTCTAACATAAACGAAGAGGATCATAATCTCCCATTTTCAACAGTTGAAAATGCAAAAACAACAACTTTATTTTGCGAATTTAGATGCTTTTTGATTTTCCGATCAGTGTTCGCCAAATATATTTCATGAAACGAAAAAACATTTGATCGAAATGTGATCTGTTAAATAAATGGCTTTTGGGTGTTTTAAGGTAAAATTTTCAAAACCAAATAACTTGAAAATCAGAGCCATACCGCAAAAACGACCAATATGATTACACACCCTACTCGAAATGTTGTCGACAAAAAATGTTTCCGATTCGAGCACAGTGTTATGAATGATAAATTGAACTTTATATTACGAGTGGTACTATTTATGTATCGGGAAATGGCCCCACTAAAGTCAATAGCTAAAGTCTTGCAACACCATAATAAAGTTTGACATTTTTTAGCATAAACGTACTCACAGCATTTTGATGTACAAGCGCTATTTGTTTTGTGTTTACAGTGAGTTAAGAAAATTAATTTTTACATTGATAACACTGTTCGACACAAAAAAAAAACACATGAGAAAATCCAAAAAATTCTTAAAGTAGACGTGGTTTTTCCTCAGCACATCACTTTTTTTTTTAATCGATTTTTGAAGTTTTTTTATCCACTGTACATGAAAAAACAAAAATACCTCATTCTTGTGTTAAATCGATGAATTTAACTATGATCCTTACATTTGAGGTTTATCATGTGTTCAGCAAACTTATGCAGGATATTTCGGGAAATATTTTTGTAGAAAATTTTAACCCTGCACAACCTCTACATGTTGCTCATTTTTGCCCTTTTTTCAAAAAGGTACAAAAATGACACCTAAAACAGGAGAATATTGAGGCAATGTGTACTACAGAAATATTCTCTATTCAATTTCACTATTAGTTGCTGAACACTAAAAAAGCAAAATTTTATCCCGAAAGCAAAAAAATCGTTAAAATCAGTAAGCAGTTCTAACAATAAATATTTTCCAAATTTCACCCCACTGTAAAACTCTAGAACTACATTTTGGACAAAACTCGTTCTCACAAGATCATAACGAAATCACACAAGGATCATTTTCCTAGAATACATTAACCTATTATATCCTGTTTTTATGGGTCTTTTTGACCCCTTTTTATAAAACTGAGCCACAATGGGTTAACAAACTTTGCAAAAATATACTACAAAAAATTTCATTTAGAGTTAGCAAAGACCAAAAATTCTTAAAACTCAAGGCAAGCGCGTTAGGGATGTAACTTATAAGCAATGTGAAAAGTCCTAATTGATTTTAACGATTTTTTTGGTTTCGGACTCAAATTTCGACCTTAACGTGTTAAGAAACTAGTAGTGAAATTTTATAGCGAATATTTCTGTGGTACAAACTGACTCAATATTTCCCTTTTTTGGGTGTCATTTTTGTACCTTTTTAAGAAAAAGGCAAAATTGACCCACATGTGGTTACACAGGGTTAAAATTTTCTACAAAAATATTTCCCGCAACATCCTGCATAAGTTTGATGAACACATGAAACACCTCAGATGTAAGGATCATATAGTTAAATTCATCGATTTAACACAAGAATGCAGTATTTTTGGTTTTTTCATATACAGTGGATAAAAAAAACTTCAAAAACCGATTAAAAAAAATGTGACGTGCTGGAGAAAAACTACGAGAAACGGGGTATTTTTTTTTAAACGTCTACTTTAAGAATTTCTTGGATTTTCTAATGTGTTTTAAAAAAATGCCAAAATTATCGAACAGTGTAATTTAAGCGATTGATAAATTATGGGGTTTCCAACGAGAACAAACGTTTTTTAAAACTAAGTGTTCATGCAAAATCGAATGCATTGGAATGGAGCTAATGTGCAAAGATGCCTCTTTCTCACAATATGTCACATGACGATTTTGCATTATCAGTTCATGAACTGTATTTATGTTTTGTGGCACAACAACCGATTTTGGACGACCTTAAGGAATTCGTCGGCGACCGAACTACGACCTCGATTGAATTCACTATACCAGCAATATACTGTGGTTTTTTATGGTGTTTTATCGCCATACAAAGAACTGAGTTCGTCGGCACATTCTTGTTGAAAGTTGTGAAAAATAATCCAACGAAAACCTTCTCTTGAAATTTCCATTTTGTGGCCAAATTGATTTTCTTAACTCACAGAAAACAAAACAAATAGCTCTTGTACATCAAAACGTTGTGAGTACGTTTATGCTAAAAAATGTTAAACTTTATTATGGTGTTGCAAGATTTTAGCAATTGACATTAGTGTTGCCAGTTCTTGAAATATAAGTAGTGCTTCACTTATATAACACATTCTTAAAGAACTTATGGCTGAGATTTATTACTAAAGATATATAAATTCTGAAAAATTCATTGTTTTAATTTATTCCAAATCACATGGAAAGGGTTCTTGAAAAGAGAAATCTATTAATCGGGAATGTTGAGTGGAGATTTTAGCTATTGCAAAGGATTGCAATCGTTGGAGACGTTACATTTTTACTATTTGCTTCCGCGTTTGGTAACAGAAAGTAGAAAAAGATGCTTATACTTAGATGATGTAACAAGAATATTTACTTTTTTGAAATTTATTTATCCTTAAACATGCCTTAAGCTAAATAGTATTGGAGAAGCAATTTTTTACACCAAAGATGCATTATATATTGAAAATGTTCATTAAACTTTATAACTAACTTAACTAATGTTGTACATGTAATTGAAAATAAAATGTACAAATTTTCAATAATAAATTAAGGGTACCAAACAAACAATTCGATTATAAGTTGAGTAATTAATTCGATATAAATATATAAACTAGAAGATAAATATGAGGTTATAATTAAATCGATAAATACAAATTCTATTTCATATATTTGATTAAAATTTAATGAAAAAAAAGTAGATATTTTAGTGTAAGCTTTTGATCAAAAGCCTAGATTACATTTCTATTTAATTAACATTAAATGCGCAACATGCACTTCCCAAAAAAAAAAAATAAAAATCGTTATAAATTTCGATGCGGGAGCTTTTAGTTTTATTACTGAAAATTTTAAATCCCAAAGTGCTTGTTCGCTGTTATGATTCATTTTATTTTTAACTAATTTTTATCTGAATTTTCAACACGCATAGGTATTCATTTTTATTCAAAATTCAACCAAAGAAATTTTTTTTTTTTTTAATGTTAAAAACAAATGCAATGGCAACGGTTAAATTAAGTTTTGTGAGTTTTTTTCTTTTTTCGCAAAACTTCAAAACAACAACACCAACTGTAGAAAATCTAACATGTGTTACCAAGCACACACATACATACAGACACATACTAACATACACGCATTCATATATACAGATTTCAGTACACATGAGTATAAGTACTAAGTAAAGAGGGGGGAAACAAGGGCGGCGAAAGATGGGAGCAGCAAATTATATATGCAAAATAATGAACACCCACCAACCACAACAACACCAATAACAAAAGGATAACAGAAGAGAAAAAAATGAAAAAAAAGGATAACATACAAATTTAATGAAATGTTGATATTTTAAAGGAATTTCGGTTTTTGTTTTATTATTTTACATTTTTAGCCTAAAGCTTTAATAACGCAAATGGTTGCCACACGCCCAATAAAGTTTAGCTGTATAGAATTATTCAAAACTTGCACTTAAAATACAGTGAAAAAAAAAGTTTACATAACAAAATGTTGCTACCATAAAAACACACCCGATGGCATTACAAAAAAAAGCTAGCTTAGTAACATGTATGTATAAATACTGTTGTTGTTGTTATAATGACAGCCATTTTAAATTTTTTTATGCAGAGTTATGAAAAAGTCAAAAAATAAAATAAACAATTTTTTTTTTTATTTTTTTTTTAATATTGCTACGTGTTTTGTTTCAAAAGGTAGTAAGTAGTAAAAAAACAGTAGTAGATACAGTGAGTTCTTTTTTTTATGTTTTGTTTTTCAATTCAATTTGTAATTTGCTTTGAATCTGTTCGAGTGACATGCTACATTTCCGTTGCATAAATTAAGGCGCACATTAAATGATGATGATGCACAATACGCACGCATACACTTACCTTTTTTTGTTGCATATACATTTGTGCTGCAGCAGCCGCAGCGGCAGCAGCTGCTGATGATGCGCTACCAGGTGGCGGTGCTCCATCAGGTTTTATTTGTGACACCTGCTCGGCTTTAACGGCGGCCACTGCCATTGATAGACTATCGGCAGTGGCAGCGCCGACTTGTGTTGGCGCCGTTGGGAAGCCGGATGGTGCACCCGGATAGGGTGCAACGCCAGCTTGCACCATATGCTGTAAATAGAGAAAGAGAAAAAAGGCAGAGCGTTAAAGAGAGATAGTAATGGTTGTATCTAATGGCAATTTTTTGTTTGATTTATCTAAAGCGCAAGATTATTTAATTTAAATTAAAGCTTTGTGGGTTGAAACAAGAGCGGCGCACAATGGTTTTTTTGTCAACAAGTCGGGGCATATAAAGAATATAATAATTTGCTAGATACAACGTTTATAAACACTGCCTTGATGTACTCTTGAAAAACATTTCTTAGATGCATTTATTATAAACATCGTTCTGTTACAATGTTTATAAACACTGTTGAGGCACAGTTTTTAAACACACACACATTATAAGCATTGTTTACAAAAATTATATCTGTTTATAAATATTGTATAGATACAATGTCTTAAAACATTGCTTACTATCAAATTTTTAAATGTTTGTTGTAAACATTGTTTCGATACAGTTTTAAAATATTGTTCAGATAAACTAATTAAGTATAAACATTGTTTAAAAACTTGGATTATAGATTACATCCAGATGCAAGGTTCATAAACAATATTAAGATACAATCTTCATAAACATTGTTTGGATACATTGTCTTAAAACATTGTTTAGATACATTTATTTTAATATTGTTTAGGTACAATATTTATAAACATTGTTTAAATACATTGTATAAAAACATTGTTTAGATACATTGTATATAAACATTGTTGAGATACATTGTCTATAAACATTTTCTAGATAGAAGTAAAGACGAAGCGTATGGAAATTGTTATTTAGTTATTTCCTAAGCTAAAAACGTTAAGTAGCACTAAATGTACCATTTTAATACCACAAGTGTGATCCGACAGACTGGTATAGGTGGTTGTGGAAAATTAAATTACCTAACTAACGATAATTATAACCAGTTAGTCCTATTCAGGTAAGTGAGCAGCGAGCCGATATCGCAGAGTGCATTGAAGAAAGACTTTCCTAGTGATTTAAGTCTAGCTCTAGCCAGAGCTGGGCAGTCACAGTGATAGTGTTTAAGAGATTCTTTCTTGTTTGCATATAAGCAACATCGACAGAAAAAGTTGAAAGAATATCTAGTTTTTCAGCATGCTCGCCGATGGCCCAGTGTCCAGTGCAAACTGCGATAATTCTTGCTATATTAATGCGGTTATTAGTTAGCAAATAGTATGTTTTTGAACTTTAGTATGAAGGCCAGATTGACCTGGATATCCTGCTTGTAGTCAATGCTATCCAATAAGTGTTCGCCCCGGTTAAGTAATATGAGAAGATCCGCTTCTTTACTAGACCTAGCGGGAAATGTACCCGCACCGCGCTGGTGACGTTAAGGGAGGAACCATGCCTTGCCAGTTCGTCATTTTTTTCGTTACCCACGATTTCCCTGTGGCCTGGAACCCAAACGAGAGCAAGATCGAACCGACGTCCCAGCCTGACTAATTCTTCCTTGCAGTCTTCTATTAATTTAGACTTTATTATTGCTGAATTCAGTCCTTTGATAGGCGCCGGATTGTCCGAGAGAATTGCCACATAATTCCCTAATGATTTTCTGGCTTCGAGGATGGCAAAAAATTCTGCCTAAAAAACGCTGGCTGAATCTGGCAAGCGAAATGATGTAGATAATTTCAGGTCTTTTAAAAAGATTCTCGCACCAACACCACACTCCATCTTGAAGCTATCGGTGTATATGGTGGTTCAAAGTTTAGATTGATCCCACTTTGCTCTATCTGGAATCCATACCCAAAAGCTACTTATTATCAAAACTGAGTATAGACAAGTGTAATCTGTTGAGGTGGTAAGTTCGGTTTGCAGATTTTCAAGGATGGCAGTGTGACCGTACGGCTTTGGCACCTCGGTTTCCCTGAGTCTAACTGCGCTGCTTGAAACAATAATTTTAATAAAAGAGGTAGGAGGCAACACTTTTAACATAACGCTTAGAGCTGCGGTAGAGCATGATCTCAGTGCCCCTAGGCTTTTATAGTTGCAACTTCTTTATTTTTCAATTACTCATTAATGGCGCAGACGATATTTTCGCAGTCACTCTTGGCGAAGATTGCAATTAAAATGTGGCGCATACATGGTTTTGCCTTTGAAGAATATACATATATTTTTATTGTACACTAGGGTGGGCCAAATTGTTTGAGTGCGGAAGAAAGCGAAAGACGTATCGAAAAAACTAAATCTACGGAAAATTCTAAGAAAATTACCCTACGAAACCTAGATACCGCCGAGAGACATAAAGATTTAATTTTGAGGAATCAAAATTTTTCCATTATGAATTCTTATGTCTCTCGGCGGGAAGTGGGTTTTGATTTTAGACCCAAAGTTTCTTGGGGAAGTTTTCTTAGAATTCTTCGTAGATCGCCTTTTGACAAAAACAATTGACCCTCCCGCACACACAACATTGAACTGAAAGCTCTCGCTAACTTGCTATTTGATTGATAGAAAAATACAATATATATTCTAAATAGTTATAAAGTAAAATAATTTTAAGCATGTTTTCTAACTCCAAATAACTATGTAGCTACCGCACGATTTTGACCCACATGCGCATATGCAAATTATGTAACAACTCACATTATTGCTAACGCAATTTAAACCAAATAGGCATTAGAGAACGAAAGTAATAAATCTTAAATGGATTCAAACATTTTTTATATTTTTTGCTTTATCTATTAAGAAAAATACGTTTTGTTAAAATACATTTATTATTGAGTGCGCACTTGCTACATTTTTATATTTCAGTAGAACAGGTCCTCTTTACCCAACACATTTTTACATTGGAACATTTTTCACTTAGACTTCGCAAGCAATAAAGGTTGGTTTTTTTTTTCACAAAAGCCCATTTTATTTTTAGAGATAAAAGAACGTAAAGAAAAAATTTAAAAACCAACTGCTTTTTAATTTAATTTTTGTGTTTTTTGTAAAATTGATTACAGCTCATTTATCAGAGTATCCACGAAATTAAAGGCTAGAAAATTTATGAGCATAGAAAATTAATACTTAGAATTCAACAAGGACCTTATGTTTTTAAATTTAAACTGAGGGCGAACACAATTTCACTGAAACCAAATTTAAGTGTGTAAAATTTGAATATGATTTCCATTTGTAAAGGAAAATTAATTTTTTATGGAGTGGGTGGTTAGCAAAAAATTATGTTGTTATTAATTTTTTTACAGTAAATAACAAATGCGCCTTTGTGTATGCTTCAATAAAAAAATTAAAAAAAAAAAATCCCATTAAAATGTGATATTGTAATCTTTACATTATAACAATGTTCTACCGATTTATTTTTGAACATTTTAAAATTATTGTGAAATAAAAAGATTTTAATAATAGATAAATTTTGATGTTGTCATTTCAATAACGGCCACGCAGATGCGAAAAACATGATATGTACCCAAGAGGAAAAATTTCTAGCGCTTCTGATCCAAGCACTTCAAAAGTGCTTGTCCCCATAGAAATTTAGAAGCACTATCACAATAATTTTTTATAAGGCTGCAGTAAGAACAACGTGAGTTCGAACCCAGCCCGAGAGATTTTTTTTTTTACTTTTTTTTACTTTTTTTTGCTTTATTTTTTTTTTAATTAAATATTTTTTATTCAACATCTTTTATTTCACTTTTCTATTTTCCTTTCTCTTATTAATTTACTTTTGTTTAACCAAATTGAAATTGATTACACAATGATTCCATATAAGGCTGCAGTAAGAACAACGTGTGTTCGAACCCAGCCCGGGTGAATTTTTTTTTTCGTTTTTTTATTTGTTTTTGCTTTATTTTTTTTTTTTATTAAAATATTTTTTATTCAACCTTTTTTATTTCACTTTTCTATTTTAATTTCTCATTTTTATTTACTTTTGCTTACTTGAATTGAAACTGATTGCACAATGATTCTATGTAATGCTGCAGGACAACATTTGCTTAATATACAAATTTAATACCTCTTCATATCATCGGGCGTTGGTGGAGCGGTCTAAAGGGTTGGTAAATGTAAGAAAAAAATATCTAGCACGCGGAGGGTCGTGGACTCAAATCCTGGCGCGGGCAGTTTTTTTTTTTTTTTTCTTTTTTTTTTCTTTTTTTAAATTTTATTGAAAAAACGCTTACCGCAGCATTACATATAAGCGCTTTAAAAACTCTTTTTTGGTAAGGCTGCGGTAAGCTTTTGCTCGCTTACATCCTATGACATGCAATGTTAAAAAGAAAGTATTGTTCTTACGGAGCGGAAGCGCTTATTGGTGAAAAGGATGCACTTCAGAAGGGTTTTTGAAGCACTACTTTTCCCCTTGGGTAGGTACTACATACACACATATGGGTATGAGTGTGCATTCATATGTGTGTTTGGTCTTTTTGAAGCTGTAACAATACAATATACCTGTCACAGGTGCTTTGTTCGTTCCATGATTTTAAATAGTAGGTACGCTACATAAAATGTAAAATATTTTATTTTTTGATAAAATCTTGCATGTTTTTGTGCTGCTGGGATTGGTTTATCATACATACATATATCATGCACATTTATCCCATAAAAGCAATAGCTTACTTTGATGCGGGTTTTACAATTTTAATGGTTTGAAATTTTAACAAATGTCAAACATATTTGCATCAAATTAAATCTAAGATAATAAAAGGATTTTGGTGTACTGAAGTGCAATATGTAGTAGCTATTTAGTTACCTTAAAATTTATCTTCTTAAATTTATACATCAACGTAAATGCAAAATAATGTAGTAAAATTAATCAGATGAAATAATTTTGATGGACTTTATTGTGCTAAAAACCAATGCAAAAATTATAACAAAATTAGTGTTGAGGGGTTCATGTCATTGCTAGATCTATTTATGGAAGAGCATGTGCGCCATCTTTGAATATAATAAAAACGACTAGAATGATTGAGAAAATTGTAATGGAAAGCTTAAAATATAAAAGTTTAAGGTACTTTCAGGAAAACTCCAAAATTTAAAATATTGATTGAAGTGCAATAAAGTTCAGTATAGTTTTGATTGCAGTGCAATAAGCTTAACATTTTCGCTATCGAATAATAAGTTAGCTTAATAAAAGTAATTGGTCGGTAAGTGAGCACACAGGGAAACTTTACCATGTTGAACTAACAGTGGCGTAGCTAAGGGAACAAAGGGCCCACCGCCACGATCTAGGGGGCGCAAAAATGTGCTTTTGGGGGCGAAAAAATAAAGGAGAGTTTCCGTGGAAAATTGTCTGGCGGTAAAAATAAGGATGATCTGATCTGATCGTGAACTTAAAAACGTATAATGAGAGCGAACCAACACTTAATGTTTGCACTGCATCTTGGCACACCTATACCACAATTAACTATTTTGTGTAGTAGCTGAATATTATCTTTAATTTCTTAACAAATTTCAGTTACATACAAGAATCCAGCTAATTCTATTATTTTTTCGTTTTACTTATACCAGTTTGAAGCAGTTGTTCTATTAAACAAACAGAAAACGAAAATTCAAATTACTTAGTACACACAACCATCCTCAGAAACGATCAAAAGTAAACTGAATATATTCCAGTCTTTTGTACGAATACTGAAAGTAATCAAACAAAACCAAAAACATCAGAACAGAACAGTAATTTTTCTTTAAAGAAATTAATCAGAGGACAAAGAAGATCAAATGAAAGAAGAAATGAAGGCCATGATTGTACGCACAAAACCGTAAAAAGTAATCATTCCTTCACAAATTACTTACAAGAGGACTAAATTTTTCTTTTCAACTAGCACCATTGATTTGATTCGTTGATTAAGATATTATTTTAAAATCAAAGGGATTCGGAAGCATGCAAAAATACTAAAAGTGATATCAGCGAATAAACTGAAAAATCTTTTTAATTAAAATTTTCTGCTTATTACAAATCGAAATACGCTAAAAGATTAACTCACGATGAAATTAAATGAATTAAAATAGAATAAAAAAAAAAAAAAACTGAGTCAATAAGGCGTCACAGCATTGACTACAGAATTGAAATCGGGTCAAATCGTTGGCCGGAGACGACGATGTAAATTAATTAAATTATTAAATTTTGCAATGCAATGGGGTTTCATGTTTTTTGCTCCACTTCTGATTCAAATCAATTGTAAAATTGCAATTGCAATTTAATAAGGCGATTAACACACACATACACATGCAGGCGCATGTCAATGCAATTGCCATGATTGTTGTTGTTGGCAGTTGCTGCTATTGTTGTTGTTGTCACCTTCAGTAATTCCACACTATCACTGCTGTGTTGCGGTAAACAGGAAAGTGGTCAACAGTAGAATGCTACGGTTTTATCTGTTGACGACAGTTCCTGTTACGGTGAGACGGAAATCGTTGTGATGTACATGCATGTGGATGATAGTTTATGTTGGTGTATGAGCGGCGCAAGGTATTCTGTAGTACATATTACATTTTATACAATTCCTTTTTTATAAAATTTTTATATTGGAATAATTAAATTATCAAAATTCAAATATACAAATTAATTTAAAGTAGCATGAGGATTTAAAAATGTGCCATTCAATGTCTCGGGGCTCAAAATTTGATATTTTAGCAATTTAACACAGTTACTGAACAAGAGCTTCTATACAAATAGTTGATATAGTTTTATATATTTATTCAAAATTCTGTTACGACTTTTTGCATTTATTTCAGGTGACGATGCGTAAGAAACAACTAATTACAGACGCAATAATGTGAAACTTTTTATTGCATGATCTTAGGCATTTTTTAAATACATATTTCATAAAAATTTCCCAATTCGGGGTCCAAAAATTTCTAATTAGCTTTTCTGATGCTTAACTCACTATTGTTTTTGATGTTTTAGAATATTTTGGACCTTGAATTGGTAAATTTTCTTTTAGTCAATGTCTATGAAATAAATAAATATGTATATACAAAATGCCTAAAATCATGCAATAACAAGTTTCACATTATTGCCTATGTAGTGTGCATTAGAGTTGCCGTCTGTCTGGTGCATTGTTCTTCAAAGGCCAACCAGCCTTTTAAAACATTAATGGTTTTTGAAGAATTTTTTTTTTTTTTGAGTCGCACATTGTGCAGATATAAAAATTCTGTATAAACAGGCATTTTTACTTATTTCTACTTCCTTTCTGTATTGCACATTAGGTCAAATAACTTGTTTTTCTGTGCGAAATTAATAAAATATTTTTGAACCAATAACTTCGGAGATATGACTAGTTTTTAGGGGGCGGGATTCTCCCATTTTTTCAATGGATATTACATATTATGTAATAATGCCTTTCATATTTGTACCATCCATTTTTACAATCGATATTAGTTGTAATAATGCCTTTCACTTTTGTATCAAATTTCATTAAACTGGCTCAAACCGTTTCAGTTGTGTAATGAATTATGTGAATTAGGGGGCGTAGCACTGACCTTTTTCTAGCCTGTGATCTTCCTCTAAACGATTCTGGTACGCTTTGAAAATTTCATCCAAATCAGGTGAATAGTTTCCGAGCCCATAAAGGATAGATAAACAAATATTACCTAATTTGTTTATAATAAGTAATAATAGCATATTAGGCCCTCGCCTGTATCTAGGCAGCATTATCTCCATGGATGGTGGAGCAAAAGAGGATATCAACTCAAGAATAGCAAAAGCAAAAGGCGCGTTTGCTCAACTGAACAAAATATGGTCTTCATCCGTTATATCCACCAAAACGAGAGTGCGCATTTTTGATTCGAATGTGAAATCGGTTTTGTTATATGGGTGCGAAACATGGCTTGTTACTGAACAACTAACAAACAAGCTGCAAGTATTCGTCAACAAATGCTTAAGGCGTATACTAAAGGTTTGGTGGCCTCGCACTATATCAAATGCCGAGCTACATCAAAAATGCAAACAGAAGGCTATAGCAAACGAGATCAAGCTGCGCAAATGGGGATGGATTGGTCACACTCTCCGGAAACCACACAGCGAAGTTTGTCGCCAGGCCCTTGAGTGGAATCCACAAGGCAGTAGAGGACGTGGTAGACCCAAAACCAACTGGAAAAGGTCGTTGGAAAAGGAAATCCAAGAATCGGGAAAATCGTGGCAAGAGATCAAAGTCATCGCAAGGGATCGTGACAAATGGAGAGATTTCATATTGGCCCTATGCTCCTCCTAGGAGTTAAAGGAGAATACATACATACATAGGCCCTCGCCAGTTTTTTCAGAGTTTTCGAATACTTTTCGATAAATTATGATTCTTGCCGAATTTTTCGCTATTTTTCGATTCATTTCGATTTTTGCTCTCTTTATCGATAATTTCAGGATCTAGCCGGTTTTTTCATTTGGTAATTTTTAGATAATTTCTGACTTTTACCGATTTTTTCGATTGATTTCGATACTTCATGATTAATTTATATTCTTTTAGACTTTTTTGGTAATTTTCGAATAATTCCGATTCTTGTGGACTTTTTTGATGCCTTTCAATAACTTAGACTATTAAAGAATTTTTCGTTGTTTTATCGATAATTAACTAAAATTGTGAAAAAAATATCAAAAAAGTCAGTTAGATTCGAAAATTATCAGTAATCGGAGTTTATTGAAAGTATCGAAAGAAATTGAAGGAATCAGAAGTAATCGAAAAAACATCGAAATAGTCAATTAAGGTCTGAAATTATTGAGAAACATCGAAAAAGTCTACACACGGAGAAAAAAAATAGTACCTGCTACTTTATTTCTCATAAATTTTACCAGATTTTCAAGTCAGAATAGTGACAACTTTACACCGAAGTAAGATTCACCTTACTGCACCCAAAAAAATTGCTGCGGTAGGTTTAACAACGTTTTGTTGCGAATTTTACAATTCTCTGTGGATTTGCTAATTTAAAAGTTAATATGTATAATCGAATTTACAATTAATTGTTGATTTTACAGCAAATGCAATAATTTCTACCCGAAATTTGTTAAAATTATCGATATAATTTTTTTTTTTGTTGTGAAATCTACAGCAAATATTTTATTTTTCACAGCAAATTTTTCAAATGTACAACAAAATTGTAATATTAACTGCAAAAGATATGGGATGAAATATGAAAGTAAATGCTGTAAAACATACAGCATTTTGCTACACTTTTACAACAAATTTTTTTGGGTGTGTTTTAGTCAATTCAGATTGTTCGAATGACCTCGCAGTCTAGTAATTTTAATGAAAAAATTGGCGTGATATTTACCTTACTGCATAGTTCAAACAACAAAAAAAAAAAAAAAAAAAAAAAAGAAATGAACTGGCGCCGGGATACGAACCTTGGCCCTTCCGAATGGTAGTCAGATACACATCCACTGGGCTGCTTCCGCATATGATGTAGAAGCAAAAAAATTTGTATATGAAGAAAATGTCTGTCCAAAAATATAAATTGTTACTAAAATTATAAAAGTCAAAATGACTCTATATTTTGGTGGTACTTACCTTACTCGCGTAAGGTGAAAATTATGATACTCATTTTTGTGGGTGAGAAAAATTGAAGTTATTTTGACTAGAATTATAAATTCAAATTGACTACACATTTTTTTTCTGAAAGTGCAAATTACCTTACATATAGTCAAATGTAGGAAATTTGTAGTAAATATTCCTTTATTATTTAACTACATTTTATTTGTAGATATGACTTTACGGACCCGTCAAATAGTTCATACGACTAGCCAATATAGTAAAAATTATTATACGTATTTTTCTCCGTGCAGAAATTGGAATTAATCGAAAACTATCCAAAAACATCAAAAAAAATTTATAAGAATCTGGTTTTATCATTAAGTAGGTATCGAAATCAGTCGAATAAGTTGAGTTAGAAATCATCGAAAAACACTGAAATAATCGGTTAGGTCCTGAAATTATCGAAAAAGATTTTAGGAATCGGAATTAATCGAAAAATATCGAAATATTTCATAAGAATCATAAATTATCGAAATGTTTCCGAAAACTCTGAAAAAATCGGAAGACAATGAAAAAGTCTCCAGGAATAGAAAAAAGTTTTCGAATATATAAAAGTTATGATTTCCCTTTGCCTTTATTTACAGAATATTTTGTTACTAAAAATAGAATAAGTCATACAAAAGTATAACAAAAATTTTAATTTATTATTAATGAGGGGATTAATGAAAACATTTAAAGGTCTCGAAAACCTCGTAAACTCGTAAATGTTGTCAAAATTAATACGAAATTTGACAGTTTTACGAGTATACGAGGTTTTCAAGGCTTTTACACGTTTTCAGGAATGCCCTCAATGAAAGTGGAATAAGTCCATTCAGACCAAAAAACTCGACTATTTTCTATTACGCTTGTACAAATTTTCACAGAATATAACAAAATCTGATAAATTTACAGTGGTAGGCACTTTACACCAGTTTAATAACGCTTACCAACATTTTTAAATTGAGTCGTACGCAAATCCTTTAATATCTCAGTTTATGGTAAAGTGGACTTAATTCACTTTCAAAAAACCCATGCATTTATCAAAATTTTTCGATTTTCTTAAGTTTTAGAACCTTTTTCAACTTTATTTGACATTTAAATTTATCTATTTATTCATTTTTTTTTCTCCGTGTAATGGTTGTAAGCACCTATATGAACTTAAGGGTGGGAACAGCACAAAACTTGAATAAACTTTAATCTTTTTAAGGGTATTAATAGCAAAAAACCGTATACTTTTGGATTAAACTTTTTAATTAATAAATAACTCAGGTATTCTTTTGGCAAAATTTAAATTGCAGAATTGGCAATGGCAGAACTTTTTCAATTATCAAACAGATGTAATTATGCTGTAAATTAAATGTGCTATTTACATAAGTATATACACACCCATACATACATGCATGCGCGATTATTACTCATTTCTATAAAAATATGATTTATTTACGAACGCGACCACACGCTGACACAAACACTTACATGACATGCAGTAAAAGTCACATAGAAAAATACATTTTTTAATTTATTTTTATAATGTGAATTTTTTCATAAATTTTTTCCAATTTTAAAATGTGAACCAAGAGAGAAAAAAAAATGTTATTTCATATTTTTAAATTTTCTTCTTCTTCTACAATTTGCACAATTACATCAAAAGCGCATTCAAACGAGAGCATTGCCATGCCCTATTAACAATTATAATAATTTTTTACAGCAAATTTGCGATGGCTAATTGATTTTTAAAAGCTCCCACGTCGACACCACATGCATTTCATACACTGTCGCACTCACAAACGCACACACAGACACAAAAGCGAAGTGAGTATTGGGAAAATTTTGTGCTGCCACTGGCAACACTGGCGTCATCATCACATGTTGCCAAAATTTTATTATTGCACACATATTGCACAATTTTGCTACAACACTTGCAAATTTGTTGCGTTCTTTTTTCTTTTTTTTTTTTGGCGCTTCGTCGCATTTTCTGAGGCGTGTCAAATTGACACAAAAAATAACAAGGGACCATATTGCTGGGTTGGCAGTGATGCCAATAAAAAAAAATGTATAAATTTAGAAAAATATTTCAGATGAGTCAATTGTTGAATAAATGAACGAGGAAGTGCCACTCATGGTAGCGAAAATTAATTTTGATTTTTCGTGTGAAATTTCAATTTAAACGCGAACTACATTTTTCAATTTAATGGGAAAATGAGAAAAAGTTGAAAAAATGTTATTAAAATTGTATCAACTGATGATGATGACGAAAACGCCCAAACTATGCACTAATATTAAACGGAATACTTCCAATCAGAGGTAACAATTATAAAGATTTAAGACCAAAAAAATAATCACAGCATTATATCCTCAGCAATGCCAAGAGGAGGCAATTGAATGATAGCTTCGACATTCTTGCATATTTACCTCATTTACGTGTGTTGCAGACAATTTAACACCTTAAAATAATTTAATCAACAAAAAATTAAAAGAAAATGCCAAATGTAAATGCCAAAAAAGAGAACACATGACATATTTTAGAAGACAGAAATAAAATGATCACAACGAAATGTTATGAAAAATACCATGTCCCTCCTCTTTGTAGCTTACAAATTTTTGAGAATTTAATTAGAAACTAAGAAATTTCATATCTTTGTTTGCAGCACTCAACTCAGCAGCAGCAGTTGTTCATTTTCACTGCGATATTTTTAAAGTGCAATTTATCAAGAACATCATCAACATCAACAAAGATTTCAACCAAGCGCAGCAGGCATGCAATTTTTCAATTCATCTTTTGTTTTTAATTTCAATTTATTTTCATTTAATTTTTTTCCTTTCAATTGTTGCTAAGCAGCGCATTTCCGATAAGAACAACTATTTGAAATTATGCTTTCAGACATTTTTTTATTTTTTATTTTTTTAATTGAGCCAACAGCAGGGCGTATGATAAACATTCAATTATGTATGCAAATAACATTGTGCCGACACCAATAACACAGTGCTACAAAAATCCAAAAAATTTCATACTTTTAAAAAGGACCCAGTAGATATTGTAGGTTTAGTCGAGTACTTATTTTGCCTATACTTGAAAATTGTAATACAACCATTCCATGCCTACCTAGCTTAACGAGATCTGCCACACCCCTTCCGATTTTACTGTAATTTGGTACATGGTTTCTTTTAGAAATGGCAAAAAAAAAAAATTCGATTTTTTCTGTGGTTTGTGGAGGGGCAAAGAGTGGAAAAATCGGTTGATTGTGATAACCTCTCCTCAAATAATTGTCATTGCTCAGACCACTTTTGGAAAGGTACTGAATTCGGTTCTAAGTTCAAAATACAATTTTTCGTAGCTGATAAAAAGTACTTCATAAAAAGTACTAATTTTACTACTATTTTAGTACTAAATTATCAAAAACGTGCCTAGGTGCACCTTTTTTACATTTCAAAATATATTTTTTGGAAAGAAAAAAAATAATCTTTCATATGAAAAAGAGGGAAAATTGGTATGTCTCGAGGATTAGAAGTTATGATTTTTTGAAAATTTGGAAAAAAGGTGCGATAACTGGAACATTTCTTAACCCATTTTCATGTTTGGACCATTTTTAGAAAGTTATTGAATCACGCTATGCGCAGAATGTAAATTTTTTTGTGTTCGGTAAAAAGTACTAAATTTGCTACTATTTTAGTACTAAACAACTAAAAACGCTATGGTACCTATTTTTGAACTTCCAAAATTTTTTTTTTAGAAAAAGCAGGCAAAACCACCTTATACATGAATCTAAAATGAAGATGGTACCTTTAATGGTGTGCGAGTTATGATTTTTTGAACATTTCAGTATATTTTTTTTTGTAATTTACATCATTTTAAATTCTTCGAAAGATTTTTAAAATGAAATACACCGAGCTGCATAAATAAGAAGAAGAAAATAATTTTTAAGAAGTGAGTCAATCGAGTGAGTGCAATCTATATTTATGAAGTAAATTTATTATATTTATTATATTTATTTATTATTGATATTTTGTGATTCAAAACCGACTCCAACCAAAATGTTCACACAACACAATGTGCTTATTGCTTTTTAAAGTGGCTGTCAAAGTCGAGTGTGGGCCCCGAATTGGTTCGGGTGTGGGCACCCCTCTTTTTTTATTTAAAGCGTTTGTTTTACAGAAATATCGTTGTGGATGCCAACACTAAGTAGGGTGCTCGATATATTTCTGGCCTAGGCAACACTAAGTGTTGCCAGGTGCAATCTGAAATTTCTATTGGAAAGTTTGATATTTTTTAGCATAAACGTACTCAGAACGTTTTGACGTACGACCAAATATATTTGGCAAAAAAATGGAATGGAACTCGTGAACATTTTCGTGCGATCATTTTTCACAACTTTCGACGTGGATTATCGATGAACTTAAATCTTTGTATGGCGATGAAGCACCATCCTATAGCACTGTGAAAAACTGGTTTAATGAATTCAATCGTGGCCGACGCTCGCTCAAAGACGAATTCCGTGAAGGTCGTCCAAAAACGTCTTTGGTGCCAGAGAACATTGATGCCGTGCGTGAACTAATAATGCAAGATCGTCATGTGACATACCGTGAGATAGAAGCATCTTTGGGTATTAGTTACACTCCAATACATTCGATTTTGCATGAACACTTAGTTGTAAAAAACGTTTGTTCTCATTGGAAACCCCATAATTTATGAATTGCTTAAATTTTTAATGGAAAAATTGATTTTCTTAACTCACTGTAAACAAAACAAATAGCACTTGTACATCAAAACGTTGTGAGTACGTTTATGCTAAAAAAATGTCAAACTTTATTATGGCGTTGCCAGATTATAGCTATTGACATTAGTGTTGCCTATACAGAGAAAACAATATTGTTAAAAGTGGCAGAAACGTAGTTATTTTAACCACGTGGCGACCCAAGTTTTGAGCGTGGCTCGTTCGTGGCAGTTTTTACTACGCGCGTTGCTAAATGGGTTTCAACTACGTTTGTGAGTGATTTAACAACGCGCGTTGCTATATGAAATACAAAAGAATAGCATTTTTTTTTTATTAATTTTTTCCTGTCAACGGCAATGAAAGCTGACATTATTTTCTTTTTTATTTTCAATTTTATGCTTTAAATAAAATTTTTTTGTTTTGATATTGAGGAGATTTGAACCTGGAACTTGTGGTGTGATAGACGCGGACGTTAGCAACTCAGCTACGGGCATCATTATTGTGAAGTAGACTGAAAGTCTATTTGTTATGATTTGAGTTGATTTGGATTTAGCTACGTTTCGTGAGTGTTTTAACTACGTTTCGTTGCTGATTTGAGTTTAACAACGCTTCGGAGTGTTTTGACTACGTTTCGTTGCTGATTCCTATTTAACAACGCTTGGCAACCAGCGTTGTTGAATAAGTTTCAACCACGTTTGTGAGTGATTTTGCAACGCACCATACAAATATGAGCTTGGAGCGTTGTTAAATCCAAATCAGCAACAAAACGTAGTTAAAACACTCACGAACGTTGTTTTTTCTTCGCTCTGTGTAGGCCAGAAATATATCGAGCAGCCCAGGTACTAATTTAAATGGTGTTTTATGCCTTTTTGCTCTTTTTTTACTGGAATGGAAAGAACCAATAGGCCCTTTAAAGATATCGCCGAAAAAAAGTTGTTTTCATTAAGTGTGGGTGGAATACCACTTTGCAAAAAATCTTGGTATTGAGTTTCCAGACAAGTGTACCGAGAAGCAGATGGCGGGCATGGATTGATACAAAAAATGCATGCTTGGCAAAAGAGCAATGTCAACAAGGGCTAGAAATAACGTCACTAAGCCGACTTAGTCTGCAAAACAGGGCAACAGGCATGATGCCATTCAATTCAGATGTTTTCAGTGACGCTGATTTTGTTCACTTTGTGTGAGTCAATGTATCGAAAATAAATTAATTTTGCTTTATTCTCCATTTGATTGCGTTTTACTTCACATTTTCCCATTTTTAGCCAATTTTCTAAGGGTGCCCACAAGCGAACCAAAAATTTTTTTTGTCAAAAATTATTACTTCACTATTTTTTTATATTATTATTTCAACTAACGAAATCAATTTACTTTCTTCACCAGTAGTTAGCTAATGTCTCTAGCTTTACTTTGATACTGATATGTCTGCATAATACACATTTGGTCAAAAGTTATGAGTCGAAAACAAAACGGTGCCCACACTCGGAACTCCTTGCCTGCTAAATTTAAACAAAACTAAATATTTTTATATATCGAATTTTTTATTTTTTTTTATGTTTTATAATTTCAAATTAAAATTTTTAAAAGTTTTTGTTAATAAATAATTATGTACAATTAATGAAAGCTGATTAAAATTTATTTAAAAGCCACAAGAATCCAAATGATTAATTTTCAATTAGCCATTAAAAATGTTTGCAACACTTTTTTTTCCACAACACATGTTTGCATGTATGCACAAGTATGTTAACATTTTTTTGAAACATGCGAAAAATGACCAAGTGTTTGAATAAATGTACAGCCTTGACAAATGTCAATGTAAATATGTATGTGACTTTTAATTACTGACGAAAACCGCCAATTAAAAATTGCTTTTACATCAAAGTATTTGTATTTTTTTATTTTCTGATGTGGCTTTTCATTTGATGCATTATTAATGCTTCAATAAAGTTGACAAATAAAATTGTGCAAAAAGATTGAACGCTCATCGGGTCGTATTTACTTTGATTGATTGACTGATGAGTAAGAATTGCTATGGATCATTCCAGTGGGATATAGAGGCCTACTTGCTGTTTACATAGTATTGGCTATTGAAGTATAAGAGTAAATCCGAAGCAACAAAATAACGCATATCTATTAAATTCCAAAAACATATTAAACACATTTTTTAATGAAATATCCTTTACTCCTTAAAGTATGCAAAGAAATTTCTATAAAAATTTAAATTTTTATGCTCGAGAACATCAACAAACATAAGGAAACAACACACGAAGAAAACATGGTAATTTACCTACTCCTTCTGTATGGGGGTTGAAAGAAGAAAGGAAAAAAACCATTACAAAATGGCAACGCGTTATTTAAAACGCCACAGCCAAAGTTTTTTCCGTTATTTTTAATGACATTAAATAAGAGACGTGCAAACAGCAAAAACAACAATAACAACAAAAACAATATTGTGATGGAGGAGCAGCAGTAGCAACAAAATATCACATATGCCAGATAATGGCAACTCACGTAGCATCTTGAAGACACCACAAGCACACACTTCTCACACACACACACGCTTACATACATAAGACGAGCGTTTGTGTACACCAACCACATAAGCATCCACACACACACTCGCACTCAAAGTACACTTGTAATGCATTACAGTGATGGCAGGAGTATAAGCACAAGAGGGAGGAATGGTGAAAATAGAATCTACAAAGGCAAAAAAACTAAAGTTTTTAAAAGGAGTACATTTTTTTTTTTTTTAAATTTAGTTTTCTTTTTAATTAATGAAATAAAAACTTGCTTGATGCACTTTAAAAACTTTTTTTTTGTGTTTTGCTGCAATGCTTTTTTACACTTCAGTGTTGTTGTGGCTGTTGCTGTTGACATTGCATTGTTGCTGTTAAGTTGGTTTAGAAAAACAGCAACAAACAACAAAAAAAAAAAAAAACCTTAACAAACTTTTCACTTTTGATCAAAGTTTAAGAAAAACACGGCAGCACAAAATTGGCTTCAAAATGATAGTCGTCTCCTCCATGTTGTGAGTGAAAGAAAAAAACTGAAGGTTGATATAATTTGCAATTTGTTTTCCTATTCTGATTATAAACACAAAGTTTATTTAAAGTTTTACAAAACATCTTAGTTTCGCGTGTTATTTATAAAATCAACCAAAAAAAAAAATAAAATAAGTACAGCACGTGCAACTTAGTGCACGTGTTAGAAATTAAGCTCTTGAGGCAGAATGTAGCTCTAATGCACATGACAGACGCAATAATGTGAAACTTTTTATTGCATGATTTTAGGCATTTTTTAAATACATATTTCATGCACATTGACTAAAAGAAAATTTCCCAATTCAGGGTCCAAAACATTCTAAAACATCAAAAACAAGATTAATAGTGAGTTAAGCATCAGTAAAGCTAATTAAAATTTTTTAGGCCCTGAATTGGGAAATTTCTTTTAGTCAATGTCTATGACATATGTATTTAAAAAATGCCTAAAGTCATGCAATAAAAAGTTTCACATTATTGCGTCTGTAATGTGAATTAGAGCTGCCGTTTGACTGGTTCATTAGAAATTTTACCATTACTTAGCGCGAAAAAAAAGGTTCACTTAAAAATTTTACATTAGGAAGAAATGGTCAATCCTCAGAAAATTGCACCAAAATATGGTTTTTTTGTCCTCATCTATTTTTTGTATATTTTTGTATTACTTGAGATACAGATTATGACAGCCTTAATTTCTGGAATAGGTTAAAGTTAAACAATTAAAAGACGTTTTAGTATATTTTGAATAAGGTAGTAAAAAATTGAAAAATTGGAGTGAACTTGACGTGAAAATGTCATCCGTGAGAATGCTAAAATGTTGCAAGGACAATAATGTCACAATGAAAATATCACACATTTTGCAAAAAATTTAAAACGGATAGATATAGATCGAAGTAGTTAATTAATTTTATTATCTACAGATAAAAGAATACGTATATCAATATAAACTAGTAAGGGTGTAAATTTTGGCCTGGCCAAAAAATAAATACCCTACACTGCAGTATTTTGAAAATTTTGCTTATATGGGAGGTGCCACGCCCTCTTGTCCGAGTACACCCAGTTTTTGTTCAGAGCTTGCATTTAGGGTAAAGTGGGGTACATTTGACACCGGGGCACATTTGACTTTGCCATTTTTGGTGTGAACACGCCTTTCGAACCAAAAACCTGAAATGCAGAATCATAACTAATTAGAGTGGAAGCAACGTAATGAACTTTGGCAGTTCTTTTTCAACTCCTCCCTCGCTAATACGCTTTTTTAACTTTTTGTATATTTTTTTGTAATTTTCGGCATCTTGTTCATAAGGGTTTTGCAAATAAAGTTGTGTTGTTTTTTTAAATTAAGGATGAAAATTTGGTAGCACTTAACCTTTATAAATAATAGTATAAAAGTGTTTTTTATCAAGGTCAAATAGTTTGAATTTTCAAATATTTTTAATTCTTCAAGAGATTTTGGGGCACATTTGACTTTGGCTGAAGGGGCACATTTGACGTTCGTCCAGACATATGTGTTTGTGTATTTTAGAAGATTTTCTAGTGTTATCTTTTTAAAAAAATGGTATACCACTATAAAATGAAGACGAACAGACGCGATGGCGATGAAAAAAAGTTATATACGCTATTTCTACAATAATATCAGAAACTAGTCAGAAACTCCGACTTCCAACACAGAATCCATTTCATTTGATTTAATATAATGTGTTACCTTTGTTTTATCTACAACACAAGATTTTTGAATAGATGCTTTCCAGGACCTCTACCACTTGTTTTAATTTGAAAATCTGGATGGATGAATTCCCGAAGTAAACATATTGACATTAAAGTTCATTATGTATGCGAAGTTTTTAATAATTATCAAATTGATTTGAAGTACGCCCCGTCATGTGAAAGCGCTGCAGATATCTTGACGATGGTGTTACCAAAAATCCAGACCAAAGAAATTTCCACCAAACTGAGTCTTACCCAACATTATATGTTGATGTTTTCATTAGGGGTGTTGTCGGAAATAGTACTTTATACTTATTCGTGTATACTGTCCTTGGGAAATTTGGCGAAAAATCCAAAAACCCATTCTTTTATGTGGGAGAAATTGTAGAAGTAATTAGCTATACTTCATACAAGATCTGTTATTTGAGAAGAGTTTTACCATTAAATTGGGTTTTTATAAAACCGGAAGTGGAAGATGTTTGCCTGACTTTAAGGAGTGCAATTGAGTTTGAACTACCAACTCCAACAAATCCAGCCTCAACTTCACGTTCACGCACTAAATACGTATTTGACATCGACTTTTCACACTTATCTATAAAATAAGTCTACGTACATACTTATAATTTGTATTTAAATGAAAAAAAAATATATGTATTAATGCTTTGTTTAATGTTTCTGTGTATTTTTGTGAGTGTCAAATGTGCCCCTTGCAATGTCAAATGTGCCCCGTACCTGGGGCACATTAGACAAAATGACTTTTTTTGAAAAAATTTAAAAACGGACTCTTAATGCAGTTTTTTTTAAATTTTTCTTTTCTTGGTTTTAATCTTTAATAATCAATGTTTCAAAAACAGTAAAGAGCATTAAGATCGTGCAATAATTTTCGAAGATACAAGTCTTTGAAAATTTAGTGTCAAATGTGCCCCAGTCTCCCCTATAGTTTTTAGTGTCAGAGTGAAATTTAGTTGGATTATCTCAAAAAACTCTCAGTATAGCATTTTGAATCTTTTGCTTATATGGGAGGTGCCACGCCCCCTTGTCTGATTTCACCCAATTTTTGCTGAGAGCTTTCATTCATAATTCTTAGTGTCTGAGTCAAATTTGGTTCGAATATCTCAAAAAACGCTTTCAGTATTGCGTTTTGAAGCTTTTGCTTATATGGGAGGTGCCACGCCCTCTTGTCCGAATTCGCTCAAATTTTTATCAGAGCTTGCGCTTACAATTCGTAGTACTTATATGTATTGTGGTTGCATTGTCGTGAAAAATACTCCTAAAATTCCATTTTGAATATAATTTTTGTATGGGCGGTAGGCGTGTCCGTTGACCAATTTTCATTTTCAATCCCCCGAGCTAACTTTGACGACGGAGGCAGTGTACCAAATTTCATTGAATTACCTTGTTCAGTTTTCCCAAAAAGTGTATTTCAACACACAGCCAGCCACCCAGCCAGCCAGCCAGCCAGCCAGACAGACGGACATGGCTATATCGACTCAGGAGGTGACGGTGATCAAGAATATATATACTTTTCTATACCTGCCACACCTCCTTCTCTGCGTTACAAACGGAAGGACAAAGTGAATATACCCTGGGTGTAGGGTATAAAAACACTTCGAGGAGTAATGTCACTTGTGTTCTCTTCAAAATTTCTAATACTTAATAAAACGCACTAGCAATCACTACCGAAAAATCAATACTAACTGATATCCCGTTTTTATGGGTTCTTTTGAACCCATTATCGAAAAACTTGGTCATAATGGGTTAAAATGTTTTACAAACAAATTCTAACAAAAAATTTCACTAAGGTTCACCGAAAAAAAATACCGTCCGGACGATAGCAACCCTATATAGTAGCGCACGCGAACCAACGACTCATGATAAACACAACATTATACAACTTCAAAAACTCATAACTTGATAACCGTAAAACATACCACAATTTTGAGGGCTGAAAAATAATTGTTATAAAATTAACTTTTAAATAAAAATATTTCAAAAAAATAAAAAGGGTGCATCAAGCTCAAAAATGGCTTTGAAAATTAAAAAGGTTTTTCATCCACCAAAAAAATATTTTTTTTTTTTTTTTTTTTTTTTTTCAAAAGCTCATACTTTTCTACAGAAACCCTACCAATTTCATTAAAATCGGATAAAAAGTCAAGGAGCTATGAGTTTTCACCAATTTTCATAAAAATCGGAGATATCAAGTCGAAGCTTGGTCGGTAACGTAAAGAAAGACTCTGTTACAAAAACAAAAAAGAATGACCAGACATCCTCTTATTTTAATATATTACATGGGCCATTAAAATAAAGTTCATTATTCTGTTCAGGTACAAGTTCGGTGGGATTACTAGATTTCATTTTTCAGCGCCAAATAGTTTCAGAAATATGACAATTTTTATTTTTTAGGGGCGTGTCACCGCCCAGTTTTCCATTTAACATTATTTTTCCCAGTGCCTTTTACGCATGTACCAAATTTCAATTTCAACTATCTGAGTCAAATAGCTTCATGATGATTAATCAATTTGTAAATGGGGCGTGGCAACGGCCACTTTTGAGGCTATAGCCAGCAATTTTGAACGCTAAGACCCTGGAAAAATTTAACCAAAATCGACCGAAAAACTTCCGAGTCCATAAGCCAAAAATATACAAACAAACAAAATCACATTTGTGTTTAGTAAGTGTAGAAGTTGAACTCATGTCTGTGACACTAATGACATTTTTTCCGCGTTTTTTGCAAAAAGAAAAAGGGTCATAATTGTAATAATACTGCTGATGGCATTTGAAAATGGAAATTTAAAAAATACATTTCCCATTTTAGTGACATGATACTCATGACAATGACTCTATAACAAGAACAATTCTTTTTTCTAACAGCTCATTTGATACTTGAAAATTCATCCTGAGTATCGTGACACTTATGACATTCTGCCAGACTTTTTTGGCTAGAAATTTTTTTAAGTCAACAGTTTTTATTTAACAAAATATTACGAAAGACTGATTGATTTTGGGTAAGTTCCCTTTTTATACCCTACACCCAGGGTATATTCACTTTGTCCTTCCGTAACGCAGAGAAGGAGGCGTGCCAGATATAGAAAAGTATATAAATTCTTGATCAGCGTCACCTCCTGAGTCGATATAGCCATGTCCGTCTGTCTGGGTGGCTGGCTAGCTGGGTGGGTGGCTGGCTGGCTGTGTGTTGAAATACACTTTTTAGGAAAACTGAGCAAAATATTTCAATGAAATTTGGTACACTGCCTTCGTCGTCAAAGATAGCTCGGGGGATTGAAAGTGAGCGAAATCGGTCAACGGACACGCCTAAAGCCCATACAAAAAATATATTCAAAATGCAATTTTAGGAGTATTTTTCACGACAATGCAACTAAAATACGCATAAATACTAAGAATTGTATGCGCAATTTCTGAAAAAAAAAACTGAGCAAATACGGACAAGAGGGCGTGGCACCTCCCATATAAGCAAAAGTTTAAAACGCTATACTGAAAGCGTTCCATGAGATATTCGAACCAAATTTGACTCAGACGTTAAGAATCATAAATGAAAGCTCTCAACAAAAATTGGGTGAAATCGGACCAGGGGGCGTGGCACCTCACATATGAGCAAAAGTTTCAAAATGCTATACTGAAAGAGTTTTTTGAGATAATCCAACTAAACTTCACTCAAATACTAAAGACTAAAAATGCGCGCTCTAAGCTAAAACTAGAAGAACTCGGACAAGAGGGCGTGGCACCTCCTATATAAGCAAAAGCTTCAAAATGCTATACTGAAAACGTTTTTCACTCAGACACTAAAAATTATAAAACTCTGAACAAAAACTGGGTGAACTCGGATAGGGCGTAGCACCTCCCATATGAGAAAAATTTTTAAAATACTGCAGTGTAGGGTATTTAATGTTTGGCCAGGCCAAATTTTACACCCTTACTAGTTTTATTTAATATTTTTTTGATTTTCGGCAAACCACGTGCATATTCTATTTTATTTTAAGTGATCAACATACACAAATATATTTTAAAAAGCAAAATATCTACATAAATTAAACTAAGTTACTTTTAATTATTTTGAGTCAATTGCTGGGTATAATACACGTAATATAGTTTTTCAGTTTATCTTAAAAACACTTAGTTTTCAGGTTAAATTAACCAGCTCTTAGTAAATTTGGAATGTAATGTGTACTTCACTACAGTTTTAAGTTATAAAAGTAGTAGTCAAATATCATATGTATTTAAAACATATATGTATTAGCTTTGTTCAAAAATTCTGCAAGGCATAACATATTACTCTGCAAATGATTTTCATGAAATTTTAATATTTTTTCCCGCTTTTAATCAAAGTAACATTCTACACCCAAAGCGCTAAGCACATTTTTGCATGTTACGTGTGGGGAATTTTCAATGCCTTAAATTTTTGTCAGTACTTGAATATATTTAAATAATTTTCCAAAAAAAAAAGCATGTTGATGATCATAGAGTAGCAAAACAGAATTCAACGACTTCTTGTCATTGCTGTCAAATTGTTAGCACTACATTACGCACAGGCGGAGGGCGTTCAAAGACAGCTAACAACTTTGACATTTGACAGCAACATTTCACAACTGCGCTAAAGCAAATTTCGCCAGCGTTCTGGATGTCAAGTCAACGTCACTTTTTTTTTACTTCCTCTCTCACTCTCTCTCTTTTGCCCACTGTCTTTCCTATGAATTTAATCACTTAAATAAAATATTTAACAATGAGCACACTATATGTCACTGCTAATACATAGCTATTTTTGTGTAGTTCTATCTCTCTCTAATGTAAAAACATGCTGTCGCAAGCCATAGAAACCTATCGTGTCGAATGGATTTTGTGGCATACCAAATGGAATTTCAATTCGGAAATTGCGTGCGTTGTAGCATAATGGCAGGTGGTTAGGTTATGTAATTATCAAATGGTTGAATCACTTCTTTTTCACAAGTGGACAGATACGATAACAGAGTGCTAGTTTGAAATGGTATGGTTTGGCAACCATGTGGGATTGATAGTGAAACCAATTGAAACTTTAAGGCTGAAGCTCAATCTTCTTAAAAGACATCAATTGGAAAGACAGCGTGAGTGAAAACATATTGAAATGTTTTTTTTTTTTGGTATTTAATGGATGTTTCTCATCGTTCTTTATTAATTAATTAATTTTTTTAAATTGATACTTATCACTATTTTGCTTCCAATTAACTCTTATGTTGCTTACCTGCAAAGAAAAAAAGAAAAAAAAAATAATTAGACGAGGTTTGCACGGTTAATAAACATATATCTTCGCAGAAAGCGAAAGGAGTGATGAGTAAGATAAAGAAACTAAACAAATTCTTTGTTTTCATAATATATTTTTAAATTTTTCTTACGTAATGAGCGAAGAAAGTGTAAAAATTGTTAATAAGAATGTTTATTTTTTCACGTTAATCCAGTGTCACTCATACGACATGTTGTAAGTGATTAAATAGGAAATAATTTGGAATTGTTACGATAAACTATAAATTCTGTTTAACATTTTATTGACAAAATATTTTACTTTTAGAAAAAGTGACATTTAGGGTTGAGAATGGGATCAGTTTTTATAGAATTAATTTTTAAGCCCAAATATATCAAGAAGCGGATTTAAATTTTTTAAATAGTTATGATCACTGAACACAGCTACCCAGGACTCATCAATGTTAAAACTTTCCACTAGCACAGCGTAATCAAAGCTAAGATACCTAACTAAATGTGTCAACGTAGAACAAAGGTCAATCAAATTTGGCTCGCCTACAACAAACTCAATACTATTTCAATATTTTCCAAGATTTTCGGAACTACAACACACATGAAAAATTGTTTTTGTCCTTTGCTAATCGGAATTTTCGTTAAAAAGTCCACCATGATCAAAATGAGTTATTAAGAACTAATCATTTTATGATATTATCTTAGAGAAATATTTAAATTTACTAATTTCAGCAATTCACACATAAATTCATTAAATATGATGGTCAAACCAACTCCAAAGTTGCACAAATGTAGTTTTTCTTTTTTAGTAATTTTTAAGTAGATGTGTTTTTTTCTATTATCTTCATTAAGAGGCATAATATTGGGTGGTGTGTGCATTAACTTCCATCGTTTTTCAAAAGATGTCGCCATCAATACATGGTGACTTAAATGTTAGATCAGAAACGTCATATCTGAAGCTTAGGCATCTGTCAACAACTCTGCATCATTAGATTTGAAAATTTTCATCCGCATCATAAATTTTACAGTGCTCCAAAATGTCCGAGTTCGTGCCAAAAAAGCAACATTTGCGGGAAGTTTTACTTCACTACTATATTTCAAAGAAAACAGCTTCCGAAAGTCATCGCATTCTTACAGAAGTTTATGGGGACTATGCTCCAGCTGAATCAAGCTGTAGTGAGTGGTTTCGAAGTTTAAAAGTGGTGATTTTGATGTCGAAGACAAAGAACGTCCTGGTCAGGACCAGCTAGGTGTGGTCCATTATGAGCTGTTGCCAGGTGGCCAAAACATTAATGCTCAACTCTATCGTCAACAATTGATCCAATTGAAGCAGAAAATCCAGGCAGAGCGGCAAACGTATGCGACCAGACACGAGTCAATCATTTTCCACCACGATAACGCTCGGCCACATCTTGCTGCCCCAGTCAAAAATTACCTGGAAAACAACGGATGGGAAATTTTGCCTCACCCGCCTCACAATTTGTTCCGATCGATGCAGAATGCCCTATCAGGAATACGCTTCACTTCAGTTCAAGATATCGAAAATTGGCTCGATTCGTTTTTGGCCGCCAAGCCGGCGCAGTTTTTCTGGGATGGAATCCATAAATTGCCAGAAAAATGGGAAAAAGTAGTGACTAGCGATGGGCAATACTTTGAATAAAATACATTGTACCATTTTCTTTAAATAAAGTCTCAAATAAAAAAAAAAAAACGATGGAAATTAATGCACACACCCAATACATGATAACATTTGCTCCATAAAATCTCTCTTACAACATTAGCGATATGCAAAAAATTTAAAGAGAACAGTGCGATTCCAATTAACGGTAAATTTTTTACTTTCTTTAGTTCAATTTCTACTGTCCGGTTCGTCACTGATAAAGATAATTTGTCATCATTGCTTCACAAATCAAGTGCAAACCAAGCAAAACCTGTTTCAAAAATTAAGTGCAAATATAGTTTAGTAAAAACAATAAAAAAAAAGAGTCTATTGCAAAAAATAAAACTTAAAGCTATTTAAAGTTTGTCACGTTCGTCACTTTTGGCTCAAAAGTTACATATTTTTGAAATTTCATTGTACAGTTAAGTTCTAAAACTACATTTTGGATAAATCTTGTTATCCTAAGGACCTTTTTCAAAAAGACTTGGCTATAATGGATTAAAGTTTTTTGCACTGTGTAAAATTTCACTAGTAGTCATCCAAGGCAAGAAATTCTTAAAACGTAAGAATAATCCGTAAAAGCAAGATTCTTTCGCTCCCAAAACTGAATTTGGCTTAAATCAACCTTTCTTAAGAAACCTAAAATAAATGAATATACAAATCATTACCCGATTGAATCATAATGGAACAAATGTCACGTTTATATTGTCACGTATCGATACAGATTATGATCAAAACAAAGAAAAGTACTGAAGATATTTGAATCAAACAAAATTAATTATAAAGTAACATTATTGCATAAGATTCTAATATTAGTAGCACTAAAAAATTCTGACTTGTTTCGCTGAATTCAGGCTTTATTTGAATAGGCACGAATAGTCACGTTCGTTTTGTGTATTTTAAGAGCCATAATGTAAAGTTAAAACTAAAATAAAAATATGTTTTACTTAGACTTCTTTGCACTGTAAATGTGTGCGACGGTCACGTTCGTCACTTGGGAAATGCCCAAATGCAATATTTCTATAATTTCCAAAATTTCTCGGAATTACAACAACCGTGAAAAATTGTTTATATTTTCTTTTTACGCAAACAATATAAGACAACAACTACGTCTGATAATCCACTACTTCGCATCAACTTTGAGTTCGATTCTTGTGTGTATGAAAAAAAAAACACAACAAACAAAATTTTTTATGGGTGTTGTAATTCCGAGAAATTTTGAAAATTATTAAAATATTGTGTTTGTTGTAGACGGGCCAAAATTCTAAGCTGAGTGCGCTGGGATCAGTGATTTTGAAAAGCTCACACTCTTGATTCAATCTACACAAGATCAATTTCTTAGAAACACAGAGTATTACTACATGGTAGATGAATCAAACATTTTCTATCCTCTGATTCGTATCACACTCCTCATCGGTATATTTCGAAATTTTGTAAAAATTTTAAAATCAATTTGAAACTCTTTTGAGCGATATCTTTAGGGGAGGCAAAGGAGTTACATTCGAACAACTTGTAATGATTGGGAGACTTTTCAAAGTAAGAAACTTTACAAAGTACCAAGTTTAGTAATTCAGTTTGATCGATCCATAATTTTTAGTACTGTTAAGCTTATAGTGTGGCATTGCTCAAAACACTCTCTCACTACTAAAGACTCTATCATAGCATTTCGAAATTTCCAAAAATCAGTTACAAGTCTCGAATAATTCAATTATCCTTAAATCATTTCACACGTGATAATTTTCCACTTCAAATGCTAATCACTTTTTCAGCCACAGTCGCGACTTTATTTGGATTATATACCAACAGATAGACAAAATTTTGCTGATGTTGCTGCTTGCAAGTGTCAATATTGTTAGTAATATGCTTATAACATTTCGAAAACTCAAATATCATCATCATCGTCAACATCATCATCATTATATTGGAACGAATCATTCAATCATACGCTCATTTCAGTCAGGATATTAAAATATTATTTTAGATTTGTAATGCAATCAAATCGTTTTAGTCATGAAAATGTCAAGTCAACATTCATGTAGCAAAACGTATACAGAAGCATAACTTTTATGCTCACACACATACATACATGCATAAATTCTAAATATTTGTATGTTTGTAGAAATAGTTGCCAATCATGACTGCAGCAGCAACTGCCAACTGAAAACTCCTTTCTGCCACAGCAACACAACTCAATGCAGCAACTGTCAATGTCAACGACGTTGTGACGAATGATATGAAAGAGGGAAAAAAAGGATAGGTATTTCATGTTTTTTTTTTGTGCAAAAATTTTGCGCGCCGCCATGCTTTCACGTTGTCAGCATTTCTAAAATTTTTGCTTATTTTTTTTTTTTTTTTTCCAACGATGTTGCAAACATCTGATGGAAAAGTTGAAATTATAGCGCATGATGCTTTTTCCTGCCATGGAAAAATTGAATTTAAAATGTAAATTGAAATTGAAAAATTTTGTTGGCAGTCCTCTTTTTCTTCCTTGCTTTATAGATTTTTCTATTAAGGTGATATAGGACATTGCAGAGTGGATTTTTGTACGTTTTGGTCACATGGTACTTAGTTTTTTATACTTATTACTACCAATTAGCATAATAGTGATGATGCTGAAGTGAATAATTTCCTTTTAATGATTAATGAATTGATGATGAAAGTAAGTTGTTGTCTTCTAATTTCACTCTATTAAGTTGAATTTTTTTGAAACGATTCGAGGCAAATAGAAGGACTAAAGGTACATATGTAAATACATCACTGAAGTCTGAAGGGAAGTGAATTAATTTACATTTCTGCATTTCCACAGAAAGGTAAGACGTGAGCCATAAATTTAAATAATCATATCACTGAAGTTATTTGGCGTACATGTATGAGATTTGGTACATATGAAAACAATACCTAGACAAATAATGTGTATTGGAAAAAATGGGAGTATCACGCCTCCACAAAAATCACTTTATCATATCTCTGAAAATATTTGACGCACATGAATAAGATTTGATACATATGAGTACATACAGAGCGCCAGAACAAATAATGTTCACTGGGAAAATGGGCGATGCCACGCCCTTAAAAAATTATATATATATGATTAATGAGATTTCGTACGCATGTAAAATTATGGATAGGGACAAATTACATCCTTTGGAATTGGTGATGCCACATTCACATTCACTGGAAAATCCTAGTTTTTTGAAAGATTTTCAATTTAAAATTTGTGTCGTTAAAAAAATGTCACGTTCATATTGTCACGTATCGATTCAGATTATGATCAAAACAAAGAAAAGTACAGAAGATATTTGAATCAAACAAAATACATTATAAAGTTACAATATTGTATAAGATTCTAAAATTAGACGCACTAAAAATTCTGACTTGTTTCGCTGAATTTTGACTTTCTTTGAATAGGCACGAAAACTACTTCTATTTTTGTCACGTTCGTTTTATGTCTTTTTTTGCGTGTATGTTGGAACCAGGAATTCGCCTGCTTTTAACGTTGGCACTAATTACATTGCTACCTAAGAAATATAAAGTAAAACAAAGACCAAAATAAAAATATGTTTAGCCCCATTTTTTTTGCGCTTTAAATGTGTACAACGGTCACGTTCGTCACTTGGGAAATGCCTGTTTGTATAGTTATTTGAAAAACATTGCCAACCCAAAAGTCACATTTTCTTACATCCCATAATTTTTCGCAAACTATTTCGTTGAAATTTGGTAGAAGGGGTGTCGAACGTGCACACTATGCACTGGTGGAAAAGTGAATATAGTCAGCAATGTACCACGGCCACTTTTTTAACATTTCAAAACGTTATTACTAGCAAGCGATACAAACCGTTTTGAAAAACATGAATACTATACTAGTCGTATAGTGGACGTTATCAGTTTTTGCCACACACACTTTTAAACGATTGAACTTTTTAACACAATCTAGCAATCTATGCAGTCTATTTTGATGAAATTTTGTAAGTAGGGTAAACCCGAGAGATATGGCATCCCCAGGCGATATGGCACCCCTTTCAATTTCAATACTAGCAGGTTTAATAGCACTTAGGTATAGACACAGTGAGTAGTTCATTTGGCAATGTTTGCTATAAAAAAACTGGCGAGAGTAAATGACGAACTTTTTGTATTGCATTTATTTCAAGAGTGAGCAGAGCAGAGCTCTCAAAAACCTTTCCCGCAAGAATTTTGCAAATCCTTTTTTTTAAGTCCTTTTTTTGTTGTTTTCGAAAAGGGACAAATTTCAGCACACAACTTTCGACAAAATATAAACAAAATGTCGTCGAAACCGAAAGAGAAATGCAGTTTCAATGCAAAGCTTAAAAAATATCCGTTTTTAGAAAAGATGACATCGTCTGACACTTCAAAACATATTTTTGTTTAGGTATATATCAGAAAGGATAAATGGCACCCAATTACTGAGGGCGATATGGTTTGGGTGCCCTTTCTCCCTCAGCTTGTTATAAGAAAGTACAAATATGCAGCGAATGAATAAACAGTCACTCCGGAACCGCAAAACTTTAGTCAGGTATGACCTTCAATGAATCCTTTTTCATATTTACTTGAGTAATTTGAGGTTTTTACTGACATTTTAGAAAACCCTGTGGAAACCCTGAATACAAGTGACAGAACTATGCCTTTCCGATCAAGGTGAAGAAAATATTTGAATCTTTAACGAATCTGATGGGTGTATTGGATGTGGAGAAGACTATGCACAAACCACTCAATCATATGATAAGATCCAATGTGTAATTTGCGTATGTGGTCACATGATGCATGAAGAACTAATACGATAATCTGCAACAATTTTGGCAACAAAAACTTTAAAACCACTAAGGGTGCCAAATCAACAAAAAAAGGTGCCATATCTCTCGGGCTTATCGTAAGGGCCGATTATGTGTACCACTCCCTTAAAAAAAAAAAAACGCTATTCTTCCTTTGCTATGGAAATTTCCAATCAGGTTTTCAGTTTGAGCATTTAAGTGTCACATAATTGTGTGAAGCGCGTTAATACCTGCAAGTGTTAAGTTCGGTCAATTAAATTATATAAGTTGAATATTTGGGAATACATAAATTTGCACAGCTTTATAACATCTGGAACAGTTTAGCCATTTTTAAATCGGAAATTTGGACACGAAAATAGTATAAATATAATGCTCTTTACCATTCACAATAAAGCATGGTTTTATTTAAAATTTTTAAGCCGTTTGACATCGTTTTTTTTTTTTTTTTTGTTAATCAGCTGTCAATATGGAAAGTCACTGCAACTGCTGAATACAAATGTCAAAAATACATATAGCTTTATTGTTGTAATTGCTACTGCAGTATATGTACACAGTTTTTTTTTTCTGGCAACTGCAAAAACCTGTGCTGCATATCAAAATTTTGACATTTTTATGCATTGCCAAATAAGTGCAATAAAAATAGGTCTATGTCTTCAACTTTATTGCTTCACTATGTTACATGCCATTCACGCTCAGTATTTCATTACGTTTTCGGCCCGGCATTTGTTATTATGACCGTAAATGTCAAATAAACCGCGTTTATTGCGAATTAAGTTGTGCCAACAAATAAATAGCTTGATAAGAAAAAATAAAACTTTTCCAAATGGGTAGTTGCGATTTTTGTTGCCATAATAAAATGTTTGTTAAAGCCTTCTTTTTTTATTAAACCAACACTATGTATTCGTATATGGCGCTACATTTGTGGTTTTATTTACGTTTCAAATAAATTGTAAACGTGTTTTGTGTTTATTGAGTTTTCCACATAAAAACATAGATATATATTTACATACACAGGTATACTATATATCAACTTGACTACGTAATTTGTGTGCAACCACAATTTTTTGTCATATTTGTCACGTGCTTTTTTTTTATAACAATAAGCCATGTGGTGAGTTACGACCGCAAGTTAAGCGAATTCAAATTCTTCGAAATATTTGCGATATTATTAATATCATTGAAATTAAGTCTAATCAACAACTTACTGCTAATGCATACAAAGATCCATTCCCGCTCAGTCGGTGTTACAAATGAAAGGACAAAGTGAATATGGGAATTTCCCAAGTGACGAACGTGACCGCCGCACACATTTAAAATGAAAAAAATGGAAGTAATACATATTTTTACTTTAGTTTTAATTTTACATTATAGCTCTTAGATAGCACTATAATAAGTGCCAACGTTAGTAGCAGGCAAAGTCCTGGTACCAAGATACACGCAAAAAAAGACACAAAACGAACGTGACAAAAATAGAAGTAGTTTTCGTGCCTATTCAAAGAGAGTCAGAATTCAGCTAAGTAATTCAAAATTTTTTAGTGCGACTAGTTTTAGAATCTTATGCAATAACGTTGCTTTATAATGCATTTGGTTTGATTCAAAAATCTTCTGTACTTTTCTTTGTTTTGATCATAATCTGAATCGGTACGTGACAATATGAACGTGACTTTTTTTTTATAATGATTCAATCGGGTAATGATTTGCATATTTATGTATTTTTAATTTATTAAGTAGGGTTGATTTAAGCCAAACCCAGTTTTGGGAGCGAAAAAATCTTGCACGCTGATCTGGTGACAATTATGGAATTTGTTTATCTGTCAACTGCAGCAACACTTTTAATAAGTGAATTTCTTGCCTTTGATGACCGCTAGTGAAATTTTACTTAGAATATTTTTGCAGAACAATTTAACCCATTATTACCAAGTCTTTTTGAAAAAGGTGTCAAAAAGACCACAAACGGGGTTATAATGGGTTAATGTGCTCTAAGAAAATGTTCCCCGTATGATTTTTTTACAACAAGATTTATCCAAAATGTAGTTTTAGAATTCTACAATAGAATGAAATTTCAAAAATAAGTTACTTTTGAACCAAAAATGACAAACGTGAGGAACGTGACAAACTTTAAATAGCTTCAAATTTTGTTTTATGCAAAAGATTATTTTTTGTTTTTTTTTTTTAATTGTGTGTATTAGAGTATATTTGCACTTAATTTTTGAAACACTTTTTGCTTGGTTTGCACTTGATTAGTGAAGCAATGATGACAAATTTTCTTTTTCAGTGACGAACCGGACTAAAGAAAATTAAAACATTGACAGTTAATCGAGATTGTATTATTCTTTTATATTTTTTTATATCATTTATGTTGTAAGACAGGTTTTGTGGAACTGTTATCTTCTCTTCTTATACGAGCTAAAATTGTATGTTTTTTTGTTTGTTTGTTTTTTTGTACTCAATATTTTTTTCTCGAAAACGGCTACAGCGATTTCAATGAAACTTGGAATAGTGTTAGATATTAGCATACAATGAAGAATGAGCAAGGTTTGAACTTTCCAAATGCTCACCAGAGGGCGTGGCACTGCCCTAAATTTTAAATTTGATTTAGTCATAACTCGCAAGCCATGCAAGGTATTTAAATAAAATTTGGGGAGCGGGTTCTGCTTAATGATACCTTGTAACAGACAAAAAAGTCGGGATCGAAGAAACGCCACGCCCACTTTTCAGCCCTTGAAAATTTTTGATTCAATATTACTCGAAAACGACTCCAACTATTTTAATGGAAATTTAGGAGATGTTACCACTGCAATCAAGAATTAATATGTAATACGCCGTTATATTGGAAAAACTCGCTGACGGGCGTGGCACCGCCCACAAAAATATGAAACGGTATAAAAAGAAAACTAATAAAGCAAACATTCTGAAATTAACTGTGAGGTACGCAATTGCTAAAAGACATCTCTGTTATGAAAGTGAACCTCCCATACAAGCAAAACACATCAAATGCTATTTCTCGCAAATGGTACAACATATTTTGATGAAATTCGGTGCAGTTTTATGTACTTTTTGACGCCGAATCGATCTTCATCAGCAGAACTGTCATTGTACCTGCGGGATTTTGAAATATCCTTGCTTGAAATTGAAGAAAACGCTTTGTTCAGTCTCATAGCGTACCTACAAAAAAAAGGTGAAATTCTTTTTTATTAATGGCGCCGAATAGCCACACCTCTCCTTACCAAAATATTCTTTCGAATTTTTCCAATAGGAGTTTTTGATATTTTTTCTATACCATTCGATTCTTTCCGAGTTCTTTCTTATTATTATTTTCATCGGTTTATTTATCATTTTTAAAGCATGACTATTAGAGGTGAAAAGGTACAAGTTTCATAACAAAAAATAGCTATAAATGAAAACATCGACTAAAATAATAAGACCAGATTGTTGACCGAGCAGGGATCGGTCTCCAAGTACTCATGTATTATGCACCTTTATTAAGATTATATAAAAAAGAACAAAAATTACTACAAAAAAAAATACATTTGTGCAACTTTGGAGTCAGTTTAAATAATGTGATTTTCGGAATCAGCCGCCGATTTTACATATAAAATGAATAATGATATTTAAAGTTAATTTTGGCTGTAAACTAGTGCTATCAGCGTATTGCTAGCTGATATTTTGTAAGTTTAATCGTTTTTTGGAACAGACAATCAGTTTATATTATTCTGGTACAAGGCACAATTTTTCTTAAACAGGCCATGATAGTTTTCTGGACCGTTTACATGCTATGGCCAAATTCTCAAATAGGGGCTTATAAAATAGCCCCAAAAGGCAAGAACGAGGGGTTAGGAAAAATTGTTACTTGAGGACTATAAATTTATAGGTTTGACTTTTCCTCAAGTATCCAGAATGTAGGAATTGGTTTATACAGACTTATGGGCAGATAAAATTCACCCTCAAAATAAAAGGTTAAAACACCGCAATTGAGGCGATCTCAGACCTGATAGGAAATAACGGTTATAAGATTCGGAATCAGCGAACCTAAATTAGTCAAAAATGTTTTCGAGATTTCATTCACATTATTTTTCCCTCAATTTGTTGCAATGTGGTTTGTGACACAAAGGTAAAATTTTTAAGATTTAGCAATAGTTTATAAAATAGTATGATAAAATTTCTCACAAATTAATTTTTTTGTTAAATGTATAAATAATAAAACTTCGCAAAAAAAATGAGGGCTTACAAATTATGATCATATATGATCGCATATATGCGATTACTTAAAAAAGTTGAAGTGCTTGAAGTAAAGAAAATTTATAGACACAGTACTGAAAACCATAGAATTTGATATGAAAAATTTTATAATCTTTGGGGACATTTTCTCAATGTCTGATTAAGCACTAATCACTAAAAACTCTAGATTAAGTTCTGATTAGTGTTAAACCAGACATTGAAAGAATGGCCCATAAAATATTTGATCAAAAGCTGTCTTTTCTAGTGCAAAATGTAAATTAATACAAGTTATACTTATCTTAATTAAGGTATATTCAACATTTGTATTTGACACTTAAAAGCACTCAGAAAATACAAGTGACAACATATTGCTGACCAATAGCAATTGTTAATTAAACAAAAATTGTCTTTATTCTGTCAATCTCATATTCTCCACATATACATACTCAACATAAGTACTCGTATACTCGTAACACATATTCTATTTTAATAATCTTCTTAGATTTAATACCATCAAAGTATCTCACACACTTTGACACTTTGAGTGGTAACTTGCAACAATGGCAACCAACCAACAACGTACAAGGTATGTATCGTTTTATTGCAAAATTTTGTAAATACAAGTAGCATTTGATAAGCTGTTGAAAGTTTAATATTGAGTTCGAGCACCAGCAAAATTGTTGAGAAAGTTAATTTAGAGGCAAATCTTGTTGACATGTTGCAGTAGTTGCAACAGCAACAGAAGTAACAGTTGTGTTGTTGAGCTTTTATGTGAATATTGATGGGAAGAATTTATTGCATGCAATATAACCAAAATTTGAAAGCATTCAAGGCATGTGGATATTTACAGATTCTCATTTTCTAATGGCTGTTGTATTCAAATGGAAAATGACTTATAGAGCAATCAGATATTTATGCATATAAAATACACCAATTTTAAAATACATTCGTTAAAATTATTAAAAATAAATAAAAAAAAAATGGAAATTCCTCGATTTCGTCCAAAAATTTGAAAGAGGGTGTCAAAAAAGTGAACTGATGTATTTTGTAAATTTTGAAGGTTATTTAGAGGTCTTGCAATGTCGATTTTTCGTAATCAGTCAAGTCATATCTATTAACAAACTTTTTTTTTTTTGGAGTCATTTAAGAAAATTACGGAACATCATAATTTATCTCAAGGTACACTACTACCACTACTATTCTTTGTTACTTTAAATTAAGCTCTGACACATTCATTAAAATCCTCTATTTAAAATAAAAATTTTTCCTTATCCATCGGAAGCAATTCTTCTGCATCACTTGCAATTGTCATCAATTAATCAAAGTCAATAAAGTAACATAAGCACTTCAAAGTCCTGCAGCTGCCCTAGAGTGTATAAAACACCAATACATATAATGCACACCATAATCACCCGCTATTTTTACAAGTCCACCTGGAGCATTTTACTTCAAGCTCTTAGCTACACTTTGTGATAATCGTTTTCTATTCAGCAGCTGGAGCAGCTTTTACGTCATATTTTTTTCAATTTTGTTGTTTTGGACTGTTTTTTTTTTTTTGCTTTCCAACTGCTCACACTCATTGCTGGCTTGAATGAATTGCAACTCTTTGGATACTCGATAAATACTTCATTCATGTTTCTAATCGAACTGAAACAATAACTGTGCAGCAGCAGCAGCCCACTTGACGGTGCATTCCTCTATCTCTACTTTCATTTTGTACCCGTAAGCCAAGCTAAAGTCTTCTTGGGTAGCTAATCTGAAGGCGTTAAGCGTGCACGAGAGAAACATACAAACATTTCTCTGAAATTCAATTAACCTTTTGTATTTTTGACAGGAATTCGTTTTTTTGAACGAATTGGAAAATGGAATGGAATTGCGAAGTTAAATGAAAATGTGAAGTGAAAAGTGTAAGGTGTAAAGTGAAAAGTGTAAGGTGTAAAGTGCAAAGTGTAAAGTGCGAAGTGTAATGTGCGAAGTGTAAAGTGTAATTTGTAAAGTGTAAAGTGTAATTTGTAAAGTGTAAAGTGTAATTTGTAAAGTGTAAAGTTAAATGTGTAAAGTGTGAAGTGTTAAGTTTAAAGTAAAGTGTAATTTCTACAGTGTAAAGTTAAATGTGTAAAGTGCGAAGTGTAAAGTGAGAAGTGTGAAGTGAAAAGTGAAAAGTGTAAAGTGTAATGTGTAATGTGTAATGTGTAATGTGTAATGTGTAATGTGTAATGTGTAATGTGTAATGTGTAAAGTGTTAAGTGTTAAGTGTAAAGTTTGAAGTGTAAAGTGTAATGTGCAATGTGCAATATGCAACGTGAAAGTGTTAAGTGAAAAGTTTAAAGTATAAAGTGAAAAGTGTAATTTGCAATGTGTAAAGTGTAATATGCAATGTGTAAAGTGTTAAGTGTAAAGTGTAATGTGTTAAGTGTAAAGTGCAATGCGTAAAGTGTAATGTGTAAAGTATTAAGCGTAAGGTGTAATGTGAGAAGAGTGAAGTGAAGCGAATTGAAAAAATGAAATGAAGTGAAGTGAAGTATATTTTAAGAAATTAACTTGTGTGTAGACTGAAGTTATGTGAATAATGAAGCAAAAGGCCATATAACTCTAAATATAAGCTCATTTCTGTTGTGAAAAAAACAAGCAGTTAAGAATGGGTTAAAACCATCGAAAGATGGTAGATAATAGAAGTAAAACAAAAAATATGAGTTCAAACATTTGCAATTGAATTTTTTCGTTGTTTTGATCATATGAATGACGAACGAATGAATAGTTTGTCTAACGGTCTTTTAGCCCTTTTATTTGACGACAAGTGTGTCTGTTTGTCTGTCTGTCGTCGTCATATTTTGACAGGTGCGTTTGTCAACTCGTTTGCAGCACATTTTGCAATAACTTTGCTCATTCGAAAGTTCTTTTTTGTTTTTTGTTCGTCGCTTGCTCGTTTTGTTGCGTGTCATAGCGTTGTTTTCAATTCGTATGCACATACCACACTCACTGTATGTCGTTGATGGTATGTGATGCTTCATTGAGCTTTGTTCGATTTTAAACGCAATTTTCTTTCATATCCATACGATTTTTCTATTTTTGAAAGCATTTTCAAAACTTTTTTTTTTTTTTATTCGTATGTGTGCACAACAGCGCAAAAATAATTTCAAAAATCAAATTGAATTCGATTGAAAGTTTTCATATATTGAACAAAAACAATTCATGCAGCAGTAAGTTTGGTTAGGATTGGTATTGCCTCCTCAGATGATAAAAGTTTAAACCGAAAATTTGAATTTCTTTGCGAAACTAATAGCAGTGAAATTGTCGATGGCATATCGTTTTATTTTCAGTTGTATCTAAAATATTTATTACGAACACATATAAATATGTTATTGAATTAAAATCATATTGGACTACGGAAAAGCAACTACGGAAATATAAAATGTCCTTTTCACGGCATTGAACTTACGTTTTTTCTACCTCTTCAGAAATCAAAGATGTCCTTTCTTCGAAGTGCAGAAATTGCTATTTCAAGCCAAATTTGAAGTTATATGTACAAAGATTAACTTATTTTTTGTTAACAGTACCGGATAACCATTATTTTTCTCATTTAATTTTACCTTTTAACTTTTCCAATCTGATCATTACGGCTCCCGGAAATTACGCCAAAAATTTTTTGGAAACAAAGACAGAATTGTTCTGGCATTAATTTTTGGAAATAAGGTCAAAAATTAACTAGAATTAGTAGGATATTCGGTGAAGATTTTACTACCCTCATCGGCTTTCCAGATAAAATATGTTTTATATGCAATAAAATAAAGAGATACATAAAACTTGACGTGATTGGCACTCCATATCCTGGGGAGGATATTTTTAATTAAATATTGTTTAATTACATTTTAGACCCAAACTACCTACATTCTCTTTCTCAATAAATTTGGTGGCAATCGGAAGCATAAATCATATAGAAAATGGCACTGTGTGATTGGCATCCTTTTTCCTGGCAAGGATACCGGCCAAACAGTTCTAAACATTACTGTGTGTGTATGAGCCTGAAGCATTATCACTGAGAAACTGTTCAGCCAATGAAGCTGAAAGTTCGGTATTGAGTGTATTTCAGGTGCGCGAAGGTTTTTTGTGCTTTACACGAAGGTTGCCGAAGGTCACCCAAAGGCTTCACACTCAAAACGATAAGTATATAGGGTAAGGTAACCGACTGTGAGCCGTCACCGGTTGTGGGCCTCCCCTTGTATTTTTTGACGTTTATCAAATATGACAGATCTGAGTATGAGGTTATGTGTACATTGACAATAGACAGTATTAGTGCAAACACTGAAGTGAAAGGACGCATCTGACCCGCAGCTACAACAAAACAAAAAAAATTTAAGAAATTTTCAATAAAGTAATTTCTGAACATTTTGCGAGTGTGATAAAGCGAAGTGAAATATTGCAAAGAGGTGAGTGTTGTGCATTTTTATGCAGTATTTGCGTTAAATTTTCCGATTTTATATCGAGTTTGCTCAAAATTTTTCGCCAAGAGAATTTTGCCAGTCACTTAAGGGATGGCTGCCGTTACCGGTTGTGGGCCACCTTTTGTAATCGGTTGTGGGTAACCATAAAATAAATAAATCGACTTCTGTTAGCTGTCTTTTGGATGAACTTGGCCCTTTGCAAGCCGCTTCACCCAAAAAATCATCAAATCGCGGCCGAAAGCCAAATTGCGAATCCGATGAGGATGATTAATAATTTGAAAAAGTCACATTTTCTTGATGTTTTTTCGCCACTAGAGGCTTCACTGATAAATAAATTTTGATAATACATATTTCTTTACTGGTTTTTTTTTTTTATAATTTTGCATTTGAAGTGGATTTTTCAGGGTGGCCCACAACCGGTTATAAAATGTTGTTTGTCCAAAAACAAGCTCTTTACAAAATTTGTTAAAAAAAATGTTTGTCGAAAAATTATAGAAAAATTCTTTCTTTTTGGTTACTTACTGCCTCTCACAAGTCCAAAAAATGTATACTTGAATGCAAGTTACGGGCAAAAAACGAAACCCGGCCCACAACCGGTTACCTTCCCATATGTATACTAGAGTGAAAACATCTACAGAGTATTATCAACAAGCCTTAATGGATAGTTTTCTTGGACATTCGAAAATTTCCGAAGGTCACCCGAAGGCTTCGCAGTTAAAACGAAGGATATATATGTGTACTAGAGTAAAAAAATCTTTGGCGAACCATCATCAAGCCTTAACGGATAGTTTTCTGAGGCACCCGAAGACTCCCAAAGGTCACCCGAAGGCTTCACAGTTAAAACGAATGATATAAATGTGTACTTGAGCAAAACATCAATGGCGGACTATCAACTCCATTCAACTCTATTCGGGGAGTTAAAATCCAGTTGGAAAATTAATTAGGTAAATTTTAATGAAAAATTTTACTGTTTTCTAAAGCATTTGGTAAAAATTAACGCTGTGCACTTTGAAGCTAGGATAACCCAGCGATTCATCCAAATTACAAGGCATAAACTGCACAATTGAAAAGATGTCGACGGGAACATTTACTATCATGGTTGCTGCACCACAGCTCAGTATTATCAAAAGGAAGCTACTCGTCTTACAGTCTTTCAATGTCCTTATACAACCGATCTTACTTTCATTCAAAAACTTTCAGAACTGCACGATATGCAGAATATCTCTTATGTAGATATACAAAAAACAAGTTGGCAAAATTGTGGCTTTTAAGCTAAAAGCCAATAACAAAACCTACAGCCAAAATTAGCTGTCGATAATTGACAATACACACACAAAATGCAAATCAAACTAAAAGTACAGAGTTTACATAAGGTCACGTGACTGACATAAATGTCGTCCATTTTGAGTTTTCTCACGTTTCAAAGAGTAATAAGATTCACATGCATAAAAATCAAAAGCAAATGAATTCAAAATCAAGTAACCAGCATCACAAATTGACTAACGAAATTAACTTAAAAAAGAGAAAACGAAGACGATGCAGCAGCAGCAGCACAGCACATCACAGCAATAACAAAATAAAAACGTGATATGCTTAATTATATAACAATTATCATACGAAAAGAGTAAACAAAATCTAAAGCATGTTTTAAGGCGCGTGAACAAATCAAAAGTTCAAATTGCTTTTTGAGAGTATTTACTCAGCTTTATTTTGCATGAACTATATCATGCACATTTTAGTACACTAACATTTTTTTAACTTAAAGCCAAAATGTCAGCTGAGACCTCGTTTTGTATTCAAAAATGTCATATGATTGTATGCACAATAAAAACAGCAAAACAACAATGCCAAGAAGATGTTGCATGCAACATTAACGCTTCGTTACAGCAATAAAGTAAATTCCATGGAAATGCCAAATTTTTGTGCTTTGCGTTTTGTGTTGCAGCTGTGTTTGCATGTAGCAAGCAAAAATGAAAAAATAAGTGAATCTTTAATGCCGCCGAATAGGTGAAATCCAGTATTGAGGCAAAGTGAAAAAAATTTATAAAAAAAAAACCTTAACAAAACCTGCAAAACACAAGTGGTAGCACTGCAAAACTGGTAACAATGTGTTTTTCAGGTCACGCCACTGTTGGTAAGAGTGAGTCAATAGGTTGAGCATAGTAAGTGAGTTATTAGGCTTCCTACTAAGTAACATTTAAGCTTTAATAGGTGAAAAGAGTTACGTGACCCATCAGCTGATGTGTAGTTTGTTTGTTCCCAAGCTGTTGTTTAGATTTTCACGGTATTTCTTATATTTCCGCATAGAAACATTTAAGCGTTTCAAGTTTTACGCCATTGCATATTTTAAATATTTTTGGTTTTTCTTTCCTTAAAGTTAACTTTTTTTTAAATGTCTCCACAAAAACAAATAACAATTTTTCACCGTCTGCTAAGGTATAAACGAAAACGAAGCTGTAGGTTATGAGGCTATTTTCGGTAGATGACGCGTAATCATAACTTACATCGGCCACTTAAGTTAAACCAAACAAATTATGTTGCATCTAATATTGCTACCATTTCTCCAATATATCTATATATTAATACGCAAGACAAAAATTTGTCCATCTTCTTTTTCTATGGTAGAATTGGAGTACGACATTTAATTATACACCATTAGAAAGGTATTTGTGTGTAAATACGCACAAAGTTAAAATTATTTTAATATTTTGCTATTAAGCCAGGTAAAATTCAATGTAAATTTTTCAATAGGAACAACGGCAAAATACGTGGTCATACAGTGCTGAAAAGAGGAAACAGCACAAAAAGAAAGACAAAAATCTGACTGACACTGACTTTATATTTTTTTGTTTTCTTTTCATTTCACATTTGTCATTGTACCAGGGATGATAAATGAGCTTTTCTTACCAAATAGCAAAAAAAAGTAAAAGAAAATTTCAGATAATGTTAGTTAAGATCAGGGGCTTGTTATTGGCTAGAAAAATGGGCGATGCCAAGCCACTAAAACTGGATCTGGCACATATGTAAAATGCCCTAAGCCTAATAACATTCATTAGAAAAATGGGCGGTGCCACGTCTCTAAAAAAAAAAAACAAAATTCGACACAACTGAGAAACTGTTTGACGCAGTAAAATGAAATTTGAAACATACGTAAAATGCAATAGGCCAAATAAAACTCGTTAGAAAAATGGGCTGTGCCACGCCCTTAAAAATACAAAATTTAACACAACTCAGAAACTGTTTGACGCATTAGAATGAAATTTGGCACATACAATATGTAAAGGGCTTAAAGCTAAGAAGCATGCACTAGAAAAAATGGGCGGTGCCATGCCCCTAAAAAACAAAATTCGACACAACTCAGCAACTGTTTGACGCATTGGAATGAAATTTGGCGCATATGTAATGGGCCCTAAGCCAGATAACACAATTCGATATAACTCAGAAACTGTTACACGCATTAGAATGAAATTCGGAACATATGTTAAATGCACTAGGCCAAATAAAACTCATCTGAAAAATGGGCTGTGCCACGCCCCAAAAAAACAAAATTCGATATATCTCTGAAGCTGTTCTAAGCATATGGATGAAATTTGTTGTATATGCAAAGGGCACCGGAAACATAAAATCAACTAAAAAAGTTGGCGACAATACGCCCTTTAAAAAATTCATCATAGCTATAAGACTATTTGAAGCAGATGAATAAGGTTTGGTATAAATGTAAAAGGCACAGGGACAATGGTGAGGCACGTTCCCAGCGCAATAACTAGTTCCAAATAAAATAGGTACAAATCAAATAAATCTTTGATTGTTCTACACAAAATATTAATTTTTTCACAAAGTGGGAACAATTAGTGGAAAAACTGTTACTTCAGTGCTCCTTATGAATACTATGGCGTGTCTCGAAACAAAAGATGTGGATATTAGTTTCCAACAAACTAACTTTAGTATACCTTATGATCCAAAATGATTATAACCGTTCGTGAGCTGGACTGTTCTGCAAAAACTTTGTCTAAGTATTAGTGTGACATTTTGACAAAAAAAAAAAAACAAAAATACTAAATCAAAATCAGTCTTATTTAATTTGACTGAACTTCATTTATGCAGCCGTTAAATCTTTTCCTTCAATGCATTTTAAGCTAAAATTGTAGGCTGTCAAACTGTTCCTTTTATTTGGTTGGCAACACTATACCACACAAATAGCGGCAAGTTGAAATATTGCGTGAATTAAGAAACAGACTTATATCTCTGGAACTAAAAATCATTAATCATAAAGATATGACGATTACACCAAAAGAAGAATATTTTAATTTAATATTTATGACTAAAATCTTGGAAAATTGTCTTATTTCGAGTTAGATGTTTTGTGGAAAATCCACAGATATGGGAAAATTGTTACTATGTACTTTTATTTTTGGTCATAAATGCTAGACATTCAATAGTAGTAGTAATTCCCAAATTTTATTTATTAAATCTTAAACTTAAGCTCAGATGTTCCAGTTTCGTTTTTACTAAGAAACTAGTGAGAAAAGTTTTGAAGGGTACGTCAATCGGCCTAATTCACATAACTTGAAAGTAAAGTGAAAGAGCTCCCTTTACGCATTGCATACCCAATAACTAATTTTTTTTATTTTAAATGACTATATCAAAAAATAGTGTGTACCAGCTGGAATTTAATTACGTAAAATTAATCCTCTAACTGCTTGTTCAAATTAATATAATTTTTGTTAAGTATAATGATCTACATGCATGTATTGTTAAAGAGGCATGTAAGTAGGCATATGTTTAAATTAGTAAAGCCAATCGAATATGAAGACAAGTGCACTTAACAATCTATTGATTGCCATATAACCGTACAGTATGAATATGTATATAAGTGGCAACAATAATTCAATTAGAAAGTCAGCCACAGACGCACTCATAAAGTGATACTTCCTTAAGTGGCAACAAAATTAAGTGACGGCATGAACGCTTTAAAAAATGCTTTGGATTTTATTGTTTCTTCTCTCTTTTTCTATCTACTAAGTATGTCTTAATTTTGTAGACAATTAACTTTGAACAAAGAGTGGAGAAAAAAAAAAAAAAACTTAAATCTAAGCAGCTTTCTTTTGAAATAGAATACTTAGGCATACTACCCAGAGAGAAATTAGGTCACCGAAATAAAAACAGTGCGATTTTGTAAGCGAAAATTTATTAATAAATATTTAGTGATAAACTGGTGCATTGTAAGCATTGACTTGCATTTTTTTTGGAATTATTTAGCTAGTGAAAATGCAGCAATTTTGTGCACGTGGGCCAAAAAATTATTATAATCGTCTGATTTCGGGGGCCAACACCAAAAACCAAATTGAAAACAAAAAATCTACTCTAACGCAGAATTGTGGTAATGTTATAAATTAGTAAAATTTAGAGCGGATAAGCAATAAAAAATGTGTAAATTGTTAACGTTATGTTTTTTTATGTACGCAAGAAATAATTAACTTCGGAAAAAACCTCAAAAAAAAAAAAAAAATCATTTTAATTCTTCTTAATAATTCCAGATGGAAAAGTTTTATTTTTTTAATTTTACGTTTGGCCAGAAAGTGTTAACCACGGGCCCTATTTTGAAATTTTTACCCTAGATGATCAGGTCTGGTTTTAGAGATATTCTATATAAACAAATTTTTTGATGTTTTCCCTTTTTTCATACTTCCTCAATTGTAGAGTAGAACGGGGCAATGTCGTGCACTCAACTTTGACATGCTCGTAAAGCCGTACATCTCAAGCGAATGCGACGAGTAAGCATCCGATCGAAAGATAATTTCGTTGGTTACATCCATGTGTAACAACTTTTGTGTAGCGAGAAATTGTGTTTGTGTAAGTGAAGAAAAAAAAAATGTGCACAACATTACCCCCCTCAAAATTTGTGGGGTAATGTCGTGCATTGTTTTCCGAGTACAGTAAAGGTACCAAAATGTGTGAGAAATGATAGGTAGTGGTTCTATTTGTGTAGATTTAGCATTATCATGTTTTTATTCATCATTATACAAGTGTGAAGTACATAATATGTTGTGTAGAGTAGATTGGGGCAATGTCGTGCACTCAACTTTGACATGCTCGTAAAGCCGTACATCTCAAGCGAATGCAACGAGTAAGTATCCGATCGAAAGATAATTTCATTGGTTACATCCATGTGTAACAACATTTGTGTAGCGAGAAATTGTGTTTGTGTAAGTGAATGTGCACGACATTAACCCAATGGTCGTTTTAAAGGTCAACTTCGATAACTCGGTGAAGCCCAAAATTTTTTTCGAAAACCAAATACTTCTTTTTTTTGGCAGGATATTTCGTTTCAGAAAACACTTACCTGGTATATTTTCCCGCAAGGAAAATTATTTTTCTGACCCGATAAAAAAACACTTTTATCGTCCCGAAAGCGTGCGTTTTGAAAAAAAGGTTACTCTGTAGAGACGAACTGGTGAAAATTGCTAGTATTATATGCATAAGCTCAGTAGGTCAGCAGATCCCTACCTTACAAACAGTTGGTAAATCATTCAATTCTTTGGGCTAAAACAGCCAGTGCACGACATTACCCCCTGCACGACATTACCCTGTTCTACTCTACTTATTTTTTTTTTCGTCATTTACCCCAAAAAATATCAATTTACTTCAAATCGTACTGCTTACAGTTTTTTCTTAAGCTTTCGAATGCAAAGAAATTGAAAGTGCCCAGTTAAATTCACTTTATTTAGTACTCGTGCCATGCCAATAAATATTAGCCACATTTAAATTAATTTTCCCTACTAGGTTTATTAAGCGCCACCCATACACGGAAGCTCATCGCACTTGAAAACACTTGACACTCACATGCATAATAAATACATATATGCATAGACTATTAACAGGTGTTAAAAACTGATTTAATCAAGTTAATGCTATTAAAAGAAAAAATAAAAGTACAAAAAGAAAACAATGAAAATACAAAATTGTTGAAAATCCGATTAGCGCTAATTGTCGTTGTGAGTGTACCTTTAAGTACACCAACGTAAGTGTGAGTGTATTATGTGTTACGTTATATGTGTACGCACGTGTAAAAAGTTATGCAAATTAAATCCCATGGCATCATTTATTATAACAATAATAAAAACGTTAACACCTTTTTAAAAAAAAAAATCAAAGAAGTTTTCATAGAAATTTGTAGCGCAATTATTGGGGTGGATCTAAGTATACAGAGATTCTAAATTTCCAGCAATAGTTGATCTTAAAGGCATATTTTTTAAGTATGAACTTTTGCGGAATATCTCGATTCAGTAAACCTATTTTGAATTAAGAAGTGATTATATGTAGATGATAGTACACAGTAAAAATTTTAGTTTAAATTAAAAATCAAAAAGTATTTATAAAGAACAATGTCAAAAAAGTATAATTTTAAACTATTTTGGAATAAATTTCATACCTTTTTGGAATAAAAAGTTTAAACTCAGTACTAAACGAAGCCAAAATTGAGAAAAGTAAATTATCATTTTAGAGTGTAGAGTTGATAAAGTGAAACTATCAATACTGCGCCCATCCTTCTTCTTAAGCCTTTTCTCTCCACAAAACTCCTCCATCGTGCATGGTGACTAATTAATACAACTACACTAATTTCTCTTAATTAAATACTACTTTTTATAAACATTAAGTTCATCTTTCTCGTGACTGTACAAGTTTTTATAATTGTTCCAGTATATCCAGTATAAATTTCATTTTTTTTAAATGCGATCTGCTATATTATTATATCTATAACCTATTTTTGCAACACACGAGAGTAGCAATTATCATAAATGTTAAATCACAAGTGTCACAACTATAAGTGACAAGTTATTTACAAAATAAAATATAGCACAGTTCGCCAAAAAAAAAAAAACGGAAACAAAAGAATATACTTATTTGACGGAATTTTCGATGCCAAATCTGATTCCGACAGCAGAATTGCTTTATGATATCCTAATTTAGAAGTCCAAAAAAAGACGGATTTTCAGATGGGTATAAATGCCATTGAAAGAGAATTTTTAAACATAAATACGTATAAGGTGTTTAAAAGTACCAGTCTTTTCTTTCAAAACACTTTTTGAATTATATCGGAATTTTGGCTTAGTAACAAAAAATTATGCCGAAAAAATTTAAAATGAGTACTTTTTAAACTGAAAGACTATCGCATTGAACTACTATTCAAAAATTACTTTAAAATGGTATTTACCAGTGTTTTTTTAACTTTTAGACTGTAATATCACAAGATCTCAATTGAGCAACTCTATTAGAGTATTCGGATTCAGCAAGTACGTTAAAAATGAGTTATTTATTATTTCACTAGAGTTTCATTGCATCATAAGTGCAACGTTATGTCATAAGTGTCACATTATGTCATAAGTGTCACATTATGTCATAAGTGTCACAATAAGTCATAAGTGTCACGATTTGTCGTAAGTGACACATAATGTCATAAGTGTCCTACTATGTCAAAAGTTTCACTTTATGTCGCAAGTGTCACAATTTATTTGGTTTTACTTTTTTAATACGATTGAAACCAGGTACACATATGTATTGCTTTTTGTTAGCCATATATATTTAAATTGCATTAAAAAAATGTGTTACCCTTTTTTTGCATTTACTCCTTTTGCTTTAAGCCAGGCTCCACCCCTCCAACACATACTCTCAAAACTGCAATGTGCCAAAGCCCGTTGTTGGAATTAAAAACACGTGCGGTCTTATGACATTGTTAAGGTGGTGTTGGTGAGTTTTCAAACAAAAGCATGTGTTGTAGCAGTATTATAACAGCGTGAGTGTGTGTGTTTTATAAAAAAAAAACTGATTTTTTTCTATTTCCAAAGCTTATCATGCTGTTTTTGTAATTGCCACATGCTGATTTATGATTTAGATTTTAGTTTATTTTAGTTGTCGTTTTTTTTTCTCGTATCTATGTATGTTTGTTTGCAAGTACATATGTATGCGCCACGCCTCAACCCAGTCGCCTACACTTTGGTGCTGTGATTGATGAAGTTGTTGTGTTGCTGCTTCTGCTACTGTTATTGTTCTATAAAACGGAAATGACCTTTTATTCTTTGCTGTTATTTCCTTCCGCTGTACGTGTCCATGTGTTATAAATTGTTTTTGTTTGTATGTGTGATGGTATGCGCTGATATCTGCATACAAAGTTTAAGTGTGTGAAATGTATTTGTGCGTGTTCGTATGTAAATATGTGTGTGCAATCTTCATGCTGCTGTTATTTGTTAAGCTTTGCGTGTTCAAGCGACAATTATTTGTATTTTTTATAGCATACTTTACTGCTGCTTCTGCCAGGAGGCTTTGGAGACTTAAATAAGTACATATTTACTATAAATTTGCAACCTTCTCACGTTGTTAATTTTTATTTGTACATAAAATAAGTAAGCACAAGGGTACTTAAAAAAAAAAAACGAATCTTTGTGCATTAAGGAAGCTTTATTATGGATAAAACGAAAAATATCTCAGTATTCCAGAGGGAAAACATCTCTGGCAGGCTATTAGCTTTCCTTTACTATTAGGTTTGTGGGACACCCGTAGGTTCGCGAAGAGCAACCGAAGGCTTTATCATCAAAACGAAGAATATCTAGGTAACTTAAAGGGAAAACATCTAAAGGTGACTGCCAACAAAACTTGATTGAATGTTTTCGAAGGTCACCCGAAGGTCATCCGAAGGCTTCATAGTCAAAACGAAGAATATCTTGATTTACAAGAGGAAAAACGTCTATGGCGCAACATCCACAAATTTTAATTGATTCAATTCATGGGACACTCTAAGGCTTTATTGTCAAAACAAATAATATCTAGACTTACTAGAGGGAAAAAATCTATGGCGGTGTATCAACAAGCCTTAATTGAATATTTTCTGGGACACCCGAAGATATATTAACACATTATATTGCAATTTCAATCACTGAGATATACAAAAAATATTGTTTCTTCAGAACAGCTGTAGCAAACGAAATATAAGAAACAAACATATGGCTAACAAAGCGGGAAGAGAGAGCTTGTACTTTATAACTCGTAAACTATAAAAGCTATTTTAACTAAATTTCAAAGTAGGTGCTGAACAGTAATAAAATTTTTTTTTGTTTCTTTTTTATAGACATCTAAATTACTTAACCAATTAGAGAGAAATGCAAATAAAATTATAAAACGACCAACAAAAATTCATATAATTTTGCAAATTCTACATGCAAACTATCACCCTGATACACTTTAAATCAGACAACTTAATTTAAAGCACAACAAAAATTTAATATAATAAAGTGAATAAGTGAACAAATGCAAGGTGCCATTAATTTTCAAAAATATATATTTTAAAAATTTCTATGCCAAGTTTTTTGTGATATATGTATGTATCTATTGCAGCGCCGAAATAACAATTTTTCACAAGACATAGAAAATGACACTTATGAATTGTAGATATTTGACAGCGTGCGATTTATTCTAATACCAAAGTGTCACAAATAGCTTAAGTAAGAAAATAAAATGTAGATAGAAAAAACATTCAATTGTCAGCACTTAGTAAAAAATCAATTAATAAATGTCAACAGCACAGTGGGGAAAAAAAATCTTTGAAGCATTTGTTAAAGAATCTATATCTTCAAAACTAAAAATAAAATTTTAACATTCTTGAACATCAAACTGGCTGACTTAACTCTTGTTGATGTTGCAAATTCAATGAAATGTTTATAAACATCTGAAAAATTATGCGAAAATTTATCCGAGTGCTCCAAGTCAACATAAATTAACAACAAATAGGAAAAATTTTCAAGAAAAATTTTCTTTTCTTTTTTAATAATGTAGATCAAACTGACAAGGCTAGATGAAAGTGTGTTGAATAGTCACAGCTCATTGGCATATCGTACATTTTTTAAGTTTTTTTTTATATTTTTTTATTTAATTTTTTATTATTTTTAATTTATTACGTTTTGCTTAAGTTTTTGAAGTCGAAAGTGTGTGAGAAATAAATCTGCATGAAAGATAATAAATCTCTTAAAGATCGAAAAATTATAGGGAAAATAATTTACGAGTAGTTTTGATGTGACTCTGTGTAAACAAATGTTTGAGTTATTGCTAAGTGGTCTAATTAAGGCCCATCTTATTTGAATGGACAATAGAAAAGAATGTTTTTTATTGTATTTTTTATTTTTATAACATTGTACACTGTAAGAAATATTTGTCTTATATTCATCGTATTGAACTTAATGTGGAGTATACTTTTTCAAACTTTTAGTTTTATCATTTAATGTGTAGTTAAGAAACTATTCCTTAAAAAGACCAAACAACTTACATTTCACGAACAGTGTACTGTTTTCATTTTCGGTATATGCTTTTAAAATATCAACATATTCGTTTCAAATAACACAGAAAATAAAAAAATTAAATGAACTTTTTATTTCTCATATGCAGTCTGATGTACTTTTCGACGCTGAATCTGAATCCGTCGCACAGTAGGACATAACAGTAGTGTTTCACCCAAATCAGTCTGCAGGTCGTAAAAATAATAATTTCAAAAAAAAATTTTTGTTTTAGAATGTTTGTAATAAAATTCTCTATTGATCCCTCTGGCCCGATTTTTGGATTTCGTCCCCAATTTTTTATAATTTTAATCTAAAAACGTACTTTTAGTACAAAATATGAGATTTTCTGATTAAAATTAGTGTCCAAGTCACAATTATAAAAATATTTTTGACTTTTTCATTTTAAACATTCATTTCACAAATAATCTATCAAATTATAAAAAGTGGGCGGTGCCACGCCCTCCAAAAAATTAGTTCATCATATCTCCGAAGCTACTTAACATAGGTAGATTAATTTTGGTACATATGCTAAGGTCGTCGTGAAAAAAAGCTCTTTGAAAAAGTAGGCGGTGCCACGCCCACCAAAAAACTAATATATCCTATATATGAAACTACTTGGCGCAGATAGTTGAAATTTGGTGCATACGTAAACAATAACGATACAAATAATTTTCACTGAAAAAGTGGGCGGTGTCACGCCCCCTCAAAAGTTAAACTATCTTACCTTCGAAACACCTGCACACATATAACTGAAATTTGGAACATATGTAAAAGGCAACAGTACAAATAATGATCACAGGAAAAATGGGCGGTACCACACCCCCAAAAACAAAATATGACATGTTTCAGAAATTATTTGACTAAAAAAAATTAATTTTAATTAAAATAAAAATAAGGTTGCAATTTCAGGGACTTAAAAAAACGAGGATATAATTAGATATCTTTTTGTTTCTTCTGATCCTTTTATACATACAATGAAAAATGTTAATCATAATATTGTTAAAGGACTACCTCCAAAAGCAAAATCCTTAATAGTTACCCAAGCTAATGACTCTGACTCTGAGATAAGCGACTAATTTTTCCGTTTAAGTTTTTTTCCTGATTTGTACTCTTAGTCTAAGATACGAATAAGGAGAGATTTGCACCCATCTGTTTAATGGATGAAACCTATTTTATATGAAAGTAAATACGTTTAGAAACATTTTGTGAGTAGGTTGTCTAAAAAAATCCTGGCAAGGCTATGGTTCATTCCATATTGAAAAGTGCATTTTTTTGAAAAAATGCACCCATCTGTTTAATGAAAAAAATATATACCATTCGAAAGTTTAGAGCCTCTACAATATATTAAAGTAGGGTTGCCTATTTTTTTCCTGGCAAGGCATAGGGTTGTCAGGCTTTAAAAGGTCGGCCAAAACCACAAATTTGCACCCATCTGTTTAATGAAAAAATTATATACCATTCGAAAGCTTAGAGCCTCTACAATATGTTAAAGTAGGGTTGCCTATTTTTTTCCTGGCAAGGCATAGGGTTGTCAGGCTTTAAAAGGTAGGTCAATACCCCAAATTTCCACTATGTGTTTAAAAAAAAAAAAATGTTTAAAATGTTAAAAAAATCTGTTTAATGAAAAAATTATATACCAATCGAAAGTTTAAAGCCTCTACAATGTGTTTACGTAGAGTTGCCTATTTTTTTTCTGGCAAGGCATAGGGTTGCCAGGCTTTAAAAGGTCAGTCAATACCACAAATTTGCAGTCATCTGTTTAATAAATAAATTTTGTGTTAAAATAAAGATAATTTCATTGCGAACACGGTGATACAGGGTTGCTTGTGAAAAACCTGTTTTAAGCCAGGGTTACCGAGCTTTAAGAAATGAAATATTGGTACAAATGAAAATGTGCGACAGAGAGATCCGAGCGAACTATTTGGTTAGGATGTATACTAGACCTATCGTTAAAATTGAAAATGAAAGAAACCTTGCTCCCAGGGGCTAAAAAGTTTCCTATTGGTGGAAATATCAAGCATAAAAATTTTGGTTCCGATCGAAAAATATTTTACAGTGCCGCAAGGCCGTAGAAGGTCGGAAAAACGCTATTTATATGGAAAAATGGTGCCTAAATCGCAAGAATCAGTCCTATCTCTGAAACTATTTGAGATAAGTGAATGAAATTTAGTATGTGTACGAACAATGCTTAAGTTATTTGCATCCAATAAAAAAATAGACGATGCCACGCCCCCTCGACCCGAAATTATTGTATCTCTGGAAATATTGGACTCATGGGAATGAGACTCGGTACTTATGTAATTGGCACTGGGAAAAATAATGTTTGGTAAAAAATGGGCGGGGTCACGCCCCCTCCTTCTAGAAAATCAAATTTGTCATATCTCTGAAACTATTTGACACATATGAATAAGATTTAATTTCAGGTAATGGAAAGTGAACAGGATATGGCACTGTAAAAATGTTAAAGCAATTTAAGGTACTTAGTTGATGTAGAAGTAGTAATTTTTTCTGTTCTTATTTTGGTCTCCTAAGTATAGACACCATGCAAAAAAAAATTTGGTCCCAATCGGAACATATTGGACCGTGCCACCAGGCCCTTAAAGGTCGGAAAAACGCTATTTATATGAAAATAAGGAAACAATCAATCCCATCTTTGGAACTATTTAACATAGGAGGATAAGATTTAGTATTTATATGAAGAATACTTAAGTTAATAGTATCCAATAAAAACATGGGCAGTGCCGCGCCCCCTCCAACCGAAATTTGTCGTATCTCTGAAAATATTTGGCTCAGGTAAATGAGGTTTGGTATTTTTCTAATTGGCATTGGGAAAAAAATTTTCAAAAAAACGGGCGGGGCCACGCCCCTCATTGAAAAAAAAGAACAAATTTGTTAAATCTCATCCTCCTATATCAAATAATTTCAAAGATAGGATTGATTGTTTCCTTATATTCAAATAAATAGCGTTTTTCCGACATTTAACGGCCTGGTGGCACGGTCAAATATGTTCCGACCGGGACCAAATTTTTTTTGCATGGTGTCTATATTTAGGAGACCATAATAAGAACAGAAAAAATTACTGCTTCTACATCAACTAAGTACCTTAAATTGCTTTAACATTTTTACAGTGCCATATCCTGTTCACTTTCCATTACCTGAAATCAAATCTTATTCATAAGTATGTGTCAAATAGTTTCAGAGATATGACAAATTTGATTTTTCTAGAAGGAGGGGGCGTGACCCCGCCCATTTTTTACCAAACATTATTTTTCCCAGTGCCAATTACATATGTACCGAGTCTCATTCCCATGAGTCCAATATTTCCAGAGATACAATAATTTCGGGTCGAGGGGGCGTGGCATCGTCTATTTTTTTATTGGATGCAAATAACTTAAGCATTGTTCGTACACATACTAAATTTCATTCACTTATCTCAAATAGTTTCAGAGATAGGACTGATTCTTGCGATTAAGGCACCATTTTTCCATATAAATAGCGTTTTTCCGACCTTCAACGGCCTTGCGGCACTGTAAAATATTTTTCGATCGGAACCAAAATTTTTATGCTTGATATTTCCACCAATAGGAAACTTTTTAGCCCCTGGGAGCAAGGTTTTTTTCGTTTTCAATTTTAACGATAGGTCTAGTATACATCCTAACCAAATAGTTCGCTCGGATCTCTCTGTCGCACATTTTCATTTGTACCAATATTTCATTTCTTAAAGCTCGGTAACCCTGGCTTAAAACAGGTTTTTCACAAGCAACCCTGTATCACCGTGTTCGCAATGAAATTATCTTTATTTTAACACAAAATTTATTTATTAAACAGATGAGTGCAAATTTGTGGTATTGACTGACCTTTTAAAGCCTGGCAACCCTATGCCTTGCCAGAAAAAAAATAGGCAACTCTACGTAAAAATATTGTAGAGGCTTTAAACTTTCGATTGGTATATAATTTTTTCATTAAACAGATTTTTTTAACATTTTAAACATTTTTTTTTTTTTAAACACATAGTGGAAATTTGGGGTATTGACCTACCTTTTAAAGCCTGACAACCCTATGCCTTGCCAGGAAAAAAATAGGCAACCCTACTTTAACATATTGTAGAGGCTCTAAGCTTTCGAATGGTAAATAATTTTTTCATTAAACAGATGGGTGCAAATTTGTGGTTTTGGCCGACCTTTTAAAGCCTGACAACCCTATGCCTTGCCAGGAAAAAAATAGGCAACCCTACTTTAATATATTGTAGAGGCTCTAAACTTTCGAATGGTATATATTTTTTTCATTAAACAGATGGGTGCATTTTTTCAAAAAAATGCACTTTTCAATATGGAATGAACCATAGCCTTGCCAGGATTTTTTTAGACAACCTACTCACAATATGTTTCTAAACGTATTTACTTTCATATAAAATAGGTTTCATCCATTAAACAGATGGGTGCAAATATCTCCTTATTCGTATCTCCTACTATCTAGGACGATATACAAAAATATGGTTTTAACTAAATTTTTAAAAAATTACAAAATCGCAACACTAGAAGCATATTTTTCGATTATGTGTTTGATTAATTTGATATTTTAATTTTTTTTAAGTCCCTGAAATTGCAACCTTATTTTTATTTTAATTTAAATTTTTATTTTTTTTTTTTTTTGTCAAATAATTTCTGAAACATGTCATATTTTGTTTTTGGGGGTATTGTACCGCCCATTTTTCCTGTGATCATTATTTGTACTGTTGCCTTTTACATATGTTCCAAATTTCAAATATGTGTGCAGGTGTTTCGAAGTTAAGATAGTTTAACTTTTGAGGGGGCGTGACACCACCCACTTTTTCAGTCAAAATTATTTGTATCGTTATTGTTTACATATGCACCAAATTTCAACTATCTGCGCCAAGTAGTTTCATAGATAGGATATATTAGTTTTTTGGTGGGCGTGGCACCGCCTACTTTTTGAAAGAGTTTTTTTTCACGATGACCTTAACATATGTACCAAATTTAATCTACCTACGTTAAGTAGTTTCGGAGGTATGATGAACTAATTTTTTGGAGGGCGTGGCACCGCCCACTTGTTATAATTTGATAGATTATTTGTGAAATGAATGTTTAAAATGAAAAAGTCAAAAATATTTTTATAATTGTGACTTGGACACTAATTTTAATCAGAAAATCTCATATTTTGTACTAAAAGTACGTTTTTAGATTAAAATTATAAAAAATTGGGGACGAAATCCAAAAATCGGGCCAGAGGGATCAATAGAGAATTTTATTACAAACATTTTAAAACAAAAGTTTTTTTGAAATTATTATTTATACGACCTGCAGACTGATTTGGGTGAAACACTACTGTTATGTCCCTTTGTGCGTCAAAATTTTCCATATACCTGCTGAGCTTCGAGACATCCTTGCTTGAAGTTGGAGAAAAAGCTGTTTTGAGGCTTATGGCGTAGCTACAGAAAAACATTTTTTTAATGGCATTGAATAGCCACACTCTTCGTTATCAATATATACACTCTAACTTTTTACTTTCCGGGCTATGATCCTTTTAAAAGATCCATACAAAGGACGAAATATTTTGGGGGCGTTGCATCGCCCTTTTTTATCTCAGCAGATTTAAATTCATTTTGAGTGTTTTTGGGGGCTGAAATACCTTCCCTTGAAAGGATCATCACGCGGAAATGTAGGTATGTTTTGATAAGAAAGGTTTTGGATATGATACCATTAAAAACAATTTCACATGTTCCTGTAGCTATGCCATAAGCCAGAAAACAGCGTTTTCTCCACAGTACTCTTCGGCGACGGGCTCGGATCTCGAAATCGATTTTCTAGTAGGCTTCGTACAGGGCCAGGCCTTTCTATAAAAGCCCAAATATTAGAGGCCAGTAAAGGCCAGCGAGTCACAAAAAGTTCTGGAAGCACAAACTTGGAAAAAAGATGTTCTTACATAGAAAAATTTAAAACTATGAAAGTATGTATTCCACAAACCATGAAAATCCCTTGAAAACCTCGTAGCTTGTAAAACTCTGAATTGTACGATTGTGTTTGGAAAAAGAATATTCGTGCGGGCCCAGACTTTTTTCAAGTGCTTGTGCCCACCTATAATCTATATTTAAATTAAATGTCCACAGTAAAAATTTTAGTTTAATTTTAAAACCAAAAAGAATTTATAAAGAACAATGGCAAAAAAAGTTTTAATTTTAAACTATTTTGGAATTAATTTCACACTTTTATGGTATAAATTTTAAACTTTTTTGGAAAAAAATCGGGATTTAATACCAAAAGAGTGTAAAATCAATACTTAATAAAGATAATCAAAAGTTAGAAAAGTAAACTATCATTTTTTAGTGTGTGTACGTCCATATTTAAAATAAAATAAACAACACAAAAAGAACGGGAATATCCAGCTTAAGTAAAGTTAAATGAACAGGTAAAAGTTTTAAGCCTTAATTTTGTAAAAAAAACTTAATAAATCGTCTCTATTTAAGTGAAAAACGTAGGTCAATTTTAAATATATTTGAATTTAAAAAAATGGTTTTTAATTTCTGTATGGAAATTGCTGTTTTGCTTTTATTTCCCAGTTAAAAATAATCACTTTTTAACAGAGATGTACATAGTTTAATGGGCCTCATCAGACTAAAGCTTTTTTTTTTTGGACCAGAAATACCAAATAAATCAAAATTAGAAAAAAAACTGACTAAAAGTTTTTCACTTAAATTAAGTAGAGACGAAATTATGTTTTAAAATTGTAAATTTGTTTTCTTGTTACTTAAGACAAAGAAAGCATATACATATGGTAACTAAATGTTTAACAAATTTTCTTTGAAATGTTAAGCTGATGTCTTTCAATGCTTTCAAGTAAAATTTATGTGCAAAAATTCAACTGCAGAAACCTTTGGTATTTACTTTGTCTTTTGCTTCTGTTGGTACTCGTTTGCTGTCATAATGCATTTGCATATGCAAATAAAAGTTGTGATTTTGTTTGTTGGTTTTTGCAAATTTCATTTTTTACTTTCATTCCTTTACTTACTTTCGAAATCAAAGCTCTGGTGTTGCTTATGAGCATACAATTTTTTTTAACCAAATTTTCATATTTTTTGAGTCATATTTTGTTCGTTAAAATCTTTTTTGAAGGTTTAAAACTTATAATGACAGTTGAAATTTTAAGGCAAATTCAAATATGCAAAGATTTTAATGAATTCCAGAGAGCATTTGTTATTTAAACTAAAGCGTATTTTTCTGTTTCGTTACGCAATATAGATATTTTTGAAAGATTTTTTAAAAGATTTTTTTTTTTTGAAAGAAATTTAAACTTAAAAAAAAAAAAAAAAATTTCGAACATCCTTTTTCAATTTAAGTTAAAATAAAAAAATGTACAAATAACCAGACAACAAGTATCGTTGACATTAAAGCGTCAACAAAAAAATTGCTGTCGTACGATAATAATGTCAACAATAAAAACAACAAACAACAAATATATTGCTTAATCGCAAACAGCAATTGCGCATGTGCGTGCACATATGTTGGAACAACAATCGAAACGCAAAAACAGCAGCAGCAACAGCACAAACAGCAACAATACAATAAAAGTAAACAAACTAACAATGCAAACAATTTTGCAATGCAGCAGCAACAGCATCAAAAACAACAAAGATGTACCAGCAGCAACATCAGCAGCAGCAGCAAAAGGAAAACAAATTTACAATCACAACAATGAAGAGGAATATCATGAAATTTTGCATTTATGTGAGGAAGACTGCAGTCAACAAAGAGTTTGATGAAAGAGCACGGACATAAGATGCAAAAAAAAAAAATAAAATAAAAAAAAATTAAAACATCTAATCCATTTTTAAATAAATAAAAACACGCCGAAACACTTTCAGATGATTAAATTTATTTGAGTTAAGATACTTTAATGTTGCGGCCCTGAAATCTAAATAAATCAAAAAGCGAGGTATTCGGTTTAAAAAATTGTTCCTTAACTCACTAGTTGTATCGTGCTTTACGATTTCTTACTCGGCTAGAGTCAAAATAAAAATCCGCAGTAACTTTTACAAGCACTTAAAGGACTTTGGTTATGCTGACGGCAATTTCCCTATTACGGTCTACACGGAAAGAAAAAATATATAAAAATTACCAAAAACGGGTTTTAAAGTGTGTGGAAACGACTGACCTAGGTGTTTTTCTGAGTACGGTCAGGGAATACTAGGCAGCAGTTTATTGATTTTTATAATAAATAATTACTTAATATAAATATTTTAAGGAAGCACGGTAAAAATTCCAACTCAATAATTTTAATGAGTCCAACAGGAAATATTCATAGCTGTTTCAACACATTTTTACTAAAAAACTTTATCAAACAGGATGGCAAATTTTTTTTATAATTTGGTAAAGTCATTTTAAAACAAAAAGATTTTCAATGAACTTATTTTTATCCAATTTTATAATTTGTATACCCTACACCCAGAGTATATTCACTTTGTCCTTCCGCTTGTAACACAGAGAAGGAGGCGTGGCAGGTATAGCAAAGTATATATATTCTCGATCAGCGTCACCTCCTGAGTCGATATAGCCATGTCTGTCTGGCTGGTTGTCTGTGCGTGGATATACATTTTTAGGGAAAACTCAGCAAGATAATTCAATGAAATTTGGAACTCTGCCTCCGTCGCATACGCCTACCGCTTCACGGCAATGCAACCAAAATGCATAGAAATACTAGGAATGGTTAGCAGAAGCTTTGAGCAAAAACTAGGCAAATTCAGACAAGAGGTCGTGGCACTTTTCATAAAAGCAAAAGTTTCAAAATGCTATACTGAAAGAGTTTTTTGATATAGTCAAACTAACCACCCAAACACTTAGGACTATAAATGCACGCTCTGAGAAAAAACTGGGTGGACTCGGACAAGAGGGCGTGGCATCTCCCATATAAGTAAAAGTTACAAAAGTGTTTTTTTAGATAATCCAACCAAACTTCACTCAGATACTAAGGACAGTAAATACGGGCACCCATCAAAAAGATGGCGAAATCGGACAAGAGGGAGTGGCACCTCCCATATAATCAAAAGTTTTAAAATGCTTATTGAAATATGTAGTTAGAAAAACGCCTTTCTGTAAAAAATTTCAAACAATTTTCGCTAGTTTTACCATATACTTCAATGCGTCTATAAAAACCTCTATAACTTTGTATTATATTTGGAAAAAACTTGCTGTAAGAACCAAGACTAATAGTATGAGGCTTAACCCGTATAAACATGACAACACTTTTACGGCTAACACTAACTTTTAAGGCTAAGAAAAAAAACAATGAGCGCTTCAAGAATATTACTATTAAAATATGTATCATTTCTATGAAATGGGGCAAAAAACATTTTCACCGCGTTACTGGATTTTTGGGTTTTTTTTTTTTTTTTTGTTTTTTTTTTATATTGAAACCTTAATTTCGGCTTTAGGATTTAAAAGACAATAACTATGAGGTACACATTTACCACAAAGAGCATAGTTAATTTAAGGGATCTCAAGTAATGGCAATAGAACAAAATCTTTTTAACACTATTACACCACAACTTTTATCACTGGGAACTTCTTTAGCAAAGCTCAAGCTCAAACTAATAGCTTGAGTAAATGTGTCATCATCATTATCAGCGTGTAAGCAACATTTTAGCAGCTTAAAAGGTTTTGACCAACATACTAACTGGGCATTAAGTAATCCAACTACATGCTATGAAACGTTTACCAAGTAAAGCGTACAAAATCGTTATGTTGTTTGTATATGGGATTCGGTGTATGTGTGTGTGTGCTGTTAATTTGACAACCCTCCTTCTTGTTGTAAAGTCGTCGTCGTCGGTTGCTATTTACAAGTCAACTCAGCAACACCACAATTTTCCGGTTAACGCACATTTTACATTTTAGACGAACGGTAAAGAAAAAAGAGTACAAAAAATTTTGCAGTTGTGTTAGTAGCAGTAGTATCGTTATTGCCGATGATTTATTTTCGACACATGAGTCACTTGATAAGTTTTATTTTCCAACTTTGTTTCAATTTTTTGGGAACAATTAATGCTTCCAGCACCATATTTTTGAAGTTATGGAACATTTATTAAATATTGTACTCAATCATTTAAATAACACTGCTTTTTAGTTTAACACGAATCTTTTTTCGCCAAAAAAAGGAACAAACAAAATAAAATAATTGCATATCGTTGTTGTTTTTGGAGCATTACCAAACAAGCCCTCTTCTCCTTAGAACTCTGGCGCTCTACGTGTATAATCAATTGCTCTGTGTGTTGCGGCAGCAGCACCCCTTTTTTTACTTTTGCTTAAAAAGACAGGAAGAACGTTAATGGCAACTTCGCTTAAAGACAGTTTTAAGTCTTCACCAGCAGACTAAAAGCAGACCAGACGTTCTTCCCAAACTTCCGGTTACCAACTTTACTTGTTGCTACTTCAGGCACTTTTTTCTGTTTTTTGTGTTGTGGTTTTTCTTTCTGTTGCCTGGAAATTGCACTTTTATGCTGGATGGAGGCCGTACTATTTTTTTTCCTTTGTTTTTACTGCAATCAATTTAAAATTTTTTTTTTTTTTTTTAATTTTCTACCCTATGTTTAAATTGTACGTTCCCTTTTGATTTAATGTTATATTTCAACTGTTTTCAAGTTTTTTCAACTTTCATCTGACAATAATAAACAGAGCGAAATAATTTGATTGGATTTAATTGAATTGTAAAATGAAACGAAACTGAAGTTGACTAAGTTATAATTAACATTAATGGTTCAATGCATTCCAAATGATTGCTAAATTTTGCTACCTATGAAGATAAATCTTAGGTTTTATCAATGTGGATTTCGAAAAGATTTAAATTGTTGTTTTATAGGATTTCAGCATTTTTTATGAGCCACGCACAATTATTTCGTTTAAGCTCGTAACAGCAATACTATATAATATCAAATTACAAAATTGAATTTCCACCAGAACAAAGAAAATATTTTGATTAACTTACACTTGAGAGGAATACATTAAAGTCACAAGCCGTTTCGAGTTTAGAACTTACCTGAAAAATAGATTAAAAAAAAAACCAAAAGTTAGTATTTTGAAATATATTGTATTGAGAGTTAAATAATTTTGCAATATGTATTAAAAAGTTTTAACCAAATAAGAACACATATATGTTGAGCTTTTAATTTACAAAACTTCAGCAAATTCTTATCTTAAATAAGATCTTAAAACCGTTAAACTTTTATTCAAAAAGTCAAACAAATTTTATTTTTAATTGTTTTTTGAAACAGATAATGATTTGCATTATTTGCTACCAATAAGCATAGGCCAGATGGCATTGTCGGTTTAAGCTTACTGTTCAGTGTGTTAAAAAAATCAAATTTCATTGTTCACCACAATCATATCATCAGACGAAATTGCCAACATCCAGAAGAACTTGGAAGCTTACTGTATTAAACCTTAAGCATAGATTTGTTGAGAATCACAGTAAGCAACCGAAGGCGCTTTGCAAGAAGAGTATAATATCAATTAGTTAGAAAAACAAAAAATTAAGACTTTTGCATGTGCTGTATTTACTTTTTGCTATGATTCTCAACAGATCTATGCAAAAAGTTAAATATATTATGCTTGTAAATTCTTCTGGATTTCAGCAAATTCTTCTGATGATATGATTGTGGTATTCAATTAACGTATCGAAAATCGGTGCCGTGACATAATCCCCACGGACATAATCCCCATTCACGATATGGGGATTATGTCCGCAAGTTATTCGGACATAAACCCCATTTTTTCGATGGGGATTATGTCCGCAAGTGTTTCGGACATAATCCCCAGGCAAAATCGGACATAGTCCCCATAACGATATTTTGTTATTGACAACAGAAGCAGCTCAGGATTTACAACTCCCAAAAATTCCACAGTAATTTTACATAAGGGTAGGGGTAAGTGGGCGGCCTGCGGCCGCAGCTCAGGATTTAAAACTCCCAAAAATCCAACACCGGCTTCGCGGCGGCCTTCGGCCGCGGATCAGTCTATAACATCCAACACTATATAAATTTTTTAAATGGATTATTGCAAAAATTTTGTTCAATCTTAATTAAATTTTTCGGACATAACCCCCATTGGGATTATGTCCGAAAAATTTGCGGACATAACCCCCATGGCCAAAATGGGGATTATGACCGAAAAATTTTCGGACATAATCCCCATTTACGAAATGGGGATTATGTCCGTTGGGATTATGTCCGGTAACCTCGAAAATCAGTCTTCCAATAAATTTTTATACCCTACACCCAACCCAGTATATACGTGGGCTGCTCGATATATATCTGGCCTAACAATGAAAATGCGACTATTTATCATCAAAAATGGTTTTAGTGTTTTTCAAAGTATTCTCCAGCGTGATTTATACACTTTTGCATGCGCTCAATCCAATTGTCGAAGCACTTTTTCCACTTCCACTGAGACACCTTCAAAATATGGTTTTTGAAAGCTTCATCAGCATCTTCTGGCGACGAAAATCATTGACCACGCATTTTTTTCTTGATGTGCGGGAATAGAAAGAAGTCATTGGGTGCCAAGTCAGGGCTGTACGGCGGATGACCCATCAATTCGACGTTTTGGCCGGTTAAAAAGGCGCTGGTTTGAGCCGATGTGTGAGAAATCACATTGTCATGATGAACAATGATTCGTCTTCTCTTGTTCGTTTTTCGAATTTCTCCGAAGACTGCAGGCAAACAAATTGTGGTGTACTACTCAGAATTGACTGTCCTACGTTGCTCAAGCAGAACAGTAGCCACATGACCAGTTTTGCTGAAGAAACAGGCGACCATTTGCTTTTCTCACGAACAACTTTCGTTGGATTTGGCTCGTCTTCGAAGACCCACACGGTCGATTGCTGTTTTGTTTCGGGCTCATACGCATATATCCATGATTCGTCATCTGTGACGATCTTATAAACGTCTTTTGAAGCACCGTGATCGTATTTTTTCAACATTTCTTTGCACCAATCGACACGAGCCTTTTTTTTGAGCGATTGTCAAATTGTGCGGTATCCAACGAGTACAAACATTTTTTACGGCCAGGTTTTCATGCAAAATCGGACATATTGGAGTGGAACTAATGTGCAAGTATGCCTCTATCTCACGGTATGTCAAATGACGATCTTGCATTATCAGTTCACGCACGGCATCAATGTTCTCTGGCACAACGGCAATTTTTGGACGACCTTCACGGAATTCGTCTTTGAGCGAGCGTCGGCCACGATTGAATTCATTAAGCCAGTTTTTCACAGTACCATGGGATGGTGCTTCATTGCCATACAAAGATTTAAGTCCATCGATGCACTCTTGTCGTGATAATCCACGTCGAAAGTTGTGAAAAATGATCGCACGAAAATGTTCACGAGTTAATTCCATTTTTTTGCCAAATTGATTTTTTCAAGTCACTGTAAACAACATAAATGATGGTCGTATGTCAAAACGTTCTGAGTACGATTATGCTAAAAAATATCAAACTTTCTAATAGAAATGTTAGATTGCACCTGGCAACACTTAGTGTTGCCTAGGCCAGAAATATATCGAGCAGCCTACGTATTCATTTTGTCCTTCCCATTTGTAACGTAGATAAGGAAGCGTGGCAGATATAGAAAAGTATATATATTCTAGATCAGCGTCACCTCCAGAGTCTATGTAGCCATGTCAGTCGGCCTGTCTGTCTGGCTGGTTGGCTGGCTGGATGTGCGTGAAAATATATTTTTGGGAAAACTGAGCAAGACAATTCAATGAAATTTGGTACTATGCCTCCGTCGTCAAAGTTAGGTACAGGGATGAGCGAAATCGGTCAACGGACACGCCTACCGCCCATACACCACATATATTTGAAATGCGACTTTAGGAGTATTTTTAACGACAATGCAACCAAAATACACATAAATACTACCAATTGTAAGCGCAAGCAATGAGCAAAAACTAGGCAAATTTGGACAAGCAAAAATTTCAAAATCCTATACTGAAAGTTTTTAGAGATAATCCAACAAAATTTCACTCAGATACTAAAAACAGTAAATACAATCAAAAACAGGGTGAAATCGGACAAGAGGACGTAGCACCTCCCATATAACCAGAAGATTCAAAATGCTATACTGAAAGAATTTTTTGAGATTATCCATCAAAATTTCACCCAAACACTAAGGGCTTATATGTAAGCTCTGAGCATAAACTGACTGAACTCAGACAAGAGGGCGTGGCAACTTCTATATAACCAAAATTTTTGAAATACAGTGTAGGGTATTTAATGTTTGGCCAAAGGTTACATCCTTAACTACTAGTTTTTGTTTTTCCTAAAATACGCTGAACAGTAAACTCAAAAAAACAATGTCATTTGATCCATGCTAGTCGGTGGCAAGCAAATTAAAATTTTAAAATTTTTTTTTTATTAAATAAACTTTTTAAAAAAAAATACTTAAAAAAATACTTTAAAAAAAAAATACTTTTTTTTTTTAAAAAAAATGACTAAAAAATATACCTTTTTAAAAAATACTTTTTAAAAAAAACTTTATACAAAAAAACTTTACTAAAAGCAAAAATTTTTTAAAAAAATTAATTAATTTTTTTTTTTTTGTTTTTCAAATGAAAATTTTTTATTTTTTTTTTTTACTTTTATTTCAACAAAAAATGCTTTTAACTCAAAGAAATTATTTTCTTAAAAAAAAGACCCATTTTGGTCTTATTCACTTTGGTAACACACACTTCGTTTTCCATTTCTCAAATTGCACGGAGACCAAATAAATTTAAAAAACTGAAAAAAATTGAAAAAAAAAAAAACCAAACGAAGTGAAAATGCACGCGGGAGCACCGTAGTTGAATATAAATCATGGAAAAAAATCAACTGCGCAGAAAGTCTTGAGAATGAAATACGTGAGTTATCACAGTTCCTTCGGGAAAAACACTACATTCTGTTTTGTTTTCTTGTTGCTCCATTAACACAGTAGCGTTCCCTTTCTTAATAATATTTGGCAGAGCGGCTAAACTCAAAGAAAGTACTCTCTGCAGACGGATGTGGATTTAATAACTAACGAAATTGATAAAAAGAAAACAAACAAAAGCGGATGCAAAAGAATATTAAAACTTGCATGTTGATTTTAAAGCTACAAGTAACCAGGAAATACTTAGGAAACCGAAAAATCAGCAACTTCGGTATTAGAAGAAAGTACGTATTTTAAGAAACTCACAAAAGTTTAAGAAACGATGATTGCTTGAACTCACTTACTTATAATATAAAAAATAACTAGACATAACAAAAAAAAAGCAAAATAAAGCCTTAGAATTTCTTCTCATTTGAAGATAAAAACCAATCAATAGTAATATGTCTAGCGTTTTAAAATTCTACTTTTTCATAAATCAAATGCACATTCGTCTGTCACACAACAAATACCATAGCTTTTGTAAAATCCAGAAATAACCAATACATGTTCGTTTTCATTTAGTTTTTTATTTCATACACACTTACAATTCTTCGACAAAATACCATTCTTAGAATTTCTTGAAAAAAATGTGCAGTGTGCATTTAACAGATATCTTCATTGAGTTAAAAATAGATCACTTCCAGTAGTGGAGTGCCAACAGAAAAATCCATGCCATATGTTTAGTTCATCAGCTTCCTGTCTTAAGTCATCGTCTTCATGTGCGATGATGCTACATTGCATTTCGCTTTTGACGCATTCGATTTTACTCGAAAACATTTCTGCTCTTCATACAGAGACAGAGACAGAGCACATTTCATACACAAAACACTAATAGCAAGCAATATTTTTCATCCACAGTGATGCCATAGTTTAGTACATAAATATTTAAGTAAACTACATATGTTCACATATTTAATGGTTTATATTATGTCAACATAGTATCATAAACCAAATACTTGCTATACTTGCGGGTCATACTTATTGTAATTGAAACTTAGATTTCGTATCCAGCAACATGTATCCATCTCATTTAAAGGTTTTAACTAGTTATGATTTGATTTGATAATAAAATTGCATCACATAATGTACTACAGGTCAGAGTTCGGTTCAATCATTTTTATTTTTTTTTATTTTACCATAAAAAGTAAAAATTAGCAATTTCTTAGAATCAGAGAAATTAAATACATTTTATTATGATTCATTTAAATGTCGATCATTTGAAGAAAAAAACTTTATTTCCTAAAATATTTTGTCTGCACAGTGGATATTTAAGATGATTTGGCAACCCTCTTCTGATTGCAATATAATACATGTGTTGAACATGTGTGCATTTATAGAATTTTGTGTTTTCGACGCAACAAAAATCATTTAAAATTTAAAGCCAAACTAAAAACCATTACGCATTACGCAAGTAGTTCACCACAATATTAAGCAGATAAAAATAAAATTATTTAAAAAAATCATTTAGATTTATGTGAATACATATGACACCCTTATATAAAAAAATTTAAGATTCGAAAAATCTTGATATAATATATATACAAAGCAAAGAACATATAGGTACATCAAGATGGATCAATTTGTTTGGAAATCATAAGGTTTAGAGAAACTTTACTGAAGAAAGTAGAAACTTTCAACCCCTCCACCACCACCTGACAAAGAAGATTTGATCTTATAAATTTTTATCAAGCCTAGGAAATCAGGAATTTTCGGCGAAATAATTCCAAGTGAATTTTTTTTTACCAGTCTAATCTAAGTATATATTAATATGGGAGACAAAAACTTGTCCCCCTTTTTTTACTATGTTAGAAATGGAGCACGACTTTAAATTATACATCATTAGAAAGATATTTGTGTATAGATTTGCACAAAGTTAAAATTATGTTAATATTTTGCCTCTAGGTCAGGTAAAATTAAATATAATTTTTTTCAATATTAACAACAACAAAATGCACGATCACACGGAGCTCAAAAAAGGATAAAACACAAACAGAAAGACAACTAGTAAGGATGTAACCTTTGGCCTGGCCAAACATTAAATACTCTACACTGTAGTATTTTTGAAATTTTGCTCATATGAGAGGTGCCATGCCCTCTTGTCCGAGTTCACCCAGCTTTTGCTCAGAGCTAGGGGCCTGCACAAGACATCTTGAAATAAAGTGTACTTTTTTTTACACCAAAATTTTTCACTGAACTGATGCATTTGATCCAAAAAATTCAAGATTCAAATCATCGTGTACACTGATTTCATTTTGACACTATTTACATTGTCTTGTTTTATCAGTGTGAAAAATAAACTTGGTTCTAAAAAATACATCAGTGTACTCTATTTTATAAAAACAAATACTTCAGGTCACTGTAAAACGTGCGTGTAGAGAAACTACAATAAAATTTATGATATGGTAACACTTGCAGAATTGTAGTAGCTTTCATACATTTTTGCGACAGAGAGCGTAAACAAAAAAGAGGCACAAGAAGAGAGCGATAAACTACTCTTATCACACCATTAGCATTTAGTAGTGTACACTACTACTACAGTATGCAACTAAAATAACTGAAACAAATCAAACAAGACAAATTAACACAGTATTTGTTTATTTTTTTTCAAATTCTAGTTCTGTCAAGACATTTACTCACGACACTGAACTAGAGCATATGATAAATAAAAAACAGGTACAAAATATAACGTATCTTGAAACGAAATGTCTTAAAACGCAAACAAGATGTCTTGTTCAGACCCCTACTCAGAGCTTATATTTAAGTTCTTAGTGTCTGAGTTCATTTATAATTCTTAGTGTCTGAGTCGAATTTGGTTTGCATATCTCAAGAAACGCTTTTAGTGTAGCGTTTTGATGCATTTGGTTATATGGGAGGTGCCACGCCCTCTTATCCGAATTCGCTCAGTTTTTTTCCAGTGCTTGCGCTTACAATTCGTAGAATTTAGGTGTATTTTGGTTGCATTGTCGTGAAAAATACTCCTAAAATTGCATTTTGAATATATTTTTTGTATGGGCGGTAGGCGTTTCCGTTGATCGATTTTGCTTATTTTCAATCCCCCGAGCTATCTTTGACGACGGAGATAGTGTACCAAATTTCATTGAATTATCTTGCTCAGTTTTCCCAAAAAGTGTAATTCAACACACAGCCAGCCACCCAGCCAGCCAGCCAGCCAAGAATATATATACTTTTCTATACCTGCCACGCCTCCTCTGCGTTACAAACGGAAGGACAAAGTGAATATACCCTGGGTGTAGGGTATAAAAATGCATAGCACCGACTTCATGTATTTTGTTTTGTTTATATTTCGCTTGAATTATACTAGGGATGATAAATGAGCTTTTCTATTTGGTACCAAATAGCAAAAAAAATGTACTAAGTGTCCAAAAAGTACCAAAATTAGTTAATACATTAGTGGTCGAATTTTGAACACTGGGCTATTCTAATCTTTATCAATGCATGACAAATTTGTGTAAAGTCCATGGCGAAATTGTGTTCGCATATAAAGTTATTAAAGTCAAAAGTTGCGAAAATCAGTTTTCTGCAAATATCTCGCTAACGGTTATTTTTGCAGAAAAATATTGTCCAACAATTTCTGATCTGACGTATGTTGCAAAAGTTACAGTGAAAAATTTTTGTGAAACTATTTTTATTTTCAAAAATAAAGAATTTCGTGTGTTGATGGAAAATGGCATTTGATGGGAAAAAACACAGCTGATAAGTGTTATCAGGACTCTGCGCCTAGAAAATCGACCATTGTTAAACATGGGTGTATGAACAGCGATGATGCGCCGCTCTCCGGTCGCCCAAAAGTGGTAGTTAACCGTAAAGTGAAGTAATTCTCCCGTGCTAACATAACCTAACCTAGAGCTAAGTTGCAGGATATACATAGCTGATACCTTAAAAATCACGTTGTGCCTAGATGAAAGTGCCGGTCTCTTTTGCTAAAGTGCAATTAACATAATTTCTGGAGATATGTATCTTTACCTAAAAAGTTTAAAAAAAAAATGCACAAAATGCATTTATTCGTTATTTCAATTTACGATATTTCGGACAAAAAAGACATCGATATAATTTAGATTGGGGTTTGATGAATAAGAATCGTACCTACAAATCGTTCTACGAGAATGGCATGGAAATGATAGAAAAGCGCTGGATTGACCGCATCGATCTTGAAGAAGGATATATTAACTCGAATTTGCCACGTACTCTTGTGCGACCTCCAGCCAGAACTTTTTCTCTTTTAAAAATTCGTTTTCAGCGCAGTAAAATCTGCCACTCACAAGTTACTTAAGAAATTATTTTATCGCAACTTTTAACAAATTACAGATGACTTATATAAATTACATTTATTAAATAAGTCAATATTCTTAACCCCTTTTGTAGTGTACAATTTTAAAACAACATGTTTCAGTTTATTTCTTTTCAACATTACTAATTAAAAGTACATTTGTGATTAATATTGTCACTCAGATACTTAAAATTTGCAATCAATTTTATTTATTTCAATAAAAAACACGCTGTCTCAAATAACAATAAAAATAAATGACATTAATGGAAGCACGTCGCAGTACGAAAAAATCAGTCAAGACCAACCATAAAAAAGCACTCGATATTGTTTTCAATTAAAAAGAAATGATAAAAATTAAAAACCTGCAACGAAAGCAAATAAATATCGTGTGCAATTAAAATATCTGAAAATAAAATTATTTTGATGTTTCAGTATTGAAACAGGGTGTTTTTGAAAAATTATTGTGACACTAATTTTGAAGTAACATTTTTTTTAGCTTTAAAGGTTAATCTTACAATGTGTAGCAAAAGTAATGCGATATGTGAATTGGCTGCTATTTTGTTAAAAAAAGGAAAAAATTGGGATATGTTTTCAAAGAAAGTTAAAAAAATTATATCTTTCAAACATCCACCTCCTGAGTTGCTGCACATTTGTGCTCGTTTTGCGGCATTTTAATTGTTGCTCGCAAAACATCTGGCTTCGAATTGGTTGGTTTGCTTTTTATCAACTATTTCATGTATGTCAATGCACAATGACATTTCACGCCATTTGCAAAAATCGTAGCTTATTCACATTATGGTATTACTTTTGTCAGAAATGAAATGAAAAAGTGAATAAACTTTTACCAACAACTTATTTCTATACAACTTGCGCTTTTTGGAAAGGCTTTTTAAGTTCTTATACATTTTCTCTCTTTTTCTCATTTTTGGTGAATTCAGTAAATTGTCATAATTTACCCATATTTATTTGAATATTCATAGATCTTTTGCTTTGACACCTTGTATTTATTTTAGAATTTTTCATTTGATATTTGCAGCTGCAGTAATAAAACGTATTTTTCACGGTTGTTGCATTTTCAAACAAAAAGGCACAAAAGGATATAGAAAATACAGACAAAATATGCGGGCGTATGAAAATTCATTACTTTTAATATGTGTGTTTAATCAAAGTAATGTCAGAAAAAGTTGCCATCAAATTGTAACTAATCAGTAATATGACGGTATGTGCAGTTGGCAATTATGTTATGGAAATTACATATATGGAGAAGTACGCATCTATACATTAGTTTAGCAGAGTTGCAGTATTTAAGATATACTTCTTCAGTTTATACTTTCAGAAGAATCAAATGTTGCATAATATTTATGGCAAGTTATTTATTTGATTTTTGTCACTGATAAATAAATGCATTTTCTTACAGCTCTGTAAAAATTAGTTGCAAATATAAATCTTAAAGTATTCAGTCATGCAAATATTCACACATATTTTCGTCTTTATTCATTTCGAATTTAACTTATTTAAATGTTAATCTTTTAATTTCGATTTTGTGCATAAAGAACCAATCTGTTAAGTGTTATTTGCAAATATGTACGTCAATAATGCTTCGTCGAACATGAATAGGTAACATTAATGAATAATTTTGTATTTTATCTTTAACAAAAAATGTAGTAAAATTTGAGCCGCTTATTTTGAAAGTGAAGTAAATATATAACGAAAAGTAATATTATAATATAAATTGACTGACATTTTGTTAGAAATTAGTAAAATCGAGCTCTCTTTTCACGAGGAGACATTAGGTTGAAAAATGATATCGGTGAAGTAACCGATGATTTTTGAAACATAATTTTTGGTTTCATATGAACTTAATCTATGTTTCTACCAGAGATTTAGCTGTGATGAGATCTCAAATCTCGTCGTTAAATCTTACTCGTTTCCACCAGCCGAAAGATGTTTATTTTTGACAGCAAATGTCGTTAGCGGGAAAATGAAAGTTGTTTTTATACCCTACACCCAGGGTATATTCACTTTGTCCTTCCGTTTGTAACGCAGAGAAGGAGGCGTGGCACATATAGAAAAGTATATATATTCTTGATCAGCATCACCTCCTGAGTCGATATAGCCATGTCCGTCTGTCTGGCTGGGTGGCTGGCTGGCTGGCTGGCTGGCTGGCTGGCTGGCTGGCTGGCTGTGTTTTGAAATACACTTTTTGGGAAAACTGAACAAGATAATTCAATGAAATTTGGTACACTGCCTTCGTCGTCAAAGATAGCTCGGGGGATTGAAAATGAGCGAAATCGGTCAACGGACACGAAAATGCAACCAAAATACGCATAAATATTAAAAATTGTAAGCGCAAGCTCTGAGAAAAAACTGAACGAATTCGAACAAGAGGGCGTGGCACCTCCCATATAAGCAAAAGCTTCAAAACGCTATACTGAAAGCATTTTTTGAGATATTCAAACCAAATTCGACTCAGACACTAAGAATCATAAATGAAAGCTCTCAACAAAAATTGGGTGAAATCTGACAAGGGGGCGTGGCACCTCCCATATAAGCAAAAGTTTCAAAATGCTATACTGAAAGAATTTTTTGAGATAATCCAACCAAACTTCACTCAAATACTAAAGACTATAAATGCACGCTTTAAGCTAAAACTAGACGAACTTGGACAAGAGGGCGTGGCACCTCCTATATAAGCAAAAGCTTCAAAACGCTATACTGAAAACGTTTTTCACTCAGACACTAATAACTATAAATCCAAACTCTGCACAAAAACTGGGTGAACTCGGACAAGAGAACGTAGCACCTCCCATATGAGCAAAATTTTAAAAATACTGCATTGTAGGGTATTTAATGTTTGGCCAGGCCAAATTTTACACCCTTACTAGTTTCTTTTTTTCTTAAGATTTATCTTCCGTTTGCTTTGATTTTAAATATAATTTATGCTAATTGTCAAAGAAACGTGGTACCAATTAGTCAAAAAATAGCCAAAAAAATTAGTAGCTGCTGAGGTTTATACGCAGATTCAAGATAAATCGCTTCAGAAATAGATTGATTTTTGTATGGTAGCACACATGATTTACGCCGAAATTTAGAAACAACGGTAAATCAACTGATAAATCCAGTGGAAACTTTCAAGATAAACGATTCATTTAATTACACAGGCGGCACACAAAAAAATAGTTCATTTCCCAGAGAGACCCCCCTACGCCCATGCATTTTGGGACGCTGAAACCGAATATGACGATAAAAAAAGTTCTCATGGGCCATTTCCTCGCTAGACCGCCCTAATTCCGGGCTCTATAACCCAACAAACAAAAACGTTTAGAAAATAACTCATTATTCGCTTATTGAAGCCAACATTAACTATTCACTTAAGTTCATTAAACAACATTTTCCAAACATTTTTATATTTAATTAAAAATAAAAAAGTTATGTTTACTGAGGATCGAACCTATGATTTCCAAGTTATGAGTCGACAATCTTATCAACTGACCTAACGTGCCACTTATGATTCGAAAGCATTGTGTTTTACTTAGCTCGATAAGTCATTGAAAAAACAAAACACAAAATTTTTCGGAAGTTTGGAAAACGATTATAAAAACTTCTGAAAATAAACATTTTTCTAATTGTTGATTTTAACCTTGCGAAACAATTGTAAAAATTCTTAAAAAATAACATTTTCCAAACGTTTGAAATTGGTTATGAAAACATTTGGAAATTCACTTTGTCCAAGCGTTAAAATTGAAAAGGTTATAAAATTGTTTGTTGAGAAGTGGAAAATAATATTTATGTATGTAAAATTTGTTATTTTGAAATAGAATGTTCACGTTTTATCGCATTAACAAAATTTCTATGTTTGAGTGGTCATATTTCGGTAAATTTTTGACATAAGAAAATTTTAAATAAACCACTTCAAAGGAAATTTTATCATCTTTTTTTGCATTGCGTATAGTCTTTTCCTATCTCTGACCCTAAAAAAGTTTAAAATTTTTGCTATATAGCCCAGGAAAATAAGACGAAAAAAGAGCAGCTGTGCGAAATAATTCCCAGTGAATTTTTTTTACCGGAATTGTCTTTTTTAACACATTGACTGCCAGACCAAATTTTGTACTGTTTCCCAGGGTGCCAAAATTTTTTTTTTCTATTTTCATGTTTTATATGAAATAACGGTCATTGTTAGGTGTTAAGTTGCGTTTCTACAACTTTTGGAAGTCCTAGAAAAGATTTAGTCCTGGCTATTGAATATCATAGCCACGGCACCCTATGTAAAGATAGACGTCTATCTGTTTCCCAAGTGCCGTGGCTATTATTTTCAATAGCCAGGAAGAAGTTTTATAAAGTTAACAGTACTGTATATAAATATATATGGGACGTTTCACGTCAACCGGCCACCTCCGTCGCGAGAATTTGTGCGGACGGAAAATAAAGTTTTGGATCCCAAAATTTTCGTTTTTTTAAAAGCTTTTGAAAGCCCAGTGGCGCTTTTAAAAATTTCAATATGAAAACGTTGTAAAACGCGCCGAAAGGGGTCGTAAAATAAATTTTTTTTTAATATTTTGGCGTAAATTGCATCACCCGGGGGTTTTGGGGGTCGCTGATCACGAATCTGAAGCCAAAATTTGAGAATTCTTAAATCCAAGATGGAAATGCACACATTGTGGGAAAATTCTAGTTTTGAGCAACTCGAAAAAATAAAGCAAGAGTTGTTCAAATTCGTCCAAACTTACACATATAGCTTGGAAATACTTATTAAGGTATCATGCCTGCATAGTTTGAGAAGCCTACCGTTATTTATTCGACTCTTAGCTATTAGAATTTTCTCACACAGAAATAGTTTTTATTATTTCTCAAAATAAATGGCTATAAAATCTATACAAACCAAAAACTCCTCAAACCAAGTTCACTTAGCACTAAGAGTGGTAATAAGCTTTTCGTTTTGTAAAAGGACCAATTTTGTAGAAAATCACAAGATCTACAAAAAATAAGCGATATGTGTGCACATAACAGTAACTGTATAGAAGATATTCTATAAAAACCGGTTTTTTGGCATTTTAAGACTTTTTTGGAATATCTTCTAAACGGTTACTGTTATGTGCACACATATCGCTTATTTTTTGTAGATCTTGTGATTTTCTACAAAATTGGTCCTTTTACTTTTTATCGTAGTACTTACCGATTCGGAGATATCCTTCAAAAACCAGAATTTTCGAGATCTTAACGGTTTTTCAAAAATATCTTTCAGGCCATGAGAAGCTCGAAAAAAAAAATTAATTACAGTGTATAGAAAATTAAATTATCTTTTAAACGGTATTCCAATTTTGTTTGTTTGACTCTTTATTGAAAAGTTATTGCAATTTAAAAGTAAGATTTTTTAATATGAACTTATGCGTAGCATTTCGTATCATAACTGTTAACAACTTTTTAAATTGGGTGATCTCCTAAACTATAAGTCGTACGAAAACATTTTTTTCATACTTTTGTAGGAAATTTCCCGTGCTACAAAATTGTGGAGCAAAATTTTTCTGTAAATGTTTGCGTTAGCGAGATATTTGCAAAAAACTGATTTTAGCGACCTTTGAGCCTGAATAACTTTTTATGCGCACAACGGACTTCAATGGACTTTTTACACATTATTTATCTTGCTTTAATAAAGACAATTCCGGTGAAAAAAATTCACTGGGAATTATTTCGCAGAAAAATTCTTATTTTCCTGGGCTAATAAGAAAATTTAAAAAATTTTGAGTAACTAAGCTATTTCGATGACAAATTAAATTCTCTACAAAAAGTTTTCTAAAAAAATATAGACGTTTTGCATCATTCGCTAAATATTTTGAAGAAACTGTAAAGGTAGCCTTTTCCCCCCTCTCCCCGATTTCCACCCTATAATTTAAAATCACTCCGCAGTTTTTTAATCTTTAATGATCAATTGACCGATTTTTTAAAAATGAAAACTCGTGAACGTCTTACTTCCTTTTTAGCATGTTTTTTACGACTTAATCAATATGTAGACTATTAGTCTTTGAATTGTTATACTGGAAATGTTAATTTGATTGGAAGTCCTTATACTTTGCCACAACAACAAAATGCTAAAACACTACACACGATATCTTTGTTTTCATATTTTTGATTTTATTCAATATAAAAAAACTGAAGATTATGATGCTTTTTGATAATTTACTTACAACACAATAAATCCTCAGTTTAATAAGGCAAATAAACATAAATAAGAATCACTTAAATTTTGTCTAATCATTATTGTTATGAGGAATATTAGGGTGAACCTTTAGTGTGAAAAAAAAAAAATCCTTTTGAAATAGCTTTCTTATAATTTCTAACAATACAATAATCATTTACGTAGGCTGCTCGATATATTTATGGCCTAGGCACAGCACAAACGTACTCAGAACGTTTTGACGTACGACCATCATTTGTGTTGTTTACAGTGACTTGAAAAAATCAATTTGGCAAAAAAATGGAATTAACTCGTGAACATTTTCGTGCGATCATTTTTCACAACTTTCGACGTGGATTATCAGGAAAAGAGTGCTTCGATGAACTTAAATCTTTGTATGGCAATGAAGCACCATCCTTTAGCACTGTGAAAAACCGGTTTAATGAATTCAATCGTGGCCGACGCTCGCTCAAAGACGAATTCCGTGAAGGTCGTCAAAAAACGGCCGTTGTGCCAGAGAACATTGATGCCGTGCGTGAACTGATAATGCACGATCGCCATGTGACATACCGTGAGATAGAGGCATCCTTGGGCATTTCTCCCACCAGCATACATATGATATTGCATGAACGCCTGGCCGTTAAAAAGGTTTTTTCTCGTTGGATCCCGCACAATTTGATCGCGGTGCTTCAAAAGACGTTTATAAGATCGTGACAGGTGACAAATCATGGATCTCTGCGTATGAGCACGAAACAAAATAGCAATCGACCGTGTGGGTCTTCGGAGACGAGCCAAATCCAACGAAAGTTGTGCGTGGAAGAAGCACTTCGAAGCAAATGGTCGCCTGTTTCTTCGGCAAAACTGGTCATGTGGCGATTGTTCCTCTTGAGCAACGTAGGACGGTCAATTCTGAGTGGTACACCACAATTTGTTTGCCTGAAGTCTTCGGAGAAATTCGAAAAACGAACAAGAGAAGACGAATCATTGTTCACCATGACAACGCGAGCTCTCACACACCGGCTCAAACCAGCGCCTTTTTGACCGGCCAAAACGTCGATTTGATGGGTCATCCGCCGTACAGCCCTGCCTTGGCACCCAATGACTTCTTATTATTCCCGCACATCAAGAAAATATTAGTGGTCAATGATTTTCGTCGTTAGAAGATGCTGTTGAAGCGTTCAAAAACCATGTTTTGGAGTTGTCTCAATCGGAGTGGAAAAAGTGCTTCGACAATTGGTTTTGAGCGCATGCAAAACTGTATAGATCATGCTGGAGAATACTTTGAAAAACAATAAAACCATTTTTGATGATAAATATTCGCATTTTCATTATTAGGCCAGAAATATATCGAGCAGCCCACGTATACATTTTGATATTACTTTACCACACTGACCTTCGTATATGCTTGATTTTTTAATTTTCATTAACTAAATTAAAATATGTTTAATATTTTCATATTGAAAGTTATAAGACCTCAAAATTTAAATTTGACTTAATTTTTCACGATAATTTTGTAGCGTACACCTAATTGTTACGACACAAATCTTTATGTTAACAACTAACCTTATTCAATTTCTAATGTTGTACAGCAAATATTACGAAACAATCAATTTTAAATAAGCAACATTTGACAAATGAAAATTCCAAACACGTTAGATTTTCAAATTCAAGTCTATGATAGAGAGGACGTCGTTGTCGCTACCACTTGCTCAGGCAGATGGATGGATGAATAGATAGAGGTATAAGCTGGCAGTTGTCATTGTACTGCTGCTTGCTGTTTTATATCTCGTTAACGAATTTATTGATGCCATGCACGTCATCAATCAGTAAAAACGAAGACAACAACAGCAAAAAATAAAATGATAATTTGCATAGACAATTCAAGTGCTGAAACAATAAGCAAAATTATTGCGTGATAAGATGATTTGATTGCAAAAAGAAAGAAAAAACGTAAACTTTAAAAAATAAATTTCAAAAATCAAAGAACTTTTTCCGTTCATAACAAAGTTTATAAAAAAATTATTTATTTAAAAAAAAAAATTTTATGAAAAAATATGAAAATTAAACATTATTCAAAACAATTTTCATCAAAGTGTATGAGTTAAGTTTTTCACATTTCTAAAAGAGAACTTAACAAATCGTTAAGTGTAATTTTTTGTCTTTTTTTACACAGTTTTTGTGAAATTTTACACAGTTTTATAGAGTATACTATACATAAAAAATATATAATAAAAAACAAGACATTGATTGAAAAACATATATATATATATATAAGTACATATCTCCAATTCACAAAACAAAAAAAGTTCTCCCGCAACAACTATGTATATAAGTAGTTCAAAATTTTAAATAACAAACAAGAGACATCAAAACCAGCAAAATGTACGCGGCTGTGTTTTAATCAGTTTAAATTGACACTCGGGGTCACATTCATTAAGAGCAAACAGAGTGAATGCTTCATTATTTTAAGTGGATAGATAGATAGATGGATGGGATGGGATGGCTAATCTGAATATGGGATTTTTTCTTCACAATTATTTCGTAAACGCAATAACGAGTAGTGTGTGAACGCTTTTCAACTTTGTAATTTCATCATATGATCAAATTATATGCTACTTTTTGAAGTAATTTAAATTTATAAAAATTTCAACATACGATTGCCACACCCAATTTGCCGCAGAAAATGCAAGCGCAAAAGTCAAAGGGTAAATGCACAAAATTTTAAATTCTATTTGTAAAACTATACCTACTACAGCAGCATCCAGCCAAAGGAATTAATTAAGCAGCACTTAAATTTTACCCATCACCAACGTCTTTTTTTAAACCGAAATTGTACAATAACACATTGAAAGGGAAATAATTGAAATACACTAAAGGCAATGAAAATTCTATCAAAGGCTTCCGGAAATACGTGAGGAATGGTGTAATTTTGTGGAAAAACTAATTTTCCCAGAGGTTTCATTAGTTTATCCAAAACAAAGGTATAACTACTAACAGATGGTAAAACAATAGGCATATTAATAAAAATTAATTACATTTTTAAATATATTGAGAGGGTGAATTATTTTCAGCCTACAAATATTCTTGTTTTTTTTTTTTTTTTTTCAACCGTACCCTTATGGCTCCATAACAAAAATTAAAGAGCTCTTCTCATTGTCCGAATTCTTTAAACTCCCACCGAAAGAAGGTCTTTTTTAAACATTTTAATGATTATACGTCCAAAGTCGTGTCCACTTAAGTTTTATTTTGCGATCATCTTTCTAGACAGCTGAGGTATACTTTCATGGACGATCTAGCAAAAAGCGTCGCGAAGTTTAATATAAAGCTAAGGAGATAAAGAACACAAAGAGAAGATCATAATCAAAAGCCCTGTGAATTGACGACAGTCAAAAAAGAACTGACGAATGTGAAAGGTTATTTTTCTTCGGGAACATCACATACATAATATGCTTAATCTAACGTCAGAGCGCACATAAAGTTTGTTAGCTCATAGCGCTTCAGAGTTTGCGAGTTGTGTGGACAGATGTTAATCTTAAACCAATCTGCGAATTTTGATTATTTTATTATTACTAGAATCGCCCAGATGTCAAAATTCGACCACAAATGTATTAAATAATTTTGGTACTTTTTGGACACTTTTAGTACTTTTTTTTTGCTATTCGGTACAAAATAGAAATGCACATTTATCATCCCTGGTATAATTCAAGCGAAATATAAGCAAAACAAAAAACATGAAGTCAGTGTTATGCTTTTTGTCTTTCGCTTTATTCCTTTTTTTCAGTTCTGTGTGACCGAATATTTTGTTGTTGTTAGTGTTAAAAAATTTGTATATAATTTTACCTGGTTTAAAGTCAAAATATTAACATAATTTTAACTTTGTGCACATCTACACACAAATACCTTTCTAATGGTGTATAATTTAAAGTCGTTCTCCATTTCTAACATAGTAAAAAAAGATGGACAAATTTTTGTCTTGCGTATTAATGTACAGATTAATTTATCCAAAATTAAATCATTCAAAGATCAAAATCTAATGAAATCCAATGAAATTTCGCCGTCTACAATATTTCTTCATTAAAGGATGGATAAGTTGAAATAATTCTCCACGGATCATACTCGTAAACATTTCGGAATTATTCGCTGAAATTATCGCAACCCAACTGTCTAGTCATAAGTAACTTAAAAAACTTTAAGGCATACCTTTAGGCTAAAATCGAAAAAATAACAAGACAATATCGTCGGATTAAAACTAAAACTAGACATCTACATATGAGGGGTATAGAAGCAAAGGCAGCAATCTCCATTTTTTTCTGAGTGTGTCTGTTAGTGTTTGACCACAAGGTATCATCAAATGCAAGAAGATGGCACGATCAAAGAGGTATAGAATCAAAGACGACAGTCTCTCCTTTAATCATGGATATGTTTGATAGTGACATCTAGTTGCTTTTGGTGGTAGCTTGTGATCAAACACTATCAAACACTATCAAACACGTTCATAAACAAAATGGAGATTGCTGCCTTTGCTTCTACACCCCTCATATATTGTGTTTTGAGTTAAGTATGGAGAAACATGATGAAAAAACGACTCTTTGCCCCAGTCTAGTCGGTTTTTTGAAATGTAGTCCCCATCCAATTTTATATAAAGAATAAAAAGCAGGAAACTGCAAAATTCCATAAAAAAAAACGAATTTCAAAAAACTTAAAATGCTTTTTTCTCAAAATATGAAAAATGTAGATGCCTAGTTGTAGTTTTAACCCGACGATATAACATCTTGAAAATATAATTATAGAATAATGGGGAAAGTAAGTCTTTTACAGTTATCCCGAAATCAATCATAGGATTTTGGTTCAATTTCGGATAAAGGGAGTCTTTTTTTATCGATAGTTTTTAACATACATTGATATTTTCGATGTGGTTTAAAAGATTGCGTATTTTTCGGTTTTTTGTACTTATACTTTTAAACTTTTATCGACTTTTTTAATATTTTTCAATACTTCAGATCTCCTTTCCTTTTAACAATAGCTTTTTGATTTTTTATCATCTCTTCCTAGATAATTTTCAATAGCATTCAAATTTTGTTTAGTTTTTGTATTCATTTCGATACTTTTGCCATTTAAAATGTGATTTTCGATACTACTTGATACTTTTCAGAATTTGTCGGATTTATTCGACACTTTTTAACTACTTATTTCTAGATTTTTCGATATCTCTGGCTTTTTCCCAGTTTCTAGCGATACCTTTTTGATGTTTTTGGATACTCTTCAACTGGTTTTAGGACTCTAATGATACTGTTCATTGACTTTGTTCTTAAACCACTCAAAATTTGAGGGTATGTCAGAAAGAGTTAAAATTGAAATGCCAATTTTTTTTTTTTTTTTGTTGTAATTTGGTCTTCAAAGAACTTACCCCAAAAGAACTTGAGTAACTTTCAAAAAACTTTATTAGTTATGGTTGGTCGTTAAAACTCCCGACTTTACTTGTATTTAGACACTTTAGGGGAGAGTGGGGTTACATGAACCACTAGGGATACATGAACCACTAGGGATATCTGTTTACTGTCTAGTACTTTTCAGGCGATTATCATATGTGTTGTTAACTCTGTCGGTAACCTAACCTCACACGCATTTGTGGTTTCGTCAAACGTTTGTTGTCGCGTATATCAATAAACAAAGTCTTTACCCGCCCGAAAGTACTTCAATCGCGGCAATAAGTTATTCCGAAAAAAGTTTCTTGTGTTCCACTTGTGGCACTGAACTCGATACAATTTCTTGCTATCATAAATACATGCAAATTCTGTCATTTTCACAAATGATTCTGCTACATTGAAATATCTCATGTCATCTTAAAATTATTTTCAATTTGCTGATGGCTGGTGGGGATACATGAACCATTTTTGTAAGGATTCATAAACCACTTTTTAATTTCAATTCGCATACATTCTCAGCATCAAACTTTCTTGGAAGTGAATTTACCAACAGAAAAATGGACACAGATGAGGTCGTTGACAAAGACCATAAGATCATAACCTCGATCATAGGAAATGAAATTGCCCCACGGGTGGGAATACTTGGACCATTTGACATGAAAATTTACACAGTGAATAATTTAATGAAAAAGTAACATTTTATTCATGAATAATACTGTTATATTTAGAGAGATGTTTATTCTTTGATATTACTAGTAAGAATATATTCTATTACGAATTAGTAAAAAAAAATAACCGTAACCCTATAAAAATTGATGAATTCTCATGAGACCTGCAGTTGTTAATAAAAATTGGTTAAATTATTTTTTTTTTTTTTTTAAAAAAATACGTTAAAAAAATGAAAATATTCATTATCAATTTCATTTTTAAGTTTCTTAAATGTCAAAACGTTATGCCAGTATGTTATATTTTACAATTCTGAATGCGACTCATTACAGACAGTTGAGTGCACTCGTGTAAAGCTTTTAATTAAATTCTTCAAAGCCAATAAAAAGGAAGTGTTCAAATCGTTTAAATTTAGAAACTAAAGGAAATCGGAAATTGAAATGTATAGGTGGTATGCGGCTTTTGACTAAAGGTTCGTATGTGTAGCGGAACAAAAAGAAAAAAAAAAAGAAAATGGAATCTGATTAAAATACTAAGCAGACTACAGATACGTTATTCTACTATATACAACATGACTGTGGCACTCTTTATATGGATGTCTGTTTAGTACTGTAGCTGTTAATGATATACAAGGTATCTCAGAAGAAAGTTTACATTTGAACTAGGGATACGTGGAGATGTTAATGATGATGTTCGTTGTACGCGAAATGTTAAACTTTTCTGTATATAACAAAAGGACATAGTTTCAGTGGAATGAAGCTAGGGCGCACTCATCCAGTGAGCCTCTTCTGCGAGATTGTTCAATTTTTCTGCACAAATTGTTACTTCAGAAGAGGTGATATAAATTGGACACCATACAGTCCTGATTGAAATGAAACCCTATTCGAATTTTAAATTGTTTTTATATTTTACTAAAAGCATTCTATATTTACATTAAATTTTATTTGCTTTAAATAATTGGTAAAAAGGACATCAGTGCACGTTTTTTAAAAATTACACAATAAATTGCAGCCCAAAAATAATTTTTGATTAAGGATTTACGTTTCTAAAACTTTACAATATTTTTGTGTTAAATAGTACTTTTATTGACATTGAAATATGTAGTACAAAACTAAAATATTTTTGAAAATGCTTAAGACTATAAAAGCCAAAAACAATAACTACATACACTGAGAAAATACGAAAGATGTGATTATTAAAAACTGTAGAAATATCTGAAGTACGAAAAGCGGTTTGGTTGCATGGCAGGGAACTGATGATTTCACAATAACTTTCGAAAAAAGATTTTGAATTGTTAGTTTTCTCTAATAAAAAAACGTTAAGGATTCCCAAAAAATAAAGCAAGTTTTAAGAAAGATTTAGATTTGTTTTAACAAAAAAAATAACAGAAATTATGACAACTGAGAATAGAGAATAATACAATAAAAGATGCATAAATGCACTTAAGCTACCAATTTCTATTAGGGCAGATAGCGCAGTCCGTTGAGAAATGCGCTATTTAAAGAACATGACTTCAAATGTTCTTGGTTCAAACCCGACATCAGACAAAAAGTTAAATTTTTCAATTGTCATTTCATTTAATTTGAAATAAATTAAATTAAACATAAATAAGTCTGAAGATGGTTACGTGGTGGTAACCGAAACATATGTAAACATAGCCGTGTTTAATAGTTTTCTTTTATCCTAATCTATATATAAATAGGCAAACGAAATCGGTTTTTTTTTTATGGAAATGCTGTGAGGAGGAGCAGTGCATGAAATTATATTTTTTTAAAGTGAGCGGTGCCACGCCCCTAAATGTTCTCCCGGCTCAATCACTTCATCGATTGTAACATGTAACGGTCAATATTTTGTTCAGGTATAAAAGCGATTGCACGTAGAATTGTCCAGCTCGGCTCGTCGGCTAACGGGTAGTTGTTCTTTCTTTTATTAACCTGGAGAATTTAAACCGCTAGTATCAAAAATTATTTAAATTACGTGCTAAAACATGGAGAAAAAGCCTTGAGGAAATTCAAAAAGAAAAAAAAATTAAGTATTGACAAAAAAAAAATATTCCTGCTGCTTGGAATCTGTGACAGCATTATGGTGATAGTTGCTGCCACTAAACCCTCCCTACCATGATCACATTTAAATCAAAATTTTTCTTAAATGATCCCAAAAATCCTTAGTTACCACAACAACCTCACGACCATTAGAAATCAACACTTTAAACTGACATTATTAAGATTTTATTAAAAAGTGTTTAAATTTAAAACATTCATTAAATTAATAGTTGAGAATAAACAAATTAAGCAAAATTTAATAGTGTTAATTATTTTTCATTAATTTAATATGCAAAAAAAAAATAATTTAAATTTAAATTACGCTTTCTGACAACTAAAAAAAATATGCAAACTTCACTCATTACATGTGTATTATACAATTATTTAATTTGAATGATAAAACTTACATTTTTTTATTGGACGACATGCAGCTTCTACGAAGAAAGATCTTTCGCCGTGATGAATGTTGAAGACGTACCATTTACAAAAAGAAAATTTCAAATTTAACAAAAAAATACGACTCTTTATGAGTGTAGCAACCTTTTTTTTTTATGTTGCCAAAAATTACAAATAAGATTGTTTATAAACAAAACAAAATTTTCAAAAATTAACTAATTTTTAACACAAATTTCCTTTTTTTTTTAAAAAAATTAAGTTATTAACACTAACGCTTCAATATCCAAAATTGAAATTCAGTTTTTTTTTTTTTTTTCTTTTTTTAAAAAAAATAAAACCACTTATTGTTGCATGTTTTTAGCTTGAAACTTGTCATTCAATTTTATATGTTGATAAATAATATATTTAGATGCATTCGTTACTGCTATAAATATCTTGACTTTAGCATGAGATTTGAGATGCACTATAATTATCTTGTCTTCAGCATGAGATTTGAGATGCACTATAATTATCTTGTCTTCCGCATGAGATTTGAGATTTTAGAGTCAATGCGACATAATTATTCTGCATCCCTGCAGTAGTGACTCCGCTTCAATTCAATTGTAAAACCCCAAATTCTTCCTGTGATTCCCATTCAAAAAGAAATAAAATCCGTTTCATCAATCGAGCAACAAAAAGATAAAACATTTGCCTCTCCTTCCTATCAAATTCAAATTTTCAATCCCTCAAAATTTTATTTTTTTTTAGATCAAAAACAAAATCTATATTGTCTCTTTTTTTTTTTTTTAAGTAAAAATTGCGCAAGTTTCAAAAACTAATTTTTTTGGCTACAAGCGCCACTACACGATTTCTACCAATTTTGATACGGAGATAAGGTTTGCACTAAGGACCGATATCCTGACCATTACATTTTTTAGTGGGCGGTGCCACGCCCCTACATGGACAAAAAAAAAGCTCTCATGTCTAAACCACAGCATTGATTTTTATGAAATTTGGTATAGAGAAAGAGTTAACACTAAGGAACAAAACCATGACCATTATATTTTTAAATGGGTGGGCCAAGCCCTCTTAATAGAAAAAATGCCCTCACAGCTAAACTACTGAATTGATTTTTATGAAATTTGATGTGGTTATAGAATTAGCACAAAAAAGCGATAGCATGACCTTAATGTTTTTAAGTAGGCGGTGCCACGCGCTCACGGCATTGATTTTTATGAACTTTGGTATGGAGATTGAATGAACAGGACGGAAAGATATCAAAAACTTTAGTAGGACTAACACGCATCTAAATGGAAAACACGATATTGCGAATAAGCAAAGGATGTTCGCAACTTTATACAAAAGGCTATAATACTCAAGAGATATATTTTTTTTTTTTAGTGTAGTAGAAATAACCCATAATATACGAATATAAAATTTGTTTATCATATTATAACAAAAACAAACAACACACGTACAAATGAATATAAAAACACAATTCATACTACCACTATTTACACAGCATTGATTTGAAAATACATAGATATGCATAGATGTACATACGCACAAAAGTAGTTCGAGTACACAATTGTAGTAAACTTTTCTATTATTGTGGTTGCAATTTTAAAGTTTTTGTATAAACGTTAGTCCCATTCAAATGCAAAAAGGAACCACAAATTCATTCATTTTATGTTCAATTGTTTATTTACTAAAACAATAAATGCAAATTTTGGTATTTGGTTATTTGTATTGTTGCATTTATTCAAGTGTGTGTCAATATTCATGTGATTTAATAACTATGGCAATGTATTGTGCTATAATTTTCTGAATTTGTGTTCAACCAAATTGAAAATTCAGATTGTTACTTTAATTTAAAGTATAAAACTGGACTTTAAATAGATTTTTAGAATCCTATCAATTATATTTTTGAAATATGCTTACATTACTATACATATTTCATACACTCTGCTATAAAACTATAAAATTAAAAATAGGAAAAAATATTTCAAAATATTACTGACAGCACAAAGGTTCTTAGAATTCATATTTCAGTCACGCACATCCTGGCCCAAGACGAGCTGTTTTGTATTCCATACAGTTTGTGGAGTGTGTAAAGGAGAAAGATAGTGTCAGTCAATGCCTTCGGAATGTGCAGTGTAGTCTGTTTATTTAATTTTTCTTTTTTCTTTTTTTTCCAAGTTGAATGGCAATCAAAAAAAAAATATAAATAAAAAGCATAGTTAACAAAAAATTTAGTAACAATAGATAGTATGTGCCTTTTTTAGAATTGAGGAAATAAGCGGTATTAAAGCAATTAGTTGAAAATATAAAGTTATTACCCTCAAGTTAAAAAAAAAAAATAATAATAATAATAATAATAACTAAAAAAAAATTTATGGAGTAAAGTCCGAATTGGGTTCTTAAAATGAAAAAAATAATGTCGAGTTCGTTATAAAGAAATTTTGTAAGTAGAAATGCTAGAATAATCAACTGTCCGACTTCATTTCGTAACGGACTTGCAAGTGATTTTTGGAAAAATGGATAATACAAAATATAATGCTGTCATATACCGATATGGTAAATATGTTACGTTAACCCGTGGGCAGGCGCATCCTAAAAAGTTACACGGGCGGGCGCGCGTTAGCAAAATGCTCACGCTGTTTCAAGTGCCTTTTTTTGCTGTGGAGTAAAACATTCAAATAAATTTGATTAAAATGGACTATAAGAAATATATTTAGTATTTAAACTGTGATATTGTGGTATAAAAAGTAGCAAAAGAAAGAGTTTTATTTATTAACAAAAAACTTAACAAACTTTGCCCTTAACTTTAAGAAAAAAAAATCATAAAAAAAATTATCACAAAAAAAAATTGGAATAATTCATTCTTCCATATGATCATGAGGTGTGTGTGGCTCTCATTTCTTGCACTGCAAATGAACGTCACGAGTAATTCACTGCACAAAGTACACGCTTAATTTGAATCCCAATTTTTCCTTCTGGGACGTACTACATCTCCAACATTTGACGTTTTAGCTTAATATTGATCTGTATTTGTTCCGTGAAGGCTGGCTCTCTATCCTCAGGATCTTATACCAATTTTTCTTAAGAATTGTACTTTTCTAGCCACGGACAAATGAATGTCTCACTGATCATTTATCTGAGAATTTGTATGCTCATAATTATAAAAAGTTATTTGCAATATATGTTTAGTGCATATTAACATTTAAATAGAAAAAAAAAAAAACAGAAATAAAAAATAAAATTCTATATATCGTTAGCTTAATATGGAAAAGGCGTAACTCACATTTTCAGTGCTTTACAGGAGAAGGGAAAAACTGAATAAAATTTGATAAGCCAAACATTTAAAAAAACTTGAAATTTTCATTCTAGGATTTTTTTTATATTTTCTTTGTTTTTTTGGTAGTTTTGTGTGATAAGTCATTTCATTTTATGGCTTTTTACAATAAATCAAAAATTATGAATAAAATTTAAGTTATTCGATATAAAATGAAAAGGAAAACCTTTACAAAGAAAATTAATTGGATTGGACAAAAATTTTAAAATTTATGTTTTGTATGGAAGATTATCATAAAATGTCACCACTTCACCACATCAGCAGGTAACAACAATTTAAAACATTAAAGTGTACATCAAGTAAAGTTTATGATAATAAAGTACCCACAGCAACTAAACTCATAGATGCTATTAATGTTTTCCCATCGGTATACCTTGATATTCTTCGTATTGACTATGAAGCCTTAGGGTGACTTTCGGGAACCTTCGGATGCCTTAGAAACTATCAATTAAAGCTTATAGATAGTCCGCCATAGATGCTTTCCTTTTAGTATACCTAGGAATTCTTTGTTTTGATTTTGAATCCTTTGAGATTTTTTTTTCTCTAGTATACCGAAATATTCTTCGTTTTGACTATCAAGCCTTCGGGTGGCCTTCGAAAACTATCAACAAAGGTTCATTGATAGTCTACCATAGATGTTTTTCCTCTAGTGTACCCAGATATTCTTCGGTTTGACCAGAAAACCTTCGGATGACCTTTGGAAACCTTCCATATTTGAGATACACTCACTGCCAAGTTTTTAGCTTAATTAACCGAATAGTTTCTGAGTGATTTTAACACTATTTAAACGCTACATATTGTGAGTTAGGACTTTTTCTTTCAAGAATTTTATGTTATGTGTTAGGGCTTTTTTAAAATTGACTATAACTTAGCTATTTTTGATATTATCCTCCCTAATTTTTGTAGAGAGGTGTATGAGAGAGTTGGGAGTTGGGTCAGAAGACAGAGGATGAAATGATTGGAAGGTACTGAGAAGGTTGCGCCGTTTTGGTATCGTTAAAATAAAAAACAATCACAATAAAGTTTTGCTAGAGCAAAATGTTCATAGCGCGCCTGCTCACGGGTTAATGTGTTCCTTCGCATCCATTTCATGTGGTCATTCAAGCATTGTACGCTAACCACAAAGCGACCATACAAGAATTGACTGAACAGCAGAATTCTCTACCAAAATCTCCACATTTTGATGTTTGTGACGACCCAAGGGTGACTACGCGTGAAATTGGTGCGTCATATTTTTTATGAAGAATTACATGCGAAAACGATGTTTGAAAAAATTTAACAGAAACGTTTTAAAGCGAATAAAACCGATTGTACGTAAATGTCGGACCTATTTGATAATTATGTGAGAAAGTAAGGTAGTCTCGAAAAGGGAGAAAATAAATTTAAGAAGACAAAAACAGTTGAGGAACTCGTAAAATGTGGAAATTAAGAATGTGTGATGACAAACTCAAAAATACTGACAAATTCGAAAATTTTCTAAAACTATAGAGAAATGGAATTTATAGAAAAAAGTTGACAAATTCGAGAATTTTGAAGAAAAAGTCAAAAACTGCAAAAAGGTAAGATTTATTTCAAGGGTGTCAGCGTTTTCAAATCACTGAGCCAAGCGCAGTCAGCGCAAAATTTTCGCTTTTACAACAACTTCAAATTCGAACTAAACAATCACAAAAACAATTTTTTGTTGTTTTTCCATGCCTCGTTCACAACAACAATGATATTTCAACAATTTTAAAAATTTCTTAGAACTGAGACACACACAAAAAGTAGGGGTATTCACGCGTTGATGCGCAATGCTCTTGTGTCGTTGCGGAAGTGCGGTTTGCGAAAGTTTGACATTTGTAAAACATCAAACACATTGCCGAAAATTTCGCACTACTTATGCAATTTCTCAAGATGGAAGTATTCACATTGAACGTTCAGGCGTAAGTACGTAAAAGACTTGCATTTTCGCAACTGCGCATCAACGCATTAATACCCATATTGCTTCTTGTTTTTGTTTTTTATGCGACGTAGTCGTTGTTGTTGGTTCGAGTTCGATTTTGTGTGTACGCAAAAACAGCAACAAAAACGCGAAATTTTGACAAGCGTGAAAAAAAAAACGACAAAAATTTTTTCTGTGAATGTTGTACAGAAATATTGATGTTGTTGGCCGAGCCAAAATTGGCTGACACCCTTGATTTATTTAATAAGTTGGGAAAAGGTTGATTAAATAAAAAAAAAAAATCTTTGGGAAACTAAAGTCGAAAAATGTTGATAAAATGGAAATATTTTGAAAAAGTCGAAAAATGTTGACAAGTCCAAAATGTTTACAAAGTCGAAAAATGTTGACGAAATTGAAAAAATGTTGACAAAATCGAAAAAAAAAATTGACAAAGTCGAAAAATATTGACATAGTGGAAAATTTTGACAGTCGAAAAATGTTCACAAAGTCGTAAAATGCTTCGACTTCGAAAAGTGTTGAGAAAGTCGAAAAATGTTGGCAAAGTCGAAAAATGTTGCCAAATGATGAGGAAGAGAAAAAATGTTGCCAAAGTCAAAAAATATTTAAAAACTCAAAAAAAAAAAAAAAAACAGGAGAGTCATCTACAAATTATGTCAAATTTGTGACAAGGTGTGAAAGCGTGCGGTCTGGAAAATAGTGATGTCACAAAAGTCAAATCTAAAAAGTTTAAAAATTTTCTTAAATATTTAAAAGATTTAAAGTTGTTCAACTCAAAAATGTTAGTTTATTATAAACAAAAATATATTGAAATTCATGTGAATTAATTTGTTGACGACCCCATAGATGAAAAATCGTACGAAGTAGAGCAATTTAGACGAAATTGGAAAATTTTGAAAAAGTCAAAATGGCCAGCAAAGTCGAAAAATGTTAAAAATGTCTATGTATGCTACTAAAAGTCAAGAAATATTAACAAGGTCGAAAAATGTACTCAAGGTCAAAAATTTTTAAAATTGAAAAAGTCAAAAAAGATACCAAATCTGAATGAAAATCTTTTGCGAAGTAAGAAAACAACATTGGTCCAAACAACTCATTTCTGGACCGTTCTAATGATCGTATTGATGGATCATCCCATACCTGAAAAATAAACAACGTGGTCAACCATTTTCAACGGCAGAAGAAGGACTTTATGTGTTTAAAATAATGTTTCTTAGATAAATTAATCGAAATGCTGTCGATTCAAATGCTGTCGAAAAAAATGTGAATGGAACATCTAGTTTGAAAAACATGACAATCAGACAAGTATTTGTTTTTGTTTTTTTTATTCTAAACTTTATATTGATAAAACAAAACTTTAACAACTGCTAAATTTACAATTATGTTAGCGTCAAATCAAATGATGTAATAGCACTTTCTTGCAACTCGACTGAAATCGAGTAGCTAAAAATTTAATCAAAAAGTTGGCAATTTAATGAAACACCAAAAATTATTAAATAAAAAAACTTAAAATCGATAAGTACCTATTCGTGAAACCAAAAAGTGGATGCATTTTTAAAACTTAAATTAATAGCACGGCATATCAAGGGGCCACAACCTGTGGTTTTCTCTTTTCTTTATTTTCGTTGCTACCAAATTTATTTTAATGATTTTTTTATGCCATTGCCATTATCTGTGCAAAAGTTCGCGTGATCAGAACTAATTTCTTGCAAATTCGTTGCATTTAATATCGCATTTCTTATTATCTGCAGTTTTCACTCTTTTGTTTCTTTGTTAGTTTTTGCTTGATTTTATTTTCGTCCTTTTTTTCAGTTGCATTTTGGCTGGAAGCTAGATGTTAGTGTAACACTTAACCCTTACATAGCTGACTCTGGCATTTTGTATACAATTTTGAATTGATTATGCGATTAAGACAGAAATTTCACTTAGAACGAATTTTCGGTTGTAGCGAATGGAAAATCAAAATCATTAAAATGTTTCTATTTATGTGGGTGGTGCCACACCCCTTTATGCCATCACGTCAGTTTATGTCTATGGCACAGCAGTTCAAGTTTTTGGTAGAACTTGCTCATAAAATTTGTATTCGTGATGTTTTAAAGCATTAGAATCTTCTTATGATGAAAAATTTTTTGAAATCGCCCCAAGATTGCCTGAAACATTGGGTTTTAAGGTTTAAAATTTTAAAAGAAAATAAAACCTCTTTCTGTAATTGCTGGTTTTATGACTTTATATAGCATGCAAATTTTTTCCCAGAGACAAGCCACTACCTACTAAAACACAACATATCAAAATATTTGAGCAAAAGAGAAAAACAGCTAAAAAGTTTTAAACGTTTCAACAAAGGCAAGGCTCATTACCTATCCTTGCAAAAAGTCAAATTTCTTAGTATGCCTAACTATGCCCAAGGCACAACGCCACAAAGGTATAAGAGTACACAGGCAGCATTAATTAAATATTGACATGCGATTATTAATGTCTATAGGCTGGCAGTCATCCATTTTGCTGCATTGCCAGGACGATGGATAGATTTCAAGCTTTAAAGTAACTGAAATAACACCAACAATAACATGGTAAGGATTTTAACAAGAAATTAGTGCTTTCTGGAAGAATAAAAAGAGTTTTTTTTTTCCTTGAGACGTATTGCTAAATTGGTTTTTGTCGTTATTGCTAATGCTGTTAAAGCTAAAATTCCTTCCTACAATACATTGAATGCAATCAGGCTTGAAGCTTAATGAAAAAAAAAAAAAATGCAACAACTACATACTCGTACTCTATGTATTGAAAAGGAGCAGAAGCGGCATTGAGTAGCAATGTTTTGTTCAGAACGACAACGCAAATGTGACCAACGTGTTAGTGAATCCTTGTAATCCTGTCGAATACAAGTGAATGTACACACACTTGTGCTTGGACAGAGCTGTAACACAGCACAATTGTATAAGAAATGTAGACAAAAGGCTGCAATCTTCTGGGCTATGGCGAAAAATACGTCGCACTATGATTTTTTTTTTTTCGCAAAAAAGTGTACACAAAAAAAAATTCACAACAAGGACACATTTTCTTTAAAAAATCAAACTCCAAATTAAAGGCTATACAATCACCTATCTTAAAAGATGCCCGCTTTTTAAAAAATTTGATCTACAAAAATAGTGACACGGGTCAAAATCTCTAGAATTTTGAAAAAATCGCTTTTTCTGTTTAGAAATGTTAGCCGCACTAGACGCAGGAGTGAAATATGAATATATTTATATGCATTCAATCAAATCACGTAAGATGAAATCAACTCAAAGTAAAAGTGGGCGGTGCCACGCCCCAAAAACAAATTCAACATATCTCCGAAACTATTGGACTTAGATAGATAAGATTCAGTATGTTTGTTAAGGGCATGGAGAGAAATAATATCCGCTAGAAAAGTGGGTGGTGCCACGCCCTACAAACATAAAACTTTTCATAATTCTGAAACTATTTGAGTCACAGGGATGAGTTTCGGTACATACATATCTGTGGACTTTTGACAAAACAACCTAACTCGAAATTGGCAACTTTTCAGGAGAGCCTAAAAACTGATTAACTACTTTTCAATTATGTGGCCCAATTTCGTTGATGCAGCGTTGAATTTTACAAATCGCGAAGTGTCTGTTGTCAAATTATTTTTTTCTTTTGGTTCATAACACTTCACAGCGCAAATGGCGCTAAGTTCAAATCTTGCGTGAACTATGGGACACGCTTATATCTCTGGAACAAGCAATCATAGCGAGATGGCGATTATACCAATAGAAGCGTTTTTAAAGTCATTATGTAGGATTAAAATCCTGGAGAATTGTCTTATCTCGACTTAGGTGGATTTGTCAAAAGATAAAAACAAAATTCCTTCTATTCGGCTAGATCTTTTAGTCATAAGAAATAAGTACCTGGAGACCGATCCCTGCTCGGTCAACAATCTAATCTTATTATTTTAGTCGATGTTTTTATTCATAGCTATTTTTTGTTATGAAACTTGTATCTTTTCACTTCTAACGATCATGCTTTCAAAATGATAAATAAACCGATGAGAATAATAATAAGAAAAAACTCGGAAAGCATCGAATGGTATAGAAAAATATCAAAAACTAAAATTTTTTTTTGGCGAAATATAATACCCAAAAATAAATAAATGGGATATGCCACGCACCCAAAATATTTTGTCTTTTGTATGGCGGCTGAAATATCTTATCTTCAAAGGATCATAACTCGGAAAATAAGAATCCTATTGGAAAAATCTGAAAGGATATTTGGATAAGGAAGACTGTAACTATCCGATGCTATTAATAAAAAAGAATTTCACCTTTTCTTGAAGCTACGCTGTAAGACTGAACACAGCGTTTTCTTTAACTTCAAGCAAGGATATTTCAAAATCCTGCAGGTATAGTGACAGTTCTGCTGATGAAGGCGGATTTAGCGTCAAAAAGTACATAAGACTGCATATAAGAATTAAACAGTTCATTCCATTTTGTTTTTGTGCATGAGTTATTAACAAAAATTTTTATATTGATAAAAAAGTGGGCGTGGCAATTATTAAACAAAGCCTTCTTTTTGTTATGCTTTAGATACTCCTGATCCAGATTCGCATACCAAATTTCATCAAAATATGTTGTATCATTTGCGAGAAACAGCATTTAATGTGTTTTACTTGTATGGGAGGTTCCACGCGCACTTTCGATATTTTGCCTACTTTCAGGTCGTAGGTGCCTAATAGCAAGAAAACTCCCTACAGTTAAATTTAGAAAGATTGCTTTAGTAGTTTTCTTTTTATAGCGCATTATATTTTTGTGGGCGGTGCCACGCCCTTCAACGAGTTTTCCCAATATAATGGCATATGACATATTAATACTCGTTTGAAGAGGTAACAGATCCTAAATTTTCATCAAAACTGTAGGAGTCGTTTTCGAGTAATATTGAATCAAAATTTTCAAGGGCTTAAAAGTGGGCGTGGCACTTATTCGATCTCGCCTTCTTTTCATTTGTTACAAGATATTATTAAGCAGTACCTACATACCAAATTTCATTAAAATACCTTGTAACATTTGCGAGAAATAGCATTTAACGTATTTTGCTTGTATGGGAGGTTCCACGCGCAACGGCGATATTTTGCCCGCTTTCAGATCAGAGATACCTTATAGCAAGTATGCTCCCCACAGTTAATTTTAGAATGATTACTTTATTAGTTTTTTTTTTATACCGTATTATATTTTTGTGGGCGGTGCCACGCCCTTCAACGAGTTTTTCCAATATAACGACATATCACATATTAATTCTTGTTTACAGAGATAAAATCTCCTAAATTTTCATAAAAATTTTTGGAGTCGTTTTCGAGTAATATTGAATCAAAATTTTCAAGCGTTAAAAAGTGGGCGTGGCAATTCTTCGATTCCGCCCACTTTTTTTTTGTCACAAGGTATTATTAAGCAGTACCCGCCTACCAAATTTCATTTAAATACCTTGTATGGTTTGGGAGTTATGACCAAATCAAATTTAAAATTTAGGGCGGAGCCACGCCATCTGGTGAGCATTTACAAAGTTCAAACCTAGCTCATTCTTCATTGTATGCTAATATCTAACACTGTTCCAAGTTTCATTAAAATCGCTGTACCCGTTTTCGAGAAAAAGTTTTGCCCGTTCCAAACAAACATACATATGTACATAAGTACATGAGTACATACAATTTTATCTCGTATAAGAAGAGAAGATATTTCATGGGGAATATTGCGAAAAAACAATCGATTCCAAAGCAGCATGTTATAAACCGAAAATTACCAGATTTCATATTAAAAGCATTCAAACAACTTGAGAGACCCATATCTAGGGTTCTACCGGAGGTACATCAACGGGATGCGGTTGTTCTTACGTGGAAAGGGAATATAAGGGAAATTAGGTTTGCTTTCTTTCCTGGTCATAATGATAAACGAACAGTTGCCCGATTTCGTTAAATTCTTGGAAATGGTAATGCGGTACTCACGACGAAATCAAAAGTTACTTCCAAATTTAATTATGTGAATGTGCCAGACAAATATTTCAGTTGATATAAAAAATTATTTAACAAAAAAATATTAGTCTACATGAATGGGATTCAAACCCACGTCTTTTCAATATGAGCTTAAACGCATTTTTTATAATGAAATTGTACTTTTTTGCAATATTTTTACATTGAAACGTTAGTTTTACTTTTGTAGGACTCAATATTTTGATTCATTTAACGTCTTTGAATAAATTCTAAAAAGTCGATGGAATATATCGACTATTACCAATAAAAGGATTCAAAGGAATAGAGTCAATTCAAGGTAAAAAGACAGATTAAGTTACTTAGAGAATTCAACACAAAGTCTGCACAATATTTTTAATGCTTGATGGGATATAATAACAGCTACAAATATCTGCTTGCAGGTCAAACTTTACTCTATTTGCTATTTTGGTCTATGCAATATTTTACAACTCTGCTATTTACACAAATAGGCACAACCACAAAAACAAGAAAATTCGTTGCAGTGTGAATAACAACATTTGCCTGCGCATCCTTAATGGAAATTTCTTGTGCCTTATATACATTCCTTTTTTTTTTGCTTTGCACAAGGATAACAAGGATAAGAAACACAACAGCGGCTTAACAACAAGTGCTAAAATTGGAGTGTTGGTAGGGAACAAAACATAAAATCAATGTATTTTCAGCCACTAAAGAGGACTAAGGGAAATGGCACAAAAAACGAGAACAACCAAAAAAGAGCACATATTTTAGCAACATTGAAGACCTTAAAACGATAAGTATATTGCGCGTATGTGCGGCGAAAACCTTGTGACTAAACAAACACAATATTGTCGGGAAAACAAAGGACCAAAAACAACAACAACAGCAGCAGCAAATTTGTAAGATGGACAAAACCAGGAAGGACGATTTTAAGTGGAAAAACACGCAACTGATGCATAGCGAGAGGCAGTTAGTGCACACGGCTTTAAGGGTAATAAGTGTACACTTGCTTACATATAAAGAAATGTTGTCGCCCAGTTGGAAACAACTTTTGAGTTTTAGTTAAGTTTTTGAATAAAAATTAATTTTTAAAAACAAAAGAAAATATTTTGAAAAAATATTAATTTTGTAGTTTTGTGTTTCTCAACGGGTGCACACACTTAAATTCACAATCGCCTTACACACGCCAACAACACATAAACAAATCTCAGCGCTTTAAATGCAACGCGACATTTTGGTTTGCGATGCGCGCCTTGTATGTGTGGCATTTTTGCGATTGTCGTTGTGTGCACCACAACCAAACGGAAGCCAAGCGCTGATAAAAAGGATGAAATGCCGCCTGAAGCTGTGATTTTTTTTCTCTGTAGTTGTTGGTTATTGTTGTGTTCTTATATTATCTCCCAATGGGAACAACAGCGACCATACAATAACTCAACAGTGTGTGCGTGGTTTAAAGTGCCACAAAATATTAAGGAAACTACAATGTATGAAAACTGCACTGTGGTGCGAAAAAAAAATTGGCTCTAGAATATTTGTAAAAATTGTTAGAGACTACTAAATTATGATAAAAAAAACCCAACTAAAAACATTGCAAAAGTGTCTTGTACAAGGTGGGTCAAAAGTAATGTCATAATATGAATGGGCTGCCATATTGTTAGAAGTTTAAAAAATTGTGCACTGATTTCAAGAAAAGTTGTAAAATTTTCGACATAAAGTTGAAAACATTATATCACTGAAATGCTACTCTAAGTGTGACATTTCTATACAAAATCCAATTTAATGCTGTTGTTTTTTGCTTCAAAGCATTTTTCAACACTTAAAACACTTAAAAACTTAAACACTTAAAACACTCTTCAAACCCTTTTTTTTACTGTTGTACAGAAAAAATTTTAGTTTAATTTTAAAACTAAAAAGTATGTATACAGAACAATGCCAAAAAAAAACTATTAATTTCAAACTTTTTTGGAATAAATTTTATACTTTTCTGGTATAAATTTTAAACTCTTTTGGAAAAAATTGGGTTTTTACACCGAAAAAGGTAAAATACAATACTAAAGGGAATCAAAAGTAAACTATCATTTTTTAGTGCAGTGATATTAAACCTATTCTTTACACAAAAACCAACTGTAGCTAAGCCATAAAGATCAGTAGGGTTTGAGACACAACAATTTATCTTATACGTCGACACGACAAAAATATGAAAACAACAGAAAAACCGACAACAATTCAAATTAAGCCAAGTCAAAAAGCTGGAAATGCAGCACACCCACCAAACGCCCCATCACCAACTACTATATCACATAGCCAATCAGCTATATGACAGATCATCGTCATATGCCACAAAGCGCGTTGGTCGTTGTAGCAACCATATGTACGTTTGCTTGTAATGGTGTTATGGTGTTATGTTGTCTTGTCCCAGAGTTGTCGCTGCATTTACCAAATGCTGTTGCATCAGTTGTTCGCACATCCTTGGGGACATAATTCAGCATCAGCATCAGTGTCAAAATCAGCATCACTGACAACAAATGACAAAATACGCGCGCACACCAATGTAATTGGAAACAGGATTTGAAGTGTCGGGTGGGACAAAAAGCAAATTCAATTAAATGCATTCAGCTGTAAGCTGTTTCAAGTTAACTTTATTGCGCATAAGGAGTGTGTTTGGATGTGTAGGAGGAAGGGTCATGATAGATTAGGGTAATAAAAATACCAGGTACAAGTTCAATTTCGGTCATTCGCATGCATTTTTGTGCGTAAGAAGGATAAAGAAATTTCTATGATCGATTGAAGGAATTTTATCGGAAAAAAGTTAAAACATTGAAAAGAAGTTTATTGTGTTTTATTTTTGTACTGGAAAAAGTTTTGAAATTAAAGAAATTCTTAGGAAAACTTTCGTGATGAAATTTATGCTGCACAAAGCATAAATGTTCCGAAAAATCTATAAATCAAGTTTTATTGCTTGCTATAAGCTATTTGGGTATCCTATATGTACATTGGCGCACAGTGGGACATAACAGTAGTTTACCACCCAAATCATACTGAGAATCATAGATATAAAAAAAAAAAAATATACGATAATTTTGAAATTCTCTCTCAATCCCTCGAACCGTATTAACGATTATCTTTCCAAATTTTGTATTTCATTTTTTTTTTTTCATCTAAAATTTAGAGATTTTCCGGTGAAAATTAGTGGCCTGGTCACATATATGTAATTCGATATTTTTGAGTTTGAATTTTACATATTATCTGTCATTATCCAACAATACATTTTCTTTTTTTATTATTGACAACTGTCAAATTAACTATCAGATATCTAATATAGAAATGATTAACGAAAAGAAAGCGATGCCACGCCTTTTAAAACAAAATAGGTCATGAAAGTATTTGACGCAGATGAATGAATTTTGGTATGTTCATAAAAGGCTCCAGGAAAAATAGGCGGTACCACGCCTTCAAAAGAGTTTATTTATCATATCCCTGAAACTAATTAACGCAGATAGTTGATATTTGGTACATATGCAAAGGGTACCGGAATTAATATGCACTAAAAAAGTGGGCGATGCCACACCTCCAAAAACAAAATCTTTCTGAAACCATTTGACCTAGATTTATGAAATTTGGTAGGGGAAAGTGGGGTAAAGTGGGAAACTCTTTTTCGAAGCTCCATAAAATGAACAAAACTTCTTATTTTTTCATGTTTCAACTTCCTATAATAAAGAAAATAAAATAAGCTATATTTTTGCCGAAGAAACGAACCGAAAATATGGATTTTCTGTTGAGTACGACGCTTTGATCGAGGATGCCCAAAATGGCAAAAATTAAAAATCGTGGGGTAAAGTGGGAAACTTTCAAAACTCATAAAAACTAATACAAATGTCGAAAAAAAAGTTCTAATATCTTTATTGTAAGTCAAAAAAGGTTCAAAGAACACACCCATAGAAGTAAATATGAAAAGAAATAATGATTTTGCTGGAAAAAAATATATGAAAAAATGTGTTTAAAAAAATTTGTGAAATAGTAGCTTATTCGTCGTTCTCTGATGAAACATCAAAGTCCGAGTCACAGTGTTAGTAATAAAAGAAGCTTGTAGTGAGATTAACGCATTTCAAGTGAAATGGGCGTTGACAATCCTTTAGGTTGCATTTGATGGTGTTGTGTATGGTCATGATTTCGTTCATGAGTTCCATGCAAATGGTGCAAAAATCACGATCTTCATCTGAGCTAGAACTTCTTTGTTTCTTCTTTGACACCAGTAACTTTTTTGCTCCTGGCACTCTATTTTTTGTGATTCGTTTCCCTCTTTCTTCCGTTTATTTGCTAAACGTTTTTTCTCAGCTGCTTTTTGCAACTCGCTTAGCTTTTCCAGAGTGTTTACTCACAATATAAATTTACAACACTTATTTGGATCATGAAATAGTATAATACGTTGACAAGTGGGGACTAGCAATCGTGAAACAACATTTCCCACTTTACCCGATAAAAAATTTCCCACTTTACCCCGATACCACATTTTGCAAAAAATGTGAGCTTCATTCTTTCACTCTATGAGTTACACGGAATCCTTTGGCGTTATCAAAATAAAGACTACAAAGAATATTTTTGTGTACTTACAATCGGTTTATCTCCAGAAACAGTAAAAATATCGATGCTTAAAAATTTCAAAATGAAATTTCAAAATCACTTAAAAACTTTGCATGATTCCAGAGATCACAAAAATACGTATGCACGCATCGCTATACCATAAAGATTGCTTACGGTCATTGCAAGTACTTGTCAGAAGCGCATGACAGCTAAACTTTGCTAGTTTGCCCGAAAAGGGGCATTTCCCACTTTACCCCTCTTCCCACTTTCCCCTATATATGAAAAAATACCGGAACAAATAATATTTATTGGGAAAATTTGCAATGCCACGCCTTGTAAAAACTCTTTCATCATATCTCTGAAATTGCCACCGGGACAAAACACCTTTTAAAAGGATTCGTATTCAGCATCGTAACTTTTTTTATTTCCAATAATTTGGTCATACATTGGCCTGCAATATCAGATGATAATCATTTTTTGGGGCCACGTCCGCATGTTCTGGCTTAGAGCATAATAATCAGAGTGCTTGCACAATAATAAACTTAATAAAATACATAGGTAGGTATTTAAAATAACAATACGGTAGTAAAAAAATGATACTTTTTAAAACAAAAGCAGCTTTAAGGGCTTGTCCTTTCTTTTAATAAGAAAAATTACAAATTCTTTGCAAATACGCAAATTTTAAAACGCCTATAAATAACATTAATATGACGTTTTATTAGACGCATCAACACGCACACAAAAACAAGCAAATTTCATATTTTTCTTTTTATTACAAATAAGACCCAAAGGAAATAATCATCAACTGCAACAACAGTAGGAGGAAGAAAAGAAAATATGAAGATTTTCTTATACTTTTATTACAATTTTTTATTTTTTTTTTTTTTTTTTTTGCTCAAATCAAAAATGCCTTCTTTTCCTGAAAATTTTATAGCATTTATGACGAAAAAAGCTTTTACAGCTTTAGCTTAAAAGTCAATTTTCCGCTTGAAATTTTCGCACACGTTTCATTGAGATTTTTATCTTCAAGTGTCATATGCCGAAAAAATGCTGTTGCTCTGCTCTGCGACTAAACGAAAGGATAACGACGTACATTGTGTGGCAGATTTTGTGAAAGCACACAAAGTGAAAATAAATTGGAAGAAACAAAGCAAATGAGAAGATGAAGACAAAGGCAACACAAAAAACAAAAAGGAAAAAAATTGGCATCCTTAATATGAAGTAATAGCTGTCGGACCATCATCAAATGGTAGAGTTGGTCGGTTGAACTGGGGATCTTTTCGCATGAGTTGTTCGCAGACATTCCACCATCAGTGCACTCATTTGGTGCACTTGGATTTTGTTTCATCGACGCTTTTGGCAATTTAAGCTTAATAAAGAAGATATTTCCTTTGTTGATTATTCGTGATAGTTTTTAATAATGTTGCGTTTTTTATATGATGTATGCTTTTTTTTAGATTTTTTCGAATATCTTTAAAATTAATTTTAAAAGAAAAAGTGTAGATTTTGGCACTTATATACGTTGCCTAATATTAAAGATAATATTATCATTGCTACATTACCAACATACTGAGCATAACTTCAAGAATACGTACCTGCAAAAAAATAAGAAAAACAAGTTATTTACTAAAATTTACTAGAATTCTTAAATGCTTAAATATTTTTTTATTACCTATAATAAACTCAAAAATTTATTATGCATTATTATTATCCTACGGGAAAGATCAGCACAGTGTTCGCATAAAACTTAACCCAAGGGATTCTATGTAGTAAAGACTATACCAATAAATGTGTAAGGCAGCTCTCAATGCAGAGAGGGGTACAAAAAGGTTGACAGTTTATTTTGTTTTATATAGCTAAAAGTTCGTTTATGTTGTCAAAATCTCCAAACCATTTTATTATTTTTACCAAAGATTTGCAAAATTAACCACGTTCTCAAGAGAAACAAAAGAAAAATGTACAAATATCAACGGGGAGATGGACTAAAAAGTTTCCACCGAAATTTTCAAGTTTTTGTAACGCAATAATTAATTAAGTAAGAAATTTGTTTGTGTGAACTTACACTCAAAAAAAAAAAATAGCAATGTGAGAATTATTTTTTTTTTTTTTTTTTGCTAAACTAAATCTAAACAAACCCCTGTACAAATCTTTAGTAAAATATGGAGTATACAGAAATTGTTTGGTGATATATTGAGTACAAGTATAATATGAAAACAGGAGCTGTAAAAACTGTACCAACTGCAACAGTAATTGATCAAATACAATCACTTTTATACTGATTCGAGAGTATCTCCAAAAAGGACAGAGCGGTGATGAAAAATAACCATTTAAAAAAACCATAGGGTGGAAGATATGGCACCCCCACGTGAAGTGGCATCCCCAGGTGATGTGGCACCCTCAGGTGATGTGGCACCCCCAGGTGATATGGCACCCATTTAAATTCAATCATTGCAGTTCGCAAAAAACTTCCTGGTGAATAGTTCGTTTAGCTAGAGTGGTTATAATTACACTGTACGATAATTTTAGGTCCTTTCCAAAATGACAAGATTCTGACCATGGATTTTGGTAAAGGGGACCAATAAAAAATATACATGTTTCGGCGATTTAAAAGTTTACGTCAGAATTTTTTTAGGGGGTTCAACGTAGCCCCCTTCTAACTCATTCTCGTGCTTAATCGACATATAAGACTATACGATTCTTACATCTGAGTAGTATCATGTGTTCAACAAACTTTTGTAGGATATTACGAGGAATATTTTTGTAGAAAACTTTTCCCGTCTACATTCCCATTATATGGGTAATTTTTACTCTTTTCTTAAAAAGGTACAAAAATTCCACCTTTAACATGGGAATATAAAGTCAATGTGTACCACAAAAATATTTTCTATACAATTTCACTACTACACACTGAACACTAAAAAGTCGAAATTTCATCGCGAACGCCACAAAATCGTCAAAACCAATGAACCCCTCTAACATTGCATTTTTATTTCACTTTTTTACGCATTATTCTTAAGTTTTAACCATTTCTTGTCTTGGGTTGACCCATAATGAAATTTTTTGCAAAATATTTTTGTAGAGCATTTTAACCCATTATATCACAGTTTTTGGAAAATGGGGTCAAACAGACACTCAAAAACAGGATATACATAATGGGTTAATATGTTACGTAAAAACATTCCATGTGAGATTTTTTTTTATCCAAAATACTTTTCTTGTGTGTATTTCAGCTTAAAAAAACCAAGTTTGTTTAATGTAAAGTATCAGGCATTATTTTTTTTTATAACTTAACTCAAGATTAAGGTTAACGACTCATTCTGAGTATTTTTGAGCTTGTTATAAAATAAAAGCCAAATCAAACCGAGATTTTGCATGAAATGGCTAAGGTTTTTATTTTATTATAACTTCAAAAATATGTACTCCGAATGAATCGAACGATATCTCATATTTTTCGCCTTACTTAACATTGAACATATTCGGTTTTTTTAGCTAAAAAACGCACAAGAAACGGTTTTTTCGAAACTTCGTCCCACTGTAAAACCCTAAAACTACATTTTGGATAAAACTTATTGTCCCAGAAAATCATCAGAAAATCACACAAAAAACATTTTAACGTGACTTATTAACCCATTATATCCTGTTTTGAAGGTCTATTGGACTCCATTTTTCAAAAATTGAGTTATAATGGGTTAAAATGTTCTACAAAACTTTTTAGTGTTTAGCGAGGAGTAGTGAAATTATGAGCACGAGCTCGAGTGAACAAATTTATTCGTTTCGTGGCATTTTCGATATATTATACCAAAGAGGAGAAATGGCACCCACATTTTGGGGGTGTTATAGTTCGGGTGCCATATCTCCATTTGCATGCTGTTAAATTTTCGAAAGTACAAATATGAAGCGTTTGAACGTCCAGTCACTCCAAAATCACAGAATTTTAGTCAGGTAGGACCTTCAATGAATCCTTCTTAATTTTTACCTGATTAATTTGAGGTTTTATCTTGTATTTAAGAAAACCCTGCGGAAACTTTGAACACAACTAACATCACGCCAGTTAAGTAAAAACTCGCTTGTAACAACGATTTCGAATAATTCTAAGCCGAACACAAGAAAATAAACGAAAAGAATTCTAACGCCTTCTCTAAACATGGTCCACCAGAAAAAAAAAACTTGAAGCGAAAAACACAACCAATGCAACGTATGGTGGTTTTAAAGTAGAGGAATTTAAATGCCATGTGCTTACTAGTTATTATTCTTCAGATGAAGGTGAAGAAAATATCTTATTCCAAGATGAATCTGATGTTTGCATTGACTGTGCAGAAGATAATGCACAAACCACTAAGCCAGATGATTGGATGCAATGCGTACATCCTTTCTGAAACAAAAACTTAAAAGCTCTATAAGCTGCCAAGTCACCCATGATATAGTGCCACATCACCCTTGCGTATAATCTGGGGTGATTTGGCACTTTGAAGTATTACTTGTTCTAATTTAGCTTTCAGGACTACTCCTGTTGGTTGTATGATGAAAAATATGGAACAGCAGAACAAAGAATCGTTACTTCATAATACCGTATCAAGGCATATTTGAGGAGGTAAGCAGATATTTATAGACATAGGACATACAGGAATTTCTTAATATGCTTCGCACTGGGAAAAACTCTATGAAATTGCAAAATGACGTATAAGTTCATTTAGTTTATATTAGTATTTGTATCGTAAATTGAAAAAGTGGTGCAATTCCATCGAAGGTAATGTCATAATGAAAATTTGTTATTTTCACAATTTTATAAATAATAAATGAATTTCTTGATTCGAAAAACAATTAAATGCAATCTTATTCAACATGAAAAATGTATGAAATCACCGCATAAAAAAGCATTTAAAAAATTTGAATTTCCCGAATTTATTTCCCATGCCAACAAAAGCATTAATCCAAAATATGACCTTTACTCTTTTGTTTTGTTTGTTTCAGTGATTTTTCTATTTTTATTTGCTTTTAACTTCCGTTTATATGGTAATGATTTAATGAGTTTATAAGCACCAACTGAGCATCATCCACTTTTTCATCGAAATCTTAAACGAAATCTAAACGTCATACATTTGCCCTATTGACCAAGTTAACATTTTTGGTCAGAGCAAAAGAAAATTGCCAAAAATAATTCATACTTCAAAATATTATTTGTAAGATTTTCATTATTTACTTTTCTATGTAATTAACAATTGCGTTAGTTGAGTAATTTTTTTATTTATATTTTTTTTTACCTTAAATTTTATACTTTAGAAGCTTTAAAAACTAAAGCCACTTAAGGTGAGATTATAGCTAAAAATAATAAACAACAAAAATCGTACAAAAAACTATGCGCGCTCCAGTAATAAAAGCAAAAAGCGCTGCGCATGCGCAATGAGTTTGCGTATTAAAATTTAAAGGCAGCACATCATCATTCCCATCACTGTTTTGAAGTAAAAGTAAAAAGTGCGTATCATTCAAATAATTTTTTTTTTTTAACGAGTTGTTTACAAGAATAAAAGATTCTCGTTTTTTAAGAAAAAAAAAAAAGATTACGTGTCTATTATATAACACGATAGAAAATATAACCTTGAGAATTTTGCAAGATTTTATAAGAATATTTTGAACATTTCTTTTGAAGAAAAAACATTCAATAATCCCCGCTTAATTGAATCACAATTGTTTGATCGCAACCTTGAGTTATCATTAAAATCCCAAAAGGAATGTACTCTGTTCCCAGTTTTTTGGAATTCTGCTTAATTGAAATTTTTGGTAAATTGTACTTTAAATATTATTTACAAAGTATAGCAGAAATTTCTCCACTCGAAAGAATCTTTACTTACATACCGCTAAGTTTTCTTTTAATTTTTTTGATTATTTAATTTGCACTCAGTCAAGTCAAGTTACCACATTTTACCACGCTTCCACTTAATGTTTTTACATATTGCTTTGTATTCGGTTCAGCAACTTTTGTTACTTTTCTACATAAATTTACAGTGGTTAGTTTGGTCTACATCTTGCCACCCTACAATTGTTACTCAAGTTTTTCAGCTAACAACTTCCGTTCGTTTAAATTACAAAATGCGTGGCTAAAAGTTTCAGTGAAACCACGAAAGTTAATTAGACAACTTTTAACTGAAGCACGTAAATTACACAGGTACATACGTATACGTACGTATACCGAGTGTAGGGTGTCAGGTCACAGTGTATGAAAATAATTTGTTGTAAAACTTATGCGTACAAGGTTTTGATAATTTGCTAAAGATAGATCTTTGAGAATAAATTAATTTAATAAGAGTTGCAAATTAGTTCGATAAACAATTTTCAAAAGCATATTTTCATATTTTCGTTTTCATATATAGACATGTAAAGAAAAGTTTAATATTTCAAGCCACATAACAATTAAAAAACAAATATCTTTAGAAGTTTTATTAGCACAGCAATGAACAGAAATTTAAAAAGAGTTCGTAAAAAGGAGTTTGAGAGGGAAAGTTCTGAGAGTTGTAGCAAAGCACATATTAAAATTTCTTCGATGTATATTAAAGGATTTTTTTTCGCACCAATGTTTGATAAAATCGCAATAAAAGATAAAGATTGGTCATGGAAGTCAAATTCTAAGTTGAAACACTTCAGAAAACTAGAATCGCCCAATGGTCAAAATTTCATCACAAATGTATCAAATAATTTTGGTACTTTTTGGACAGTTTTAATACTTTTTTTGATATTTGGCACACAATAGAAAAGCTCATTTATCATCCCTGGATCAATGACAAATGTGAAACGAAAAGAAAACAAATACATGAATTCAGTGTCAGTCAGCTTTTTGTCTTTCTCTTAATGCTGTATTCTGTTTTCAATAATATTGAAATTTTTGCATATAATTTCACTTGGCTTAATGGCAAAATATTAAAATAATTTTAAATTTGTGCACATATACATACAAATATTTTTCTAATGGTGTATAATTTAAAGTCGTGATCCATTTCTAACATAACAAAAAAGGTAGGACAAATTTTTGTCTTGCGTATTAATAAATAGATATGCCAATGATTCAAACAAATTTCATCTTTTTCGATATTTCTAGATATTTTATGACTTCTTTTGCAGTGAAAAGAAATTGAATATGATTTATTATTAATACTTTCGTTTGCTTACTGGTATTAATAGTGAGTGATCCATCTCGTTGCCACAGAGGAGTATTTTGTGATTTTAAATTTTCGTTCTGTGATTCTTTTGATATTGTAGATGACATCAATAATGAGTTTCCTGTGATTTTGTCGGTAACATAAAAGAATCGTATGTGGTTCTTCAATATTGATTCTTACCATAGCGCAGAGAATCTCTTTTGATTCATAGTTGAAATTTTTGGTTGCTTAACGGCTTCAAAAATAGTTATTCTTCTATGATTAATTCGGTAGATGAATCTTTTGTGATTTATTTTTTTTTTTTTTTTTTGAGTTGCTTGATGGAATCAAATGTGATGATTCTCCAAAGATTCTGTCGCTAGCGTAGAGTAATCATTTGTGATTCTTTATTGATAGTTTTGGTTGCAGGAAGCATGCATTGTGATGATGACTCGTCTTCAAGGAATAAAATAAAATTTTAAGATCCTACATATTTCTCGACACTTTGAGTTACAACTCGATATATTTCGCTAAGTGTACAAGCTATTATGATGAAATTTGGTAGGTAGGTGCCGCTAACACAGGGCGACCAAAAAAAGTTTTATGGGTAAATTCAGATTCGCTAAGGTCATCCGATACCTAGGGTATAATTTGTTTGTCAGGATTGATATCCTTCATTAAAAGCGCAAAAATAGCTGTTTTGAGGCATATTTGAAGAAGTATAACATTCACAGCAAACAGTGTTATTAATTTTTTTTCACGGCATCAGAAAGTCATAACCTTCCTCATTAAACATTTCCTTTTAACTTTTCCAAATAGAACCCTACTTTTCGAGATATCATCCATTTCAACTCCATACAAACAAAACAGCTATTTTTGCTCTTTTGAGTAAGGATTTCTGGAGAACTAGAGCTAATTTAGACAAACAAACTATACCCTAAGTATTGAATGACCACAGTGAATCTGGATTAACTAAAAAACTTTGCATGGAGTTGAAATACCATTACTTCAATGGTTGACTACTCGGAAAGTAAGGATGTAATGGGAAAAATTAATAGGTAAGGTCAAATGAAGAAGGTTATACCTTTTCGATTTCTCTAACAAAAATGTATTACACTGTCTACTGTAAATGTTTTACATCTTCAAATATACATCTAAACCGCTATTTTTGCACTCTTAAACAAGTATATCTAGAGAACTAAAGCCAATTCGGCGAATCTGATATTATTTTCGAATACAATAGGTCATGGCTACTCGAAATCGACTCCAAACTGTGTAATTTATACCATACACTGGTCAAATAAGTATGTGTCATGCCCACTTTGCAAATACTTACACTTGTGCTAACCCTGCAGGACCACGGACTATTCTAAAACTAGTTTGCAAACTACTCCATGGGAGATACCGTCTAGTCCAAATTCTGGTCCCATCACATATATAGTTCATATTACGTTTCACATTGCTTGTCATTGGGCGTAACCAACTGTCTCCTTATGCACTACAAATGGACCAGAAAAAGGTCAATTGTGTCTTTATGCATTACATTCGGACCAGAAAAATTAAATTCAACAAATTTAAATTCAAATTCAAAAAAGGTTTCACAGCCAAACGTGCTAGAGAGTTTGAGTTTGTTTGCAATGTGTTCCAGGTTCGAATCCCAGTGCGGATGAAAATTTTTTTATTAATTTTTTATTATTTTATACCTCGGCTATGTTGGACATATGCTTCATTTTCTGCTCCGAAAACTCGTCAGATGAATTTTGTACAAATTAATGGAAAATTAAAAATTTGAATTGGAAATCACCGAGTTGAGGATTTGAACCCGGGCCTCTTTACACAGCGCAAGTCATTTGACCGATACACTGTCGTTTGCTCTTCTTCACAATCGACGAACTGCCAAACAGTACTTAGTCTTCACTGATACAATCGATACACAATTGTACCACTTTTAGTACTAGTGACGGATTATGCATTACATTTGGACCATTTTTGATACAATTGACCAATTTTGCGTTACATTTGGACCATTTTTGATATAATTGAAAATTTAAGTCAATTTAGTCTAGTTTTAGGTGTAGTCCATTATGGACTCTTACAAAAAAAACTAAACCAAAGATTGGACTATTGAGTCAATTGATTTCCTCGGTCCTACAGGGAAGTTACACGCATGATTTTCTCTATGTGAGAATCTGTTACAATTTTCCGCATTTTTCAGCAAAAAAGAACTTTTATTTCATTAGTTAAATGAAGAAAATTAAACTTGATTTTAAAAAGCGTTTCCTTTTCTTGCGAACTGAACACTTAATCTGCAATTTTTTCCTTCTCATTTACACTTTGCTTTATTCCTAACACAACGCTAAGTAATGCTTTGTTTAACTTTTATTTTTGTTCCGTTTTCGTCTGTTGCGGAACTTCAAAGGACTTTCAGCGCTTTTTAAGAACTTTTAATTAAAAAATTATACACTGCTGTTCAGTTTTTTTGTTTTTCATTTTGACGTTGATTCTTTTGATTTTGCATTAACAGCATGCGTATTACAATTGTTTAATACCCCCACCCGGCAACAAAGGGTTCAACAAATTTGAGTAACTTTGAAGTCTGACAAAAGTGCTGTGCACGCAGTGATGTGACAAACTTGATGATTTGTGCTGCATGTGTTTTCGTAAGTGTTAAGCCTGAAAAAGCTCATTAAGCTCATAAGGCTGTTTTTAATTTGTTACGTATCTGCAAAAGCGTTACTTTTTTATGTTTCTGTTGCTTTTTAACAAAACTAGCTTACAAACATACGCGAAGCTCAAATGTTTTCTTTTTATTTATGAATAATTGTTTGCCATTACAGCTTATATTTTTGAGATTTCCATATAAAAGGTAGAAAGCAGCGTTTGGCACTATTTACTGTAGAATTGGCTGATTAAACGTCAGTCTTCAGCAAATCGGAAATAATAATAAAGTATTTACATTAATTAAGTTTAAGACATCAAAGTACATTCAAGATATATCCCTGTGTCTCAATAATCTCATCTTTGGTCTAGTCATTTTGTAAGAAGACTAAAACGGACTACACCTAACACTAGAATAAATTCACTTCGATTATCAATTGTAACAAAAATGGTCCAAATGCAATGCAAAGTCGGTCATTTGTATCAAAAATGGTCTGAATGTAATGCATAATCCGTCATTAGTGCCAAAAGCGGTCCAATTGTGTATCGATTGCGTAGTATTTGGCAGAACGCCGACTGTGAAGAAGAGTAAACGATAGTGTATCGGTCTAATGATTAGCGCTGCGTCGAAAGGCCCAGGTTCAAATCCTCCACTCGGTGAATTTCAATCCGAATTTTTAAATTTCTGTTACTTTGACACAATTTGTCTGAAGAGTCTTCGGAGCGGAAAATAAAACATATGTCCGAGGTATAACAAAATAAAAAAAAAAATAAAAAAAAAAATAAAAAAAAATTCATACTCACCGAGTTTCGAACCCAGAACACAATGGACAGAAATATATCACAAACTCTTTAACGCATTCGTCTATGAAATTTTTTCACGTTTTTGTGTAAAATTTGTATATTAAATTAAATTCTTTGAAATTTATAAATAAAATAAAAAGAAAATGGTCTTTTACTCGTCCGAATGTAATGCATAAGGAGACAATTGACCCTTTTCTGGTCCGAATGTAACGCATAAGGAGACAATTGGTTATGCCTAGTGACAATCAATGTTCAACGTAAATAGAACTTTACATGTGATGGGACCAGAATTTGGACTAGTCGGTATCTCCCATCCCCCATAATGTCACTCCCCTGGTATGTTCTCACCACAATTTTAAAGTTCAAGGTACTTTTCATTATATCGCAGCTGCTTATAATTTTGTTAGCCCTCAGTTTCGCATATGTTGTTACTCCCCATTAAATTGAAATTAATTTTTTCTCTTTTGAATGTGGAAAAGTCCAAAATTTTAAAACAAAATTTTAGCTTCATTAATAAAGTTAGAGGGTTTATGTGAATCATGATTTTGTCACCTTTGACCCAATAGTAAAGAGCTTTTTTCTCATAAAGTAGAATAAGTCAGTAGTGTACTACATTTTAAAGAAATTTGCATTGAGGCAGCTTTTGCCTTACAAGCGTTTATGCATTAATTAAAAATTAGCATTTCTGTCACCAACCAGAATAAACATGAAATTTCGCAACGAAAAAACAAAAGTAAAGTGTTACCACAGGCAACACGCTAACAATACACTTACACCTAAGAGTCAGAAGCCTATTTTGTGCAAAAATGCAGCTAACACAAATACTTTGTTGTAAATGACATACACATGAGCGTCGCCATGTTTTAATTTACACTTTTCGCACCGCCATGTTGCCGGTAAGCAAAAATACACGCGCAGCATAGAGCAGTCAGTCATAGAGCATCTAAAAGTATGCAACAAAATTTGAAACGAAATTTACTGCTGCTGAGTCAAGTGAAATTTTCGTCAGTGCTCATACGATAAATAAGCGCACATCTGTGTATGTTTCACGTATATATATATGCAACTATACGTGCTTTTCTAAAGAATTTCACAGCGCCATATACATTCGAGTGCATAAATATCTATGTATAATTGCTGTTGCTTAAATAGGAAAATGCTACTGTTGATGATTATGTTGGATGGAACTTCTTCTTACTCTGCGCTACACAACTGCTGATGCTGCAAATGCAGTTTTAAACTACATTTCACCATAATCACATTTAGACACTTTCTCAAGCGTAACATTAATAGTGGTGGCACAGGAAAGCACTCATACAGTAAAACATAAATTCATATACATACAGCAATTGCCTAAAGGCACGCGGCAACATATGAAAACAAAAATGGTGGTATGTAGTGTTGCCAACTGCAGGATTAAAGAAGAAGAAGAAAAACTAGTTAACACGATTTGCTGAGATTTATGAATTAGTGGGATTAAATGATAATAATGATTCGCTGAAGAGATTAAGTATTCAACGAATTGCTAGCAGTACCAAAATTTTCAATGCTTAAATAAATCGAAATATAGACTTTTTAGTAGTATGTATAAGTATATAATTTGTAGCATAATATAAACTAGAATATATAAATTTCCATGCATTCGGCAACCCTTAAATGCATTTTAATTATATGTTGACACCTTTTTAATTATGCCACAATAATTGTTTTACTCTAGGGGCACTTGTAAAAGAAACATTTTTTGTGGAGTAGAATTTAAAAATCTGTATAAGGAGAAAGAATTGAGCTCTTTTTTTTTAAGGGCATTCACCGAGACGTAAAATTACTTATGCTATAGTGGCAGTACTCATGTGAAGTTAACTTAGGAATTTTCGAAAACCGCGAACATTTTAAGAACTCTAAATTCTACAGAAATAGTTCTGAAGTGCTCCCATAAAATTCGAAATAGTTTGGCGAAATAGAACAACAATCAAAGGCATGGTGTTTTGAAAAATGGTAGAAGAATTTTCCCATAACTCTAATCAAAACTTCTCTTCAATTAATTGTGACCCAAGCTATAAGGTATCACCGAACACGGAGGTTGTCAAGGTGGCTAATTACAAATCTGAGGTCAAGTCTTCAAAATTCAAAATGGCAAATCCAATATGGCGGCAAAAATTTTTAAAAATCTTCTGATTTACAAGAAAATCGGTATTCAACTATTTTGACAGACACTGATTAAGAATCTGATAGTAGAAATTTAAAATTCAAAATGGCGTTTCCAATATGGCGCTAAATACCACGCGTTTAACAGATCGGCGTTTTACAATCGATAGACATCTACAAAAACAACGGTACGTTTGAAAAAGTTTAAGGAAATTTGCAGAGATTATAAGGCTCGGGAAATGTGGAACCCCCGGGTAATGTGGAACCCCCGGGTAATGTGGCACCCCTTTCAATTTCAATACTTGCAGCTTTCATAGCATTCAAATATGGACTCAGTTTAAATCAGCTACTCGAGAGACCTCACGGTTCGTTTTGCTGTATTTGCAATAATTACTTGTGTTTCGTATTTTTAAAAAAATTTTGGAAATGTAAACAACTGACTTTTGTTTTGCATATATTTTGAGAGGCAGCAGAGCGGTGAGTATTTAATGCAGCTTGATGGTCTATGTCAAAGCAAACAGAATTAAATGTAATTTTGTTTTCGAATGAATGTTTATTCGTTTCGTAGCATTTTTAATCGGTATATACCGAAAGGGAGATATGGCACCCCATTACTACGGGTGATATGGTTCTTGTGGCATTTCTTTCTTTGCATGTATCAGATATTTGGGACCACAAATATGTTGCGCTTGAACGTATATTCACTCCGGAATCGCAGAATTTTAGTCAAATAGGACCTGCAGTTCATTTTGAACTGATCAATTTGAGGTTTCCCTTAATATTTTAGGAAAACTTGTGAAAGCTTTGAATGCAAGTAACACACCGCAGAAATGGTGTTAAGTGATATCGCGGCTGCACTAATGACTTTAAAACATACAACAACTCTGGCAGCAAAAACTTAAAAACCACCTAGGGTGCCAAATCACCCATGATATGATGCCATATCACTCATATCTCGGTTGATTCGGCACTTTATAGCATTTTTTTTTTAATGAAAAAAAAAACATGTTTTACATAATTAAAGAATAATAATGCTTTAAAAATGTGCCTTAATTTTGGTTTTATAGCAGTTCCACAAAAAAGGTGCCATATATTCCCGGCTTATCCTATTGATTTAATATTAAAGGCCATTTTGAAAAATAAAAATCTCAGTATTCATGAAAAATAGACTCATCTGGTTTGGCAAATTGTCTTCTCAAATAAAAATTTCAAAAACTTTTTCTGCTTATCTACATGGACATATATATTGTACCGAGAATTTATCACTTATAGTGGCAAATTTACGAATTTATGTTTTATCTAAGAGTGCACAAGCCACAAAGCTGCTGAAAGTGTGCTTGTGTTAGTGCAGTGTTTATCCCACTCTGTTAGACTTTTATGGATTTATTGTATTTTCCTCTGTTTGCGCGTGAGAATGACGGAAGTACATTTCAAATAGTTAAAGATTTTGGCATCTTTCTTTATAACCCCCTTTACACTATCACTTAGTGAATAAAGATGAAAGCGTTGATTTTCACAAAATCGCCATTTTTATTTAAATTTTCTTTACCTTTCAGCACAAGAGGAACCTTTTTATAAAGTAAAAGAGTTCAAGTAACTCGTGACTACTTACAAATGAACGAAAATGCACAGTTTTCGTGTCACTTTCTTTAAGAAATTTGTACTTTTTAACCCTCGATAACTATCCAGTCAAACGAATGCATAGCACAAACTTTAAGCAAAATCAGTACAACTGCAATTAGCGTTATCATCGTATCAAAATTCTTAGCATGACCAAGAAATACAATAAATAAATACACCTTTTTTATATTTTTGGAACAATTTACCTGCAGCACACAAATGATTAATCACCATTTTCCCGCAGCACACGTTTCAGGTGTTTGTTTCGACACGATTTATTAATGCTCACCCCCCCCCATTCCGCCCCCATCCACTCAAAGAAACGTAATAGAAAAAGAAATAAAATCACTTTATTTCGCGTTACGCTTTACAGAAATGTAACAACACCCACGTATTCTCATACATAATGAATTATATACAATTGGTGATTATCCTCTTCCCGACCGACTCTTAACTTTATATCCTTCATCTTGTTAAAATTACTTGTGTTGCGTACCCCAAACGAAAATTTGTGTCCTGCTGTGCTTTTTTGCACGAAATAATTAATTAGCAAATAATTGCTGCACAATTTGTGCTGACCTGACCTAAATTAAAAATCCAACCGGGGACTGATAAAAGGGGGCAACAAAAACATTTATCTGGACGAACCCACTAAAATGCTGCGTTGTCATTGAAATATAATTACGAGTTTTTTTGGTTGCTTCTCGTGAAATTAGCGTAGCACTGCTTTTTCTTATTTAAACCATTTATCTGACTCTCTATTTTGCTTTGTCCCCTTCGCTCCTCCTTTGCTCATTAGCGTGGTATTTAATTCGCAAGCGTTCTATGTTAAACCCATTTCATAGTTAATTCGTAAAAATTGATGTCACAAAAGTTTTAGTGCTTTCAGCTTTCAGTTTTTACCACTAGTGTCCATATTTGCACACTTGTGCACATAATTCACACACAAATGCACAGCAGTTTAGTCAATTTGTCGCCATTTATACGCAACACAACAACGCCGGAAGTTCTTGGTCTTCAATCAAATATAAATTGCCTTGCATGTATGCGTGTTTCGGCGTTTTTTTTTTTTTTTTCTTTTTTATGCTTTTATGCGTGTGTATGGGCGTCATTACGTTGTAATTATGTTGTTATTGGCTAAGGAAGGAAAATAAAACTTTTCCACCTCTTGGAAAAGTTCTAATGCGATTTTATTAATCAGTCAAAGTTGCTCACTTAATATCTTATTGTCCATGACTAACATGTATGTCAAAATTTTGACAGCTCATTAAATATGTTAATATGTACAACAATTATGTTTCTGTCGTACTCGATCTTGATCAGGTCTAAAAAAATTAATATGCATTTTGACTTTTATCTAAAGCACGAAAAAAAATACTTTCTTTGAAACTTCAGAAAAATCTTCGTAAGTATGGTCAGAAGGAGCAATGTGTTAATTGAGTAATTGTTAAAACAAATAAATATTTTGCTATAGCCTTTTTATAAGATTTGTTCGGAAACAAAATAATTGAGAGCTAGGAGAAATATTTTCAAAACTTTTGAAAAGCATTTTATTTCACTTCATGAAGTTTTTTAATGAAAAAAAATATCTTTTCAAAATTGCTAAAAAATCGTCACTGCCATTTCGTGCATCCACTAAAATGTTTACGTATCAATTAATACGCAAAACAAAAACTTGTCCATCTTTTTTTACTATGTTAGAAATGGAGTACGACTTTCAATTATACACCATTAGCAAGGTATTTGTGTGTAGATGTGCACAAAGTTAAAATTATGTTAATATTTTGACTTTAAGACAGGTAAAGTTATATAAAAATTTTTTAATTTTAACAACAACAAAATACACAATCACACAGAGCTGCAAAAAGGATAAAGCACATAGAGAAAGACAAAAAGCATAGCACTGACTTCATGTCTTTTGTTTTGTTTATATTTCGCTTGAATTATACCAGGGATGATAAATGAGTTCTTTTATTTTGTACCAAATATCAAAAAATAAGTACTAAGAGTGTCCAAAAAGTACCAAAATTATTTAATACAGTTGTGGTCGAATTTTGACCACTAGGCGATTCTATTATAAACAAAAGTGCTACAGTGCACTTATGCAGCTCTAATAGACAAAATGATCAAATGATCGCCGTTCGTTTTTCTTCACAATGTAAGAAGATCAAAATACTACTGTTTGTCAACTGAGCCAGAAGACATCACTAATGTGCTCCTTAATCTGGGAACTGTTAGAAACAATAAAGCACCGAGAACTAGATGGTATGCTTATCGTAACACAGTGGTCTAGAATGCGATGCTAGCCCGTCATAAGACTTTTCTGGTAATTTTTAATAAAAACAAATATCAGCTTTTATGTTTTTCGGGTCAATAAATCCAAATCTGGAAACCATTCCAAAATGACGAACAATTTTTAAAAGAAATGATCTAATTACGATAAAATTGTTGCTTTTGAGAACAAAATGATGAATCCAAAATGAGAAACAATTTTCTCAAAAAATGATTACATACGTGGGCTGCTCGATATATTTCTGGCCTAATAATGAAAATGCGAATATTTATCATCAAAAACGGTTTTATTGATTTTCAAAATATTCTCCAGCATGATTTATACACTTTTGCATGCGCTCAAACCAATTGTTGAAGCACTTTTTCCACTCCGATTGAGACACCTCCAAAACATGGTTTTTGAACGCTTCAACAGCATCTTCTGGCGACGAAAATCATTGACCACGCATTTTTTTCTTGATGTGCGGGAATAAAAAGAAGTCTTCGGGTGCCAAGTCAGGGCTGTACGGCGGATGACCCATCAATTCGACGTTTTGGCCGGTCAAAAAGGCGCTGGTTTGAGCCGTTGTGTGAGAGCTCGCATTGTCATGGTGAACAATGATTCGTCTTCTCTTGTTCGTTTTTCGAATTTCTCCGAAGACTTCAGGCAAACAAATTGACCGTCCTACGTTGCTCAAGAGGAACAGTCGCCACATGACCAGTTTTGCCGAAGAAACAGGCGACCATTTGCTTCGAAGTGCTTCTTTCGTTGGATTTGGCTCGTCTTCAAAGACCCACACAGTCGATTGCTGTTTTGTTTCGGGCTCATACGCATAGATCCATGATTCGTCATCTGTGACAATCTTATAAACGTCTTTCGAAACACCGCGATCGTATTTTTTCAACATTTCTTTGCACCAATCGACACAAGCCTTTTTTTGAGCGATTGTCAAATTGTGCAGGATCCAACGAGAACAAACCTTTTTTACGGCCAGGTGTTCATGCAATATCGAATGTATGCTGGTGGGAAAAATGCCCAAGGATGCCTCTATTTCACAGTATGTCACATGACGATCTTGCATTATCAGTTCACGCATGGCATCAATGTTCTCTGGCACAACGGCCATTTTTGGACGACCTTCACGGAATTCGTATTTGAGCGAGCGTCGGCCACGATTGAATTCATTAAACCAGTTTTTCACAGTGCTATAGGATGGTGCTTCATTGTCATACAAAGATTTAAGTTCATCGATGCATTGTTGTCGTGACAATCCACGTCGAAAGTGTTGAAAAATGATCGCACGAAAATGTTCACGAGTTAATTCCATTTTTTTGCCAAATTGATTTTTTCAAGTCACTGTAAACAACACAAATGATGGTCGCACGTCAAAACGTTCTGAGTACGTTTATGCTAAAAAATATCAAACTTTCCAATAGAAATGTCAGATTGCACCTGGCAACACTTAGTGTTGCCTAGGCCAGAAATATATCGAGCAGCCTACGTACATACAGTGAGCGCCAAAATAAAGTAAGCACTTTGCTTTAAAATTTTCAAAATCTAATTGCAACTCTGCAATCCATTTAAAATAAAAAGTAAGAATGCATAACTCAGCAGTCATTTATGGAGAGTTGAACTAAACATAATGATAAAATATAACCAAAACACAACCAGAAATAATTCACCAAAATTAAAAAATTACCAGATTTTACGCGTAAAAAAAAGAGTAAACAGATATTAATATAATTACAAAAACTAGCTTTATATTACAGATTAATTTTCGATTTGATTTCCTTTAGTCTTAAATACCACATTCAGTCTTCTAGGAACAGAACCAACCAGATTTTTCGTAATATCAGGGGAGATTTCGCTCTATTATTACCTAAACACCTGTTTTAGATTATTCTTGATAGAAATGGTCCTTTCTCTGATTTTCCTGTCAACATTTTTCTACAAATGTTCACTAGGGTTAGGATCTTGGGACTGAGGAGGTAATTAAGGGTCTTAGGAGTATAGTAGTGCAACCATTCCTTGAAAGTTTTAGACTTTGTTGTCCTGTTGGAAGAAACTGTTCCTTGATACATCGAATAGAGCTTCAAGTACAATTAAAATCTCGGAAAAAAAATTCACATACATCATGTACACCAATTAGTGTCATAACCGTCTGCAGAGAACTTCATAAAAACGGCTAACATGGAAGATCAATATGCAATTCATATCATAACTGATTCTCTCTATCATGTTTAAGAGTAACACACGCATTACTGAAGGTTTGATTTTTTGTTTCGCCATATTTTTGCTGAATTTTTCGCGCCAAAAATTTCGAATATGCTTTCGTCAGTGAACAAAATGTATTCCCAAAAAGGTGTATTTTTAAGTGACATCCATTCGCTTCTTATTGGTTTCGTTTTGATATGAATTGCATATTGAGTATTGATCTTCCATGTGAGCCGTTTTTATGGAATTTTCTTCTGACGGTTATGACACTCATTGGTGTACATTAGGGTGTCTCTTATTTGGGAAAAGTCAAAATTTTATGTCGCGCTACCCCAGAATCGAAAGATTTTGAGAAAAAAATTAGATCCCCTAAACGACAGGTTTTTTTAAACGAATTAACCTGTGTCACGAAGACATTCAAATTTAAATGAAAATTAACATAGATTTTATATACTTCTTGTTTTAACTTGCTGGGAATCGCGTTGCCTGAAATATTTTTTGCCATCAAATGTGTATCTTATTGTTTTTCGGGTCGCTGAACACGATACAAGTGTCAAAATTAAATTTTGACAGCTGTCAACGGCTACAGAGCTGTCAAAACTCACAAAACTTCAAAAATAAAGAGTTTTTAAGACCTTTAAATTGTTTTCGTACGACTTATAACTTAGGAGATATCCTAATTTAAAATTTGAAAAAAATTATTAAATTGTGCATGCCGCTTATGAATAGGCACATTGATGTGTTGAGCTTAAAATTACGATAACTCATGAACGGTTAGTTACACGTTTAAAATAAAAATTGTTAATCATAGGGAATTACTTGCACTACAATTTACATATAAAGTTTTTTCAGATGACCTATGATTCGGGAGATATTTTTTAAACAAACCTAAAATTTAGAAAAAAACCGTTTTTTCAAAATAGCTCCAAAACGGTTCGTCCTAGAAAAAAAATTTTTCATGCATTTTGTAGAACGTTTAATTTCCTATAAAGATCTTTTCGAAGTGTTTTTTCGTCAGACTTACCCTTCATGAGATATCGCGACTTGAAAATCATTCAAAACTGAACATTGTACTGCGTATAGTACAATGTTCAATTTTGAATGATTTTCAAGACGCGTTATCTCAAAAACGGAAAGTCGGACGAAAAAACAGTTCGGAGAGACCCTTATAGGGAATTGAACGTTCTATAAAATGCGACAAAATGTTTTTTTATAAAACTTACCGTTTTGGAGATTTTTTGAAAAAACGGTTTTTTCCAAAACTTCAGGTTTGTTATAAAAAATATCTCCTAAACTATAAGTCATCTGAAAAAAAATCTTATTTGGACTATAGAACAAGTAATTCTCTATAATTAGATATTTTTACTTTAAACGTGTGACTCACCGTTCATGAGTTATCGTAATTTTAAACGCAACACGACAATGTGCCTATTCATAACAGCATGCACAATTTACTATTTTTTTTCAAATTTTAAATTAGGATATCTCCTTAGTTATAAGACGTACGAAAACAATTGAACGGTCATTTCTATAGAAAAATTTATTAGCTACAATATTGCGCCACAATTTTTTTCAATAAATGTGACCGTAAAAGAGATATTTGAAAAAAATTGATTTTGGACGCCATTTTTCCAATATGGCGGCGCGAGCGAACACGATTCGAGGTAGCAAAGTTGAAATTCTGAAAGAGCACATCGAAATCTATAAAATAGCTCATTTGCAGAAATCCCGCAAAACTTTCCAGGTAACATCATTTTATTCTCCCAAATGATTGTACTATTGAGAGAAACTTATATTAAATACTCCAAATAACTTTTAAGTTGTTCCCCACAGTGAGCAAAACTCACAAATTTGGGAAATTAAATTAGGGATATTTGTGATTATCCGGATTCCCTTAATAGGCCAAATAAAACTTGGTATAAGTTGTAAGACGTAGGGTCAATTTAGTTTTTAGTATGTACTTATTTAAACTTCAACATTTATAAGAGAATTTTAGGAGAAATTTACATTTTCTTAATTCATCCAGTTCGAGATGCGAAAACACAGAAATTGAATTATTTCTTGGTATTTTTGTATTTGAAATATGTTAACTACATATTTTACTTTAAATTTATGCAATAATATTATTATTTGGACAGCGCTCTCTCACACACCATCTGCGCTAATCCTGGAATCTTCGGTAGAATATAATGATAATATTATGAATTTCGATCAAAACAAAATTGGCCAATATTAGACAAGAGAGTAAATCTATAGAAAATAATTTATCATACTCAGGAGTTATTCGAATTTTAATATTTTCAATATTAATACGCTTCCTTTCAATCTGGCAGAGTTTGCAAAATTGAACAAAAATTGTAAATTTCGCAAAAAATTAAATTCATCATCTCTCCATAGAAGTGCAAATTTCTCTCTTGCCGCTGCTACTTGTGATTCTAACGTTTTCCGTGTCATTAACTGCTCTATTCACATTAAACAAAATATCTCATTTACCTTCGTCACTGTCGAGCAAATTCGACTTTTTTTCTAAGCTGTAATTTTAGCACCCTACTTGCAAAACAAAAAAATACCAAAAAATCGTTTAAAAGAAACAACAGATATGAATAAAAACAAAACAAAAAAGAAGAGGGAAAATAATGCAAAACAAGTAAACCACGAATGCCAGAAAATTCATGAAAAATGGCGCATTCCAAATCATCACACTTAACATAGTGAGGGCAACCAAAAAAAAAAGCTACTGCTGCTAACTTCCGTTTCCGGCGGAACCTTTATCACATTTATATTTGTCAGCATATGCGCTTGGTCAAATGTACCGACTGATTTCTCCACAAAGGGTGTGAAGGTGTAAAGGAGCTGGTGAATTTTGCAAAGCAAAGCATACGAATGGAATATAGCACCAGATAGATAGAAAGCAAGACAACGTATCCAACAAAAAATAGCAAAAAATAATTGTTTTAAAATACATCGAGAAAAAAGCATGAAGCAGATTACAATACAAAATCAGAATGCAAAAAAAAAAAAAAAATTCTTGCAAAAATAAAGCAAAATACGAAAATACGGATAAACAATGACATTGGGAGCAAAGCAAAAAAAATATACAAAAAAATTAATGTTGCCCTTATTTTAAGGTTATTTTTGGTAATAAATTTTCCGTCTTTTTATTTATGAGGCTGTGGGCGTCACATTTTTCACGAAATCAAATTGTGAGTAGGGTTGCCACATTCGCAAAAAAAAAGGATGCTTTTTCCTATATGAAATTATTGTATTGTTAATGAAATTTGTGTCAAACCTTTTGTGCTGGTGGGGAATAGTATTTAGCAGCAATAAGCAAGATAAACTGATATTATGGAATTATCTATGCTATTATATAGCTTAGAATTGTTGGAATATTTTTTAGCTGTTAGTTTAAATAAATAAAGCTCATTTATCTAGGCAAATCTTGTCAAAAGAAATAAAAAAATAGATTAAATTTTTGTTACTGATTGACTGGGATGTGGGCTTAACTGGGAGCAAAATTTGTAGAGTTCACAGTATTTGATATTTGCCATGTCTAATGGTGTATTCGTTAAGTATGACCAACCTTACGTTGCAATAGAATTACACTCAGCTTATAACCCGATTTCTTGGGTTCGATTCACGGTTTCATATTTCATAATTTCCCCTTGCCACTTGCTTCAAACCACTTTCATAGTAATGTAAAAATTTTTAAATAATCTATATATAAATAGGCCAACGAAATCGCTTCAGTCCTTTTTTCTATACCTCAACCGATTTACTTGATTTTTTTTTTTTGTTTGAAAGGTTGGGAAGAGGAGCGGTGCATAGGATTATTTTTATACCCTACACCCAGGGTATATTCACTTTGTCCTTCCGTTTGTAACGCAGAGAAGGAGGCGTGGCAGATATAGAAAAGTACACATATTCTTGATCAGCGTCACCTCCTGAGTCGATATAGCCATGTCCGTCTGTCTGGCTGGCTGGCTGCGTGGCTGGCTGGCTGTGTGTGGAATTACACTTTTTGGGAAAACTAAGCAAGATAATTCAATGAAATTTGGTGCACAGCCTCCGTCATCGAAGATAGCTCGTAGGATTGAAAATGAGCAAAATCGGTCAACGGACACGCCTACCGCCCATACAAAAAATATATTCAAAATGCTACTTTTGGATTATTTTTCACGATAATGAAACCAAAATACACATAAATACTACGAATTGTAAGCGCAAGCTCTGAGCAAAAACAGGGCGAATTCGGACAAGAGGGCGTGGCACCTCCCATATAGGTAAAAGCTTCAAAACGCTATACTGAAAGCGTTTTTTGAGATAATCGAACTAAATATTACTCAGACACTGAAAATTATAAATGCAAGCTCTTTAAGCACTACCTGGATAAAATCGGACAAGAGGGCGTGGCTCCTCCTATATAAGCAAAAGGTTTAAAACGCTATACTGAAAACAGTTTTTGACATAATTCAACCAAATTTCACTCAAATACTAAGAACTATAAATTCAAACTTTGAGAAAAAACTGGGTGAATTCGGACAAGAGGGCGTGGCACCTCGCATATAAGCAAAATTTTCAAAATACTGCTTTGTAGGGTTTTCGATGTTTGGCCAGGCCAAAAGTAACACCCTTACTGGTTTTTTTTAAAGTGGGTGGTGTCACGCCCCTAAATAGAAAAAACACTCTCACGGCTAAACCACTGCCACGATTTTTACGAAATTCGTTATGAAGAACATTATGTTTTTAAGTGGGCGGTGCCACGCCCATAAATGGAAAAAACGTTCTCACGGCTAAGCCACTACTTCGAATTTCGCGAAATTTGATATGGAGATGGGGTTAGCACGAAGGAACCATAAAATGAACAATATGTCTTAAGTGGGCGGAACCACGCCCCCAAATGGAAAAAATGCTTTCACGTCTAAACCACTACATCGATTTCTATGAAATATTAAACAGAGATAGGGTTAGCGCAAAGAAACGATAAAATGACAGCTATGTTTTCAAGTGGGCGGTGCCATGCCCCTAAATGGAAGAAATGCTCTAACGTCTAAGCAAATGCATCGATTTTTATGAAATTTGAAATGGAGATAGGGTTAGCACAAAGGATCGATAAAATGCCCAGAATTTTGTGGTGGAGCCACGCATATTGAGTGGTTATCTTCCATGTTAACCGTTTTTTTTTTTTTGGAGTTCATTCCTGACGGTTATGACACTCATCGGTGTACATGATGCCCGTGCATTTTTTTTTCCGTGATTTTAATTGCACTTGAAGCTCTTTTCGAAGTATCAAGTAACAGTATCTTTCAACAGGACAATAATATAAATCAAAAGTTCAAAATTATCAAAAAATGGTTACAACACCATACTCCTAAGAGCCTTGGTTACCCCCTGAGTCCCAAGGTCGTAGACAAATGTTGACAGGAAAATCAGAGAAAGGACCATTTCTATCAAGAAGAATCTAAAGCAGGTGTTAAGGGAATAATAGTGCGAAGTCTACCCTGATATTACGAAAAATCTAGTCGGTTCTATTCCTCGAAGACTGAATGTGGTATTTAAGACTAAAAGAAAACGAATCAAAAATTATTCTGTAATATAAAGCTAGTTTTTGTAATTATATTAATATTTGTTTACTTTATTTTAACGCTGACTGTACATAAGCCGGTTGTGTGAGATAAACACATGTGCACCCTAGAATAAACGTCGCTGATTTGTATTCTTTATTGCTTTGAAAAGTTTTATATCATGCAATTTCTGAAGTCGCCAACAACATGACAGAACCAAATTATGCTTTAGTAATTCAAATTTTTCCAATTTACAAATTACAAAATAAGTTGGATTTTCCAATGACTTACTCTTCTTATCGTTATTATATAATACATTTTATGCAGTAAACCTCCAAAGAAAGATTCGGAAATGTTTCGATCACACTTACCTGTAAAAAAGGAAAGAAAAAATAAGAAAAATTATTAAGAAATTTATTAAAAGCATGTTAATTAAATACATATACCTAAATCAACTGTCATTCAAAAGATAAAATAAGAGAAAAATCCTTTTTTAAAATCTTCTTATCACGTAAAAAATAATTGAGTATGACTAGATATGCAGCATAATGAAAGAGATTATTTAAGCAAAGTAAAGGAGTCACAAAATCAACTTATTTGACAATATAAAACCACAAGACAAAGGACATGCCACTCAAAAAGGTAACAAGGAATACTTTTCTTTCTCATGTAAATAAGAAAAAGTTAAAAGAAACGCCATCTCAAATAGTAAAGAAAAAAGAGCACAAAGATCAAAAGCTTAATGGTTTTCGTAAAGGTAGAAAGAAAGAAACCACTAAAAGGATAAAAAAAAAGAAATCAAATTTCTACTGATGAGCACACAAACGAATGCATAAATGGATTCCAAAGAGATATTGCAGCAATTTTCTGATGCAATTTAAGCAGCAGCAGCATCAGAATGTTGCAACGAAAGTAGATACTTAATAAATGGAAACAAATTTCCATTATAGTATGCCTTTCCTAATGGGGTGGTAAAAGTTCGTTTACTTTTTAAGGTTACTTTGATGTGGTAAAGTTGTTTCATATGAAAGTAAATATGTATATAGCAAGTGGCAGCAAAATGTTATATGCATTCATGTCAGTATGTATATCTGATAACATTGATTCAAGTTCTTAAACGTTTGCAGGATATTGATGATATTTCGAAAATTTAACGAGCACACAGACCGGTTTTATAAATTGCAGCGAAGTAGTAGAAAAAAAAAAAGCAAAAACGCAAAACAATTTTTAGTCACATCACGTGTTGCACAGCGTACTGCACTCCCTCACGTCTATTACTTATTTAGAAAATCTATAAATGCAGCATTGAAGTGCTTAGATATTGATTGTGCTGCACTCAGAGGATTTTGTCATGCTTTTAAATGTGTTGCAGTTGAATAAAATGGTTTTATCTTTAGCTATGCAGCACTTATTTTTAGTGATTCTCGCAAAGTTTTATTTTAATTAGCGCGATAGTGACTCAGCATGAATTAAATCACTGTTACACTTGTTACACAACTGTAACGTGATAACTGTGATGGTTTTGATGTTTATTGAATGAATATTTATATTGATAAGAAATTGTTATGGCGTGATAATCTTAAGTAGCATGAAAAAAATGTTAAACTATCAAAATTTTTGACGGAACAAAGCTGTTACATAAGTGTAACAGTATGAAGAGTGGAGTTAATGTAGCTTTTATGTACATCACAATGTTCATAAAATATATTACTTTTTAGTTGGTAAATAGAATAGAGAATCAGAGAAGCGTTGTTTCGCTGTAGTTGTGTTACAGAAGAGTAACAGAACTTTAGAGTATCCTAGAAAGAATTCTACAGATAAATGTCAAAGGCATTTCATTGCATTTTTATGCATATTTCGTGACAGCTGCTTTTTTAAAAAATTTTAATTTATAAAAGCGTGTAGAAATTTTAAAACTATAGAAAGTCTTGACGAAACAATGGTGTTTCGCTTGTGGAACAGCATGAAGAGTGGAGGTAATGTAGCTTTTAAACTTTGAGAAATATCTCACAGTGTTCTAAACATTTTTAACTTTGGAATTGAGAGATATAACAGGGGATTAAAGACGAGCTTTTTCGCTGTTGTATTGTTACACAAGTGTAACATAACCTTAGAGCAACCTAGAACGAACTTGAAAAGTTAATGTCAAAGACATTTCACTCCATTTTTATGTATAACTCGTGACAGCTGCTTTTCTTTTCATTCAAAAAGGGTAGCACTCATGAAGTAGAATCCGAAGCTGTTCAAATGTTTGGAGCGCTCAACGGAAAGCTCTATGAAGTAAATTTTGGAAAAATTTAAGAAACAGCAATCTGGCCAACTTCAATTTCACTTCTGACAATGAAGGTGTTTTAGGAAAATTTTCTATAATAACTTTTTCACGTAAGTAACATATTTGAATCGGCAATCCCATAGTGTCATATATTTTGCACGAAACACCTGCGTTTTTCCACAAAATGCTAAAATTTGCCAGTTTTTCTATAAAACGGTGAGAAATTCTCCACTCAGGAGTCAAAATTAAAGCAAAATGTAAGTAAAAATGGACTCGAATATTCCTGGTTGTATTGCAGTGCCTAGAAAAGGAAAAATACCAACCGATTACTAATTTTTCTATGAAAACCCTCAGGTGGAAATTAGAGGGTAAATACACAGTAAAAATTTTACTTAAATTTTAAAACCAAAAAGTATTTATATGGAGCAATGCCAAAAAAGTATTAATTTTAAGCTATTTTGGAATAAATTTCAAACTTTTTTCGAAAAAAATCGGAATTTAATACCAAAAAAGTTTAAAATCAATACAAAAGGGAATCAAAAGTAAGAAAAGTAAATTATCATTTTTAGTGTGTACGTTCAAGAAAAATTACGGAGAAAGCAAAATAATGGTGATTAGTGAACATTCTCATTTTTTCGGGATTTAAAATGTTTTTGTCCATTTGCACTCCACGTTTTTGACTTTGGGCCGCGAGATGATCGGGTTCTCCACACTACCCGCATGAGTTTTTGTCAACAATGCCATAGAAGTGAGAGAAAATAATATGTTGTTGAAAAGAGTGGACATAAGTAAAAAAAATATTAAAAAAATGGTGAATACATTTTTTAGCCTCAGCAGTAAAACGTGCTATTGCTTAGCTAACTAAAGAATTTTTTTCCTTTTTAGAATTTTTTGTTTGACAGCTCTTAGCTGTAAATACACAAACATGCGCACATACAGCTACTAAAACACTCACTCGAACAAAGCATAGAAAAGTCAACATATGCGAATGAATAACTTATGTGTTGTTATGTGAAGAGCGACACGCATACATGTGCAATTTCAAAATATGCACAAGTGTTGTAAAAAGAATATCCAGAAAAACACAGAAAACTAACACAAGTATGATGTGTTGATATAAAGGATCTTCACCAAAAACAAAAAAAAAAAGCAGGTTGCTGTAAGACTTAGGTACTTGTTGTTGGGATAATTTTATTGTTGTTAGAATGACAGTTACAACAACAATAATTTGAAAGAGAAAATGTGAAAATTCCATAGGAACACACAAAAGCAACTGCTTGTTAGCTGCTAGTAACACACCTATGCATATTAGGGTGGATTAAAACATTTTTTTTTTTAATTTAATTTACTGAAAAATACTAAATCCGGGATATGTTTAACCTCAAAAGTTTTAAAATCCATTGAAAGAAAAATAGTCCTTCATGGGTTTTTTATATTTTATTAGCAGATCTCAACAAAATGTTTCTTGTCTAACTGCACGAAATAAATTTCTATCACTTTAGGCAAAAGATTATATAAATTTAACTAAGCTAAACGATCCACCCTACTGCACATAAACAACAAAAGCCGCATCAGCACACACGTAGCTGTGCAACGTGGCGTATGCGTGATTTTAATTTATTTTATAATGTTAAGTGAAAAGCTTTTAATGCCATTTGTCTACGCTTGTTGTCCTTGTTTTTGGCTGTACCCACTCGTGTGCTCGTTTGTTTTTGTGTAACTTTTAAGCTTTAGCTTAGAACCGTGGCTTTACAGCTTCTTTAGAAGTAAATTTTTAGGGCATCAGCAGCAGCAGCAACAGAGAGATGATAACATAAGTTAAAAGCTTTTTTATCAAACATTACAAAATTTGTAACGCTCTGTCGTCAATGGCAAATTATATCAAGCACTTAGATACGCCTCATTTGTTAGACTTAAAAGAAAATTGTGACGTATTTATCCTGTTGGAGTTTTATTTTTCTTTTCAGATCACATCCTGTGGTGTTATTTTGCGTTTTGATGTTTTTGTGTTTGTTTTTTATACATATTGTCTAAGAACAAACTAAGTAGTTGCGTTGAGTTTAACGTTTCATAACTGACTAATTTAATTTTGTCAAATTTCTTATGACTAGCTTAAAATGTTACATTGCTATGCGCCACTGAGAGCATTAAAATCGAATGATTTAACAGTTAGGTAAAAGGCAAAATAGAAAGAAGAATTACTCGTATGATTTTACTGTTCTTTAAATATTAGAAAAAACAACCAGTGGCGGTGTAAACTAAATTATTAAATAGCAAAATTTTCAAAATTAAAGAATTCAAATTCTAGTCAAATAAACTTAGGATAAAACTTAATATTTTTCATAAACATAACCGCCAGCCTTGAACGGCGTTCAACATTCCTTTGGCAATTGATGAAGTTTAGCAACTGGCCTCTTGAAAGTTGAATTCTCAGTTTTGATAGTGACAACTCTGACGAGCCCATCGGATCCAGCATGGGTTTCGATTACACGGCCAAGTTTCCAGCAAGCGGGAGGTAGATTATCTTCACGTATCAGGACGACGTCACCAATAATTAGATTAGATTTTTCTTTCAACCATTTAGATTTTGGTTGAAGTGACAGCAAATAATCAGTTGACCAGCGAGACCAAAAATATTGAGTTAATTGTTGAACCAATCTCCATTTAGATAATAACCCAGTTTTGAGATGAGTTATGTCTGCTTCTGGCAACGAGTTCAGGGGCCTTCCAACTAAGAAATGTCCAGGCGTTATATAGGGGACGTCATCAGAATCAGCTTGGACTAAAGGCCTCGAATTTAATATAGCCTCAATTCTAGCTAGGAGAGTTGATAATTCCTCAAAGTTTAGTGTAGCTTGACCCATAGTTCTTCTTAGATGAAACTTCATAGACTTGACTGTAGACTCCCATAACCCGCCGAAATGTGGCGTATTTGGTGGTATGAAGTGCCACTGAATACCCTTTGAAGATAAAAAATTCGAAATATCATTATTAGATTCAAAAGAAGTTACCATTTTGTGAATTTCATTCAGCTTTCTGGCAGCTCCTTGAAAATTAGTTCCATTATCGCTGTGTATATGACCACACAGACCACGTCTAGCAACAAATCGATCGAGAGCGGCTAAGAAGGCATCGGTACTCAAATCGGAGACAAGTTCTAGGTGAACAGCTTTGGTCACTAAGCAGATAAAGACTGCAACATATGCTTTGACTTTCGGGGCCTTTCTGCCACTGTGCTGCTTATACAATATAGGCCCAGCATAGTCGCATCCAACTTCGTAAAATGGAAAGGCAGCGTTGACACGAAATTTGGGCAAGTCGCCCATAAGTTGCTCTTGAGCTCGTGCACTAAAGCGAGTGCAAGCTCCACACTGGCGAATTACAGTTTTAACAATTTCACGAGCACCAATTATCCAATATTTTTGCCGCAGTGTAGCGAACAACAAAGTAATTCCGCTATGAAGATTTTTCACGTGCAAATCGTGAACAATTTTCCGAACGATTGGGCTGTCTTTATGAAGAATTATTTGATGCTGACTGTCATAAGGTAGGTCAGCTTTAGTTAATCTTCCGCCAACACGCAGAAGCCCATCAGCATCCACGAATGGTGAAAGTTTCCGTAGTTTTTTGTTAGTTAGGGTAGCTTGACCTTGCTGAATAGACGACATAATCTCAAAAAAGTCAACCGCTTGATAGTATTTATACAATTTTAGTTCAGCAAACTTAAGTTCTTTGACTTTGAGAGGTGAGGTGTCTCTGCACTTATTTTTGAGAATGTTGACATATCGTATGCAGTAAGCTAGTACTCGCACCATTTTAGCCCAACTGGAAATTCTGTTGTTTATTCTGCTAACGGAGTCCGGATCGTAAGTAGCTGAAGCTAGAGCCACATGATTTACTGGACGAAGTTCCTCACTTGTAATATTATCCTGAGATTCGGATAGTGGCCACCAATTTTCCTCCATAAGCAACCACGATGGACCATTAAACCATAATTTATCATTAATTAAGAAGCTGGATCTTACACCTCTACTAGCAGCATCGGCTGGATTCTGTTTGCTGAGAACATATCGCCATTGCGCACTGGGAACAGTTTCTAAGATGTAGGATGTTCGATGACTAATAAAAGTTTTCCACTTCGATGGATGTGAAGACAACCAGGCTAAAACGGTTTTGCTATCAGACCAGCAAACCACTTCATTTAATTTCAAGTTAATGACAGATGCTAAATATTCAAACAGTTGAGTTAACAAATACGCTGCACAAAGTTCCAGCCTGGGAATTGAAAGTGAGGCCATTGGAGCCACCTTGGTTTTAGATATGACGATGTTAGTTGACACTTGTCCATCTGCTGACGTTTTTCGACAATAAATGACTGCAGCATAGGCTAAGCTGGAGGCATCACAGAATCCATGAAAGGTTACAACTGGCTCTGTGGAAAAAATAAGTCGTTTTATATTAATGTTATTAAGTAAATAAAACTCTGAAAATAGTAGTTTGACTTCGTCTAAAATGTCAGCAGGCAACAGCTCATCCCATTCCAGTTTGGATAGCCATAGTCGCTGTATAATTATTTTCACAGCTATAATTGCAGGTGATATCCAGCCAAGTGGGTCAAAAATTTTCGAAATCTCGGAAAGCAGGTTCCTTTTGGTGTTAAGGCAATATTGATTTTCTTTTACCTTATACGAAAAACAATCAGTCATAGGATTCCAAATAACGCCAAGGAGGCATACTGTCATATCCGATGGCACATCGACCATGCTATAAATTTTCTCACTATCTGGAATCTTTTGAAGAATACTACTCTGATTTGTGGCCCACTTCCTTAAGTGGCAACCGCCAGCCGTAAGCAAATTATTTAATTGTTCTGCTAGCTCTTGAGCTTCTTTTAGGGTATTGGAGCCTGCCATACAATCGTCAACATAAAATGAATTTTTAACAGCTTCACTAGCCATAGGGTACCGATTATGCTCGTCATCACTCAGCTGTAGGAGAGTGCGAATAGAAAGATAGGGTGCGGGACGCGTGCCATAAGTTACAGTAGTTAATCGATAATGTTGAACTTCCTCATTAGGTGAATTTCGCCATAAAATGCGCTGATAGTCCTGATCACATTCTTGTACATTTATCATTCGAAACATTTGTTGAATGTCTGCCGAAAAGCAGTACTTCTTACAACGATATCTCAAAAGAACAGCTATTAAGTCTTGTTGCAAAATTGGTCCTTTTAGTAAATTGTCATTTAGCGATTTTCCATTAGATGATTTAGCAGAACCATCAAATACCACTCTTAGTTTTTTGGTTAAAGAATTTTCTCTAAGAACAGCATGGTGAGGCAAGTAATAAACGTTTTCGGACGGACGATTTATTTCCTCCTGGGGAACAAGTTTCATATGACCCAGTGACAAGTATTCACTCATAAATTCTGTATAGGATAGTTTTAAATCAGGATTAGATTTAAATTTCCTTTCCATAGACAGTTGTCGTCTTAAGGCCCCCGCATAGGATTTACCAGTTTCAGGATTTTTCACAAATGGAAGTCTGACTGAATATCTATCAGCACGGATAGTAGTAGATTTATAAAAGTCTTCAGCTTGCTGATCTTCAGCAGTCAAAGTAGTAGTCATCTGAGGGACGCTTTCAAGTTTCCAAAATAGTTGCAAAGTTTGGTTCAAATCAACTTCAGGTATATTTTGAGTCATTATGTGGCAAGTACTAAAGGTGTTTTCAGACGTACAACCTCCACAAACAACATAGCCAAAGATTGTATTTTGAGCTAGCAAATTACCATTTTTAACAATACGCCCTTCTTTTAATAGAGTAAAGAAATAGTCATATCCTACAAGGATGTCAATATCCTTTGGAGTATCAAATTTGGGATCAGCAAGAGACAGATTTTTTATATCTTCCCAATAGTTTATTGTAAGCGAAGAACATGGCAATTGAGATGTAAGACTCTTAAAAACATGGGCTAGCATGACAACACTTTCAGAATTATAAATAGATTTTACCTGAAGCTCGACTATACCCCGTGTTGCACCAGCCTTGTTATTTCCCAATCCGTGGATAAATATTTTAGAGGCAGATCGTTGTAATCCAAGTCTATTTGCACACCGCTCGGAAATCAACGTGTTCTGGCATCCAGAGTCCAATAGAATATTACAGCCTTGAAAGCAACCCATGTTGTCCTTAACAAAAACCCTAGCAGTGGGCAAAAGCATATTTAGATTTCTTACCTCAGATGTGGCAGCAAGATTGATTGATGTAGTTACAGCATCTATTGTAGCTTCGACTTTTTTAGGCAGTTCACTCGATTTTTTCTCATCCTTAGTGGGGAGAGAATCCACTTTTTTCACCATGGCAGCTGCGACCGTATTGTAGTTAGAATTTCGCTCTAGATGAATATAAAAATGATGATGACCTTTGCAAAATTCACAAAGGTGTTTAGATGGACAATTTTGTACTGAATGTCCCTGCTTCAAACAATTAAAACACAATCTTTTCTCTTTTACGAAATTTATGCGATTGGGCGTAGACATCTTGATAAACGTAGGGCAATAGGCAAGATGGTGGTCTTGAGAGCACGCAAAACAGGATCGTTTCATGTAGCCAGAATAAGTTCTGACGGATTTAATTTTAGATTGTGTTCCGCCAGCGCGTTGCTTTTCAATTGGAGTTGGAACACGTTCTAATGCATCACAACGTTCATTGATGAAAATGATAAAATTCTCCAGCGTAGGAAATGTAGTTTTACTACAATGCTCAGCCCAAGAATGATGAGTTTCTCTATCGACTTTTTTAAGTAAAAGATGTATCAGCCACGGATCACGTTTCTCTGCTTCCTCGCCTTGCGCTCTAAGCCCACGTATAACTTCATCAGCAATATTCGATACGTTTCGAAGACCTTGAGAGTCATCTGCTTTAGATATAGATAAAAATGTTTCGATTAAAGAATCAATAACCAGTGAAGGCTTATCATAACGATCTTGAATCTTTTTTATGGCTTCCTCGTAGTTTTGATCTGACACAGCAAGATGTCGTATAAGCATGGCAGGCTCACCCTTTAACAACCCTTTCAGATATTGAAACTTCTGTGATGCAGTCAATGTATGGTTGTTATGCACTGAGCTGTTGAATAAATCAAAGAATGATCTAAATTCAGAGTAGTTACCTTCAAATATTGGAATATTCAGCTTAGGAAGTCGTATATCAGCAGCTGGGGCAGCGGTGTTCGCGGTAGGTGACGAAGTCGTAGCACCAACATTTGCTAATGGCGGTTGTAGCGCTGTCAATTTTTCCAAAAAAGATGTTTGGGACTCCAACAGTTTCTGCATAGCATCTTGATGCGTTGTTGTTGAGTTGAGGGGATCACTATTAACATTTGCAGCAAGCAGCTTGCAATCAATAATTTCACTTAACCTAGCTTTCATTTAAAAATATTTCTCAAATTCTTTTAATTCAGTATCACGTTCCTGGAGGCAGTTCCCTTTAGATAGGTTATTTTATTCCGTAGAGTATCGATGGTAGCCATAATTACTTAGGAAGTTTTTTTTACCCAATTTAATTTTTATAATAAAATCCAGTTGAGGAGCACTTCAACAGTTAAAACACTTTTTTAGTTTTTATAACAAAATCCAGTTGAGGACCACTTCAATAGTTAAAACACTTTTTTAGTTTTTTTTGTTTTTTCACAAGTTGTATGTGAAGCTTTATGCAGCTGGGCAAAAGAATTTGCAAACAGTTATGCTCGTATGTATGTTTTCAACGCAACAACAATATATATATACACAATGTTTTTTTTTTTTTTTTATTATTAAGCGCAGTAATAAGCAGCCACAATTAAAACACACAATTTTGTTTTTGTTTTTTACTATTAAGCGCGGTAATAGAAAATAAAATTTAACTCTCTTTAACGCGACAACGATCACGTCGGGGTCACCAAAAAATGTCTAAGAACAAACTAAGTAGTTGCGTTGAGTTTAACGTTTCATAACTGACTAATTTATTTTTGTCAAATTTCTTATGACTAGCTTAAAATGTTACATTGCTATGCGCCACTGAGAGCATTAAAATCGAATGATTTAACAGTTAGGTAAAAGGCAAAATAGAAAGAAGAATTACTCGTATGATTTTACTGTTCTTTAAATATTAGAAAAAACAACCAGTGGCGGTGTAAACTAAATTATTAAATAGCAAAATTTTCAAAATTAAAGAATTCAAATTCTAGTCAAATAAACTTAGGATAAAACTTAATATTTTTCATAAACACATATAATCGATATAAAAAGCACAAATTACATTCGTAAAATTTTAAGTTTAAACTTTGCTTTGACACTCAGTACCATTAATGCGGCAACAACTTTAAAAACATACATATCTTTAGTGAACTCACGAAACGGAGAGCCAGCGGCTGGCGGACCTACGTCATATGTAGTATCAAAGCTTTTAGTGAGTGTTCTTCAAATAGTGCGTATTAACTATTTTTCTAGTGAAATCATGCAAGGTGGTGCCTTTTTTGAGATATCGGATGCTATAGGTAGAGAAAATCAGTTTTGTGCAAATATGTCGCTAAGGATTATTTCTACAAAGATAAAATGTTTATCCAACACTTTATAGCTCAGAAAATTTCCTATAAAAGTTGCATTATTTTCGTATAATTTTTAGTTTGCGAGTTCAGGTCCAGAACATAATATACCTCCTAATAATATTACAAGCTTGACTGACTTTGATCTACTTAATAATAAACTTAGATTTGAATTTTGGGACAAGGTTTATGAAGAACCTGATCCTTCAAAGGCATTTGACGTATTTTCGGAAATTTTAAGAAATCATTGTAATAGTTGTACTACTTTTAATACTGCCAAAGGGTCTAAGCTTAGAAAATTAAAACCATGGATGAACCAAGGTCTTCTTAATAAAATACATAGAAAAAATAAGCTCTACAAGAAAGTGAAAAGAAATCCAAGTAATGATAGCCTCAAAAATGAGTATAAAACTATTTGTAAACAAATTCAAAAAGAGGCTCTTGATTGTAAGAATAACTTTTACGTAAATGAATTCAGTCAAGTCAGAGGTGACGCTAAAAAAGAATGGAAATTGGTTAATACCTTGTTAAATAGATCCACTAAAAGAGAAGAAATTTCAAATTTAAAAGTTAATGATATGCTAATATCAGATGATATGGATAAAGCGGAAGCATTAAATAACTTCTTTATCAATGTAGTTGGAAATGCGGTGCCTAATGGTACTCAAGCTTGTAAGTGTATAGACAAAGAGCAATCTGAAGCATCGAGCATCTATCTTGAACCAGCTACGTCTATTGAAATTTTTAAAATTATAATGTCCCTAAAAAACTCTAGCTCGAAAACTGAACATAGTTTTTCAAATACTTTTATAAAAAAAATCGTGCATAATGTTGCTGACGTACTCTGCCATATAGTTAACAAGAGTATGGAAGCTGGAATCTTCCCAGAAGCATTAAAAAAAGCAGAAGTTATACCGTTATTCAAAAAAGGAGATCAACAGATGCCGAATAATTACCGTCCAATTTCAATACTTCCCTCATTTTCGAAAATCTATGAAAGAGTCATGAAAGCTAGAATTGTGCATTTTCTGAACAAAAAAAAATTTTTCAGTGAACATCAATATGGTTTCCGATCAAATCTATCCACAGAAGATGCACTTCTTAAATTTTGCAACAATATCTATGGTGCACTCAATGATAAAAAGCAGACTGCCGCCCTTTTTATAGACATAACAAAAGCTTTTGATTCTGTTGATCATGAAATTCTTTTAAACAAAATTTACAAGTGTGGTCTTAGAGGTTCTGTACATAAATGGTTTTGCTCATATTTACAAAACCGAATGCAACGAGTTAAAATAAACAATGCCTACAGCTCATTCCTTAGAATAAACTCTGGTGTACCGCAAGGATCAGTTTTAGGCCCAGTACTTTTTTTGATTTACATCAACTCAATTTTTCATCAAGATTTCAAAAGTAAGACAGTAGCATTTGCAGATGATATGGCTTCCACATACTCCAGTGACTCTTTGCTTAACTTAACAGCCAGTATTAACCATGATTTAAGTATTCTGAGGAACTGGTTTTCTATTCATAAACTTATTTTGAGTGATAAAACAAAAATTATGTTCTTTAATACTGCTGGAAAGGAAGTACAAAATGACAAATTTATATTTCATCACCCAGACTGCAACATGTATTTGATAGATAAAAATATTTGCAATTCAGCAATACACGCTTCAACATATAATGCTCATTTAAGTTGTCACTCACAATGCTTCGAAATTGATTCCGTCTCGACTTTTAAGTATTTGGGTATTCTATTGGATGCAAAAATGTCTTGGTCGCAGCACACTAGTGCTCTGAAAAAATATACTATGTACACTATAAGACAATTATATCTCCTCAAAAACATATGCCCAAAAGAGCTGTTAATTTGCATCTATTATGGAATTTTTAACTCAAAAATGGAGTACGGATTGGCTTGTTGGGGAGGTGCCAGTCAAAACAAAATAACGCCACTTCTAACAGCACAAAAACATATAATCCGTATTATATGTAACAAAAACCGCCTTGAACATAGCTTTGAATTATTCAAGAGTCTAGGAATCCTTCCATTAAAGCATCTGTATTTTTATAAGGTTTTAAAGGTGTTTTTTCATAATAAAGGTCATTTGATAGAACAATATAACCCTAACTATAATCTAAGAATAAATAAACTAAGAAAAACTGTCATTCCCCCGCATAAAATACAGCACTTCCTACATTCTCATGCAGCGATTGCTCCAAGACTGTTTAACGAATTACCCGCCAACATTCGATGCATACGCAACAAATTTGCATTCCTCAGAGAGGTTAAGTTGTGGCTTTTTACTTTTCATTTCAGTGAGCTAGATTTACTCCTTCATATCCAAGTATAACATGAAATCCAACTTTTACTTTGTTTAAGTTATTTATCTAATTTATTTATACATTAGATTTATGTATTTATTTTGTTTTCCCCAAACATTGTTTTTGATTATTTATTCGATTTATGTTATTTGTTTGTTTGTTTTAACCTATTTATTTATTTATTTTATTTAATTTATTTATTTTAATTTATTTATTCGATTTTTAATTATATTAATTGTTTGTTTGTGTTAATTTATTTATTTATTTTTATTTATTTATATCATTTATTTATTTAATTCATTTATTTAACTTATTTATTTAATTTATTTATTTATTAATATATACTTACCAGACAACCAAGAGGCTTGAATAATGTGCAATATACTTAGTGCAATATTTTTTTCAGGCTTTTTGTTTGTTCTTTAGTTTAAAAAAAAATTATTCATATATTTTTTAATACTTAATGTAAAAATTTTTTAAACAAAATAAAAGTTGATGCAAATGTCGAAATTTTATGGATGCTTCTTATGACAAAAGATTATAAAATTTATTTCTCTCGTCCAAAAATGCTTTATTCTTTAGAAAAAATATTTTAAATTTAGTTTTAACTACATATATACTGCATTCTATACTAGCTCCCTGAGCTACAGAATGTAGGAATAAGGAATCAATCACACCTTGTAATCTTTAGTATATAAGCAAACTTAATATTGTAAACTATTCTTATATGTGGTGGTTCAAAATAAATATTCAAATTCAATTCAATTCAAGTTTAGGTGATATAGTCCACACAGTAAAAATTTTAGATTAATTTCTAAACCAAAAATTATTTATATAGAACAAAGGCGAAAAAAGTATTAATTTTAAACTATTTTGGAATAAATTTCATAGTTTTTTGGAATAAATTTCATACTTTTTTGGAATAAATTTCATACTTTTTTGGAATAAACATCAAACTTTTTTGGAAAAACAAATTCAGAATTTAATGCCAAAAAAGTTGACAAAACAATACTAAAGGGAATCAAAAGAAAGAAAAGTAAACTATAATTTCTTAGTGTGCAGTGAAATTGGACTTTTCGATACAATTATGTAGATTTATTTTTTTTTTTATTGATTTATTTTGCAATTTTAAAGTAGATACTAAAATTCGAAAACGAGATCACTGACGCACAAAAAGTTAGTTGAGTTCAATGAGAAAATCCGTATCTCGCCAAGGGTTACTTTTACAGAAAAATTTTGTTCCGCAATTTTGTAGCTCAATCCGACTTCAAGCTTAGATCCTACACGTAAGCAGATACCCTATTATAATATTTTTGCCGATTACAAGTGTACACACGAAAATAAAAAAAAATATATAAAAAGTTACCAGAAACGGGTCAAGAAGTCAAGGAACATAAGGCAGCTGCATATCGATTTCAATAAGAAATTATATAAAAATTTTAGGACCTAATTTGATGTGCCTAAAAGAATATACGGAGGATCTAACAAAAGTTCGCTCAGTAGGTGTCATGTTATAGATTTTTAGTAAATCAAAAAATTGCGTGCTATTTGTTATATGGAGAGAAGAAAACGTAAAATGCGTGAAACAATGTCAGCAAATATTCATGTGCCAACGCAGCAACAAAGGATTGACCCAGGAAATCATTGCTGAGGAACTGGGCTTGGATGCCATGGCTGTATCGCGAATATTAAAAAATGACCTTGAATACATGAAGAAATCTGCGCGATGGGTTCCTAGAATTTTTAGTGATGCTCAAAAAGAGGCACGTGTACGTTTTGCTAAGTATTTTCTTGAACAATTCAAAAACGGAGAGTTTAACACTTTCAAGAAAATTGTAACAGGTGATGAAGCATGGTTTTACAATTACGACCCTGAAACCAAACAGCAATCCATGGTATGGAGCCCAGAAGGTGAAAATCCACCTGTTAAAGCAAAGCAACAAAAGTCAGCAACAAAAGTAATGATGTCAGTTTACTTCACCAGAGAGAGAGTTGTAGCTGCTATTCCTTTAAAAAAAATGTCAGACGATTACTGCTAAGTGATATACTGAAACCTGCTTACCAAAAGTTTTCCAAAATTTATTGGGAAACGCCAAAAAAAGAAGCTACGCCGCTTCTTTCTACATCACGATAATGCACCAGCGCACACTGCTGAAAAAACGACCGATTTTATTGCGCTTTCAGACGTCGAAAAAATTCGTCCAGCACTTTATTCCCCAGATCTAGCGCCTTGTGACTTCTGGTTGTTTCCAAAAATAAAAAAAAATTTGAGAGGGAGGGTCTTCAACAGCAATGAGGATATTATAAATGCGGTTAATGATGAAGTTGTAAAACTGCAAAAGCCGATTTTGAAGACTGTTTTTCGAAATGGATTTATCGACTTCAAAAATGTATCAAAATAAATGGCGATTTCGTTGAAAAAATACAAACAGATGAAGAATTAAGTTATAAATTTAAAAAAATTTGTATCTTGTATTTTCAACTCTACTAAGCGAACTTTTGTTAGGCCCCACGTATTCATAGCTGTTTCAGTTATAAAACACATTTTTTTCTATGAAAACTTTACTGAATAGGATGGGAAATTTTGTTTTTTGTTTGATAATTTGGTTGAAAGTCATTTTAAAATAAAGTTTTAGTCACTTTTATTATAATGATAGTAGAGGTGCCGATGGCTAAAGCGCTCATTTATCACACCGAGCGAATCTCTCACACCTCAGGTTCCCACAGTTCAAATCTTCCCCAATGCTTAATCCAAAAAAAAAAAAATAACTGTTCTGTTTAACTTAAATTGTTTTTTGTGTTTTTTTTATATTAATTGATTTAAAAAAATAAAAAATAAATAAAAAAAATTAAATAAAAAAAAATTATATAAAAAAAAATTAGATAAAAAAATTAAAAAAAAAAGATTGTATGAAAAATTAGATAAAAAAATTAAAAAAAAAGATTGTATGAAAAATATAATTAAAAAAAAGTTAAATAAAAAAAATTGAATAAAAAAAAATTTTATAAAAACAACATTAAATAAAAAAAAAAATTACAAAAAAAAAATTGTATTGTATTCCTGCTCAATATTTTTTACCATAGTTTTTGATACATTTTACAATCGTTTTTGGTAATTTTTACGATGCTATATTGAAAAATTTCCGTCTAAGCAACTTTGTAATTTTTATAAAATTTTTAGGAAGTTTTTAATAAATATGTAAAATGAAAGAAGATTGACAAGTTTAGTAGTTGATAAACGATTTTCGCTAAAAAAGTTATAAAACGTGTCTTTCTGTGTAAAGTCGTAAGAAAACACCTTGCACGCCTTTTCTATAGGAAATTATTTGAGCTATAAAAATGTTTTGTAGAAATAATGATTAGCGAGATATTTGCACAAAAAATAATTTTCTCGACTTTTAGCAACCGATACCTCACGAATATAATGTTTTCATGAAAAGAGCCCAAGTTTTTTTTTTCTACAAAACGCCAGCTAGTTCACATTAGGACATTACTTTTGGCAGTTACAAACAATTTACTTTCATTTGACGGATAATCACTTTAAACATATTAATGTATCCATATTTTACCAAAAGAAGCCTGCAATTCAATTATGTTTTTTCAACGTTTAAAATAAAAATGATTAATAATTAATATCATTTTTTCCACTTACATAAGCAAAAACACCACAAACATTAAGTCATTCTACATTACAGGGCAGCACCCCGTATAAATTTAAGGAAATATAAACATTGCAAAAATAATATTTACAAAGGATGCATGAATAATTCGAACGCATAATTATATGCTACATTCCACATTGCTTTTGTTGTCAGCACAGCAAGTGGCAAGTAACATAAGCATAGCGTTGCGTTATTGCAACAATTAGTAAAATACAAAAAATTAAAAAACTTTACAAGCAAAAATATTAAAAAAAAAAAAACCAAATTGTATATCATTAGCATATTAAATTTTTTACAGAGAAAAGAAGAAAACAAGTAAAGATGATTATTCAAATTTTATAAGGAAGATGAGGTCGAAGTAAAATATTATTTCACCATAAAGAGGCACATTAAAATTATAATTGAATTATTTCGAAACGCATAAATTTTAATACAAAAAGCAAGGAAACTGCGCGAAGACTAAAAGAAGGAAAGCACGAAATGAACGCCCTAAAGTTGGCAACGAAAAATTTTTAGGAAGCACAGTGTTGACAAAAGCCACAAAAATGAAAAATGAGCTGAAGTGAAAGATGAAAACGGCCAAACAAACAAACAAACAAACAAGATAACAAAAGGATAATCATAATGTTGCCAGAATATTGCATTTTTTATTTTTAAATAGCGATATTACGAGAGAAAAAGCAAAAAGCAAGCAGTAAAAACGTAGTTGTAGTGCAGCAAAAGAAAATTAACAGTGTAATGAATAATATTTGCAAAGGATATTCGCAGTTGTATACGCGAATAAAAATGTTTTATAAATTGAAGAAAATATGAGCAATAATGCTAAAAAATTAATTTATATTTAAGCACGAAGTAATTTATTGTATGGTACACAAAAAGTATTCAGTTGGACAGAAGACACTTTGGAGAACTTTTTAATGTAAATAGCAACTTTCAATGTAATTAACTGAATAATAATTTTTATCTAATCCGCATTTGACAGAAAAAGATTTTCAATCGCATGGACTTACATACAAAACATGCTAAATAAACGAGTAAAACGGATTGTTCTTGAAAAGTATTTTTTTTTTTTTTTCGTTTTTCTGACTTAAAATCAAAAATTTTGTTATGACGAATTAAAGGAAATTAACAAGGATTGTCAAAAAAAATATAAAAAAAGAAGTTAAGTTAATTGAACCTTTTGCATATTAAAATAGCCGACAAGTATAAAAAAAATATTAAATAAAATTGAAAATTCCAACTTTAAAGGCCCAGAACTTTACAAAATTCTTTTAAACCCAATGAATCAAATCCAACGTTCTTTGTTGAAATCATAAAAAATAACTTTGTTATCGTAGGTAAACGGACGGACTTATCAAAATATTGAAACTATTTAGTTAAATTAACTGCTCCATTTCCCATCGGTCGGAGTCTAATAGAACCCGCAAGTAGCCGAGGGTTCAAGAGGGAACACAGAGTATTTGCTCAACTTTAAATTTTTACCGAAATTCAAAATAAAATATATCGTGATGACAAAAAACTTACAGAATCATGACCTACGTTGGGCGCCATTTTGTTTTCGACTTAAAGAGCACGATTTTAAAAGTAAAAAGTTGACTTGAATTTAAAGTTGTTGATTTTCATCTCACGCTTACTTGAATAAAATTTGTGGTATACCTATTTCTAAAAAATTTTAATAAATCCAATTTAATAATTTAAAAAGTAACCCGCGGAAAATGTTGAAGATGACAGCAAAACAAAATTATGCTTCTTGTTAAGCAAAAAAAAAAAACACTTTATTATAAAACGTACTTTATCGATTAATTCAGGAAGATATTGAAGGACATATTTTACCTCAACAAAGTAAATTGTTATTTATGGTTATAGTTTCTACTTATAAACAGTTATTTCCCCACAGTGCATAATTTAAACTCAGTGGAGCAAAGTAGAACTTACAGTGAATTTTAAAATGGAAAATTGTAAAAATGGCTACAAAAACAAAAGCGTATCAAATAAGCCAAAAAACAAAAAAAGGGAAAAAATGCCACTAAATTTCCTTTTCCTCTTTTTTAATATTTTTTTTAAGCAGCTGCCGAAAAGGTTATTTAAGCGGAAAGCGCGCTATACAGGATTCAACGCAAATAGAAGCAAAGGGAAAAAAAGGAAATAAAAACACAAACCGCATTTGCACACAATTGAAATAGCGCGGGTATCCTGCAGAAAATTCACAAAGACAGAAAGAAAGTAACCAAAAATGAGGGCGGGGGTGGAACATCACTAACCCGCGTAACTGACAGAAGCAAAAGAAAATGCAACAGCAAAAGAAGAATGAAAGAATGCATTAATTGTGCTGTTGCTACGGAAGCAAACAAACGCTTAAGGAAGAAAGAGTAGCACCCACCACCACCTTAAAAATATGGTAGTGATGAGCAGCAAAAATAATACTACATTTACACACAGTGTGCACTGCACGCCAACAAGGCAACAGTAAGGTAACAGCAATAAATTTGTAATTCAAAAAAGGCTTCATAAGTTGAGGAATGTATAGCAAAAGAAGAATAATAATAAGCAACGGATGCATGCATAATGCAGTGAATTGTTAAGTAATGCAGACAGGCAGAGAATATACGAAGGATACTGGAGAAAGTGAAAAGTTCTCATCAGGATTTTACTTTAAGTTGGAGTGCAAAAGCTTTAAATTTAGAGAAAAATCGAATTTAAAGCAAAAGTTTTACATGTGGAAGCAAATACATACAACAACTCGTTTACTTTAGTTAGCAATAACATTTAATGCAACTTTTCAACGCCTGTTTGCCTATCAGCAACCAATAATTTAACAAATTGGCAGTTTATTAAAGCACATTATGGTGTGAGAAGTTATACTGTTCGAGCGCAGCATTAGCAGTTTAGTTAGCGCTCAACAAAAATTGCAATTCACAGTTGTGGTGACTACTAATTTTTGCATTAAGCTGAAACAATTGCTGCTATTACTGCTAAAATGCGGCGAAATTAAGAATCAGAATCAGCAACTGCATTTTGATAAATTTGCAAAACGAATATATAATTGAAATAATTATTTAATTAAGCACAAAACATTAAAAGTTAACATTGTTACAGAAAAAAAAAAAAGTTTAAATTAAAATTTGTGCAAATTTCGTAATTTTTTCTTGCTTTGCTGATTCGTGTGTGCGACAAGCAACAAATAAACAACAAATTGTTTTACTTTTTTCTTAAATTGTGCAATATTTCTGATAGCAACACCAGCGACTACTAAGGCGACAACAATGGCAATAGTGTGAAAAATGTAAAATATTTGCTGCTACATCAAATGACAGCAAAAACAACAACATAAGAAATAGCGACTATAAAAATTCCTAACAACAATTTTTTATTTTTTGCTTGCGTGTTTGTCAGCAATTTTCATTAGCTCAATTCTACGCGCTTAAAACACACCCATACAGCAATTGCCATTTGCTTTTTTATTTTTACTTTTGCTAATAATTTGTTATTGCTATTTGATGTGTCTCTAACACTTTCACACGCTTTTGCTGTATTGTTGCTTATTTTATCACTTAGCTTAGCGCTCATTTCTATAATTTACTTTTATTTTTGCCTTTTTGTTTCAGGTTCAATCAATAATTTGGCAATTTGTTGCACTCATTGGTGGCGGCAGTTAGTGTAGTCTATAATTTTGGCGCAAGTATCATTGCTTTCGATATGAAATGTTTTTGTAGAAAACCAATACGAATTTTGTCTTGAAGCAATTACATGCATGCATATTGTGATTATGCTTATGCTTATGGTTGTGGTTATGGTTATGGTTATTCTTATGCTTATGCTTATGCTTATGCTTATGCTTATGCTTATGCTTATGCTTATGCTTATGCTTATGCTTATGCTTATGCTTATGCTTATGCTTATGCTTATGCTTATGCTTATGCTTATGCTTATGCTTATGCTTATGCTTATGCTTATGCTTATGCTTATGCTTGCACTTATACTTATGCTTGCACTTATACTTATCACGGAAGATTTGAATTTGCCGCCTTTTGTGGATAAAGTGGTGTCTACCAAAATATTAACACAATTTGAAAGCTGACAGTTTCTGGTTGTTAAAAATGTAAAAAAAAATTCGGTGCATATGTGAAAAGGATCGGGATAAATAACATCCTTTGGAAAAATTGGCCAACTTCTCAAGATAAAGTGAAGCTACGGACAACGGGAAATCAAAGATATTTGTAAGATTTTCATTTTTTAATTTGTATGATGAAAAAAATGACCCATGCGACAGTAATTTAAATTATATTTAAAAAAAAAGTAAAAAACATTTTTGGGTAAAATCGGAACCCATTTTTAAGAGACTTCAATGCAAATATGTAAAGCTGTTTGACTATTATTGGATGAAGAGGAAATAAATAAGCAGTGTTCTTTTTGGACGCGTTTAAGGGATCGGTAAAATTCCATTGAGCTGCGCGAGCCTTTGTTATATTATCCAACTTTATGAAATTCCTTTATATTTTTTATTTTTGTTTTTATGTGATTTCACGAATTTTACATAGTGAATAAGCCACCCATTTAGCAATTCACAGCGCCACCATCAGTTGTTTGCTAAAGGTGTACACAAAGAAGTCGGTAAAGGCTACAAAGAGGGTTTTTGCAATTGGGGAGTGGCCGCACCAAAGGTGCTATGTACCAGTCCGAGCCAAAAGTAATGTCATAACATGAATTGAATTAAGACACTCATGATATGGGTGATAGTAAAATGTTATTGGAACTTTCGAGAACAATTATTGACTAACATTTTTTAGTGGCAATTTTCGTTCAATAAACAAAATGTTAAAATAATATGCTAAAACTGTTATGGAGAGTTTATTTAAAGAACATATTATTTCTTAAGATATTTTGAAATTCATTTTTTCTTAAACAATTGTGCTTAATACCGTGAACTGAAACACTTCTGGGTTATGAAAACGAATAAAAGTACTTTTTCACTACAATCCTCAAAAAGCCATTATTTTCGTTATCTCAACTTATAGAACACTCGAATGAAAATACGTAAAGCACACTGCATTTATCCTATTATCCTTCATCCATATCAAATTCACGTGGAAAACCATTTTGTCGAAAATGCTGCTGTAAAATATATTTTGACAGCTAGATAGTTTTATTTATCAACATCTTTTTATCTTATGCTACTTTGATGCTTTCCCACTTACGTATCGGTAAAACTATCTTAGCGGGGGGGGGGGCGTTGTTTGGAAAAGTTAAAAATAAAATCATTTATCAGTTTGTGAAGAACAAAAATAAAAAATAAAACTTAAGCTGACACACAAACTTAGTTCGGTTTTTTTTTTAAATTTGTTTTTACTTTTCTCTCATAGAAACTAGGTTTTACAACAACTTTGGCGACTTCCTTTTTTTTTTTTTTTTGCCGTAAGCTCAGAAAGATGGCAGCCGCCTGCGTAAACAATACCATAGTAAAACCACCATAGTACGAGCGTAACACCTACCCGAAAGCTTCAAACTCTAAAAAACATCATTTATTATTTTCCTGTTATGCGAAAGTAGGAAAAACTTTAGTTGGTGTTAGAAAACAACGTCAACGTCACTGCTGCCAACAACTAACTAGAATATGGAAAGAGCAAAAAGGCGAAATATATCACTGAAAGAAAAAAAAAAAAAAAAAAATTATATGAAATTTACAAACTAATTTTATACTAAAGATTTAGTTGAAAAAGTTTTTAGATCATATTTTTCGGTCTGCCTTTTTTATCGACACACGCACAGCATTCAAAAATTACAAATTAAAAGCGTCTGCCAGAATGAACTTTTCAAGTTGCTAAAAAAAATTCCAAGGAATAAATTAAGCACGTCTGCCCTTTAGCTAATTGTCTGCAAATAACCAAATTCAACATATAAATGCATGAGGCAGACACTTTAAATATTATTGGGCCCTATCTTTAATTTCTCCTCTAAATACGTTTGACAGAGATCGTGAATTACATTGAAAAAAAATAAAAATTTGCGAAAAAAATACCCGAGTCTCGTCGTTTTTCTCCAGCGCGTCAGATTTTTTTTTACTCGATTTTTGAAGTTTCTTAATCCACTGTACATGAAAAAAAAAAAATACCGCATTCTTGACTCGACTCACTAAATTTCACATCTGAGGTATATCATGTCTTCTGAAGACTTATGCAGATTATATTGAAGAAAACTTTAACCCTCCACAACCCACACAAATGGGTAATTTTTGACCATTTCTCAAAAAGGTACAAAAATTACCCCTTAAACGGGGCAATAATGGATCAATATGTAGTACAGAAATATTTGCTATAAAATTTCACTACTAGTTGCAGAACAAAATTTTATCCCGAAACCCAAATAAACGTTAAAAACAATTAGGACTTCTTACGATCAATATTTTCTAAATTTCACCCCACTGTAAAACTAAATTTTGGATGAAACTCGTTGTCACAACGAAATCATAACGATCATAACGAAATCATACAAGGATCATTTTCTTGGAACATATTAACCCATTATATCCTGTTTTAGGGGTATCATTGACCCCTTTTTTCTAAAAAAAAAAAAAAAAAAAAAAAAGGCTACAATTGGTTAAATAATTCTGCAAAAATATTCTACGAAAAATTTCACTAGGAGTTAACAAAGACGAAAAATTCTTAAAACTTAAGGAAAGCGCGGCAGGGATGTAATAAATATACAATGTGAAAAGCCCTTATTGATTTTAACTATTTTTTGGGTTTTGGGATAAAATTCGACTTTTTAGTGTTCAGTAATTAGTAGTGAAATTTTATAGCAAACATTTCTGTAGTACATACTGACTCAATATTCCCCTGTTTTAGGTGTCATGCTTGTACCTTTTTAGGACAAGGGTAAAAATGACCCACATGTGGGGGTTATAGAAGGTTAAAATTTTCTACAAAAATATTCTTCGCAATATCCTGCACAATATCCTGCACCTCAGATGTAAGGATCATATAATTAAATTCATCGATTTAACACAAGAATCCGGTATTTTTGTTTTTTTCATGTACAGTGGATTAAAAAACTTAAAAAATCGATTAAAAAAAAATTTGGCATGCTAGAGAAAAACTACGAGCCACGGGTATTTTTTTTTACGTTTACTTTGAGAATTTTTTGGATTTTCTCATGTGTTTTACAAAAAGTTTGATGTTGTCCTACAGTGTTATAATCTAAAAGAATCGACAAACTAAGTTTCATACAAGAGATATTGTAGAAAGAAAGCCTTTAGGTTATGTTTTCCGGTCTGTATTTTTCATCCGAAATAAATCGTGCACGTCTGCCTCTTAACTAATTGTCTTAAAACAAATCAACTTTTTTACATAAATACATGAGGAAGAGGCTGTGGCTTTTGTTGGGCACTTTTTTGCAACGTTTGCTTAATTTTGGTAAAATTAATCAAAAATTAAATTCCATTTTCACCAAAGTAATCGTTCAGTGTACTGGCACACATAGTACGCTGCGCTGCAAGTTTAAAAGCTGTGACGGAAACGGAAGTGTCGTACGCAAAAGTTACTACTACCTACCTACTACTGCTGATTCTGCCACTACGTAGTATAATTTTGTTGCTTGTTGGTGTTGCCATTGTCGTTGTCGATGTGTGAACAAGTTTTTATTGCATACATACAGCACAGCACAGCACAAAGCTGACACCAACACATGTCAAACGGGCAAAAGACAAATACATACTCGTAAGTGCAAATGTATTTTGTGTTTTCTTCACATTGCGCGTTGGCGTTGGTGGTTTGTGTTGGTTGAAACGTTACGTTACGTGAGTATGCGCGGCGTGTGTGGAATGCGCTTTCAGCGTAATGCAGTTTGGCAGTAGTTCATGCATGCAAAAACAACAACAACAACAACGCGCCCAAGTTAAAGCGCCAAAATAAAAAATAAAAACAACAAAACTTTTCCGCTATTTCATCAAAACAGACGCCGCCAAAAGGATGCACAACAAAAGGCCACCAGCAGCAGCGACGACAAGCGGAAGGAGTTGGCGGCAGGATATTGCTTTGTAGTTTTGTTTTTGCTCTTCTTCTCACACATTTTTTGTTTCAGCAGTTGCTCAGTTTGTTTGCTAAATGTGTGAATATTAAAAACTTTTGCGCGCACGAATTTTTTTTTTCTTTTCGAGTTTTATTTTTCCAACGCTAAAAGGCAAAAACCGAAAATTTCGTGCCATAAAAAAAATACGCCGAGAATTGAAACAATGGTGGGTTAAAAACAACAACTAAAATATGAGTAATATTGCTATTCAGAGAAGAAAAAAAAAAACAAAGTGAACTCTTCGCCGTAGCGGTAAAATAAACATAAACTGTAAAAATCAAAATCGAAACAAAAACAAAAAAAAAAACATTGCATAACAAAGGGCGCGCTAACTTGATTACACACATGTACCATGTAAAATTTATATGTAAACTTAATGAAATACACAGTGTTATGATGGTTGCGACTTGGGGCGAATCGTCGCCTTAAGTGAGATTGACAGCCAAAGAAGTTGACAGATGTGGGGAGGAGGTTGTTAAGTAGTCATATTGGCAATATTCGGTGGGGGCTTTAACACTTTCATGACTTTACAGAATTTTATGAACATTATATGAAGGCTGCATTAAATAACGGTAATTATTTTCATATTAACGGAGTATAAGGTAGAGTTCAAATGTTCGTTCTGGATATATGACATAAAAAAACATTTGTAAAAAACTATAGTCAGGAGGAGAGTTGAAATATTGAAATTTTTTTCCTTTGAAATTGCTTGAAAACTATTCATCAGTTTCGTGATGTTTAATAAATTAGAAGTTGCTAACAATTTTCATCATAAGGCAGAATATAACCCACACACAAATACCTAGAAATTGCTTACATGCATACATTAGCAAAAACAAATTATTACAAAAACATTTTACAACAAATTTGTAACATTTATTTTCACAATTCATTTCATTTTGTCCGAAATTTTGAACAATTAGTTTGTTCATGTAATGAAAATGATGTTGCTTTTGCACGTAAGAGCACAATAGCACAATATTTATACCCAAGGGGAAAAATTGCAAGGGCTTGTCTGCATAGAAATTTAGAAGCACATGTACAATGATTTATTGTAAGGCTGCAGTAAGTACAACATGCGTTCAAACCCAGGGCGGGTAATTTTTATTTTTTTTTTTTTTTTTTTTTGCTTTTATTATAATTTATTTTATTCAACTTTTTCTTATTTCACTTTTCTACTTTCTTTTCTTTATTTACTTTTGTTAAATTGAATTGAAACTGATTTCACAATTGTAAGGTTGCAGTAAGAACAACATGGGTTCGAACCCAGTGCGGGTAATTTTTTTTTTATTGTTTTTGCTTTATTTTTTTTTTATATTTTTTATTCAACATTTTATTATTTCACTTTTCTATTTCCCTTTCTCTTATTTATTTACTTTTGTTAAATTGAATTGAAACTAATTACACAAAGATTCCATGTAAGGCTATAGGAAGCATTCCAATATCAAATTCTGTTTGGACAACATTTGCTTAATATAGTATACAAATTAAATACCTCTTCATCGTATCGGGCAATGGTGTAGCGATCTAATGAGTTTGTTAATGTAAGTAAAATTAATATGTTTCTATCTATCACACAGACGGTCGTAGGTTCGTACCCTCCTGCGGTCGTTTAATTTTTTTTTGTTTTTTTTTTAATTGAAAGAACGCTTACCGCCGCATTATAAATAAGCGCTTCAGAAGGCCTTTTTTCTTAAGGCTGCTGTATGCTTTAAAGCGCTTACATCTTAGGACATGCAATGTTAAAAAGAAAGAAGAGTTCTTAAGGAGCGGAAGCGCTTTTCGGTGAAAAAGAAGCACATCAGAAGAGCTATTGAAGCTCTTCTTTTCCCCTTGGGTATACACATATATCCTGGTGTACATGATTATTTTGTTTTAAAATTAAAACCACAAATTTTTATAACATGTATTTGTATTTTTGGGTAAAATATTTAATTTTAATATTAAATGTAACCTTGTTACAAGTAATATGAAGCTTTACCTTCTTTTTCAGTGAAACTTTTACTTCTATGTATGTATTTAGAATTATTGTGCAACAGAAAAAATTGTGCATAAAATAGTGCCTTAACCGTGGCATAAAAGCTCATTTCTCTGTACGAGCTTAAAGTATTTATTTTACTTTAAAATTATATCTATCACAACTACAGACAACATCGTGAGCGAAAAAATCTTGATACTCGCTAGTATAAAAATGAATTTACCGTGCCTTCCCTTTACCATGGATATTTGCGGAAGGTTATGAACATGAAAAATTACCTAGAAATATACGGTTTTTTTTATTGACGCAATTATTTTAATCTCAGTCAAGATATCGATAAGTCCAACGAATTGTTTTCGTTAAAACAAACAAAGTAAGGTTGTTACTTCAAAATAAGCTCCCAGCCCTTTAAATAACATAGTAAAAAAAGATGGACAAACTTTTGTCTTGCGTATTAATATAAAGATTTGATCTGACCATATAATTATTGTTGATATAGCCACCAAGGCAGAAATAAGTTTTATCGGTGAACAAAATTTAAATGGAAAACTAATGATAATTAAATGAACATCTAAACTGGGCACAAATCAGTTGTGAAACAGTATGAAAAAACAAACCTTCTAATTAAACAGTCCATTAGACTTTCACATTTTCGCTTCTTTAAAGAATGTTTTAAGTTAAATTTTTTTTGGCAAGTATTTAAGTCAGATGTTTGTTTTAAACCAAAATATTTTTTTATGGTTTTTCGCTATCCATTTGCCTCCGCTCTTCTGTTCTGTTTACAAACATTGTTTAGGATATGCAGTTTACAGAATAAAAATTGCGCGAGCTTATATTTGGACAATAAACTTTTTTGGAGAGGATTAAATGAAAATAAATCAACAGAGTAGCTTAACTTTTTAGCTAAAAAAGGATATACGCAAAATTTAAATAGCGGTAAAATATAATAAAGCCAATGTTTGCCATAGTCGGCGGCTAATACGAAAAACAAATAAATTCAAGTCAACCTTGTGAAATGCTAAAAAAAAAATCAATACTGAAATTAAATTTTTTGTAAAATATAAAACCAAGAATATTTAACGAATTTAAGACAAAATTTTAAAGTTAAATGTACAGGCAGACTCGAGCCATTTGTGGCTAATTTAGCAAAATGGCAACAATATTTTCTACAGCAACTATAATGGCAAAAATAACAACAAAAACTCAATTAAAAATATCGCAAAAGTTTTAATTTTTTTTTTTTCTGCTTTTTTTGTTTCTTTTTCTCCTTAAGTTTATTTTTGCGACAAAAGTTAAGGGAAACCAGTAAAAGTGTTAAAAATAGAAATGGGAAAAAGCACTTGAAGGATACAGAACGTGCATCGAACGTGGACAAAATGGTTGATATTGTTGACACAGTGATATGCTGGGATAAAATGAAAAAAATTAAAAAACTTTTCTAAGTACACTCATCAAAAAAGTAATTGGAAAAATATTGCTGCAAATTAAATGAATACCAATAAACAGAGCTAATTAAAATATCCCAATGATTATGATACTTTGTCTTTTTTCTATCATTTATCATGCGATTCAGTTGAATAGTTCGTGAGCCATTAAAATTGAAAATCATAATTTCATTGAAAATGCCAAAAAAAAAAACACAAAAAATATTTTATTAAGAAAAAAATGTGTGTTAAATATTTTCAGCAGTGTATGTACCTAAAATGAATTGCTGTCACAACCAACGTGAGGTCTTGGTTCGTTGGTCACATGGTCGGTGGTCTACTTCAAACACAATTTTTTTTTTTTTTTTGCTAAAAAGTTAAACGTAGGGGTTTTTAATTTTTCACATACAAACAAAACCAATTTTTTTTTTTTTACCTTAATAGAAAGCTTTTATTTGCGTTAAATAATTAATTTGCATAGGTAAGGCGTTTGTGAGTGGGAGTGTCTTTATACCAAAGAATGACAGGTTGAAAGGTTAATGACTGAAAATTCATAGAAAATTTATGGTATTTCACCTGTGATGTGATATGCAGTCAAACTTATACTCGTATGATGGCTATTCAATTTTATTGTTGTTTTAAAGATATTTTGAGAACAATTTAATTTAAAGATACCAATTTAAAGACAGCACGTCATTATTTATTAAGCTGCATAAGAACTGACTGATGGACAGAATTTATAACGTGCACTACTCAGCGACGTATGCAGAGGACGAATTTTAAGTTATACGGATAGGGTCATCCATGCAGCATTTAAAAATTTTGGGAGACATGACTTACTCTTGTTTGAATTCCATCAGATTTTTTTCATAGCTTTGCAAGAAACAAAACCATTCCTAGAAATTTTGTGCAACTTCTTTGTACCTATTGATTATAAGGTATGTTTATATTTTATAACAAAAAGCTTCAAATATCTTACCATCAGTGCTGTCGTTGACACTTCAATTGAAGTGTTTTGCTCCTTTTTTATCAAAAACACTTCGCCACTTCCCCTTTCATAAAATCACTTCACTTTTTCTTAAATACAAAATTTGTTTATTCTTTTTATGAGAGTTCAGAAACATACTTTTTTGTATGCTCGAAGCCTGCCCTGACTGAAAAGTAATTTGTTTTTTCAATATATCAAGCGAACAAAGCAAAATTTCAATATACTTCACAGGAAACTTTTTGTAGAGAATTAAATTTGCCATCGAAATAGTTTATAGACCAAAAAAAGAAAGCAAAAATTTCGATTTCTTGTGTTTGCTACTCTTTTGTCTATAACTGTTTAGGGTCAGAGATAGGTAAAGATATAGCAGAATATCATTAAAGTAGATAAAATTTTCTTTAAAGCGCTTCATTATAAAATTTTTAGGTGAAAAATTGGCCGAAATATGGCTGCTATAACATATAGAATCATTCAAAGAATACGTTAAATTTTTGGGTACATTTTGTAATTTTTAAAAATTGGTAAAAAAAAAATTTAAAAAAGTTCCAAAAAATTCTGAAAAAAATTCACTCGTATTTCTTGGACTATTCTAAGCATTTTATGCTTTATACACTTTTTTCATTGTTTTGAGTAAAAACCGGTTTTTCGACCGCATAAACAAAATTTCTATGTTCGAGTGGCCGGCCATATTTCGGTAAATTTTTGACCTAAGAAATTTTTTATTTATTTTTTTCATATTTTTTTAAAATATATTTTCAAATTTTGTTACGTGTAGCATAGAAATGAATGCATTGAATAAATAAAATTGTGATTTTTGTGTTCACTTCGCTAATACTTCACTTTTTCAGAATTTTACTTCGCAACACTTCACTTTTTACAAAATTTCACTTCGCTCAAACTTTTCAAAACGACAGCACTGCTTACCATGCGAATTTTTGTCTCGCGGAATTTTTTTTTTTTCTCTTATATAACTTTTTCATTGCTTGGGGCTCTTTGTCTCGTGTCTAAGTTTTTTTCGCAGTCGAAGATTTTCAGTCGTACTTAATAAATAAGAACATTAAAAACAAAGTTAGTTATGATTTTTGTTTTTTTGTTACAAGCTTAACCGTTTTATCTCATTCTATTTTTTTATCTCATTTGACTTTTTTATCGCATGCGCTTTTTATGCCTCATGCTACTTTTTCTGTCTCATGCGACTTTTTGTCTCATGCGGATTTTTGTCCCATGCTACTTTTCCTCTCATGTGACTTTTTGTTTCATGCAACTTTTTGTCTCATGCGACTTTTTGTCTCAACCCAGTGTGCCAGACGGTTCAAATCTTCGCTTTTTTATCCGTTACGGATCCGTTACTGATCCGTTGGCGGGAGAGATTCCCAAAAAAAAAACGAATCGTTTATTTTTTTGGAATTTCTCCCGCAAACGGATCAGTAACGGATCCGTAACGGATAAAAAAGCGAAGATTTGAACCGTCTGGCACACTGGGAAGTCTTTTTATGTTATGTGAATTTTTTTGTCTCATGGTAATTTCTTGTCGCGTGTAAGCTTTTTGATTTATGACACTTTTAAAAAGTTTATTTCAAGATCTGGGCGACACTGATCAAGAATACTTGTGTTTTCATATTTCTCTTTACTAACCACGCCCCTTTCTAAGTGCTACAAACGCAATGACAAAGTAAAAAGATATACACACAGTTTTAACGAGAATTTCTCTTTATGCAAATTTAACTTAAAAATTTTGTTACTTAGTAAAAGCTAAGTACATCCAAAGTTGGCGAACAATTTCATCTAAAACTTTTGAAAAATTAAAAAATCGTCCTAAAGCTGCTGCTGCTGCTACTAACATAATGCGTTTAAGACAACAACTAACGAACTTTTGTTAATTAGCGATTGCATTCTGTGCGGTAGCTTCTTTCTAGTGCTTTTACTTCTGCTGTCCACCAACATCCTTAGCCAACGCTCTTTGTCATTTGTTGAAAATTTCTGTTGCTTTTTCAACGCTTTTATGCTGATGTTGCTTTTCGCTATTTATTTCTCTTATTGTCATCAGCATAAATGCGGAGCATTGTCCTATCTTCCGTCATTAGTGGCATTGAGTTGGAAGACAAAATTAAGTTAGTTAACAACAAATTGTTGACGCAAAGATGACTATTTTAAGAACAAAAGCAGCATCAGCGCTCCTAGCAGCGCTTTTTACTTTGTACGCATAATTTTATTATAGAAAAGTTTTTGCTGCCAGTACTTACTATCCGTTTTAAGCCTATAAAAGTTTCAAGTAGCACTTCAAAGGATTGTTACTATTGTAGAGTTTATTAAATTAATTGCCACATATGCCACACCACTAATTAATTGCAAGTGATTATAATATAATTATGTAATTACTGTACGTACTCGTGCACACAAGTGATCTGAAAAATGTCAGAGGTTACTTTAAGAGGTAATTTATTGAAATTATATATTTTGCACATATCATATTCATTAAAAATTTTTCAGATTTGTTTTTATTGCAATCGCATAGATGTACTGCTTTATTACGTACTTTGGAACAAAATAAAGAACTTCGAAATTTACATATAAATGCTAAATCATCCATCGAACTTCACATCTCTAATCGTTATTATTTTATTTTTTTATATTTAGTTTGGAACAAAGCCAAATTTCTGTCACTTTTAATAAAACACAGCGTAAAACCAGTAATACAAATTACCATTAAAAACAAACGAAAAAAAAAATAATCCTGCACACAAAAAAGCACAAAATAGTTGGCTTAAAACACATTGCATAAAAAAAAGGACTAAAAACTGCGCGCCTTTTTTTGGCACCAGGTTTCGCGCACAATTTCAATAATACGGCATCACCATGTCAATTGACATCAAGTTCAATATTTTTTCCCCCTTAAATTCTATGACTAACGGCCAAACCACCAATTCCTGTTGAAAAAGTATCAGTTGCATATACATTCATATAAGTACATGAAAGGTGGAGAGGGAGTGCAAAATATTTTAAAAAAAGTTGTGCCAAAAAAGTGTCAAATGTTTTTATTAGAGTTAAAAAATAAAACAAAAAAAAAACAATAACGTAACAAAATAGCAACTTGTAAATAGAGCCCAAATGGAAAATCACAAAACAAAACTTATTTAGTGTTGAAAATTATGACAGAAAACTATTTACTTTTGGCAGCTACATACAAAACATCAAAAAATACTCAAAAAATAATAATGGGTTATGTAGTGTCTATTGCTGTTGTTGTTACAGTTTGCAACAAAAACAACAATTTTCAATTTTAAGTTAGTTTTGAATTTTAATTGCATGTCAAAATGTAATTATTTTTCAAAATTTCTACACTACAGAATATTTTGTAGCATTTTTATTTTTACTTTTTATAGTAAGTAGCTTGATATTTTAGTACTATGTTTGTTTGCATGTAAACAGAAATATGACATCTCAAGGCGTAACAAATTTATTGCACTTTTAAAATTTTATGCAAATACGTAGGAATAATTTTCATCGAAAATTTAACAACGAGCTATTAACTTAAGTTTATTTGCAACAAAAAAAAAGTTGTGTTTTAATTTTCAATTCCGAAAAAAAAGTGCGCGTGTCAAAAAGTCGCATGAGAGAAAAAGTTGCATGAGAGAAAAAGTCGCATGAAAGAAAAAAAGTCACATGAGAGAAGAAGTCGCAGGAGATAAAAAATCGTATCAGACCAAAAGTCGCATCAGACGAAAAAAGTCAGAAAAGACAAGAAAACATCAAACAAAAAAGTCACATGAGGAAAGAACAAAATGAAAGGCGAAAAAAAATTAGAAAGAATGAAAAAAAATGCATGATACAAAAAAATTTCATGAGACAAAAATGTTGCCAGAAACATCAAAGTCCTACGAGACAAAAAATGTACATAGAAAAAAGTTTCATGAGACAAAAAATCACATGAAAAAAGTTGCATGAGACAAAAAAACTACTATAATACAAAAAATTTAAATACATAAGATAACAGCGGATGCGACAAAGAAACAAAATCAAATTTGAATGAGACAGTAAACATGAAACAAAAAAAAAAATCGAAATGGACAAAAGATTTATAAGAATGAAGAGAAGCCCAAGTCCAAGAGGTGGAACTGTGTTGAAAAATAGCTACTTAGCTTTTTTGAGTTTACACAGTGAAAGTAGTTCAAGTTACGAGTACAGACAAACAAATATAGCCTTATACTTTTAAGAACATACCAAAATAGCTAGATTTAATTGCAATGCGTTGGTTGACAAGAACATGGCTTTAAAAGTAAAATAGATATTTAAAATTTGGACTTTTTTTCATCTATATTTTTGAATACACTAAGTCGCAAAATATTAATTCCTATATTTACACACATAAGTATGTATTATAATCTGCAATGGTTATTTCTTTAAGCATTTCTTCTTTTACAGCTGTTTTTAATATTTTTATATATTTTCTATTTTAGTAATTTTTCCTCTTAATATTTTGTATGTAAACTTAGTTATTTGTCCTGTGAATTCTGCATTTTGAGTACCTACTGCACTTGATAAAAGTGTCACAATGTGATACACATTTCTCTAACCGCACCAGTGGTGAAATTTTCATAGTTGTTACCGGTATTGTTCTCGTTGCTGCTGCTGCTGGTGGTGATGCTGTTACTTTCTGGCAGGTTGTCATTTTAAAGCCTCATAAAAGTGTCAACTTAAAATAGTGGCTTCAAAATCGCTTTTTACACAGTAAAATTTGTTTGAAAAACAAAACTATGCTGTCCCCTTTACTGAAACACCGATTGATACATTAACCTTCCATTTGGCGGTAACCCAAAAACTTTGTGGTCTAACAGGTCTACTTCGAAGGCGTTTTCAGTTAAATATATCGAATTCCACACAATACATTCCGTTTCAAAAAGTCATGGCACCATTTGCCAAAATAATTTCAAAATGGCGTGACAGATCACAACGCTAAACAGAGGGTTAAAGTATAAGATAATTGACTGCTTAGTTTTAAGTAAATTTATTTTTTTTTTTTTTTCTGTGTAATAATTAGATGGCTAGCATCGCAACTACTACACTCCTCCTTTATCGGCCTTCCCATCAAGTATGAATTGTTCAGTTAGTTTGAATTTTATCGCCTTGCTCAAACAAAAGCTTGTTGAATACAGATTTCTTTTGTAATAAGCATGAATAATATGGAATAAAAACGATGCAAAAAATAAAAGATTCTATTTTAATCTAAAATGTTGCACTTTGCCAACACTCAGCAACCTAATACACACAAAGATTGAAGCTTCCTTCCGGCAGGGTTGCCAGCTCTTATCTAGCAAGAAAATTTTTTTGTTTCATTAGACTTAAATTTTTTGAAACGGACACTCTAAAAACTAACTTGCTAAACTGAAATTTTTTTTGGTGGGTTTTTGAAGGGTTTTTGATCAAAATTATTGCCTCATACTTTTTTTAAAAAAATTTTAATTTTTTAAAAAGTTATAAGCATTTGAATTTATATGTACGTCTTTTTTCAAATTGCAATTTCTCAGAAAACATTGAGCGAAAATTAATGAAACTTTTGTAGTAGGACTAGAAATAATTCAGAATTTAAATAAAATAAAGTTTTCATAAAAATTTTTAAAATTTCTTATAAATAATGCACTTTTTAATAAACAAATAGATATTTAAGCTATACCTATAGCAAAATAAAAACAAAATTTGTATACAGAAATGTGCTCTGAAATCTGCACAACATTTGGAGGTACGCATCATTAATAAAAAGTTACGCGTACTTAAATGACTCTACATAGGTGCTTTGCCTATGCGATTCACACATTTACGCTCGCTGCGCGTTCTTACGTGCATTCTCAATTTCTGCATAAATTATGATTTGTTGTTTTGAAACGGCATGCTGCGGTGAAATGCGAAAATCACATAGGCAAGGCACCTATGTAGAGTCATTTAAGTACGCGTAACTTTTTTTTAATGATGCGTACCTCCAAATGTTGTGCAGATTTCAGAGCACATTTCTGTATAAAAATTTTGTTTTTATTTTGCTATAGGTATAGCTTAAATATCTATTTGTTTATTAAAAAGTGCATTATTTATAAGAAACTTTAAATATTTTTATGAAAAGTTTATTTCATCTAAATTTTGAATTATTTTTAGTTCCACCACAAAAGTTTCATAAATTTTCCCTCAATATTTACGGAGAAATCGCAATGTGAAAAAAGACATACATATAAATTCACATGCTTATAACTTTTAAAAAAATTAAAATTTTTAAAAAAAAAGTATAAGGCAATAATTTAGATCAAAAACTCTTCAAAAAACCATCAAAAAAAGTTTCAGTTTAACAAGTTAGTTTTTAGTGTGTCCGTTTCAAAAAATTTAAGTCTTAGCATTTTGCTGTACTAATTTGTTAAGAGTTTGTGAATATTTTTGTTCTGCCAGTGTAATGCTTTAGTGCTCCTATTGAGCTCTTTTTGTGCTCTAATTGTGCTTTTCGTATGCTACGATAGAGCTTTATTTGTCTTTACTTTTAGCTCCTTTTGAACTTATTTTATGCTGCTTTAAAATTAACCGACTCATTTTAAGAAATTTGAGCATCTTTATGATTAACCAGTAAGGGTGTTAACTTTGGCCTGGCCAAACATTGAATACCCTACACAACAGTGTTTTGCAAATTTTGCTTATATGGGAGGTGCCACGCCCTCTTGTCCGAATTCACGCAGTTTTTTCTCACAGTTTGCATTTATAGTTCTAGTATTTGAGTGAAATTTTGTTGGATTATCTCAAAAAATGCGTTTTGAAGATTTTGCTTATATGGGAGGTGCCACGCCCTCTTGTCCGATTTTATCCAGTTTTTGCTTAAAGCTTGAGCTTACAATTCTTAGTATTTATGTGTATTTTGGTTGCATTGTCGTGAAAAATACTCCAAAAGTTGCTTTTTGAAGATATTTTTTGTACAGACGGTAGGCGTGTCCACAGACCGATTTTGCTCATTTTCAATCCCACGAGCTAACTTTGACAACGAAGGCTGTGTACTAAATTTCATTGAGTTATTTTGCTCAGTTTTCCCAAAAAGTGTATTTCCACACAGCCAGCCACCCAGCCAGCCAGACGGACATGGCTATATCGACTCAGGAGGTGACGCTGATCAAGAACATATATACTTTTCTATATCTGCCACGCCTCCTTCTCTGCGTTACAAACGAAAGGACAAAGTGAATATAAAAACAAAAAAAAAGTTAAGCAATATAGCGATTTGAAGCCCAAAATTTGGCATTAGTTTTGCAGAAAATATCTTTTGTACAAATAAAGGAAAATAACATGATTTTTTTAACCCAATGTTTTAGTATATCATTTTAAATGGTCATCCTTTAAGAATAATCTCTATGTTGGCATCCCTAGCAACTTGCTCACACGGCTGCTTCTTAACAAACACAGCAACTCAGACATAACAACTACTGTTTTTGTTGTTGCTGCTGCTGCTTGTCACTACTCTGGCTGTTTCAAACAAATGAATTCAAGTGACAGTGGCAACAACAACAACAACAACAACAACAACAGCAACAATAAAAACCACGTTGACATAACGTTGACTATCAACTTTGCAAAAATCTCAACTGTTGACTTTGGCCATTAACAGAAGCGAATTGTTGTTGGTCTCGTTATTGTGGTGGTTTCTGTTGTTGTTGCTGTTGTTGGTGTCTTTGGCTTGGTTTTTACCCTGCTGCCGCAAGTGTAAGGCAGGTCACAGCCACTTGAGTATAACAACAGAAATAGCAACAACAACATCAGAAATATATTCAAGTTTTACAAAGCCTTAAATATCCTTTTAGAATTTTTTTTTTCTTGCTGTTGTTGTACAAACAGCTGTTAGGTTGTCGTTGTTGTAAAATTTTATCATCATCAAAATCAACGCCAAAAACAATTAGTTGGCAACCATGTTTCGTTGTATACTACTACGAGGACTTACGCGATAAGTTAAGTATTTTTTAAGTGATTTCTTTGGCTACATTCGAATTTTTGGCTTTTCGCTAAATTTATTCATTTTGGTAATGAAATTTTTCGTGCTTTTATTGAAGGCGACATTTAACTGACAATGTGACATTTTATTGACAATATGACATTTATTGGCAATTTGACCTTTTTGAAGATTTCTATATAGAATTATTTTAAAGTCATTGTGTGTTTTTATGTAGATAGCAACAATTACACAGGCAGACATTTTTTATACTCTGCGATCGTTTAGTCAAACTCACCATAAGAATTGCTCTATCGTCAGGATTACCTTTTTATATTTTTGGGATAGTATTAGACCTTGAAATAATTTTTCCTTCCCAAAGCTCGTTGCAGAGCGCTTTTCCTTCGGAACGTATTATTTCGAATTACTTTTTTTTATTTTTTTTTTTTTTTTTAAGGTTAAGGAAGTAATATATTTTAACGGCTGATAGTTAGGGAGCTGATGGCAAAAACAATTATGTGATATCATCGTTCGGCAGAACACAACAATTGTGAAGATTGGAGTATATCCATCAATATTAACCGTTTCTGCCAATTATTTGTTGCTGATATTTAAAATAGCGGCTCTTTAAACATGTAAAAAAAAATTTAACTACTAAGGGTGTAACTTTTGGCCTGGCCAAAAAATAAATACCATTCACTGCAGTATTTTGAAAATTTTGCTTATATGGACGGTGCCACGCCCTCTTGTCCGAGTTCGGCCAGTTTTTGCGCAGAGCTTGCATTTATAGTTTTAATGTCTCAGTGAAATTTGATTTGAATATCTCAAAAAACGCTTTGAGTATAGCGTTTTGAAGCCATTGCATATATGGGAGGTGCCAAGCCTCCTTGTCCGATTTCATCCAATTTTTGTTGAGAACTTTTATTTATAATTTTTAGTGTCTGAGTCAAATTTGCTTTGAATATCTCAAAAAACGCTTTGAGTATAGCGTTTTGAAGCTTTTGCATATATGGGAGATGCCACGCCCTCTTGTCCGAATTCGCTCAGTTTTTAAGTTTATAGTATTATGGCCATAGGCCGGAGTATACTCTGCTATGGAATTACAAGCTCGACTAAGTTTTAATTAAGATATCTTCTAAACTAAAAGTTGAATGAAAAATTTTTACAATTTCAAAATTCGATTAAAAAAAAACAGCGCGATATCAGGTACACACACAAGGATGGGAACAAGATAACCTATAAGCATTAACGACGATTTAATCATGTACCGAAATTGCCACCAGCTCCCTAACTATCAGATGAAATAAGATGTCTAAAAAAATCAAAATAAATGGAAAGAGGTATACAAAACGATCATCTATTTAAGAATATAGTTTATAAGTTCCCCTTTATTTAATTGTGCTTTATTGACATAAAACCTGTACCATGGATTTAAGATTTCTTATGATTGCATATATGCGAAACATGCAAAATATCAAATTATAAAAAAATTGCAACTTCTTATAACCTAATTGCAACAAATGATGGCAAACTTTTTTTGTTGCAACTTTTAATGTCAGTCATCATCATGTTGTCATGCACGATTTATTTTTAATATAAAATCGGCAATAAAATGCAAGCGCAAAGAATTTCAATGGTTAAAACGCAATACAAATGAAACAGCAAGACGACACAGATGACATTCACGTTATTGGCCAAATGTCAGGCAACAAAAAAAAAATAACAACAAGAAGCAAAAATGCAATTTCTTTACTTGTCAAATGTCAAATAACAAAATAGCGGCGGCTAAATAAATCACAGAAAAACATGCAGCACGTAACTGTTTTGCGTTCTTTTTCCGTTTATTCAGTTTGTGACATACGTAAGGCGCTTTTATCGCCAATTAATGTAAGACGATTATTTTATTGCGTTACATTTGTTTTTGTTGTGTTTATTGTCATTACTGGGTGTTGAACCATGCACAGGTCAAACAGTACATAAACAGCCAACGGCTTGCACAGGTACCATGCAGGTATGCTATAAACTAACATTAATCAGTTTGAACTACTACAAGCACATAGATGTTGCTTTAAAGACTCGTAAATACGCCCAGTAGGAAAATACATAGGTTTTTAGGCGAAATTTATTGAAAGTTATACTCTTCCTTATCGTTCTTGATGATATCCTAGATAAAGCTCTTAATAAGGTCAAAAGGGGTATCCAATGGAACTCTACCGAAAATCTGGAAGATCTCGACTACGCTGACAACATCTGCCTCTTATCGTCCAAACATTCAGTTATGCAAAACAAAATTGAAGACCTTGTCTTGGAATCACAAAAGGCCGGCCTAAAAATCAACGTATCCAAGACTAAAAGCATGAAGTTAAACGCAAACAGGGATGACATCACGTTTAGAGCTGGCAGTGATGACATCGAAAACGTCGATAGCTTCACGTATTTAGGCAGCAAAAGAGGATATCAACTCAAGAATAACAAAAGCAAAAGGCGCGTTTGCTCAACTGAACAAAATATGGTCTTCACCCGTTATATCCACCAAAACGAGAGTGCGCATTTTTGATTCGAATGTGAAATCGGTTTTGTTATATGGGTGCGAAACATGGCTTGTTACTGAACAACTAACGAACAAGCTGCAAGTATTCGTCAATAAATGCTTAAGGCGTATACTAAAGATTGGGTGGCCTCGCACTATATCAAATGCCGAGCTACATCAAAAATGTCAAGCTGCGCAAATGGGGATGGATTGGTCACACCCTCCGGAAACCACACAGTAAAGTTTGTCGCCAGGCTCTTGAGTGGAATCCACACGGCAGTAGAGCACGTGGTAGACCCAAAATCAACTGGAAAAGGTCGCTGGAAAAGGAAATCCAAGAATCGGGAAAGTCGTGGCAAGAGATCAAAGTCATCGCAAGGTATTGCGACGAATGGAGATGTTTCATATTGGCCTTATGCTCCTCCTAGGGGTTAAAATAGAATACATACATACATACATATGAAAAGTAATCAGATTAAATTTAAAATCTTTAGTTGCTTTTTAAATTTCTCCAATCCCTGCGCAAAAATATTGATGAGACTTCAATCTAAGTATATATTAATACGCAAGATAAAAATTTGTCCTTCCCTTTTTACTATGTTAGAAATGGAGCACGACTTTGAATTATACACCATTCGAAAGGTATTTGTGTGTAAATGTGCACAAAGTTACAATTATCTTGATATTTTGCCACTAAGCCAGGTAAAATTAAATGCAAAATTTGTGGTAAAATTTTGACCATTGGACGATTCGAGTAGTTCTTAAATGATGAGTCTCAAGCAATTACCATGTTAAAAGAATATTATAAAATGTTGTAAATTTTATGACCTCTTTAATTTCAAATTAAATAAATAAGCGGGCTTTAGGTCAGTTTTTTGACGGAGTTCGAAATATCGGAAAATAATAAAATAATATTAAATAAATAAGCGGGCATTAGGTCAGTTTTTTGACGGAGTTCGAAATATCGGAAAATAATAAAATAATCAAAAAACTGACCTAAAGCCCGCTTATTTATTTAATTTAATATTATAAATTTTAAATCAAAAGTAGCGACTCCGATTGACCTCGAAATGTAATAAATCCAGTAAAACGGTAACATGTAATGCCTTTTTCCGATTCCTGACGTTTAGGCGTTTATGGCAAAACAATATTCACCCGACGATTTGTATCTTACAGTCTATTAAACAGCATTATTCTACAACACTTCTTTTGACAAGGTATCCTTTCATTTTTTGGACTGTTATCGATTTATTTTGAATCAAAATTTTAGTTTTTTTTGTACAAAAATTTGCTGCATTTCATGCACGGATGGTGGAGCAAAAGAGGATATCAACTCAAGAATAGCAAAAGCAAAAGGCGCGTTTGCTCAACTGAACAAAATATGGTCTTCATCCGTTATATCCACCAAAACGAGAGTACGCATTTTTGATTCGAATGTGAAATCGGTTTTGTTATATGGGTGCGAAACATGGCTTGTTACTGAACAACTAACGAACAAGCTACAAGTATTCGTCAACAAATGCTTAAGGCGTATACTAAAGGTTTGGTGGCCTCGCACTATATCAAATGCCGAGCTACATCAAAAATGCAAACAGAAGGCTATAGCAAACGAGATCAAGCTGCGCAAATGGGGATGGATTGGTCACACTCTCCGGAAACCACACAGCGAGGTTTGTCGCCAGGCCCTTGAGTGGAATCCACAAGGCAGTAGAGGACGTGGTAGACCCAAAACCAACTGGAAAAGGTCGTTGGAAAAGGAAATCCAAGAATCGGGAAAATCGTGGCAAGAGATCAAAGTCATCGCAAGGGATCGTGACAAATGGAGAGATTTCATATTGGCCCTATGCTCCTCCTAGGAGTTAAAGGAGAATACATACATACATTTGTCTACTTTTGTGTCGCTTTATCACTCGCAATAAGTTTATTGCTTACGAATGGCTTCAGTTTGCGGTGATGTCAAAGAGTCCGCCTCTTTTGTCATTGTGCAATTTCAAGGTCACTTTTGGGACATTTTGATAAATCGCAAAGAAACTTAAAAATGCACTCGAAATAAACAAAAGCAAAATAGACAGATAAAAAGATAAAAAAAAATCTAAAATGCAGTGCATGAATGTCAAGTAGAAGAAACAACAAAATCAAATAAGAGGGCGAAATCAAAGCTGCAAAAACTTTGGTAATTGATTTAAGTTTTATGTGGATGAATCTTTTAGAAGTTTTATCTTTTTTTTTCTGATGAAATAAACAATTTACTGTGCAATATTTTTTCTATTTATCGTCGTCTTTAATAATTCAGCCAATGTTGCAAGTACGATTTTGTTTTTTTTTTTTTTTTTTTTTTTTGTAAGAAAATTTTATTTGACGTTTACGTTTGACATTTGTTTTCATTTTTACGTTTCCGTGCGTATATACGTTATTTATTTTTTCCACATAGTGTGACACCGTTGGCGTTTGTTTGCTTGACATTTTGCGTATGTTTTTTTATTTGTTTAATTTTCTTGTTTGGAATTTTCTTTGTATACTGTATACTGGGATTTGTTTGATTCCTATACATAGTATTTTGATGTTATTCTTGTAAAGATTAAAGTAAAAAAAAAAGAGGAGAAAACCAATACAACAATAACATCATGTTTAAATATTTATTTAATCTCATTTTGACATTTGGACAGTTCACAGTAGCATGGGGCGCAGTTTTTGGCATTGTTGTTGTTTAAACAATTATAGCCGAATATTCTTAAAAGACTCCATGGAGACTTCATTTTCACTAAAAATTTATTAAATAACAATTTTCTTTGTAAATTTAATTAATAAGCACTCGAAATTGAAAAAGTCCATTCTTAAAAGTTTATCTACAATAAAATGCTTGCTTCAAAAAGAACGCGCTTATAAAGTGCATTTGCAAAATTATTTTCTTCACAATTCAAAGTATATAAAACTCCATTATTTGCATTTAAAGGAGATCTTTACAATGTCGCATTCCTGAAGATACAAAGTTGAATTACAACAGCCGCTTCCTGCTGCATAAGTTAAGAGTTACGAGTTAAGGACTTTTTATTTAATGGCAAAACTTTGGTACATGAATCATGTTTTAACATTTTTTTAATGGCCAGATGTTGCAAGGCACTTAATACGAAAAAGATGAAATACAAAAAAAAAATACAAAATTCTAAGAGGCAGCAGCTGTAGTGATTAAAAATGAATGATTCAATTTTGTGGGCATTAACATTGTGAGTTCAAAATGCGTTGTGGCAAAAAAAAAAAAAAAATTTTCGATTAAGCTGACAAAAAGGAAATATGAAAAAAATTAACATGAAAAAAAAAATTGAAAAAAATCTTTAACTGGGTGCAGATCAGCAATTGCCCAGGAAGCATACATGTAACTGTTCCAAAAGAGTCTTACGTATTAGCGTTTTCTGAGCATGCATTTAAATATGAGCAATTTCTGTGGATCATTAAAAGGTTTAATTAAAGTATTATGTTTTGTAGATTTTACAAAAACTACATATTATGTATCTGTGGAATTTGGAGAAAACATCCAAACTCAAAATTCTCCAATTTTTACTAATCTTAAACTGTCAGCTGTCAAAATGGTTTAATTAATTTTTATTGGCAACACTTTACAGCACAAATGGCGCTAAATTCAAATCTTGAATGAATTATGGAAAATGCTTGTACCTCTGGAACTGAAAATCATAGAGACATGACGATTGCAACAAAAGAAGCGTATTTAAATTTACTAGAATCGCCCATTGGTTAAAATTTGACCACAAATGTATTAAATAATTTTGGTATTGAGGACAGTTTTAGTACTTTTTTTGCTATTTGGTGCAAAATAGAAAAGCTCATTTATCAGCCCTGATATAATTCAAGCGAAATATAAACAAAACAAAAAACATGATGTCAGCGCTGTTCTTTTTGTCTTTCTCTTTGTGGTTTATCCTTTTTTCTGCTCTGTGTGACGGTGTATTTTGTTGTTGTTAATATTGAAAAATTTGTAAATAATTTTACATGGCTTAAAGTCAAAATATTAACACAATTTTAACTTTGTGCACATCTATTTAGTCATAAAGGATCCAAACAAAGTTTCTAATTAATTTTTATGTTTCAATCAATTACATAATTTGATAATAGTTGCCAAATGAATATTTGTGATAAACAAATATTTGTTCCAACCAAATAAATGATTTAGTAACTATAAACAAATATGTGATTGATTCAATGAAAGTGCTTAGATATGACGAATTTTATATATATAATATCAAATATATCATTTGTTTATTATAATCTAATATTGGTCTATATAATCAAATTGTTTTTTCTGCTGGAAAAATGGGTAAATTTTGACCAGTTGGTGTGGTACAAAATTTTTAAATTTATTGATTAACATGACTATTTTAAAAAAGTAAGACTTAAGCATTAGGATAAATACTAAAAGTATTTATAATTTTATGTTAGGAAGAACAAGAAAAAACTCTTAAAATTTAAATTATTGTTAAAAAGAAATTAAATATTATGCATTTAGTTTACAAATACTCGGCTGTGTAACCATTTTCAAAAGAAGTTAAGTTTTATTTGTACTTAGTTATTAAAGATTTTGTTTTTCAAAGATTTTGAGACGATTCGGCAATAAATTACCAAAACAAAGATGGGGTAACAAATGAAACAAGTCCTTAAATTCCTACACACATCCAGTCAAAATAGATAATTCTATATAAAATAAATGATTCTGAATGAATTCTGCTACAAAAATGCAAATGAAAACAAGAAAATTCATTAAGTTCATACAATTTTTATTACACATTTATTTTCTATGGGCGTGAAAAATCATAAAACAATGAGGAACAAAACACACACAAAAAAGGGTTGAAACAATAAAAAATCCCCAAAACAAAAGAATTAAAAACATAAAATCATTTTCATGTAGTACTTGAATATATAATTTTTTTTTTTTGAAAGCTTGACCCGAAACAAAATTGACGATGTGTAAAATTTGGGATTTTTTTTATATTATGCTTATAAGAGTATCATTAGAGAAAAGGTTGCTACTACTACTGTCAAAATATTTTATTATTAAATTTTATTCGTTTTTCACTCAAACAAAGAAGGTAGGTAAGCAGTGGCAAAGTCAACGGCGAAAGAAAAAAAGCTTTTAGCACATAGAGATTGTTAAAACAAATAACGAGCCGTACAACCCATGCTAAATAAGAAGCTTTTCATTGCTATTTACTCCACTCCTTTACTGCTGCCGTATCTCTAACAAGATTTCATTCAATTAGTTAAACAGTTAAAGGCAACCCAGTTGGTGTGGTATGGTTTCCATTATTTTTATTACCTCTTCAATGTATAAAGTTTGCTGCTGGTTGCTAAAGTTAACCATTTTTTCTCAGTGACAAAAATTTTCAAATCTTTTTAATTTACTTAAATTTTTTATTTATTTTATTTTATTATGATTTGAAATATTCTTACTTTTTTCTTATTAACAAATTTTCAAGTTTTTTTTTTTTTCATTTTTATTTGAAATGCCAAATTTATTTATTTTAATTATTTTTTTTTTTATTTAAATTATTTTGTTTTTTTTTTATTTAAATTATTTTTTTCTAATTTTAAAATTATTTTTTTTTAATCTTTTTATTATATTTAGTTTTTCCATGGCATATGTAACCTAATTCTTTATTTCAATTAGTAAAAAGAAACAGTTAAAAAAGGTTAAAAAACGTAAAACAATGGGTTAAAAATGTCTTTAATGTCTACGAGTATTATTATGTGTAGAAGTAATTTTATTGCCATTATTACCGCTATTACAGCGAAACTATTACTTCCGAACTTTTGAAGCTTGTAAAAGGAAAACAGCAACAGTATAAAAATGTTCGCTCAGCTTTTAGATGCTAAATTTGGCAAGGATCTAGCTTCGTAAGGCTCAACACCTGTTGTTGTTTTTGGGTTTGTTAAAATTTATGGCACAATAAATTTCATTATGATTATTTTTCATTTAATACATTTGGAGCTGCTGAAACAGCACTAAACCAACAAAGAACATGAAGGCCAATAATGAACAAAGTGTAAGAGAATTTTTTGGCAGAGTGATGGCAGGAACTAAGTAACTACAAGCGAAAATAAATCATAAATCATATAAAAGATAACCTACACCATAAAAGCAGAAAATTTCAAATTATGAAAAAACAATTAAAATGTCCTTAGGGAAGACTTACCAAATATTTACATTATAAGTAGAAATATGCGTTAAGGTTGATTCAGTTTGCACAAACTTACCTGAAAATAGAGAAAAATAAATAATTAGTATAAAATTTTCAACGTCAACAATAAAGTTCTCATAAATATTTATACTGAGATCTGGGAGGTGCATAAGATTCTTAAACATAAATAAATTTCAACTAGAAAGAAATAAATTATAAAAATTATTAAGGAAGCACCCAAAGAATTCAAATGAAGTCTCAAGAAACACAATAAATGCAAACTTAAAGAGTACAGACGAAATTGGAAACTTGCTCTAATGGATTTTTTTCTTAATCTGAAACAGTCAGCTGTCAAACTGTTTTATTTATTTTGATTGGCCACACTTTACCGCACAAATGGCGGCAAATTCAAATCTTGAATGAATTATGGTAAATCCTTGTGTCTCTGAAACTGAAATTCATAGAGACATGACGATTATAACTGAAATCCTGGCAAATTGTCTTATCTCGAGTTAGGTTGTTCTGTAAAAAGTCCACTCATGTGAGCACTTTCTGGGCACTCTAAACAAGTTTCAAACTTGAATACATAACTTATTTTAATTTAGTAATTTGGGTCATAAATAATGTACATCCAAACATAGTTTTTAATTAATTTTTATGTTTCAGTCAATTACATGATTTGTTAATAGTTACCAAATGAATATTTGTGGAAAAAGAAATATTCGTTTCAACCAAATATATGATTTAGTAACTATTAACATATATATGATTGATCCAATTAATGTGCTCAGTTATGACGAATGTTCTTGTATCAAATAATATCAAAAATATCATTTGTTAATTATAATCTAATATTGGTCTATATAATCAAATTGCTTTTTCTGGTGGAAAAATGGGTAAATTTTGACCAGTTGGTGTGGTACAAAATTTTTTGATGATACCAAGACACAAAAAAGTTCATGTTCTAACTGCAAGTAAATTCTCTCGTTCATAATAAATGATAGAAAATATGATCCATAAACATTAGAGAATCGACAGCGCAAAAAGTGTTATACTCACTGGAACTCGTTTTTCATAAAAAAAAAGATCAACAATCCAATAAATGATGTTAAAGGAAAAAAAAGTGATATTCTCAAGTCCATATGAATGAATCACTTTATCTTTGACAGTCAGTAGGGAGAAAAAATGTTAAGGTTGAAAATAAATCATTTTGTATCTTTTTTGGTATTCACTTTAATACGCTATGGATACATGTTTTTCTTTAAACTGCACTCTGGCAACGCCAAGTCATATGCGCCAGTTGTAGACGCCGATTTAAGTTTTTTATCGGCTTACTTGCGCCCCACAGTGCGAAATTTTCAGAGTCTAGCGGAACTTAATTCATATCTCAGCACATATAGCACTTATAGTTATGAAACTTAATACTTTGATATATATTTAATTGACAAAACATTATGCAAAAATTAAGGGGGATCAGACAAGGGATTATTATACCCCCCATATATGGAAATGCTTAAAACGTTGTATTTCTGCTCCCATACCAGATATCGCTATGAAACTTGATAGATATAACCATTTTCTTATCAAAAAACCATAAAAAATTAAGGGGGTAAAACAAGGGGTATTTGCTGTTTCTTGCATTTTTATTCCCCTACCTTTTTTGTATATTATAAACTAGCGTAATTATAGTTACCTTTAAACTATGGATAGTGTCAGATGTTAGTGTTGGTGAGCCTATTTTTTCCAAAACAAAACCAACGATGGCGCCCGATGTCGGTTTTTCATGAAATTTCGGTGTTATATGAAATTTCCAAAGACATTCTGGAAAAGGTTTAGTTAAAAAGAAGATCGCAAAATATCGCAATAGATGTTTTATGTTTCCAGTAGAGGATAAACCTACCTTTCAAATTTTGTACGTTTCAAAATGGCAATTTGTGGTAACACCTTTTAAAGTATCCAATGAAGTTAAAAATGTAAATCTTATCCACTTCTTAAAAAGCACAATTTTCACAAACAAATCACGTACGAGTAAGAAAAGATTTTGCAATTATTTGAATGCCAAAAGTGACAATTTTATTGAGAAATAAATGATAAAAATTTCGCGGCCTACTGACTTACCGTTTGTATGTACCACTCTATTAACTTTTACAAATCGAAAAGCTTTTAATAGTCAAAAAGTTTGATTGAATAAGTAATGCAAGTTTGAGGTGCATTTTGTAGTCGTTTGGCAGGGTTTTTCACCAAACTGAGTATGAGGTTTTTGAGGTGGGATATTAAACTACTGAAATAATGAATAATCTTACGCATTTTATGTATTTCAAAAATTGAATAAAGTTCCGCTAAACTTCCCAAATTTCGCACTGTGCGCCCGCATCTTTCGCATACAGCAAAAGCAACAGCAGCAGACATTGTGGACAGACGGACGGACGGACTCTACTATGAAAATGACGCAAACTTTGTGATGGATTTTTGGTCTTTTTTTATTTTTTTTTTATATCGCTGAGAGCAAATTTCATTGTCAAAGTCGACATTATAAAAGATTTCAGTGAACAATAAAAAAAAAAACTCCATGAGAGAAGTTAAACATAAAGCAAAGCGAATAAAGGAGACAGAAAATAAAAATAAAAATCAAATTTTTTTAATTTCAACTTCAGAAACTTGCCCAGACAATGAAATTTATATGGATTCTTCATTTCTTTCTTCCAAATGCAATAACAGCAACAACATTTACTTTATAGACAAAGCTCTATGAAACAAAAAAAAAAAACAAATTAAAAAAAAAAATCGTCATATGTATGAAGGATCGCATTTTATATTAAAAATTTGCGATGCCACACCTATCAGAGCTCTTTTACGCTTAAATTCATTATCTATACAAACTTGGCTAATGGCAAAACAACGCTGAATTTTGGGCGTTAATTCTGTGATATGGAAATTAAAGGTTCTTGAACGTTTTTGTTATGTGTTCTCGTTTTATGTATACCATTTCAAAATAACGTTAAGCTCTAAAGTATTTTTTATGCCAATGATACTTGATATCAATTTAAAATTGAAAGTCATGTACATAGCATTTGTAGTAGAGATAAAACAACCTAATGAAAGGAAATGTCATTAAGTATAAATCGTGCAGAGTTAGCGAACACTTTTAACTTGATACGAAGTTAAAATCAAGTGGTGCTTTTAATACCGATAGTTAGGGAACTGGTGGCAGTTTCGGTTTGTGATTAAATCGTCTTCGATACCTATGTACATTTTATGTTGTTCCTCATTCTTGTGTTTAAGCAAAAGTAAATGGTTACATGATATCGCGTTGATTTTTTTAATCGAACTTTGAATTTGATTCGATATCAACCGGCTTCTTTGCATTTCCCAAATATTCATACTATTTTGAATAAAATGACACCTCGATCACTGGAAAATTCCAAAAATTGTCTGAGTTATAACATTTTAAATATAGAAATTGGAGTCTAAAGTTTATCAGTTATAAATTTTCACTGGGTAGATGTTTGGCAGGCAATTTTGAGACCGGATTCAGAGTGTTACAACTCCACCAGTTTTCATAGATCTTCTAAGGAAAGTAAAAAATAAGTAAGTGAAACAAAAATTAAAATAGTCATTTTCGATGTATTTGTCGATGCTGATTCTGAATCCGGTCTCAAAATTGCTTACCGAAAAACTACCCTGTATAAATTGATAATTGATAAATTTTGAACTTCGATACATAAACTTGAGTTTTTCGTTTACGATTTCCAAATGCACTAACTCATTACCAAAAAGAGGAAATTACTCCCGCGAAGGAAAAGGAAATAAAACGCCCACGGGAGGTATTTCCTTTTTGTTGGGGAATAATACGGGAGTTATTTCTCTTTTGTTGGGAAACAACTCCCGCGGGAGTTATTGCCTTTTCATTGCTGGCATAACTTCCAAATAAAAAAGGAAATAACGCCCGGGAGGTAAGGTAAGGTAAGTTAAGGTAAGGTAACGTAAGTTAAGGTAAGGTAAGGTAAGGTAAGGTAAGGTAAGGTAAGGTAAGGTAAGGTAAGGTAAGGTAAGGTAAGGTAAGGTAAGGTAAGGTAAGGTAAGGTAAGGTAAGGTAAGGTAAGGTAAGGTAAGGTAAGGTAAGGTAAGGTAAGGTAAGGTAAGGTAAGGTAAGGTAAGGTAAGGTAAGGTAAGGTAAGGTAAGGTAAGGTAAGGTAAGGTAAGGTAAGGTAAGGTAAGGTAAGGTAAGGTAAGGTAAGGTAAGGTAAGGTAAGGTAAGGTAAGGTAAGGTAAGGTAAGGTAAGGTAAGGTAAGGTAAGGTAAGGTAAGGTAAGGTAAGGTAAGGTAAGGTAAGGTAAGGTAAGGTAAGGTAAGGTAAGGTAAGGTAAGGTAAGGTAAGGTAAGGTAAGGTAAGGTAAGGTAAGGTAAGGTAAGGTAAGGTAAGGTAAGGTAAGGTAAGGTAAGGTAAGGTAAGGTAAGGTAAGGTAAGGTAAGGTAAGGTAAGGTAAGGTAAGGTAAGGTAAGGTAAGGTAAGGTAAGGTAAGCTTAGGTTTATTTGGTTAGTTTATGTGTAGTTAGGTGAGGTAAGGTAAGGTAAGCTTAGGTTTATTAGGTTAGTTTATGTGTAGTTAGGTTAGGTTGAGTTTGGCCAATGTTGGCCCATTTTAGTACTCTTAGAATTATTCTCTACTGAATTTAAGAATCAAACGCGATCTAATTTCTTATTAACAAGAATGTTTCGTTATTAACATTATGGATTCACTGTAGCAGAAAGCCAATTCAAAGAAACTTTTCAACACTGTTTAAGTGGCCACAAAACGTCTTAAGGGAGCACTTAACTATGCTTTGAAGTAAGAATAAGAGATTTTCACTAAAGGACTGAATTCGGAAGCAGCTATTTACTACTCGCTCTGGAAATAAACAAATCCATAAAAACTCCCAAGGAAAGCGACGCACCACTGAGAGGAAATGGTCTAGCTTTCGAGAACTACCTGCCACATGCTGGGCTACATTTCTAACAAATATAGGTTAGGTTAGATCCGAGAGATATAAAATCGGTTTCATACTGAACCAACAATTCGAATACCAAAAAGATCATTGAACCATATAATTTTTTAACAAGAAAACCACTTATCATATCAACATGCGAAGATTACACTTTTGAACCAATTTTCACCCTTCTATTACAATCACCAAAACTTCTAAACCCAGGCTAAAGAAGTGAGCACTTTATACCTTGTATTCATTTAGACTTGAATAAAAATTTTAGACTCTAACCCGAGCACAATGTATTCCTTTATGAGTCATCTATTAAACTCTTCTATACAACTGAGCGGCTAAGCCAAAATCTTATTGCCAATAAACTTCAAGTATAAGATGTGGCCGAAAATACGTCTCAATATGAATTGAATGGCATTTTGTTAGAAATAAAGCAAAAATCGGCTCTATTTGTTTGAAGGTGTAAAATTGATGACATTATGTTGAACAAATGATATCGGTCAAATGACCACTTTCTGAGTCGATGTACATTTGTGCTCATTTTACTGCATTCTGAATTGTTGCTCGCAAAATATTTGGCTCCAATTAGGTTAGTTTGTTATCTGCTAATTTTCTAACAGTCGATAACTTAAATGTAAAAGCACAACGACATTTAACGCCATTTGCAGAAACTAAGAAACATTTAGATTACATTACTTTTAACACCTATAACAAGGATATTTTATCACAACATCCAAACTATTATACACTTGAAAATACAAGAACTATATTTCGAAGAAAAACTTCTTATTCATATTCTATCTTGCAAAAAAAAGGCTTGTTTTGAAACTTCGTTATTAAAACTTTGAGTATAAAAATAATGTGGTAATAAAAACACAAACGAGTTAAACAAATACAAGAAATACTGGTTTTCTACCATATGTTCAAGCCAGAACCCTTCCAAAGCAAACAAAAACAAAGCCATAGTAAAAAAAAAAAGGGTTTACATTACAAAATATAAATTAAAGACAAATACGAAGACGCCAAAACCCCAACAGTAACAACAATAACAACAACCACAAACATCATTGACGCCAGCTGTAAAAACAAATACAATTCAAGACCCAAAATGCGAAAAAAATGGAAAAAACAAAACTTTATAGTAAAAATAAAATATAAACTGGGTTACTTGGCTGACTGGCTTGAATGGCAAAACTTTATTTAAAGCAATGAACACCGCTGCTGCTGCTGCTGTTGTTGAATGACTGTCTTTCTGTCTGTCTTACTAACTGCCTGAATGACTGACGACTGCCCAAACGACCAGAGCGCAGCAATTGGATACAACAACAACTAAACCAACCGCATTGTTGTCGGTCATAATCTGCAATGGCAGTGAAAGTGGTCTGGTATTCCAAGTCCAAGCCAAACGAAGTCAACCAACTAAGCTGGAGCTGTACAGGCTTGGATTTCAACCGAGTGCTTGGTTCGCGATGGTAGGATAGCGAGCGGATCAAGTGAAGTTTTTTCCCGCTGTCTAACTGTCTGTCTGGCTGGAGAGCATAAAACTGAAAAGACACTTTAAGTAGGTAATCTGTGCCATGCCATGATGTAAGGAAATGTTAAGAAATTGTTACCACTATTATTATTGCAAATGAACAGCAAAGGAATTGGCGAATCGAATGCAGCAGTGGAGAGTTTCGCGCATGTAGATTTTTTGTTATATAATACAACAGGATTTCATTTTGATTGGAATTTTTCTTTACATATTTTATAAGCAATATCATGATTGCTTGAAATTATCAACAATGCATCTATTGTCTTTTATAATTTTTCATACACAGAGATAGGGTAAAACCGGAAGATATGGCACCGTTTTTGTTGAACTGATATAAAACCAAAATTATAACAAATTTTTAAAAAAATTAAAGAAGAATTTATTCCTTAATTAATTTAAAACAAAAAACTTTACTTTAACTAAATTAAAAATTATTGCAAATATGTTTTTTTTTTAGATTTTAAAAAAATGCTATAAAGTGTCAAACCACCCGATACTATGGGTGGTATGGCACCATATCATGTGTGATTTGGCACTCTAGATGGCTTTTAAGTTTTTGTTGCCAGAATTGTTACTCTGCTGCCTCTCAAACTGTATGCAAAACAAAAATCAGTCATTTACATTTCCAAAAGTTCTTTAAAAATCCCACACATAAGCTATTATTGCAAATACAGTTAAATGAACAATATACCACGAAGTCTCTCGCGCATTTCAATTAAACTATGTCCATATTTGAGTGCTATGAAAGCTGCAAGTATTCAAAGTGATAGGGGTGTCATATCACCCAGGGGTGTCATATCACCAAGAGGTGTCATATCACCAAGAGGTGCCATATCACCCAGAGGTGCCATATCACCCAGGGGTGCCACATCTACCGGGTTTACTTAAGAAAAAAACACACCTTTTTTGTGTCAACCACGTGTTTTCGAATAACAAGGGAGGATAAAGGGAGCATAAATAAAACAAAGAGACTAAAGGGAGCATTGGAAGAGAAATCGAAGCGGGTCACGTCACAAATTTTAAGGGACCTAAGTTGATGTTATTTCATCATTATAGGAATTTTTTTTTTTTTTTTTGAAACAGATAACGATTAACATCATTTGCTACTTACAATCATTTGCTACTTACAAGTATGGATCAGATGACATTTTTGCTTTAAACTAAACTAAAACGCAAACAAAATAACACAAACAAGGCATAATGCATAAAGGAAAACGAAAAAATGGAAGTGGGATTTTCGTAACGTTTCAATGTCCACCACAAGTCAATATCATCAGATGAATTCGCAGACATCCAGAAGAACTTAAACATTCCGGGAAATTCGTTTGATGATATGACCAGTGGTGGGCACGAAAATCAGCCTTTCAATTTTTTGTTCTCCCTTATGCATTATGCCTTGTTTTTGTAATTTTGTTCGTTTTTTGCTTAAGCCAACAATGTCATCTGATCAATGCTTGTTGTTTGCAAATAATGATTATAGGAATTGTTTACTAATTGTTCAGTGTAATTGCGTACCTTATATCGCCGGTGCTTACGAAGAAAATCTTCCAAACGAAAGTTGCGGCGAAGAAAATCATTTTTTGAAATTGCGGCGAAAAAAATCTTTTTTGTAATATGCGGACAAGATAATCACTTTTTATAAAATGCGGCGAAGAAAATCACTTCTTACAAAATACGGCGAAGAAAATCACTTTTTGAAAAAATAATTTTTTCAGAGAAATTTTTCCTATTCCTTTCTTCGAAAAAATTTGCATTAAAGAGTGATTTTTTGCGCTGCATTTTTAAAAAAGAGATTTTCTTCGCCGCATTTTGTTATAAGTTATTTTCTTCTCCGCATTTTGTAAAAAGTGATTTTCTTGTCCACATTCGCACAAAAAAAATATTTTTCGCCGCAGTTTGAAAAAAAGGATTTTCTTGTCCGCATTTAAAGAAGGGATAGTCTTCGTAAGCACCGGCGATATATGGACGAAAGCGCCCTTTAAATTGCATCTTTATCTTTTAACTATAATTTATGACTGTAACAAATTCACAGTCTTCTTCTTAATTCTTTATAAAATTTCCGTCAGGAAGTACTAATAAAAAATAATGACAAACATACTCAAATGAGAAATTCATGAGAATTCATAAAAAAAAAAAAACTAAGTAAGTAATTGAAGTGAGTAAATAAATTTTGAATAAATATTAAAAGTCAAATGTATTCAACACCGAATGAATGCTTCAAGCCAAGTTGTAAATGTTGTAGAAATAAAGACAATAAAGACTCAAAGCTCATGCACTCATCTCGAATTCAATGAACGTAAACATAAATGCGAACTAAATTTGTCTAATGATGCCACATGATTATAATTTTTGTTCTATGAGTTGTATATGGCAATATGTGCTAGTGCTAAAAGCCAAACTTAGCTCAGTGTCAGCTGCCAAAAGAAGAGCAAATAAGCACACACACACTGACAAGAGACGACGCACCACAAAGCTATTTACGCATAGTTGAGCAGCAGCAGCAAGCACTTACTGCGTACACATTAGCAACACACTTGTGCTATGCGTCGCAAGTTTTGCAAGTGCACCATATGAACTGACAGCAAGGAAATCGGTACGTAAGGGTGTACAAGTTTGTTCTTAGCAAAATACCCAATTTGAAAATAAGTTTTATGAAATTTTCATTTTCATGCAACGTTCAAAGTTTTGTTCGAGAAAATATGTTAAATACATGCAAGCAATTTATTGTTATATCATATTGGTTTTAGGCAGAAATACCCAGTGTGCCAGATGGATCCGTCTCGAATCCGTAATGGGTTCCCTTTCCAAAAAAATTAAATTTAAATCCGCCATTCGAGATTGTTTAATCGGACCCATCTTCTGTAAGGAAACAACCACGAAAGCAAAGACTGAACTAAATTTAAATCAAAATTCTTATTGATGTCAGAGCCTCGTTTAAATATAACAAATCAGTTGCTTAATAGGTACGAGTGCAAAACCATAAAAAAAAAATTACATAATTTTGGCCTTCTTTTCCTGTAAATTCAATTTAACCTTCTTACTGGGTAATTTAACAAACGCAATGACTTACAAAAAATGCTCTGGTACTATGGAGATGAAGAAGAAAAAAATATATAATTCACGTATAATTTTTTTTCCGAAAATTTGAAATAATTAATCAAAGATGCGTTGCGCATATAAAGAATTGGTAAATTATTCACATACACACATGCACGATTGTACTACATATATATATGTATATTTGTTTGTGTTCAATTTTGTTCAACATTGGTTTGTGTCGGCTCACACGTATTTTGACAACATAATTTGTTAATAGACTTAATTTATGCTCATTAACGTTACGGGTCGAATGATTTTATTTGATATTAATAGAAAAGCCGAAAAGAGCTTCCATATATGAGGCTATGGAACCGAAAAAGAATAATTAAGAAATTAAGCTACTGGCAAAAAGTTAATTACCTTTTGGAGTCAAGTGAATTTTTGAAAGTTTCACTGAATATATTTGTATGTACCCATGGTAAATATGTTATATGTAAGTATATGATAAATTCTTATTATTAGACTTTTATCTACCATTTTGATCTAAATGTTCAACACGTATGCTTTATCATTGTGAATTATGGTCTCTTACAGGCACTTATTTTAATAGAAAAATCATTTTTTTTTTTTTTGGGAGTAGGCATTCGAAAAACAAAATTTTGGTAGAGTAGTTCTGATTGGAATTCTGGGTAGCACTCGAAGAGTTCGAAAGATGATGCCTGAAACATTTTTCAAAAATATTCGTCCTTTTCGTTTTAATCGAAAAATACGAATTTTCGTTTTAATCGAAAAATACGAATATTTTTGAAAAATGTCACCAGGATTTTCTGTAGAACTCTTCGAGTGCTAAACAGAACTCTAATCAGAACTACTCTCAGTTAAAATTTTTTTTTTTTTTTTTGATAGGGTAAGGTAACCGGTTGTGGGCCGTCACCGGTTGTGGGCCACCTCTTGTATTTTTTGACGTTTATAAAATATGACAGATCTGAGTATGAGGTTATGCGTACATTGACAATAGACAATATTAGTGCAAACACTGAAGTGAAGGACGCATCTGACCCGCAGCTACAACAAAACAAAAAAAAAATTACGAAGAAATTTTCAATAAAGTAATTTCTGAAGATTTTGCGAGTGTGGTAAAGCGAAGTAAAGTATTGTATTGCAGTATTTGCGTTAAATTTTCCGATTTTATATCGCGTTTCCTCAAAATTTTTCGCCACGAGAATTTTGCCAGTCACTTAAGGGATGGCTATCGTTACCGGTTGTGGGCCACCTTTTGTAATCGGTTGTGGGTTACCATAAAATAAATAAATCGACTTCTGTTAGCTGTCTTTTAGATGAATTTGGCCCCTTGCAAGCCGCTTCACCCAAAAAATCATTAAATCGCGGCCGTAAGCCAAATTACGAATCCGATGAGGATGATTAATAATTTGAAAAAGTCACATTTTCTTGATGTTTTTTCGCCACTAGAGGCTTCATTGATAAATAAATTTTGATAATACATATTTCCTTACTGGTTTTATTTTCATAATTTTGCATTTGAAGTGGATTTTTCAGGGTGGCCCACAACCGGTTATAAAATTTGTTTTGTCCAAAAACAAGCTCTTTACAAAATATGTTAAAACAAAATTTTTTGTTGAAAAATTATAGAAAAATTGTTTCTTTTTGGTTACCTACTGCTTCTAGCTTTCCATTGATACCCACAAGTCCGAAAATGTATACTTGAAGTTACGGGCAAAAAACGAGACCCGGCCCACAACCGGTTACCTTCCCCTACTTAGAAAAAAACATATTTCTGATTTTCCGATTAAAATTAAAAGCACGGTAAGGAAGGGTAGGAATACGTGCACAGTAATACCCTTAAGTCAGAAAATCACCGTAGCGAGGCTTGGGGTGAATGTGTTTTCTGGCTTTCTTGGAGCTATGAAGAATGCGCCGGATGTGATAGTGACATCTATATATATGACTTCTGTACCAAATGAATATAGGAGACAATGTGGACTATCTGGTCCATATAACACCGCACTTTTTTTTTCTCTTCATTTTGAGTATTTTTATTTTATCAATGTTTTTTCCTTATTCTGTTCAGATACATATACCTAAAAGTGAATCATAATAAAGGTTAATTGTTCCGTTTAATGAATAAAATAAAATTAAGTGTTTTGTTTTATGTATTTTGAGTTTTATTTTAAAAAGAAAGAATGAAGGCCCAAATCTACCTCCCTTACCCTACTAATATTTTGGACAATAGTTACTAGGATTTCCTTTAAAACTCTTCGAGCGCTTTTCAGAACTCAAATAAAAATTTTTTTCATTCGACATTTGGGGAAAAAATGTTTTCTGTTATTTTAATTGGGTATTAAAAGCATGAAATTTTTTTTGTTTTCCTGAGTGATCGAACGAACTTAATTAAAGCCGTTAACATGAAAAGAACAAATGTTTTGGAGAAGCGTAAGCACAATTTTTTTTTTTATTACACAAAATTTTTTTTAGAACTATTCGAGCGCTATATAAAAATCAGAAGTCTTTTTTTTGGAAGAAATTTTTTTATGAAAAAAAAATTAAATTAAACAAAAAATAAAGAACTCCAGAACTTTTTCTTGTGAGTTTAAAAATGTTATCAAAACTCCTCTTCATGAAAAAAGAGGCGCTGAGCACCAAAACGGCACACCCCGATTTTTTGTCCAATTTGGCGGAACTATTTCTCATTTTGAGAAACAACCCCAGAACTAATAACAACGGACTCAGAACTCTACAAAAATGTTTGATTTTCGAAATTTTCAGACCCGGCTTAACATAAGTCTCACATGGAAACTAATACGAAGCTTTTCTTAATTGCTGATTGAAGTTATGGTACTTCTACCTTCGCTGGAATTATGAAAAAGCTGACAAATGGATTGGATATACATCAGATGCTAACTAAATTTCTTAATCAATTGTAGAGGCAGATACGGAAGAGGACAGATCTTGGCAAAATGATAAATCTGGAGCCATTTAATTAATAAAAAGTCTAAATTAAAAGATATTGTGCCGAAATTTGGAATTTAAGAATACAAGATATAGACAAGTTCAAATAAGAGCACATTCGACGACCATAACCTGCAACGATTAAACAATTAAGAGAAGCCAAAAATTTGAGCGGATTTAAGCACATCTCACAAGAATGACTCCGCTTAACACAAGCAAACTAAAACTACTAAAGTAGTAAATGAGTAAAAAAACTGAAAGCTTCATTTCTTTTTTGGCCATTATGGATTGTTGCAAGCCAACGGGCCGAACTTAGGATAAAACCTTTCTATAAACTAAAAAAAAAAAACACATATGAATTTTCTAGAAAAAGTCACAACTAAATCTAATTTATCGTAAGCAAATTATTGTTTTATAGCAATACCTTGAGTGTAAAAAAAAAATTAAAAAACATAAATCTTCCAAAAAAGATACACTAATCGAGATAAAAAAAGATCAACATGACGGAAAAACAAAACTGACAAAATAACAACAAAAACAATAAGAAGATACGAAGTAAATGCGCAATCCGCCCAGCCTAAGGCTGACGGTACATAAAAACTTCTTTTAAAACCTTTAACGCTATAATTTTACAAATAAAACTTTAAGAAAAAAAGCAAAAAAAAAATAAAAATACAAAAAATAGGCAGCAAAAACTTCACGATATCAACAAAAAAAAAACACGATATAGACTACAACTTAAGACCCCAAAAAAAAACAAAAAGAAGCTTCAAAATTTCAAGGTCAAGTTTAGGCTTAAAACGCTCTAACAAAAACTAATATCGAAAGGGGGAAGAAAAGCCATTAAGAAACCATTTAAAAATTAGATTGCGTTATATGAAGCGAGAAATATAATTTAAAAGTAAAGTTCAAAAAAAAAAACCTAGTTATAAAGTCTTTAATTCTCAAGCAAAACAAAAAAAAAACCAACCGACCTCAAATACTTAGTTGATGGACAAAATACCTAGCCAAAACGAAAAAAAAAAAAAAAAAACTACAACTTGAAAGGAAACGCAAAATCTTTGCGCATTTAAGTTAATGATATAACTTTTTAAAAGGTTCTTAAGAATAGACATGATATTTTTATAGACATATGTACGTAGGTTTTCTTTAAACAGCAACATTTGTTAAAAAAAACAGGCAATTATTGGCTTTAGCACTAATATATAAAGCAAAGGAGGAAGGAAATACAATGATGTATAAAAAGAATAACAAGGCCTATAACTAATTAAATTTTTGAAATCATTTATTATTAAACAAATTATCGTTACAATATCATATGGGAAATTCTAATTAATGGTCTAATAAATTGAAAAATTTTAAATTAAAGTTGATTAATATTTTTTTGTATTACAACACTGAGAGAAATAAAATTTAAGAATGACAAAATAAGCAGGTTTTGAAGTTTGAAGCCGAAAACATATCTACGAACTAAAGAGCTAGAAATGCACTCGAAATGCACTTTTAATTTTTTAAATTTCTGTTTCAAATTGGATCAAATTGAATAGTTTAAAAAATTCATACAAATCTCTCAGTGTACGTTACTTCCGCGTGTCTTTTTTTCTATTTTCTCTTTTTTCTGATGTTTATGTTGTAATTAAAAAACCCGCATGGCATATGAAACCCTTTGCCATGTCATACTTCACAGTGAACGCCCTGTCCGTGTAGTGTGTAACATGCAAAGACTAATTATGCTCCTACGTTGCTTCCGTTTACGGACGGTCAAGTAATACATTACATACAAACAAAATCATAAACATTACAACTTAAAAATATTAAATGATGAATGAAAAAAAAGCCCTGATGATTAATAATAAACAAATTAAGCTTTAAACGAAAATAAACATAAATTGATGAAGTTTTTCAGTCAATACAAATCATTCAGAGTTGCAAAAATCAACCAAAGTTGATGGCAGGTAAATAACTGTAAAAGTTAGAAACATAGAAAAAAAAAAATTTATTTCAAAAATACACAAATAGTTATACAATTATTTATAAATATTCACTCTGTTGAAAAAACTTAAACAAAAAATTTAGTTTTTCAGTTTTTTTTAGGGTTTTTTGAAGATTTTTTTCAAGGTTTTTACGTTTTTTTTTTTTTTTTTTGCTAATAACATAAGTTTGCTTTTGTTTCAAAAAGTTTTTTTGTAACAAAAAATTTAAAGATTTTGTGAAGTTTTATACAAACTAGAATCACCTAAGTCAAAATTTTATTACCACAAATTTATAAAATAATTTTGGTACTTTTTGAACAGTTTTAGTACTTTTTTGCTATTTGGTACAAAATAGAAATGCTCATTTATCATCCCTGGTACTATGACAAATGTGAAATGAAAACAAAACAAAAAACATGTAGTCAGTGTCAGTCAGCTTTTTGTCTTTCTCTTTGCGTTGTATCCTATTTTCAGCTCTGTGTGACCGCGTATTTGGTCGTTGTTAATATTGAAAAATTTGCATTTAATTTTACCTGGCTTAATGGCAAAACATTGAAATAATTTTAACTTTGTGCACATTTACTCAGAAATACCTTTCTAATGGTGTATAATTCAAAGTCGTGTTCCATTTCTTACATAGTAAAACAGGTAGGACAAATTTTTGTCTTGCGTATTAATATATAGATTAGGATTATAAAAACTTTAATTTTGAGTTAGCTAAAAAAAAAAGAGAGTTTTTTTCAATGTCTGTTTGTAACAAGTCTTTCTCTTATTTGCATATATTGTTTTCCAGTTTATAATATTTGTTATATAACAGTGTCTACTGCGTTCTAAGTGTATAAGTACAACATTTGTAGTGTTTGCCGTATTTGTAGTGTTTGTCGTAAGATTTGTAGTATTCGTAACTTCAGCAGTATTTGTTCTGTGCAAAGCATGAAAAATTGTTTCGGCAAATTCTCTAAGTGATTTATTCTTTCACAATTAAATAAGTCCAGAAGTATTTCAACAAATCTATCAGTTCATAGGTCAAATGAGATTTAAATTGATCAAAAATTGAGGACAAAATGTTTTCTCAGTTAAAGTGTATTTGGTGTAGATTGTTAGTTAAATAGTAACGTTTTAAGAATGTTTAATGAAACTATCTAATTTTTGAACTTGAATGTAGTTAAACTAAGCCTGAATTCAATTTTAGTTGTAGAGGACAGGCACGTTACAGCGATGTTAACCACTTCAGGACTAATGAATCGTTGTACAATACTTCAATGGCAACAATTACCTATGTAGCACTTAGAAAACGTTAGTCCGTAATCATTTAAAAGTCAAATTTAACATTTTTCCGTCTAAAAATGCGGCTTTTCTGTGAATCACTCATAAAATTATTGTTGACCAGTGATTTATTTTTGATGCTCTTTATTTTTTAAACTTAAAAAGAAGCTGGTATTAATTTTTCGCATTAAAAATTTTTATTTTTCAATTAATTTTTTCATATTAAATAAAGTTATTAATAGCTTTATGGTTGAACCACAGAATACACTTTTTTACCAATCTGGTAGACGGACAATAATGCAGCAAACCAGATATTACAGCAAATAAGCAAAATTAATTTAAATTTTTGTTTTTTTTTACATTCATACATACGTTCAAGTATGTTAATATAAAATGTTGCTCATTTTTTTTTCCCTCTATTTTGTTGTACCCTTTGTATTTGTTTGTTAATTGTAATTGTGTTTATTTTTGCTGAAGTTGCTGTTGCTCTGAACATCAAAAACAATTAAAACTGACGTCGACAACAGTTGTTGAAAATCATAACGAATACAACAACAGCAAAAAAATACTTAAGCCAAAATTATTACTCATTTATGCATGCGTTGATTTGAGTAGGGTTGCCATGTTTATAAAATTATTTGTATTATTCTTATGGAATTTAAAATTATGAGTTCCACGCTATCTGCTTTCAATCTGAGTTTATTGATGTTGCCAGCTCGTATTCATTTTCTTAAAATTAAAGTAGAATATCGGTGATATGGCAATCATGTCTTGTGAGAGGTTGAAAATTACAACACAGCCAGCGCTTGTAATTATTTCGGCCATATTTTTTTCACCATTAAATATCATGCCACCCTTACCGCGTTCATTATTATCATCGGGATATCAATTAAAATTAAAAAATGAATAAGGATTAAAATAAACAACTACAACAGCAAATTTTTCGATTTAATTGCATTTAATTAAACTGAGCAACATTTATTAATTGTGTCTGTTTAATTTATCTCCCTTTTTTTGGCGTTGTTTGCATTTACTTTTAATATCGTTGGCTTTAGCTCATTACTCAATTGTTGTGATGTTAAAAAAAAAAAAAATATTTTATTTTTGTAATCCAAAAATTAAAAAATTTATTAATTTCGGAAAACTTTAGCCTTGATATAAAAACTAAAATCGTTACACATTGAAAATTTCACAGATTTTCCTGTTTCCTTATAAGCACTATTAGTCAAGGATGAGAGACAAAATTTTGTCTCTAAATTTCATCAACATTAATGACGAGTGACGAGTAACCAATTGATTAATAACGCGTAATTTAAATTATAATGAAGTTTAAAGTAACGAGTGAGCTGAAGTTTGAAGTATCAGAAAGTCGAAAGTAGCGTTCAACGATATCGTGGATGCAAAAATGCCGAAAAATAAGTTTTGGATGAACATAATAACAAAATAATGATAAAAGCATGGCTACAAGAAGCGAATTAATACTATAAAAAGACATTCTGGCATGTTCTGAAATCCGACTCACTTCGGAATCGGAATGAAAGCAATCTTTAAGAGCTTCGCATTTCAATAATTAACACCAAATTGGATTTATGTTTCGGTAAATCGAATAGGAACCATAAGTAAATTTTATTTGTTGAAATACAAATCCGATTCCATCTTATTTGTCGCAATGCAGAGCTCTTGAAGATTGCTTTCATTCCGATTCCGAAGTGAATCGGATTTCAGAACATTCCTGTTTATAGTTGCTAAATGAAAAAAAAAATAGCATTAATTTTTAATTGAAAATAAATGAAGTAATTATACATAACAATCTATAGCGAGAAGTCAAAACAATATTATAACGAGTACTTTAAGCCAACGAGTTTTTTACAGCGAGCATTTAAAAGCATTTAATTCGTTATACCCAACATTTAAAAGAAAATGGTTCTACAAAGAAGGAAAATATATATAAAAAATATCAGAAAAAGGCTGCTTAACGATTTTTATAAAAAGTAAATGATACAACTTTTATGAGAAATAGTAAACAAAATTTTCAGAAAGCTGGGTAAAAATTTCGAATCCTTAATTTTAATGTGACTAACAGGAAATATTCATAGAAGATTAAGTTATAAACCACATTTTTATACCCTACACCCACACTTTGTCCTTCCGTTTGTAACGCAGAGAAGGAGGCGTGGCAGATATAGAAAAGTATATATATTCTTGATCAGCGTCACCTCCAAAAAATATATTCAAAATGCAATTTTAGGAGTATTTTTCACGACAATGCAACCAAAATACGCATAAATACTAATACTTGTAAGCGCAAGCTCTGAGAAAAATCTGAGCGAATTCGGACAAGAGGGTGTGGCACCTCCCACATAAGCAAAAGTTTTAAAATGCTATACTGAAAGAGTTTTTTGAGATAATCCAACCAAACTTCACTCAAATACTAAATACTATAAATGCACGCTCTAAATGCTTAAAAACGCTATAATGAAAGTGTTTTTTGAGATATTCGAACCAAATTTGAATTAGACACTAAGAATCATAAATTAAAGCTCTCAACAAAAATTGGGTGAAATCGGACAAGGGGGCGTGGCACCTCCCACATAAGCAAAAGTTTTAAAATGCTATACTGAAAGAGTTTTTTGAGATAATCCAACCAAACTTCACTCAAATACTAAATACTATAAATGCACGCTCTAAGCTAAAACTAGACGAACTCGGACAAGAGGGCATGGCACCTCCTATATAAGCAAAAGCTTCAAAACGCTTTACTGAAAAAGTTTTTCACTCAGACACTAAAAACTATAAATGCAAACTCTGAACAAAAACTGGGTGAACTCGGACAAGAGGGCGGTGCTACTCCCATATGAGCAAAATTTGAAAAATACTGCAGTGTAGGGTATTTAATGTTTGGCCAGGCCAAATTTTACACCCTTACTAGTTTCTATAAAATTTTACTGAGCAGTATGACAAATTTGGATAATTTGGTAGAAGTTCTTTTTTAAACAAATAAAGTTTCAGTCAACTTTATAATGATGGCTCTGGTAACTAATGAGCGCGCCTATCAGACTCATGACATATTTCCCCCGCTTCAAACCTTAACCAATGCTAAGTACAAAACAAAATTGGTTTTTTTAAATAGAACAGTCTTTTTTACTTTAATTGTTTGTCTTTTTTGTAATATAAACTGTTTGAAAAAATTAAAACAAAATTGTTTCTCTGTTTAATAATTTTTACTTTCCTGTTTGATAATTTTGACTATGCTTATATTGGAATATTGCTTAGGAAGAAATTTGAAATTTTTATAAATCTGATGAGCAGTTTTTAATAAATATCACTTTTGAATCCACTGAAGGGCCATTTTGGCTTAAAAAAAATGTATTTTGGTCATAACTTTTTATTTCATACAAAAATTTTGGCGTTTAAAACTTATAAATTTTTTTCGCTGGTTTATCCGTTTTTCAATTACACGGTCAGAAAAACAATTTTTTACTCAAAAGCAAGGCATCTTACGAAAAAAGTGCGTCAGCTAAAAAAATGCTTAGAATTATCCAAAGCATACGTGCGAATTTTTTTCCGCGGTGTCAAAATTATAGAGTAATAACAAATACTTATTGGGAAAAAATTAAATATCACAGCAAGTAGTTTATTTATAGTGTAAGCTTCACTCAGAACTCAGTAATTTTACTAACTATGTAGTAATTAAACTAACGAGTAATTATACTAACTAGTAATTTTCCTAACGAGTAATTTTACTAACGAGTAATTTTACTAACGAGTAATTTTACTAACGAGTAATTTTACTAACGAGTAATTATACTAAGCGTAATTTTACTAACGAATAATTATAGTCACGATTAATTTGACGAAGTTAAATTTGTAAAAAAAAGTATCCGAATGTAAAGAAGTCAAAAATAATATTATAGTAAAGACGAGAAGATTGTTAAGTCATAAGTTATATGGTTATTAGTGGAAACAGGGAGTATATAAAACTGCTAACGTCTGTTTATAGGGAGGTGGGGTTTCATGTCGTAGAGTTGTGAAAGGATTCAAATTTATTTTAGTTTTATGCAACACTTAATCGTAACACCAAGGACAATAGTATGTTAAATGAAATTTCTAGTAAATTACAAAAATCGATAAAACATCGAAGGGTTTATATCTTTAAGCAATTACTCAACTGATAAATTAAATACATTAAAAAACAAAAACGAAAAGAAAGCCATCAATCAACATCTACAAATTTTTTCTGATGGATGATATAAAATGAACAACAAAAGCTTTTTATAAGCAAAAGAGAAAAAAAATCGTAAGATTAGCTTAAAAGCAATAACAATAACAACAACAACAAAAGAAGAGACAAGGCAGCATACCACTAAAACATCAAAATGTCAAGAAACTCCTGTCTCAGAAATACAAAGAAAAATAAAAGGTAGTGCACAGTGAAAACCATGCGATATGGGATAGAAGCCAGAAAACCCCAAAGAAACACAAAATACATATTCAACCAAATTGATGAAAAAAAACCGCACCTAAAGATGAAATACATTGAAATTTATTTTTTTGATTTTTCTGTTATTCCTTCCTTAAATTCTTATTTTCGTTGTTTCCTTAATGACTTTTGATTGGCATCTAATTATTTTTTTACAAAAAAACTTTAAGAGCCGCATTGTAAGATACAACATATTTTCACATAAGAGCAACTATGAATATTTAGTTTTATTTTCTGTAAATATTAACAAAACAAAAATATGAAAGCATAAAATGTGTAATATGATAAGGAAAAAGCAATATGATGAAATTTATTTATGGCAAAATTTCACGCAGTAATATATCGCATTGTATGTATTCTCCTGTACCTCCTACGAAGAAACGTCACTTTTGACACGATCCTTTGCGAGGACTTTTATTCCTTTCCACGACTTTCCTAATTTTTGAATTTCCTTTTCCAACGACCTTTTGAGGTGGTTTGGAGTCTACTGCCTTGTGGATTCCACTCAAGGGCCTGGCAGCAGACTTCGCTGTGTACACGGAAATAAATTTCGGTTTAATTTTTTAACTAAAAAAGTTGGTAGATTTATCCAACTTGATTCGGTTAGATTTGTCAATATTATACTAGAAAAGTTAAAAAATTTCAACCCTATAAGATGAAAAATTATACTTAATGACTTAAGAATTTTTTTAACAAAAGCGGTGAAAAACCGTACTTTTTGAACCAATCACGCATACAAAATTTAAATATATAAATAAATATGTAAATAAAAAACTTGACGGATAGTTTGCGCTACGGGCCCCCTACAGGTCGCCACATTGACACATTTGCCAACATTGTGAACAACTTTCAAGCATGCTATATATATTCACTCTTAAGCATAGACTGGTTGCGAATCATAGCGACATGAAATTACAGCAAAAGAAAATAAGATTTAAGTCTAGAGACGGCAAGAGAAATTTAGACAAGATGCTTTTAAGGCGGCTTCGATTGCCAGTTACCGGCATTGCGAGTGTTTCTTTCATCACTACGCCCTTCCACGCACTGGCTCTGAAAGTCGTTCGCACTCGTGACCCATCCGATGGCTTGTAGTGATGAGCAAAATAAGTCTTGGTCTTATTTCAGTAGGTGTGTCACGCCCTTTTCAAGCATAAAATCATATCTCAATTCAAATTTTGGCATCTTAAAAGCCTAACCGCTTTGTAAAAATAAGGTTTGGGAATAATGAACACTCAACAATCTTTAAAAATTTTTTCAAGACCAAGACCGAGACCATGATAATGAGTCATTATTATTATTAATGACCGAGATCAAGACCAAGACTCACTGTCCAAGATCAAGACTAAGACTGCTATGATCTCGGTCTGGGTTTGCTCATCACTAGTGGCTTGCAGCTTAGCCTCCGCCAAACTCCCATATATTCCGCGGAACCAGAGTAATTAGTTGGTTAGCCAAAAAGTGTTGTGTTAGATAGTTAAAATTGTTGGTTTAGCAGATAAGTAGATTAGACAGGCAAAAATAAATTCATTCGAGAAAATTTTAACTGAACGCTTAAGATTTAAAAGTAAAAGCTTCACATTGACTGGCCCCAAAACTGTTAAAAGTAGCAATAAAAGAAATTTTCTATTGAAAATTCTTCACGCAAATTTCACAAAAAATTTTCCAGTGCACGTACATAGTGAACCAGACTAAACATCTACATATACGAATGTACATAAGTGTAAGTATGCTTGTATGCTAAAGATAAGAAAGCCCAAAACATTCTAAGAACCTATAATATGTAAGCAATAGCACGCTGTCAGCCACCAACGACTCACTCTTCATTCAACCCAACAGAAGCCAACAGCACCACGTGTGTATGACAGTGACAACAAGACAAACCGTCATTTATAATTAAATGTTTCTGTGACAGTTAAATAAATGTTGGCTTAGTGATAAGCAGAAAAACGGTTAATATTATTGGTTAACTGCTCTTGGCAGCCGTCGTAATGGTTTGGTCTTTGAGGTGGTGCCTGCTGCATGCGAGGTCTTATCTTATCTCAAAAGTTTGCTGACAGGATAGCCATTTTTTATTTTATTATTTGTGTTATCTGCATTTTGGTAGTAAAATTAGTTTAATTTTATTTTTATGCTAATAGGAGAATTGTTGACTTCGATTGGACAGAATTTCTTCAATAAGAGACACTTTAGATTTTATGCATGTTAAAATTACTGAAATTCGCATGAAAAGATTGGGGTTTTTTTTTTTTTTTTTTTTTTTTGAGCGTATGCCTCCTTCAAAAATAATGTTGATAGTTTCGATTCCTTGCATTATTTTGCTTCATATTTATTTAATTTGCATAGATTCCATATAAAAGTTAGGACATCTACTGGCTTATATTTCAGACCGTTCAATATTTTATATTTTAGTTATGGAATATAATTGCCTCGGCTGCCTTTAGAGTGGCCCACTTCGCACCGTATAGTTTAAAAATTGAGTTCCTGTCACATTACTTTGCAGCGAAAAAGCTGGCAGTTCAAGACAAGAAGGAATTGTAAAGAAACCAGCTATGACCCATCCTTTATAATTTGAATTCCTGAATTTCATTAGCACAGCGTCAGCCACACCCATTTTCTTTATACAATTTTGAAGTTCACGTGCCGCTACAGTAAATCAAATGTTACGGCATCAGCAGCAGTAAAGACATTTTATTTGACTTAAATTGCTTAGCCTTAAATTAAAATTAGTTTATGCTTTTTATTTAATTTTTATTTTTAAGGATTATATATTTGCAATTTGTATGCAACGTGTTCATTGCAAAATAATTTATATTTAAATAAATTAACCTACATCAATACTGGTATTAATAAAGTTAACAAAAAATGTTAATTCAATTTTAATAAGTTTTTTGACCCTAAACAAAAAAAATAACCAGCTTGTGAGGTTATTGCAATCATCAAGATGAGTTGGCTCTGTTATTGAAATAAGCCTTGACTGTATTTCAAAACAGACTTAAAAATTAAAAAAAAAATAATGCATTGTTTTAAAACAAACAAAAACCGAAAAAAAAAATTCACGAAATATAATAAAGAGTTAATCTAAAGATGAGTGAAAAAAAAAAACGACTGAAAATACAAACCAGAATCGAATTATAAAAACAAACAATAAATTGATAAGACAAAGAGAAATGCACATGTCTGAAGCAAATTATTTAATAGGTCAAAAACAAGTCCTGCAATTTATAGTATTGCTGATATTGTGCAGAACTTAACAAAAAATTCACTAACCTGATAGAAGAAACGAAAAAATATATTCGGGAATAACGAATGAAGTGAATTAGCAACAAAAGAGATTATTGACTTCTGATAAATCTATGGGTTTTCGTCTTGAATAAATTTTTCTGTTAAGAATATTTTAATCAGGAAAAGATTTGTTTACCTCAAAATAAATTAAAATATAATCCCTCAACAACAATAAATTAAATGTCACTCATAACTCTCGTAATACACTAATCAATGATACCAATGACTGCCAAAAATCAACGATAAAGTTAACGAATCGCATAATGATTAAAGTTTTCTTAACGTAACAACAAGAACGGTCCACAGTGCACTGTTTCATACAATCTAGACGAGAAAAATTTCAATATGGAGCTCACGAAATAACGTGACGTAATTTTGACGAGGGTGTGGGGGGTAGCCCCTATACGATAAAACTTAACAAAACGCTATATCTATCCATCTGCAGAAGTTATTATTACAAAACTTTGTACACAAGAATGTACTGCGTTCACCAAACTCCCTGCAAAAATTAGATGAAATTGAACAAGGGGGTATTGTACCCTTCATACAAAAAACACCTCAATTACTAAATATATCTCTGCAACTGTAGCAGTAATTATTACAAAGCTTTGTACACAACAGTATACTTCGTTCAACAAACGCCTTACGAAAATTGGGGAAATTGAACAAGGGGCGTTGCACCCCCTTACAAAAACACATCAATTGCTATACCTTTGCACCTGTAGCAGTTTTACTACAAAACTTTATATTGAGAACGTGTATTTTATTTACAAACTACCATATGAAAAGAGAGGGGGCCAAAATATGGGGGCTTTGCACCCCTACACTAAAGAACTTAAAATACTCTATTTATGTACGTTTACACACAAAAAATAGAACATCAAAAAATTCATCGAATTTGAGCCGAGAACAGAAATCATTGACTATATGAATCATTTTATTGAAATTTTAGAACTTTTCATAAAATATAAGAACGAAATTCGTAAATTTTTTTTATATTTTTCAAAATAAAAAGATTTACGAATTTCGTTCTTATATTTTATGAAAAGTTCTAAAATTTCAATAAAATGATTCATACAGTCAATGAATGTTATTTTCGGCTCAAATTCGAAGAATTTTTCATTAATATTATGTTGTTTTTTTTTTGTGTGTACCATTATAAAATGTTTTACCTTTGCACCAAGTGTCGATATCTATATTAATAGAGTAACTTAGGGTAATGTGGTTACCTTTTTCTTTTTTACCAATTTCTACCAAAGTAATGGTAGTAGGTAAGCTTGGTCAATTTATTTGTATTAGTTATTCTATTGTTTTTACTATTTGATAATTTGTATACTAAAATATTAACATTTTCAAGCGTGAGGCCAGTTAAATTGAAAGTCCCTAAAAATAGCTGAAAAAGAAAAGTGTCGGGTAATGTGGCTCACCCTGCCCATTTCCTGAAGAAGTACCGTTATTCGCAAATTTTGTTGACTAAAAGTCGAGTAGTAATTTTTAAGATTATATTTGCTATGAAATAGCTTTATATTCTTATTAAATAATCGTTTTTGGTGAGATAAACCAAATTCATACTAACATGTGAATAAGTAAGAAGGGTTATCGAATCATACGTACAATAGTACTCCACATTACTCAAACTCGGGTATCCTACACATGCAATTAGCTTTTTAAGGTGTAATAGTAGTTGAAGTTGATATACTGTATATAATATGGGGTAGTCCACATTACCCGAATACATCACGTTTTTGAAATAATTATTGATTATATAAAAGAAATGTAAAATCAGACTTGCATTTTTTCGTTGAATAATAGATCCACAATTGCATTAGAGTTATTTGAATTTTAGAAAACTGAGTTCTGAGGAAGTAACTTAGTTATTCACCAAGTACTACAAATAAGTAAACTTGACCTCACAGCATATGCTAAGAATTTCACACGAATAATTAGCATTATAGAAAAGCCGATGAGCGTAAAGAATATGTTTCTCGCTTTTTATTGTGCACAAATAACCAGAATTGTTGTGCAGTCTTTAATATGAGAAATAAAAGGGTGCACCACATTACCCGCATAGTCCACATTACCCTAAATTACTCTACGCAAGACAAAAAATTGTCCACCTTTTTTTACTATGTTAGAGACGGAGTACGACTTTAAATTATAGACCATTAGAAAGGTATTTGTTTGTAGATGTGCACAAAGTTAACATTATTTTAATATTTTTTCATTTAGCCAAGTAAAATTGAAAACAAATTTTTCTATATTAACGACAACAAAACACACAGTCACACAGAGCTGAAAAAATTATAAAGCACAAAAGGAAAGACAAAAAGCATAGCACTGACATGATGTTTTTTGTTTTGTTTATATTTCACGTGAATTATACCAGAGATGATAAATGAGCTTTTTTATTTCGTACCAAATCGTCGCCTGAGTATTACTTTGCCGTAAACGCCAATTTCACTTTTTTGGAAAATCACTTTTTTAAGTTTGAGATGGAATTACAAACAAACTAACCGATCAAACTTAATTTTTTTTTCTTAAATACTTTCAGTGAATAATTTTATTTGGTTTTTTACTAACTACAGGATCCTACGCCATCTATTTTTTAAGTTATATTAATTTTTCTTCAGGTAGTTTGGCAAAATTTTTACATTTCATGAAATATTTCTCACTTTTTTTAACTTACAAGAGAGTTTGTGGCGGCAGAAATGTCAGGAAATGTTGATATGAGTCTTTATTTTTCCATATTAATAAATATTACTCATACGGCATGTGGTGCATGTTTGCATAGGAAATAGTTTTTAAATGGCTATAACCTTTGCAAGTATAACTATAAATGGTCCATTTTTTCACCATTTTAAGGACAAGACCATGCACTTTTAAAACTTGTCACAGTTCATTTATGGGAAATATATTAAAATGAGTCAAATTTGCATGTAACTTATTTGTCAACTTGAATATGGTGTAAACCATTTCAAAACGATCAAGATTTTTTTATGGCATCCGATTTGGCTGAAAATTGGCATCAGTAATGTTAACATAGCGAAAAAAATTATTATTAAATATTTTTTCAAAATTTTAAAAAATGGCAGAGATATGGGACTTTGAAATTTTAAGGTTAGTTTTTTTTTTGAGAAAACTATAACTTTAGTTGCATTTATCCAATTCTCAATTTGATGATGTCAAATGATTTGGCTTGAAACAGGCTTTAAAATAAAAACTAGCAAAATTATTTTTTAATTTTTTTACATTGTTTACACTGAAAAAAATGTATATTGAGTTTCCCAGAATACGTAATTTTTGATATTTTTTATTTTTCTTACAAAAAAAGCTACAGGTGTAACTTACCAGTCCTCCTAAAATTGGAGTGGGCCTCCCAGTGGTTCTCTACCGTAATTTTTCAATACAATTTTGTTGAATTTGTAATTTTTAATTAAACGTTAATTTGAATTTGAAAAAAGTGCGTTGGTACTTTCATTAGTACTATACAAGCAAAAAAACAGTAAATAAACTAACTTCAGCATTTGAAAATTTTATTTAATAAAAATTTTATATTGAAAAATGTTCTGAAAAATTGGGGAAGATACTACATTTTATAGTTTTTCTGGAGAACCACTGGCAGGCCCACTCCAATTTTTGAAGGACTGGTAAGTCACACCTGTAGCTTTTTTTGTAAGAAAAATAAAAAATATCAAAAATTACGTATTCTGGGAAACTCAATTTATTTTTTTTTTTTCAGTGTAAACAATATAAAAAAATTTAAAAAAAATGTTTGCTAGTTTTTATTTTAAATCCTGTTTCAAGCCAAATCATTTGACACCATCAAATTGAGAATTGGATAAATGCAACTAAAGTTATAGCTTCTCAAAAAAAAGTAACCTAAAAATTTCAAAGTCCCATATCTCCGCCATTTTTTTAAATTTTGAAAAAATATTTGGTAGTAATTTTTTCCATTATGCTACTATTACTGATGCCAATTTTCAGCCAAATCGGATTCCATGAACAAAACGGAGCTAAAATGTGAAAATGACTACGATCAATAATATAAATAGCAAATTTGCGTTGTTTTTACTAATCAGGGTTCAACAATATGAACGTTTTTGAAAATTTCGTAGTAATACATTTAAAAGCTAACTTCATGTGGGAAATTATTTCAAATACGACAAGTATAAAGTGTATCGCTATATATTATATTTTAGTATTAAATCTACATTTTCATTGAAATAAACTTACCGTAGTAAAGCTGGAGTTAGTTTTGAGAGCGGAGGCTCAATCCTCTTCAAAATACTAATAGAACGTTCGTATATCACTGGTTTATGTATTAATGCACTAATTGGCTTAAGTTTATGCGCTTAGTAATGCATTGCATTAAAACAATAGTGAATTATTAAATGATTCATATGCATATACGGCAAAATAAAAATAACTAAAAAAAAATTTGAAAATATATGGAAAATTTGCCGTATATCCATATTTTAGGCTTTTACGGCAAACTTAAAATTCAACTAGCTATTTTTGTGGATTTACGGCAAAAGTCACACTGTATAACTCTGGATTGGAAAGAGATAGGACGAAATGGATAAAAGATTCAGAAAGAGCGTACTCGGAAACATAAAACTGCATCCTCAGTTGAAAATGCGTGTTTTGGCGTTTACGGCAAAGTAATACTCAGGCGACGAAATAGCAAAAAAAAGTGTCTAAAAAGTACCAAAATAATTCAATACATTTGTTGTCGAATTTTGACTACTGGGCGATTCTAGTTATTATGAAATCAGGTACAATTTTCATAGTATGGCGTACTTTTTTTACAAGAAAGTGCAAGGATCTAAACCAAACGTGTCATCAACAAAAAAATTACAGATTTTATTGAAATGGTCATCTCTACCCGGTGCGAAGTAGTGCTGATAGTTTTTTAGTCAAATACATAACAAAAATATAAATTTTGAAAACAAAAATATTGCAATTCTGTCTTAATTGTTTCCGGCAACACTATGTAAGAAATATATTTTTGGAAAGCTTTTACATCGATTCAATATTGTTTTTTTTTTTTATTTGACCTCATGGAAAAATTATCATAAAACTTACTAATTAAAATTTTTTCAATTTTATTATATTTAAAATATCAACTTAGAAGTGCAAATACATATATGCACTAAATGTTGGCCAAAGAACATAAAAATAAATTTTTGGAGGTGGGCGGACGTACTTGAAATTGAAATTTAAAATTTAGATTTTGAATTTATCACGTCAAGCGCCCTAATTAAAAACACCATGCGGTCTGTCTCATGTACGTTCCAAAAAAAAAAATGTCCAAATAGTTAAGAGAAAATACGTCCTTTTAAACTGTTTCCGAAATTTTTAGTTCAATATTGGCCGTATTCATGTAGTTACTACCTACGCAACGATTATTTTTATATCCTACACCCAAAGTATATTCATTTCATCTGTCTGTCAGTTGAAATTATTTAAGTATTTTTTGGAAACAAGATAGTTCGGTGAAATTTGGTTAACTGCCTTCGTGGTAAAAGTTAGCCCAAGGGATTCAAGTGGGCGAAATCGGTAAGCGGACACGCCTTATGGCTACCCAATATGGATAGCACCACGATATATTGGTTCTAATGTTGTTCACGGGAAACGTCCTGGCTGACATTCTTTTAATTTACGCAACATCAATGTCAAGTTCAACTGGAGCTGCTTTATCGCTAAGCTGTGAAAGTGCGGTTGAAACGATTTAGATGAAAAAAGCGCAATATGAGTGTATGGCACATCTTAAGGGAGTAGTCAGGTAGAATTTTTTCAAAAAAAAATTTTTTTTTTTTTTCCCGTTTCGGATACTTTAAACCCTCAAGAATAATGTAAAAACCTTCTTTTCCCTCAGATGTTATCGGAAAGTAATTAAAAACTAGTTTCGCCGCCCGGCGTCGAGCGCTTGAGTTACACACCTGACGCCTTCATTTGATTATTTTCGTTCCCACTCTAACCTTGTCTAAGTGTACATTTGTTGTCGAATCGTGCTCTTCTGTCGTAAAAACACTCGTTTTGCAAAAGTCCTATTACTTCCCGACTCGTGCATTATTGTGTCGATAATATTGATAATTTGTTGCGAAATCTTTAAACGCGTTTTTATCAGAACAGTGTTTTTTGAACTGGTACCCACGATTACGGCTGATCTACTGTACCGATTTACTTCAATTTTAAATGTTCGTAATAGATTTGGCTATCTTGGGTATTAGAATCAATACTGCCAATAAATATTTAACAATATTATTAACAAAAAACGAGCTAAAAAAAAGACTAAAAAAATTTAAAATTGCACTACTTGTTTATTTATCAATATTTTTTTCCAGTTCTAGTACCCAAAATAGCCATTCACATGTACTTTAAAATGCAATTTGTTTTTTGTGTTTCAGATGATCTGAAATCGAGAAATCGTGGGTACCACATCAAAACCGGCCTACTTCCGGTCGCCCATATCTTCACCGGAAGTCAACGAAAATTGAAAATTTTTTTTTTTTTTTGCTACTTAAAAATATGTACAATAACATATAGAAACATCAAAAATGTTGAATTAAAATTTATATGAAAAAAAAATGGTTTCGCAAAAACGCTACTTCTACCTGACTACTCCCTTAAAGATATCTGAAAGTTTATTTTCTTAAAAAGTTTTTTGAAATTGTAAAACAAAAAATTTTTATAAAATTTAGCATAGTTAGTTTCATTGTTTGAAATTTTTTCATAAATATTATAACAGAAAAGCAGATAATCAGTGCATTCCGAAAGTCTAAATGTTGATACATACGCTAACAATTTTATAAATTTTAATATACTTTGGGAATTTGGTATTAAATCAACTACGCTTTCAATTAGAAAATTTATTTACTCACTCAAATCATGCAAAGAACATTCCAAATTCTGTTGCTTTGCAAATTTAAATACAAAAGAAATCTTTGCATCAACAGATGCCATTTGCTGCACTTGAAAAGTCAGCATCAATTGTTTATTTTACGTATCAAGAAATGTGTTAATTTATTTTGGCAAAAACAAAAACCAAAAAAATTTTAATGCAAATTGCTGTAATTTTTGTAGCTTTTGTGCTTTTGTGCTTTTGTATACTTTATAAATAAAGTATAAAAATTTTCAAATTATTTTTAAACACAAATGCAGCTGCGTATTTCATATAGAGCTAAGAATGAAAAAAAAAACATTTACGTTTACGTTTCAGAAATCCTGTAAAAAAAAATTTTAATTTATTCATAAATTTTTGAAAAAAAAAAAACTCAACAATTAATGTCAGCTACAAAAAAGAGCAGAAGAAAAATGTCTGTATTGTGAAACGGAAATGGGAAATATATTTGATTTTAATGTTTTTGTATGTAAAAACTAAAATATTTACGTCATGCAAAATACATCTCGGCTGTGAAAAAAATCATTTTGGTATTCTGTCTTTTTTTTATGTACTGCTCTGATAGATAGCAAATTACTGATTGTGCTTGGGGTCATACAAATTGTGGCAGTGCTGCCAACACCTAGAACTAAAAATAAATTTTGAAAGAATACAAAAAAAAAACAATGACAGGCAACAGCAGTAATAAAAATACATTGAATTATTTATTAGATAACGATAGAATAACAACAACAAAAGAACCCAAAACAAAAACAATAACATATAAATATTTTATGTAAATAAAAAAACATTGTAGGTAGACATCAATCAATAAGCAGAGAAGAATTCATAGAAAACTTTAGCTAAGAACAAAAAAAGCGCAGCATCACCTTTTTTTGGGGTTTTTGTTCATTTTGAATCAATTTATTAATATTAAGATTTTCCAAAAAAAATAAAATTTATAAAAAAAATTCATTATTTATTTTTTACTCTTTTTTTGTTTAAATTATGGACTCATTTTTGCGAAAAAATTGTACTGTTTTTGTTCTTTTCCGTATCTTTCATATGTTTTTTATTTTTGTGAAGTAGTTTTTTCCACTTAAAATGTTCGCCTCTTTGTAATCTGTCTATTTTATTCTGTTCTGTTCAAATCTACTATATTTTCTATATTTTTTATTCTATATTCTATTCTATCCTAATTTATTCAATTTTATTCTATTCATTACTATACTTTATGCTATACTATACTATACTGTCCTGTCCTATCCTATCCTATCCTATCCTGTCCTGTCCTGTCCTATCCTATCCTATCCTATCCTATCCTATCCTATCCTATCCTATCCTATCCTATCCTATCCTATCCTATCCTATCCTATCCTATCCTATCCTATCCTATCCTATCCTATCCTATCCTATCCTATCCTATCCTATCCTATCCTATCCTATCCTATCCTATCCTATCCTATCCTATCCTATCCTATCCTATCCTATCCTATCCTATCCTATCCTATCCTATCCTATCCTATCCTATCCTATCCTATCCTATCCTATCCTATCCTATCCTATCCTATCCTATCGTATCCTATCCTATCCTATCCTATCCTATCCTGTTCAGTTCCATTCTATTTTTATACCCTACACCCAGGGTATATTCACTTTGTCCTTCCGTTTGTAACGCAGAGAAGGAGGCGTGGCAGATATAGAAAAGTATATATATTCTTGATCAGCGTCACCTCCTGAGTCGATATAGCCATGTCCGTCTGTCTGGCTGGCTGGGTGGCTGGCAGGCTGTGTGTGGAAAAACACTTTATGGAAAACTAAGCAAGATAATTCAATGAAATTTGGTGCACAGCCTTCGGCGCCAAAGTTAGCTCGGGGGATTGAAAATGAGCGAAATCGGTCAACGGACACGCCTACCGCCCATACAAAAAATATATTCAAAATGCAACTTTTTGAGTTTTTTTCACGATAATGCAACCAAAATACATATAAATACTACGAATTGTAAGCGCAAGCTCTGAACAAAAACCAGGAGAATTCGGAAGATAGGGCGTGGCACCTCCAATATAAGCAAAAACTTCAAAACGCTATACTGAAAACATTTTTTGAGATAATCCAACCAAATTTCACTCAAATGCTAAGAACTATAAGTATAAATTCTGAGAAAAAACTGGGTGAAATTGGACAAGAGGGCGTGGCACCTCCCATATAAGCAAAAGGTTCAAAACGCTATACTGAAAACATTTTTTGAGATAATCCAACCAAATTTCACTCAAATGCTAAGAACTATAAGTATAAATTCTGAGAAAAAACTGGGTGAAATTGGACAAGAGGGCGTGGCACCTCCCATATAAGCAAAAGGTCCAAAACGCTATACTGAAAACATTTTTTGAGATAATCCAACCAAATTTCACACAAATGCTAAGAACTATAAGTTTAAACTCTGAGAAAAAACTGGGTGAATTTGGACAAGAGGGCGTGGCACCTCCCATATAAGCAAAACTTTCAACTAAAAACTACTGTGTAGGGTATTTAATGTTTGGCCAGGCCAAAGGTAACACCCTTACTAGTTTTATTTATTTTTATACCCTACACCCAGGGTATATTCACTTTGTCCTTCCGTTTGTAACGCAGAGAAGGAGGCGTGGCAGATATAGAAAAGTATATATATTCTTGATCAGCGTCACCTCCTGAGTCGATATAGCCATGTCCGTCTGTCTGGCTGGCTGGCTGGGTGGCTGGCTGGCTGGCTGGCTGGCTGGCTGGCTGGGTGGCTGGCTGTGTGTTGAAATACACTTTTTGGGAAAACTGAGCAAGATAATTCAATGAAACTTGGTACACTGCCTTCGTCACCAAAGTTAGCTCGGGGGATTGAAAATGAGCGAAATCGGTCAACGGACACACCTACCGCCCATACAAAAAATATATTCAAAATGCAATTTTAGGAGTTTTTTTCACGACAATGCAACCAAAATACGCATTAATATTAAAAATTGTAAGCGCAAGCTCTGAGGAAAAACTAAGCGAATTCGGACAAGAGGGCGTGGCACCTCCCATATAAGCAAATGCTTAAAAACGCTATACTGAAAGCGTTTTTTGAAATATTCGAATCAAATTTGACTCAGACACTAAGAATCATAAATGAAAGCTCTCAACAAAAATTGAGTGACCTCGGACAAGAGGGCGTAGCAACTCCCATATGAGCAAAATTTGAAAAATACTGCAGTGTAGGGTATTTAATGTTTGGCCAGGCCAAATTTTACACCCTTACTAGTTAATATATTGCTCAGTCGGCAGAAAAATGAATTTATCAAAGAAATATCTGGGAATGCAGCATTTTCTAACAAAAATTTTTTGTTATGAATAGCTTGGACGAAAGCAATAATTTCAGTAATACATTTAACTGTTTATGGAGCTGTTTTGTCAGTGTCAACTTAGTATTCAGATTTTGTGAACTTTTTGAGTTGTTTTAATTTTTAATTGTTTTCGCTATAGCCGCAATACTTCTCAATCGGCTTCAGCTCTGAGCTATTTTTTATGCTAAATTTTGTATTCTTGGTGAACTTATCAGCGGCTTGATAAAGCTTAATTTTATTATAGCCATTTTAAGTCTTGTTTCTATTGATTGTATTTAATGATAAGTGTCTAAATTCAATAATAATATAGTTTTTAAGAAAAAATTTATATTGAGTTTCATTAACATTTCGCATGGAAGTTCCCTTGGATGGATGTTTTATGCAAGTCAAGAACAAAAAATAATAAATCCAGCAAGCATTGTATAGCATAATAAATTGCATGGAAAAATGTGAATGAATTATTATTTTATTGTTGTTTGAAATTTTTATGAGTTATAAAAAAATCGAGATTTTTTTTTTTTTTTCTTTTAATTTGGATTATTTCCTATGCGACAGACAATAAAAGAAGAAAAACGTTGTAGAAAAAATAAACATTCATAGTTAATGTTGAATATTTCGCCATTGTTTAAATATAAATGCGAACATTTAAGCCAAAATTTAGAACAATTGAAAAACATTGATAAATTATGTTTTGCCTTAATAAATTTTCACACAATTTTTCATGAATATATTAAAATTATTTTTGCAATAACAAAAATAAAATAAATGTTTATATTTTTTTAGATAAGACAATTTATTGAACACTAGCTGTATTTAGACTTATAATTAGGTTTTTGTATACGACTTACTACAACAAATATATTTAAATTTATCAGAAAGTAAGGAAAGATTTATGGTTAAAACTAACACATACGGATATACACAAAATAAAAAAATGGAATGAACTCCGACTAAACATACATTTGTTTCCTTACACACTTTTCGACACTAAATCCGAATCCAAGGTCAGAATTAATTATATACCTGCTAAGATTACGAAATATCATTGCTTGAAGTTGCAGAAGACGCATTTACAGGCAAAGGTGTAGTTTCACATTTTTAATGACACTGAATAGCCACAAGCTTCCGATCGAAATCGGAACTGAGAACATACTTTGGAGATTTGAAGGGCGAAACCGATTTATGGCCAAAAAACTCTTAAATACGTTATGCCTTTGAAGTAACTTAGAAATTAATAGTACAATCGGAAAGGTAACTATAGTTTGCTAGGGAAGATTATACATATCCGATACCATTACAAAAATAGCCTTACACCTTTTCTTGGAACTGTATCATAAGCCTGAAAACAGCGTTTTCTGCAACTTCAAGCTAAAATATTTCAAAGTCCTGCAATTATAAGAGCAGTTCTGACCTTGGAGCGTCAAAAAGTACATATCCCTCATTTACTACAAAAACGGTCAAAAAACTCGATTTTGCAGAAAATAAGTTTAAAGTTTTCAATTGAAAAAGTTATTCTGTTCTCAAACGGTGACCGAGAAAGATATAAATATGAAATTTTTGCACAATATAACGAATAATTCTGCATCATTAACTTAAAATACGCGTTTTTTGAGTTGAGTCGTTCTTGTAGTAAATGAGCGATATGTGTCTCTAGTCAAAAGTTCATAAAATTTTTTTTATTTTGTCTGCCTGTGTAATTAATACATTACCAACAAAAGAAACCATGTATGCGTGTACGTACCTGGAAAAAGAAAAGAAAACGACTATTAGTAACGTTCAATTAAATTTGAGTTTTTAAAGAAAATTTCTTATGATGATTTCTTAAAGTTTTTAAAACCAAAAAAAAACCCATTTTACTATTTTTTCCATGATAGGGAAAAGAAGAAAAACTGTAGAAAAACAAAAAACAAACAAATAAGAAAAACTTTTCTGCGATTATAAATTTATCATCACATTTCATATCAAGATCATAGCAAAGAAATTCGCAAATTTGCGCTACGGAAACATAAGAAAAAAAAATCACAAAATATCAATTATTTACATAACTCTTCCCTACATTCTCACTCAGCGAGCCTCTTATAAATGCACGCTTCGATGAAAATAACCCTTATTTAGTGTAAAGGCAAAAAATTTTAAGAAATACTAACAAAAAAAAGCATAAAAACTGCTTTAAATATGGACGACTGAGACACGTGCTTTATACTTCAAAACGACGACGACCTCGTGCCACCTGCCTCCCAAAAAAATATAGAAAAGAAACGTAGACAAAATGTTTCTGTCACCAGTGCTACGTCGCATTTTGCTACACAGCCCGCACCCGCCAACCTAACCCAGCCCACCCCACCTGAAACTGACAAAGTCAAGTCAAACTCACGAACTCATTTGAAACTTTAGAGTAATAATAAAAAAAAGAGACCGGGATGCAAAAAATGAAATACAAACACTCAAGCCAAATCCTTGAATCCTCGAAAATATCTACAAATATTCTATTTGAAGGATATAAATGAAATCTGGCAACGTTGCATACAGACGACAGTGGAATAGAACGGCACGGCAGGCAAGCAACCAACAAGAACCGCAGTGAGAGCAAAATAAATCCTAATATACGACGAATGCAAAAATTGAAAGAAAAAAACGTTTCATACAATTCGTAGGGGTTGAACAAACACGTTAAAAGGAATGGAGGAGGAGAAGGAAATGGAAAAACTAAAAAGGGCACGAAGAGCAAAATAAACGAAATATTTACGCAAGAAAGAAATCATAAAAAAAAAATTGAAAAGGGTTTTGCACTATGATGCGAAAAATCTACAAAAGAAATGTGAAGTGATAAAAAAATAACACTAAATACCATCAGCAGCAGCAGCAACAACAACAACAACAAAAACAGCAATCTATTGAATTGAAGATATAAAGGATAACGCCATTACAAGGATAATGACAAATACAAAAACAACTAGCTGACAAAACTAGCGAAAATGCGTGGAAAACGAAGTACGCAAAATTATACGTAAAACCTTATTTGATAGCAGTAATAACACTAAATTAAAAGAGTAAAATCGCAAGCGAAGACAAAGACAGCGAATACATATTTGCTGAAAAATAGCAAAATTTACTTGTCAATAGATTGTCCCAGTGCGAAAAATGGGCTTTTGATTGAGATTGAAGATTAAAAAAAAAAAACTATTCTTAAACATCAGTCGAATGCGTTAGTAACTTATCATTGTTCAGTTTTACACAAATGCATATTTTCGCAATACATATTTCTTAAAGTTTTTTCTTTTGATTTTGGAAAAATTGTTTACTTATCACTTATCAAATTTGGCGTAAATAAATGCTTTATATACGTATCTCCTATCTAAAGAATCCAAGAGTTACAGTTAAACAATATTTTTACTTCTTTTATGATAAGTTGTTTATTAAGTTGATTTGCAATTGGTACTATGAAAAGAAAAAAAATGGTTAAAACTTATCACTTATCACGCAAATATAGCTCAACAATGTATGTTATAGGCATGATATTTCCTTAAATTGCTGGTATTGATAAACGGAATTTTTCTTGTGAGAACCTTTTAATAATACATTGAGTTTTTTTTTTTTTTGCTACTAACAAGCATTGATCAGATGACATTGTTGTGTTGAGCGAACTCTTTCGTGTTTTTGAAGACTCCATCACAATAACTAACGAAATAAGGCAAAATGCATAAAGGAAAAATAAACATTAGAAGGCTCAAATGCTCTACGTTTTAAGATCCAGCACAGGTAAGTCAGACGCATTTTCCGACATCGAAAAGAACTTATTAGCATACTTTATATACCCTTTAGCATAGATTTGTTAAAAATCATAGCAATGGGGAAGTAATATCAACGAGATAGGACAGGGCGATATAAAACAAAAGAAAAAAAATTTTGGAATTGCCGTGTATACTTTATTTCCCTTTTGCTATGATTCTCAACAAATCAATGCTATAGTATGTTTATGAGTTCTTCTCGATGTCGGCAAATGCGTCTGATGATAGACCTGTGGTGGGTCTTGAAACGTAACGCAAGCCAGTCTGATGATAGACCTATGGTGGGTCTTGAAACGTAACGCAAACCAGTCTTACGCAAACCAGTCCTTCATGCATTTTTCTTTATTCTTGTAATTTTATTGGTGTTTTTTAAAGCACTGAACAGTATACTACGCCCAACAATGTCATTTGATTTATGCTTTCTGGTAGCAAAATTACACTGCGTAATACAAAAATCGGATTTTGAGCTCGATAACTTGTTTTGACTAATTATGAATCCGTTTTTCATATCACTTCCGAGTCCGAGTTATCTTTGTTTTATAGTGCAAAAAATTTTATTTTCACTTGGATCATTACTTTCCGAGATATCATTCATTGAAGTAAAGTTTAACAATTTTAATATACTGGCATGTTCTGAAATCTGATTCACTAAGGATTTGGAATGAAAGCAATCTTTAAGAGCTCCACATTTCGATAATTAACACCAAATTGGTTTTAGGTTTCGGTAAATTGAATAGGAACCATAAGAAAATTTTATTTCTTGAAATACAATACAAATACGATTCCATCTTTTTTGTTGCAATACAGAGCTTTTGAAGATTGCTTTCATTCCAATTCCGAAGTAAATCGGATTTCAGAACATGCCTGATAGTTTTTTGCAGGGATATCCGATACCTTTACGCAGGCCTGACGAGAAGGGGGGTAAGGGTGGGATTCCCTCGGGCCCGGAGTTTTTTGGAGTGCCCGAATTTAAGCAGAAACAAAATCTTCAGTTATAAAATTTATAGTAGTTTTTTGCAAGCTTGCGAAATGATATTTACGCTCAACTAGAGGAAACGGGCCCAACCGACGAACACGAAACAAGCACTTGAGAAAAAGCCCGGACCCGCACAATTATTTTTTTGTTTTTTTTTTTTTAACGAGAAAAAACAAAGATTACGCATCGTCTGCTCGCTTAAACTTTTTGGACAAATCTAATAAGTTTTTTTGTTTGACTTAATTTATTCCATTTTCATTCTAAACACTTCACTTATATGTACATTATTTTCCTTATTTTTTTTTTAAAAAAATAATTTTTGCAAGTTCGTGCTCCTAAACCTTCGTGTGATTTACGAGTCCTCACGGGTTTCTAAATTAAGGGCTTTTGTGGTTAGGTTCGGGCTCACATGAAAATCGACTTCAAAGCCCAAGCACAACGGGCAGTTAAAATGATTTGCCTTTTTTTAGTATATTTTACAAGCATTGATCGAAGATTGGCCGAAATCTTATTTTTTGACTTTTATTTTATGAATATGGACGGGAAGCAAACAAAATCACAACTTTGCACATTTCATAAATCTCTTGGGCATCCTGTGGCTTAGAATCGAATAAAAAACTAGTACTGGAGGAGGCCCGGTACATAATTACCCCCGGGCCCGTATTTTCTCTCCACGCCCCTGCCTTTACGTCAATGGAAAGTAATCATCCAAAAAGTTAAAGAGATCTATACTATTTCCAAGATGTACGCCATATGTTTGAAAAAAGCGTTTTCTGCACTTTAAATCAAGGATAATTCAAACCTCAGACTTAATATGGAAAACGGTTGCCAGATTCGGAATCAGCGAGTCTGAATTAGTCAAAAAAATATATCGAGATCGAATTAAGATTAGTTTCTCCTCAATTTGTTGCACTGTGATCGGTTCCAAAAAACAATTCAAAATTATTAAGTAGTTTAATTAATGTGTGCTGATATTAAAATGTTAAAAATTAGAAGCAATTAAGGTTTACTTAGAATAGACACTGGCAGCGTGTGGACCCATATTTCGCCAATAGTTACAAAACGATGCAATGGCTTCTTACTTGTAAAAAGCTCATCCATCGCAAAGTTTCTTCTATCTTAGCCATCTTTTAAAAAGTGTTGCACTTGTCAGAAGCAGTTTTTGGCAATGGGTTAGTTTGTTATATATACTATGCATTGAAAAAAGGTAAGCTACATGTTGGCTGCTGCTGTTGCGTTGTGTCACTTTAACAGCAGCAGCAGCATCCTCTACGGTGTAAAAATTAGGTTGATATGGTGGTACAGGGTTAGTCTTCATAGAATAAGCAACAAACGCAAAAGCATCCCTCGTCATGTGGGGTGTATAAAATCATATTGGTGGTTGTGCCAAAGCGTCGCACCATTTACGGCGAAACGTCGCAAAAGGTAGCACATTGTGAAAAATTGTATCCCTTTCATATGGGAAAGGAAGAAAACGATGGAAGGATTGCGTTGATGTATGATAATTTTATATTGAACTAATTAAACAGTCATTTTTGCAATTTTTCAACAACAGACGAAAGCAAGTGTTAACATGGAAATTGATTACATATGTTTCGGCTACTTCCACATACATATTTATATATTTTTCATATATAAACATGTATATAGCCTCATCAGATCAGTTTTAGTTAAATCTTGCCAGAAACCGTACTCGAACCCGTGACTCCGGTTTTCTAATGAAAGAGAACGCGGTGCTTAAGCGATTGTGCTATAGGCCACGAGTAAACTCTCTGAGCAGGATCGCCATTATGCATAACTCATAAGGCTCACTAGCGCCGTCTGTTGTGAAAAATTGCCAAATTGTTAGTTGGTAACACACTCTGGTTTTGAGACATGCTACGCTAGCTACAATTAAAACCTACAAGGGCGGATTTGTTTTCCACATACAATGCAGGCTCTCGAAATTACGAGAATTTTAATGATAGATAGGCAGGTTCCCCTAGATAAATTATGAAGTTAGTTTATTGACTGTTTTTTATTGCTTGTATAGTACTAATGAAAGTACCAACGCGCTTTTTCTAAATTGAAGTATGATAATTTTATATTGAACTAATTAAACAGTCATTTTTGCAATTTTTCAACAACAGACGAAAGCAAGTGTTAACATGGAAATTGATTACATATGTTTCGTTGATTGCGTTGATGTTGATGATGTTGTCAGAGGAGACCTGTGCTAGTGCGTTTATTATGCGTATACGTATTTGGAAACAACGACAACGACAACGACGTCGCGTTTGCTGGACCAATTCAAGTGTAATGTTGAAATATGTACAACAACAACAACAACATGTGCTAGTGTAGGCAAAAGGCCAGAAAGACAGGGGTGCAAATTCTCCATTGATTACACAAGGCGAAGCCAGCAACACAAGGTAGCCAGCCAGCAATGTAAGCAAAATTACATATTTTATTTTAATAATTTAATCGATATTTTGTGCTTTAGATGAAATTTAAGTCTGAAGATTTTCTTTGAAATGTAATTGCTCCAATTAAGCGGAACATTTTGAACAGAAGTCTTTAGTAATTGAAAAATTATGTTGCTGAAATTAAGTTGTAATGTATTCGAATAAAATAGTTGAAGAAACCAATGTAAAATGGGGGGTTCATGCTTCCACAATTCTATATCTTTTGTGTCCAATATCCACTTCTGTTCTAAGGAGAGTAGGATTTGTAACAGTTTGTCAAACGCACTTGTTTAAAGAAATGTTTCGAAGAATACTCAAAAAAAATTTAACACTCCAAGTCCAACCCAGTTACCTATCAGAGTCCGATTTTTTCAACAATTTGAGACTTTCTTTAGGGTTTTTTTTATGGCATCTCTTTTAACTTTCATTATATTATCGGTCTTACAACATATTTAAGCTTTTCAATAGCTTTTGAGCTCTAAAAAATTTTTACAACATCTTCCGATTTATTCCAAATTTTTGGGCTTCTTTTATATTTGTGGGGTGTACAAAATTTTATAATTTTTCAATATTTTTTGGACCATTTTGAAACTTTTTAAGGAGAACACTGGTATTTTGAATTGCTATATTAGACTTTGGTTATGTTATACTTCAAAATTAGTAGCAAAAACGATGTTTTTACAACTATTATGTTGGGATATCTCAAAAACCATAAGAAATAGACCGATTTGCGGCCGGATTCGGGTTCAGCATCGACAAATACATCAAAAATAGTTATTTTTGTTTTGGTTTATTAGGAATTTTTTTATTTTTTTATTTTTAGAATTTGGACCAATTCATAAAAAACGTTTTTTTTTTTAACTGAATTTCAGAAAGGAGTCTATGGTTTGATTCTATATTACTCTATTTTCTTATTCCACAAGTTCTCCCAGTAGTTGGACACCTTTTTCTTTGGAGTCCACAAAATATTTTTTTTTTTTGAATCTACATACGAATATGAACTTGGTTCTTTCCATGACGTCAGAATTACGAGTTATTCTAGCTTCAAATGGTGGAATGCGTTCTTTAGTCATATGGCGCACTTCCAGGATAAAGCGTTATTTATTTTCCAATCGGATCCGAGTTATCATTATTTGAAGTACAGGTTCCTCAACTCCATACAAATATTATGTATATTAGATAGTATCATTATGTATATCGGTTTTGAAAAAAAAAAAATTTTTATCGACCCCTATTTGATTTGCCATTGCTCCGCCATTTGACATCCGACCATCAAGTATAGCATTTCGTTGTAAATGATTTATGAAGCCCATAAAAAATCGTAAAACTCACCTCTACAAAATTTCCTCAAATAGTTGAAATTGAAGAAGTTATATAAGTGGCGATTTTCGTTTTGGAACATCAAATAGCGTATTATTTAAAGGATGAAATAAAAAAAGTTTTTTTTCTTTAAAAATCAAAGCCGATACGCTTTCAAAATGGCGGGCTTATAGCGAACATTCTAATGTATATGAGGGGTATAGAAGCAAATGCAGCAATCTGAGTGTGTCTGTTAGTGTTTGACCACAAGGTATGATCAAATTCAAGAAGATGACACGATCAAAGAGGTAAAGAATCAAAGACGACAGTCTCTCCTTTAATCATGGACATGTTTGATAGTGACATCTAAGTAGTTGCATTTGATGGTAGCTTGTGATCAAACACTATCAAACACATTCATGAGCAAAATGAAGATTGCTGCTTTTGCTTCTATACCCCTCATATAGTCCTTGTAATTATAGAATTGAAAAACCATTATTGCAATGGATGATAACTGGAAAAGTAATGATCGAATTGGAAAAGTTGCAAATATCATGTAAGTCATTTACTGTATGTGTAATATAGCTTCAAAAACGACTCGAAACAACAAGTTTTGCAATTTTAGGAAGGATAACTAAAAATCCTGATATGTGAGAAAAAAAACCAAGATTAGAATCGTAAAAAAGAGGTCTCTTTACAGAAGTTCATAGAAATGTTTACAAAGGAACTCATATTAAATTTCATTTATAAGTTACAAAAATAAGTGATAATTTAATGCTTATTTTAATGCAACCAAAAGTCATCAATTTAATGACACTATGGATGACTTTACGATTTGATGAAGTGGCATCAATTTAATATCGGATATAAGTAAGCACCTATGTTAATCTTTTTGAATATGAATATTCAAATTCATTTGGTGGGATGATCCCACTGGGATCATTAATGATTAAAACCATAATTGCAAAGTCATAAACATCGCAACACGGATATGTAATAAATCATCATGGTGTAGGAATTTACATAAAGTGGAAAAAGATTTTAGTAAAAAACTTCAAGTCAGAAATTTTTCTTTGAAAATTTATTTTATTTTAAAAACATCTTGCATCATCAAAAAATGCAACAAAAAAAAAAAAAAAAACAACTTACAAAATCTATCCACAATATAAAATATAACCAAATAAAGTTAACACTGAACAAAAACAAAATGAAAAAATTAATTAACTTGGCTTTTGACAAGGACGAAGAAACGACTTGCAATTCGTGACGTGAAGTGTCGTTGGTGTCAGTCACTTTTTTCGCATTACGTGCAAAGCGCTAACAAAATATAAACAACAACAAAAAATGTTTCATAAAATAAAACAAAGATTTTTCAATGTCTTTTGGTTTTTTTTATGTTTTATTTAAAGTGCCAACTGATTTTTTTTTATGCACACGAGCTACGGGTTAAGGTTCTTTATTTATTGTAACTGCATTCAATGCAAGCAGGCGGGCAAGAATTCAACGTCAAAGATGCACACATCAAACAGCTGCATGCATCATTGATTGTTGTATATAGTGGCAACAGCAGCAGCATCAACAGCATGCATGAAATAAAAATCATAAAAACCAATCAACCAGCGACTTTGCACCTAAAGTATTGTGCTGCAATTGCGACAAAAGCAAAATCATTTAGTGGACATTGTAAAGAATTCTTAAATTCAAACCTTTTTTTAATTAATTTGATTGAATTTTGATAGGAGACATTTATGAGGTATTCTTCACATTAAGCATTGATTGCACAAGCAGCATCAGTGCGTCGTAGTTGTTATAACATGTTGCTAACCAATATTGTCACATACTTAAAACCTGAATTACCCCTACTACTGCTGATGCTGCAACTCCGTTTTAGCGATAAAAATAAATGATGAGCTCACGTTAACCACATTCATGGTGTCGACGATGTCTATTGAGGATTTCTATTTTTAATTGCATGAATAGAAAAAACACTAAATGCCTCTGCTTTATAGCTAGATAGATAGATGTACCTACATCTTTATTTATTATTTAACAATTTTTACTTTCAATTATGCAAATCTTTGTTTGCAATTCAAATGGATAATTAATTATGCACAGCAACTGTGAAATTAAGCAATGAAAACATGTTTAGTTTATAATGAATTGAATGTGCAATTTTACCTCATAAACGACTGAATTTATTAATGAAGATGCAATTGAAATTTACATTAGCAAAGATTAAAGATTAGCATCAACAGCTGCTGCAGCCTAGGGAGCAAAAGGTGACCGACACAGTAAACAAGTAAAGCAATACAAATTATAGATATGGGCATTTACCATGTGACGAACGTGACCGTCGTACATATTTTTATGTTGGTTTTTAAGTACTTTACAATATAGCTCTTAGGTAGCACTAGAATTAGTGCCAACTTTAATAGCAAGCGTTATCCTGGTTCCGAGATACACGCAAAAAAAGACACAAAACGAACGTGACAGAAATAGCAGTAGTTACCGCGCCTATTCAAAGAAAGTCAGAATTTAGCGAAACAAGTCTGAATTTTTTAGTGCGACTAATTTAAGGATTTTATGCATTAATAATACTTTATAGTGTATTTTGTTTGATTCAAATATTTTCTGTACTTTTCTTTGTTTTGATTATAATCTAAATCGATACGTGACAATATGAACGTGACATTTTTTTCACCATACAAATTTTAAATTGAAAATTTTTAAAAAAATCAGGATTTCCCAATGAATGTTGGATCACCTTATCTTGATAAGTTGAGGTGGCATCACCAATTTTTCCAAATGATGTCATTTGTTCTCATCCATTTTACGTGTGTACTAAATCTCATGAATTATGAATTTCCTTTTTAAGGGACGTGGCACCGCCCATTTTCCCAGGGAACACTATTTGTCCTGGCGTTCTGAATACTTGTATCAAATCTCATTAATGTGCGATAAATATTTTCGGAGATATGATGTGATTTTTGTGGGGGCGAGATACCCCTAAGTACCAAATCTGATCCATGTACGCTAAATAGTTTCAGAGATATGATGATTTAAATTTTTGGCTCACGGTGGACTTTTTGGCGGAAATGCCGGTATATATTAGTCATTCAAGACAAAAAAAAAAAAAAATAAAATTATTTTTTATTTTTAAATGCTTTGATACTAGTCCGGGAGCCGACAATACTAAAAGTGCCATCATCGCAGATTCTGAAATTTTTAATGAAAAATGGTAGTTAACACTAAGACGAATAAGAAAAGCTTGGTCGGCGTGGTTATAGCCTGGCAAAAATATTTTTAAATGATTTTTGTATTATTAAATTTTCGGAATGTTTTGCCGTCATTGCGGATTTTGATCAATCTTATACTATTAATCAATGCTAATTTTCATAAACAGGTGAAGGGTAACTAAACGGAGAATGATGAAATGTTGCAAAAAAAAAAACAACGGAGAATGATGTAACGGAGAATGACGAAATATTGCAAAAACAGTAAAACTGAGCGGAGATAGTCTAAATTGAGGGACCAGCTTCCATGGTTGTTAATTCTTCGATTGTATTTATATAAAAAAAAAAATTTTCGAAGAGTTAACACATAAAAACAGTAGCTGAAATATACAGGGTGGCTGATTCGAAGTGTTACCAATTCAAAAGACTATATTTTTAGTTTCCATACACAGATTTTATTGATCAAACGCTATAATTGTTGGGAAATGTTCAAATTTTAAGAATCTACTTGAGATTTTCGATATGGCCACCTTTGGCCTTAGCTATGGCCCGTAGACGGTCGAAGAACGAGTCGCATGCTGCACGAATTTGATTTTGTGGAAGTTTGCGCCATTCTCGTTGAAGGGCCACTTTTAGCGCATCAACGCTCTGGTATTTTTTAGTCAAGACCTTCCTAGGAACGTTTTTTTTCTAACCATTCTTGATTCACACGAGCTTTGTGTGACGGTGCCGAGTCTTGTTGGAATGTCCATGGCTTGCGACCGAAATGTTTGCGTGCCCACGGTAGTAAAGCACCCTCCAATACTGATTTACGATACACCTGGGCGTTAACTTTGACGCCAGCAGCCAAAAAAACGAGTGGTGAGCGCCGATCAGCAGTCACTGCAGCCCAAACCATCACATGCGGTGGTGCCTGCGTCCTGGTGGCCAAACGAACATTCAAATTTTCGTAGGACCTCTCTGTCAAGTAAACCCGATCATTTTGTTTGTTTACATATTGCTGGATACAGTAATTTTTCTCATCAGAGAAGACAATTTGTGACAGATTTCCGGCGGCGTGCAAGCGCAACAACTCCTTGGCTCTATCGAGCCTAACTTTTTTTTGAGCAGGAGTGAGATTATGCGCCTTTTGGAACTTGAGGGCCTTTAGTCCGAGCTTGTTAGACAATATGTGTTGCATTCGTTCACGCGATATTTTCAGCTCGGGAGCCATTTGTCTGCCACTGCGTCTCGGATTTCGCTCAATTCTGGCCTTCACCTTTCGAACCATTTCTGGTGATGTTGCAGTTATTTTCCGACCACCACCATGTCGTTTGGCAACGCTGCCGGTACCATTGTAACGTGTTATGGTCCGATACACAAACATTTTATTCACTTTTAAATGTTTCAGCTCACGAACAATTGCTGGTTGCGATTTTCCAGCCAAATAAAGAGCAATCACACTATTACGTTTGAATTCCATTTCGAAAATTTTTTATTTTCAATAAATTGACGCGCAAATGCTTTTGGTTACTTGTTGACAATAGAATGAACTAACATCATGCCAATTTTTAGACAGCTGTCACGTTCCATCTGTCAGATAAGTCTATCTGAAGTTGGTAACAGTTCGAATCAGCCACCCTGTATACATATACAAACCATGTCTCATAATATTTTTTTTAGAAAATAACGTAATATGCGAAACGGGCAAATTAAGTGCACTAAGAAGCGGTTAGAGAGAATGGAGACGGAGAATGAGTTTTTTTTTTTTTTTTTTTTTTTTTTGAAGCAATTCGTATAGAAGCGCTGAATAAGTGTCTGTACTAAATAGTTAAAATATATATAAAACATTAAATTTTAAATTTAAACATGGTTTTGAGCGCCGGTACATTGAATGGTACATTTTTTGGAGATTCACCCGGTTACATTCGCTGGTAAGTTCAACAACAAAAAAAAACATAAAAACAGAAAATTACTTTTAAATTTGTACTTAAGTAATGACAATTGTTCTTTAATTTAAAATTTTAATATTGTAATAAACATTTTTGCATACTTATAAATTTTCACTTAAATCATAAAATAAAATTTTTACTGTCAACTTATGCAAAATATTTAAAATCCATAATGAAGATAACTTTAATGGTGTGGTTAATACAAGATTTAAGTAGTATTTAAAAATACCTACAATGATTCATTTTATTATTACATAAACTACAAGTAGCTGTTGAGATGTAATAAAAGTAAAAATGTTTGCGTCTGGTATCCGCCAAAAAACTATTTAGTTACAATATAATAACCAAATTTTTATAAGGTACATACTTGCATATGTAAATAATAGCATATTGGGTAGGTGTTCAAACAATAACCTTCTAATGAAAAATCATTAGGTGTAACTATACGTTGAAGAACCATCCCTCTAGATTGAAGGTCCTACTTTCTGAGTCGAAATAAGTTTCACTATTCAAAATTTTCGCAAATTGATTTCCAATATACAAGATCATCATTTCTGCGATTAAAATAATTCTTGTAATTGCTTGACCTGTTCTATTTTTTTACAACCGAAATGTAAAACCGAATGAGTGTATCATCTATTAAATAAATTCTGGAATTTCCAATTTACGAGTATCTTTACATTAGCAAATGCTTAAAAATTACAAATATTTTTATTTTCCATGCAATTTATAAAATACACAATAACTGTTTACTTCACTTAACAGACAGAGTGTGTACGTATAATACTTACATTGATATATATGTAGTTACAAAATGCATCTCAAAGATACAAATAAGAATTTATTAACATCTGAGTTTTTAAAACAATTTTGAAAAAAACATTAATTTGCATTGCAAATAAAAGCATGTTACGAAACTATAGTACTTTTATTTATTTATAAGTTGTTTTTATTTGAGGATACTGAAATATAGAAAACTGTTTTTGGTAAGTGCATTTATAAGAACCATTTTATTTACATAGACATTTTTGATTTTTCAATATCTACTGTAAGTAAATACATGGTGGGCAAATATTGAATAATCGAATGCGGTTTATTTCTGTTGAAATAGTAAGCTTTCTATCTGATATTGTTTAAACAAAAGGTGGACAAACAGCAATTAAAGATGAACCGATACAACAATTTCAAGAACAGCAAGTGCTGCAAAATATCTAATTTGACATCATGATTGGCAGCATCTTTTACACTTTATCAGAAACTTATTTTTTTATATTTTTTAAACTAGGTAATTGATATACAAAAATTAAAGAATGAACAAACATGAACATTCGTTGGGCAAATATGGACATTCGTTGGGCAAATACAGACATTCGTAGGACAACCATGGACATACGTTGGCCAAACATGAATATTCGTTGGACAAACATGGAAATTCGTTGGATAAACATGTACATTCGATGGACAAACATGGATATTCATTGGACAAACATGGAAATCCGATGGACAAACATGGAAATCCGATGGACAAACATGGACATTCATTTAGCAACATTTTGGACTCTTTCAAGAACAGCGAGTGCTGCAAAATACCATGTTTTTCATCATTATTGGGATCGAATATATAGAATGAACAAACATGTACATTTGTTGCACAATCATGGACATTCGATGGGCAAACATGGACATTCGTTAAGCAACCGTGGACAGTTGTTAGACAAACATGGACATTCGTTGGACAATCGCATAGATTCTCCGAACAAATAAATACATTTTGGATCTAAATAAATTTTACAAAATAGACGAGTATAACAAATGGTAGACAATAAAATGCTGCATAACCAAACAAACAAAAAGAAACGGTAGATATACGTGGACATTCGGTAGACAATGCAACTAATTTTAGTTCTCCCCACTTTAGGGGGCAGTATTCAGGTTTTCTCCAAAACATTTTGTCATCATATTTTTTTGATGAGTCCTTTACGGGTTAAGATGAAAATCTTAACCATCCAGGATACACCTTAAGGGTATAGAGAAAATTTTGAAAATTTAAAAACAGTTTTGGCGTAGTTATGTAAATATTCCGAAATATTTACATAGAGCATATGGTGATGACAAATTTCTGTTATTTTCGCCATTTAAGGGTTAAGGTGTAATGTTATATCCCTCCAATATATGCCGTACAATAAAGTTTTTATTTTTGTAGACCATTTTATGCCTATCCAGCCTTTTTGCATAAATTTTTTAGTAAAATTTCGATTATTAAAATTATTAAAAAGTTAAATTCTTTTCAAACATTTGAATATTATTAAACTATTATTGTTATTGTTGTAAACAGCAGCAGTAACTAGTATTTCGTTGTTGTCATAAAATCATTCGCGCTTAAATTTCATTCAACAGCAACGTGTTTCTGCTCTAGTTGTTACTCCTACTAACTTGGCTATAACAAGCCAAGACTTAATCTTTATACGTCGTCGTCGTCGTCGTTGCTCTTATCTGTTAGTTTGCAGTTTGTCAGTATGTTTGTCAAGCTGTCTGCTAACTGTCTAGCTGGTTATCTGACACTTTGTTAGTTGCGCGGCGCTTGTTAGCACTCGATATCTCGCTGTCGCACTCATTTTATCGTTATTCTCTTTCTTCGTGAGATTACTACGCGCGTTTCTCATGATTTTTTTTTTTTTTTTGTTTTTTTGTTGTGATTGTTTTCTTTACGCTCAAACTTTAAGCCTCACTAGAAATGCCAAGAATCTGAGTCACGCGTGCTGCAAAGTTTTATCTTCTAAGCCGGACATTTATGGTTTCGGCGACTTTTGTGAATTTTATTTTGACAATTTGACTAATTTTATGTGCCTTCATGGAGAAAATCATTTACATAAAATTATGATCAAGTTTTCATAACTGAACGAAAAACAATAAACTAAGAAGAAACTTTGGCAATAAATTTTTTTTTTTTTTTTAATTTAATTTGCACAAATTGATTTGCTCAAAGGTTTTCGTATGAGATTCCGATTTAATTTGATGCAATGGGAATGCGTAAAAAAATACGATAAAATTAGCATTATACGACTACTGTTGAAATTAATAATATATTATATTAGTTACTTATAATATATTAAATATATATTTCGTTCTCTTCAACGAGCTCGAAGTCAACAGAGCAGCGGCAACATCAGCTGTTTTTATTTACAAGTAGAATAAGTTTTGTGCAATATTTAGTTTCTAATTTTGTGAAATACTTTTTCAACTTGTTTTTGTCCACCGTGTTAGTTTTAAGTAATTTATTTAATTATTTCTGACAGGTATCCTGGAGATGACTATCAAAGATAGTCGAAATATTGGAAATACGAATTTGTAATCTATTTATTAATAAGCAAGACAAAAATTTGTCCCACCTTTTTTACTATGTTAGAAATGAAGCTCGACTTTGAATTATACACCATTAGAAAGGTATTTGTGTGTAAATGTGCACAAACTTAAAATTATTTTAATATTTTGCCACTAAGACAGGTAAAATTAAATGCAAATTTTTCAATATTAACAAAGACAAAATACGCGGTCAGCACAAAGAGAAAGAAAAAAAGCTGACTGACACTGACTTCATGTTTTTTGTTTTCTTTTCGTTTCATTTGTCATTGTACCAGGGATGATAAATAGCAAAAAATTGACCAAATTTTGACCCTTGGGCGATTCTAGTAAATGGATGGTAAGGAGTGGAAATAAAAATAAATTATTTTTCCTTTTCACATGCGGTCACAGCATTAGCCGACACTTTTTTGTGCGAAAAATCTATTATAAGAAATATTATTTAGAAAATTAGCACCTCTAATATCAGAATATCACATAAAATTTACTTTTATACTGTATGACACAACAATGTACTCAGGGCATTCACACCATGATCTAAGATTTAATCTGAAATCTTTGATTTCAAAGTGTGTGTGACAAGTCTAAATTATTTTAATTAATTTTAGTAATTTGCATTTTTGCCCTTTAACCACACACACACATTTTTTTTATAAAAGAATAAAATCATTTTTCTTAATTTTCGGTTGATCTTCTACGAAGGCATTAATTTCCTACACTTCATTGTTATTGTTGTAATTAACAATAAATTCCACGCGACTGAGTGTGAGTTCATCAAACTTTGAAAGCTGTGAAGCTTAAGTTTTTTAGTTTTTTCATTTAGTTTTTTTTTTTTTTTTTATTTAATTGTTTATTGTTCTTGCTCGGAGCGTGCATAACTTTGTTAAAAATGTTTTCATTGTTTCGCCTCTATTTCGTCAAATTTTTATCAAATTCGTTATTTTTGTTGCTATTTTTTTTTTGTGTTCCATTCATTGGTGTGGAAAAATAAAAAATGTTTGTTGTTATCTGCAAGGTGGTGCGCTGCAGCAGTGCAAATCCGACTATCCAGCTTTTTTGCAATCGTCGTTCAACGTCAATTGATTTTATGACTTAATTACGTTTTTTGTTGATTTGTAATTGTTGCGTTTTGTTGTTGTAATTGATTTATATTATTTAGCATTGAATTGTTAATTTATTATGTTAACATACCAGTTAAAATTGAACAACAACAAAAAACACACATTTAATGCGTTTTCGTTGAAATGCTGTTTTACTGTTTATTTTGGTTTGTTTTAAATTTATTCCATGTTTATTTTGTACATTTTAATAAATTTAATTTAATTGCAAGGTGCGGTATTATCAATTACCAGGAAAAATATAATTTTTTTTTAGCGTTTTCCTTAATAAAGTACTTGTTCTAACTTTTGTGAAAAAATTATTTTAAATGTAATTTCACTATAAATCAATACTGCAATATTAAAAGCAATAAAAATGTCATTAAAAAAATATACAAATATTCTCCGCATTAAGTTGCGGGTTGGTTTTCAATTGAAATGCGGACAAACGAAAAATAAATAAAAATTAAAAAAAAAAAATAAATTTAAAAAAAAAAAAATTTTTAAAAAAAATTTTAATTTAAAAAAAAAGTTGAAATTTTAAAACAATTAAAATTTAAAAAAAGTTAAAATTTTAAAACAATTAAAATTTAAAAAAATTTTAATTTTAAAAAAATTTTAATTTTAAAAAAATTTTAATTTTAAAAAAATTTAAATTTTAAAATGGTCAAAATTTGACCACAAATGTATTAAATAATTTTGTTACCTTTTGGACAGTTTAAGTACTTTTTTGCTATTTGGTACAAAATCGAAAAACTTATTTATCATCCCTGGTAACTATAGTGACAAATGTGAAACAAAAAGAAACAAAAAACATGAAGTCATTGTAAGTCAGCTTTTTCTCCTTCTCTTCGAGCTGTATACTCTTTTCAGCTCTGTGTGACCGCGTATTTTGTAGTTGTTAATATTAAAAAAATTGGATTTAACTTTACCTGTCTTAATGGCAAAATATTAAAATAATTTTAACTGTGTGCACATTTATACACAAATACTTTTCTAATGGTGTATTTTTCAAAGTCGTGGTTTATTTCTAACATAGTAAAAAAGGAAGGACAAATTTTTGTCAAGCGTATTAATATATAGATTTATATTTTCTTAGACACCTCTACAAAATATATGTTTTTCACGCCAAAAAAAAAACTATATTTTAATGCAAAACTTGAAACTGTTGAAATTTTGGTACTTTTTGTACACAAATTAAAATTTAAATATAAAAAAAAAATAAATTCAAAAAAATTCTTGACCTTTGACATGATTTGAAATCTTTGGAACAATGTGTGAACTACAAAGCTGACCAAATGAAAATAAAATTTGAACAAACATGGACATTTAATTGATAACATTTGATGGGCGAACGTAAACATTCTATTTAAATTTTAAAAAATCATATTTAATATCTTTTGAACTATAATGTGGACAAAAGAAGGAACGTCAAACGTAAGTATTCCATAGACAATCGAGTGGAGTATAATTTGTTTAGTTCTTGCCACTTTTGGTTTGCAATTCACGTTTTAAAAACATTGTTCCTTTAGTACCATAAGCTGGATAAACAAAATAAAAAAATGTTGAACATTTGATAAGCAATTGAGGTAGAGTTCTTATAAAATTTAAGATTTGAACATTGAATTAGAAATTAGAAAGTTTATCGCATGTTTTAATAACTTCAGATGGACAAACGAAGATATATAAATGGTGAGCAAAAATGAGCAATCGAATGTAAATAGAATTAAAATTTGACCTGCAGCCAAACTAAATAGTTTTTAATTTGTATAAAAAAAGAGCGAACAAATTTCTTAAAATGTATGAATTAAAACTAGTTTTTACATCAATTTAAAGACCAAAATGACATCTATTTCAAAAATATTTTCTAATCGGTATTTTCGTTTGATAGTGGAGTAAGTAAGAAAAAGTAATGTCATATTATGAACTGCCTTACATTCCGTTTTCAATGAAAGTTTACTTGATAACATATAGAATTGATGCCAATAAGTTAAACAAATTATATCAATAAAGTAAGCTATTATCATGGCACATAATGTGTATTATTTTTGCCGCTTTTGAGTCAACTTTAAAAATCGCTTTCATTTATAGAAAACTAGCTGGCCTGGTTGCGACTTCATTCGCCCGTTCCCGATGCCTTTTACGTATGAAGTCCCATCCATCTCCATCGTCCCTCTCTTCCAATCACCAAGGTTTTCAAGATCCATGTATCAACTTTTATAATCATAGCTCCCATATGTACAGAGATATATCATTTTATATATTTTTTGTATGAAAGGCGCAACTCCCCCTTCTCACCCCCCTCCCCCAATTTTTTCAAGGTGAATGGTAGATAGAATATACAACCATGTATGTACCAAATTTTATATGTGAAGAAATATAGCATTTTGTGTATTTTTTGTAAAAAGGATGCAATTCTCCCACACCTAATATCCCCCAAGTTTTGCATTGTGAATGGTAGATACATTATGCATAAGTTCACCAACTTTCATAATTATAGCTTGTTTAAGTGCAGAGATATAGCTTTTTCGTATTTTTTTGTATGGCGGGTGCAATCCCCGTCCCTCTCAGCAACATCTGACCCCCTTATGAACCTTCTACAGACCATAAGAAACAATTTAAAAAAAAAATCGTGCAAGTCGACCGTGTAGTTTCCGCGTCCATAAGCTACATACGGACACCATTTCATTTTTATATATAGAGATTAACTGAAGACTTTTCTTGAAGCAACGCTGAAGCAAATTTTTTACATTATTAGGGTTTTAGCACAATAGAATTGAAACTCCCAAGGTCGAGAACAAAATTTATAGCTCGAAAAGCTGTAAAAAAATGACTTTGAAATTACGGAAAAAATGCAAAGACGCATAATAAATTTGGAAAAGAATCGGCTTTAAAAAACATTAACATTAAAATTGTCACAAATGAAATCGTAAAAAGCATGTGACAAATTAATTAACATTGTCATTGTAATAAATTACGTTAAATTGTAGCACAAAAATGGAAATCTTCATGTTGAGTATCATCTTCAACAAAGTAGATATGTTAAGTATAACCCAATAGATGATTTTGCAACAATCTTAACATCACTTTATATTTTATGGCAGCGCAGCAAGACATTAATGAGACAGACAGCTTGCAACTATAATTTAACCATAATTTCAAGTACAAAACGTGGTTATTTCTTAAGTGTTTCATCAACGTCGCTAAGTTGTGTGCTTAACAAGTGTAGACACAAAAACTTAATTGAGATATAACATTTTGAGGTTTGAGTTTTAGCTTAATATTCTTCAGTGTTATTTGTTATTTATTTGTTGACAGCTAAAATAAATGTTATTTACGATGGCGAAAATTTAACTTGTTTTATTAAGAAATTAAAATTTGTGTTTTTTCTTTATTATTTCGTAATTTGACGCAGTGGTCAACACTAGTAGACTTTTTTGTATAAGTCTTCAAGTCTCTAAGTTCGAATTTTGTTAGCGCGGCGCACTAAACCGCAACTGAATACATTATAAACCTTTTTTTATTTAATATTAATTATATTTAATATATGGTACCTAGTAATAATATTTGTGCGGTTTATTTTTGGCTTTTGAAGGTTGACGGTTAAATGTTATGAATACCTGTCTTCCGAGTTGTTATTCGCATCAAAACCACATTGGCATAGTGTGCACGTACAATATTTGTGGTTAATGTACGCGCTTCAGGTGTAACTGACAATGAGGGAAGTAATTATTTTCTTAGTTTTTTTTTAGATCATGAAATTTTTTTGGGTATAGCCAAAATTTTGTTAAAAATTTAAATTTGAAACTTAAAATTTGAAATTTACTTTCACTGTACGTTTGCTGGTATTTTTAATTGTGTGTGTGATTTCTTGGAAAGTATCTTAACTTGTTTAATAGCTAGAAATACAGTTGTAAAACCACATTAGTTATATGGAATATACAAAAGTTTGTTTGAAAGTTAATATGAAAATAAATTTCAGTTTCTCTTTAAATGCCACTTCAATAATTAAGAAAGCTCGCAAAAATTTTTATGATTTTCATGATCATCTTTAAAATATTTTTGCACAACACTTAAGCTCATTAAAACACAGTTTTTGAAAAAAGAGGTCAAAAAGTGACATACAAAATTAGCTAGTGAGTTGAGAGGATTACTCTTCGGGTGTTTTTTTAGAGATACGCATAGAACTCTTTTTTAAATATAAAACAAAATTAATGAAATGGTTACTATTTTGGCTTAATTAGTTTGCAAATTTTATGGCATTCAGAATTTGAACATGCGACTATCTTGTCGGTCCACTTCTGCACCACTTTTTTAGGCATAGCCGGTTTAATCTCGCCAATAAACGTTGTTTCAATGTAAATCTTTGAACAAAATTATTTTCAAACTGCACAAAGTGATGATAGTCCCATCAAAAATTAGTTTGTTTCAGTTGTTATAATTTTTTTATTGAAATCTCATGAAAAAGTACCAAAGTAAAACTTCAAAAGGTACAGAGACAAGCTGTAAAAAAAATTGTATGAAAAAGTAAAAAGTTGGCACAGGAAAAAAATGCCAGTAAGCTCTGCGAAATTTGCCAGGAATACCCTTCAATTGTTTGATATTGCAAAGAATTCAATTGAAAAAAAATTTTAACTTAAACAATAAGCTATAGAAAGGAACGTGCAATACTAGCCCAGTGGTTAGAGCGTCGCACAGTGGGAGATTTCTCACATTTAGTTGGAAAAAACTAAAACTATGACTCCTATGTTTCGTTAATTACAGCTAGCTAAGAAAAACTCAAAAGATGGACGTGATTAGTTGCTGAACACGCCCTCTTCCCATACAAAGTGAAGCTTCTTTTGTATGTGTAAAGAAACGAAAAGAGATATCGATCGATATTTTGGTACAGTATGGAGGTAATCGGTGCACGGACGACTTCGAAATTTGAATTAGTTTCAGTTATATGTATCAAATCTCCCACTGTGCGTCGGCTTTAAATATAAAGGTTTTACGTTCGAGAACATAAGATTTTTTATACTTTTAACATTATACTGTATGTAAAAACTAGTTTGCCTTTACGTGCAAAACTAGTTTGGGAAAAAAAAAAGGTTCAAAATGTCGCATAAAAATGGTTGATGTCAATGTTATATATGAAGCACTCCACGCCAAGTGCCTAGCACACTTTTTTCGTAAGATGCTTTCTTCTTGAGTAAAAATAGATTTTTGCCTGCCGCGGGCGTTCAAAAGCCAAAAACTCCCATGTACCGTCCGAATCCCATCTTGAGTCATACATCATTTTAAAGCTTATAAATTATTCTTTAATTTAAAGCACTTTTAATAAAAATCGAAGGGGGCTTTTTTTAAAAAAAAATTTTTTTCACCAAGAAATATTTTTTTATAAAAAGAACGCTTCAAAATTAATGGGACCAGTAGCTTAGATTTATAAATTTACAAACTTTAGTCTAAGCCATAAGTTTTTGAAAATACACCTTTTTCATGAAAATGACTAAAAACGCAAACTTCAACACCCTCTATTTTAACAACAAATGGTACTAGGACCAAATCCTCCCGGATTGTTGTTCTTGCACACCGGAAATTTTGAGCTGGTACACTTGGCGTGAAGTGCTTCATATATACTCTTAATCAAGACGAAAGATTTCAGATATCGCATATTTTGAACACTTTTAGGATCGCAATAAAATACAAACCTTACACAGAAAAAACAACATTGTTAAAAGTGGCAGAAACGTAGTTATTTTAACAACGTTGCGACCCAAATTTTGAGCATGGCTCGTTCGTAGCAGTTTTAACAACGCGCGTTGCTAAATAAAATACAAAAAAAGATATGTATTTTTTTTAATATTTTTAATTCTAATTTTTTCCCTGTCAACAATGAAACTGATATTATTTTTTTTAAATTTTCAATTTTTGCCTTAAATAAAAATTTTTCGTTTGGTATTGGAGAGATTTGAACCTGGAACCTGTCGTGTGATAGATGCGGACGTTAATGAACTTAGCCACTGCCATCATTATTGTGAGGTTGACTGAAAGTCAAAAGTCTACCACGTTCATGAGTGTTTTGACTACGTTTCGTTGCTGAGTTGGATTTAACAGCGCTTGGCAACCAGCGTTGCTAAATAAGTTTTAACCACGTTCGTGAGTAATTAAGCAGCGCACCATACAAATACGAACTTGGAGCGTTGTTAAATCCAAATCAGGAACGAAACGTGGTCAGAACACTCACGAACGTGGTACAAACTCATTTAGCAACGCAAGTTATGCTTTTTTTCTACGCTCTGTGCATAATGCCGTGATTTTTCATGAGACAGCATTGAGATACCTTTAAAAAATTTTAGAAAATTCTCCAAATAAAAAGAACATATACACAAACTTGGACAATCGAATACAACCGAATGTTTAATTGCCATTTTCCATCACTAGCGTGAAATTTTATCTAAATTTTGTAATCATCTGAACAAACGAAAAAATGATTCATATATTGCATGGTTTTTCAAAATATTCTCTGTGAGTTTCGATACACTATGATATATGTTCATTTAAAGTAATTTTCATACTACTTTTACCATTCCGGTTAAAGAATTTAGAAAATATATGTTTTGAACGCATCAAATACATCATATGGTATCAAAATCGTAAATCATAAAATTTGTTCTTTACGTTTGGGAACAAGAAGGAACTTTTTGATGTGCAGTCAGAACTGTATTGCGGATGAACCATCATAGATCCTACGTGGCAATAAAATGTAAGATTGGAAGAGCCCTACTGCCTATACAATTGCAATGTCACAAGTGAACTTTTCTCAAAATTTAAAGAAAACTGATTTGCAAAAATTCATTATCTGTGCACTATGGTACATCGAGCCTACTAAAGCTATAATTAAAGAAAACGAAAACACCCTTGACAAATACATTAATTAATGAAACTGAAGTAATTGCTTATAAATATTTTTTAATTAACAAAATTAGACCATGCGAAGTCATACTGAGAAAATAAATAATCATCATCAAACAAAACAAAATATAATAAGTATCTAAGCAAAAATTCATTGAAGAAATATTTTGTGTGAAAAAAAAAAAAAAAAAATAATCGCCAATTTAATCAGAGAGAAAAACAGCGCGAAACAAGAAAATCAAAAGGAAATTTTTTCTTTTTTCTCTTTTTTTGTATTATATTAACTAAATGTTATTGAAATTGTTCCAAAAATATTTGCAAGGCATGTCAAAAGAAAATAAATATAAGACATACCAACTTATATACCCACATTTTGTATACATTGATGCCTTATTTGTATGTATGGATGTATAGTTAGTATGTAAGAACTTTTTATTTTGATATTTTATGCCATTTACCAACTAATGCGATGCTTCCGTTCAGTAGCAAAACGTATGGACCAACGTAAAATGTATGGTGGCGCAGTTGACTCGGTCATTCAATTCAAATGAACTTTAATTGAAATAAATTTTCATTACAATTTATACGAGTGTACAAAGGCACAACGACACAATGTTGACTTGTGGTTGGCATTAATATTAGGGTGGAATTTATTTTGAAAATGTATCTTCAAATGTGTATCAACAAATAGTTGCAGAAAGTTTTCACGGAATTCAACGCTAAATATACTTATGTATACGAATCTTATTTAAATATGGGGACAAAAGTATGGTGAAAACTTCAATATAAAGCTGACTTATCGGTATACCAGAATTATAGAAGCATGAAGATTTTGTAAAGCACAATAAGTGTCAAGACAGAATAGAGCTTCTTATTCGGTAATAAAAGGCAAGTTCTTTCGAAAGCCTAAAAGTATGCAATAAGAATTCGCACAAAAAAAGCAGAAAGAGGACTTGGCTTTTATATGCATTTAAGGTTGCATATTTTTAGGCTTTGTATTTTTAAATTATGTAAGATTATAAGCTATGCTTTTTCTTTTCAACTCATATTTCTTAAAATATTTTTTTGATCCTCCCTAGCTCACATTAGCATCAAGAGATGGTGGCATCGGAGGTCAAAGCAAATTTAAAATTTTTTTCATTCTGTCATTTTACTCTGTATTATTTATAAAATGCGGCTCTTTATTTATATGGAAATAAATATGGGTACTGCGCATCATCGTTCCATAGTCTTTCATAAATAGGATGAAAAAAAAAAGCGACATATTCTTGGCACTTACTTCTTATTAAACTGTAGAATTAACATGCTTTCTTTGAGTTCTAGATACTTGTATAGTAATCGTCATAATTGAAATATTCGTACATTTCAATTTAGACTCATAAAATTTGAAGTAAAAATTAAAGGAATCATTTAGAAAAAGTTGCTGGAATTGGTGCGATCACCACCATAGCATGAAAATAAGATGGATACCATATTCCAAAGTTGCATTGAAGCATAAGTGATAATTATGATTAATTAATATACAAAAGGCTACGAATATTTTGAAGGGAAAATTTCCAAATTATATATACATTTTTTTTTATTATGTAGATAAAAATTCTAAGAATCGTGTATATTTAATAAATATATTGAAGACACACAATAAATATACATACTTCAAAAATTATAAAAAAATTTTGTTTTATATTTTGTTTCATGACCTGGAGCCAGCTTATTAATAAATATATTTAGTTCAACATTTTAAAAATAGAAATATCAATAAATAAATTGCTTTAAAGGTCAAAAATAACACTCTTCAACAAAAAAAATTTTTGTTTTAGAAGATTAGAAAAAAAAGTGCCAAAGCATTTTTCGAAGTTGGGTCGTTGAGCGACGAAAAATCTAGTGATATAGAAAAACCGTATTTATGGGTTAAAAATTCCAATTTTTTATATGAAATCTTTATTTTTCGTTTTTTGATGTCTGCTAAACATAAATTGAGCATACTTCAGTTATTATTTTCTTGGAAGATATTAGGAGCATATCTCTTAAAAATGTATGGAAAAAATTACGGAAAACTGTGAAAAAGAACAAAATACTTTTTTCTCTCCCACACTCAATGCAAAATTTTTGATGAGGTCTAATAATTACCGCATTTTCGATAGCATTTAATGTGTTAAGAAGCACAACCAAGAGATTTTGTAAAGTTGGGTTGTTTAACAGCTCTATAACTCTAAAATACCAAAAAAAAAGTATTTTCAAAATTTCACCCTACACAGAGAAAACAACATTATCAAAGACGGCAGGAACTGGGTTATTTTAACAACGTTGCGACCCAAATTTTGAGCATGGCTCGTTCGTAGCAGTTTTTACAACGCGCGTTGCTAAATGAGTTTCAACTACGTTCGTGAGTGCTTTAACAACGCGCAAAGTTTTTTTTTTACTACGTTTCGTAGCTGATTTGGATTTTACTATGTTTCGTGCTGTTTTGACCACGTTTCGTTGCTGATTTGGATTTAACAACGCATGGCAAGCAACGTAGCTAAATAAGTTTCAACCACGTTCGTGAGTGATTTAGCAACGCCCCATACGAATATGATCTTGGAGCGTTGTTAAATCCAAATCAGCAACGAATCGTAGTTAAAACACCCACGAGCGTGGTAGAAACTGATTTAGCGTACTGTTAAATTCTAAATCTTAATTTTATATAAAACTAGTTGTTCCAAAGTAACCATGAAATCACGTCATAATCAGTTTTCTAAAAGCCGGTACAGACTATCGATAAAGTTCGTTTTGATCAATTTCTCTTGTTTGCGTGTGTGGCCGCTATTTTTGTCAGTCAACAGTCAACCACAAAATGGTTTGTGGTAGAGTGACAGTCAGAGGACATATTTGATTGACGAACATGATCGCTAGTGTGTACCCCCTACGAAACATCTTATGCTTACACATATATCCCGTTTTTATTGGTTTTTTTGACCCTTATTTCAAACAAAAAAAAGTTATAATGCGTAAAAAATTAGAGTTCTCATATGACTTTATTCAAAAAAATGTTATAACTTTTAAACCAGAAGCCTTTTTTCATTAAATTGGTTAGTTAGTTGATGCTACACAATAACACCTTTCTAACAGTGCCAAGATTATAGCAATACAACAAATGGTTTGGAAGATCTAATTTTCAAAGCCAATTTCGCAATAAAGAAAAATACTCCAAACTTTAAAAGATTTTTAGCAGCCTTGAAATTCACCGCAGATATATGGTCCCGACTAGTTTTTAACTGAGACTTTAAAATAGAATTCGAAAGTGAATAATACCAGGGCCAAAAATAAATTGATCTCTCTAGTTAATAAACAATATAATATATTATACATTGTAGAGCTAATATATTATATTTATTTTATATTTTTACATATTCTGTACATATATGTAGATGTTGTAAGGAATTTAAATAGTTATTGCTCATGAATGTTCCAACTATTGCAACCATGTGGTACCTACATATATAAAACTCTTTCTATGTGAAAGAATGTAACTAAGTGTCGATTTCACTGCAGTCATTACTTATTTGATTAAGATTTTAAAGTGTTGTAAGAGTAAATGTGAACATTATATGACTATTTGGAATGATTTTAACAAAATTAAAATAACATAAAGGCATTTCAAAGAGATTGGTATCCTTTGCGATTTTGACTGATAACAATCCAGAGGTCGAGCTTTTAAAAAATGAAAAGGATTATATATGGATAATGTCTTATTTTCATAGAAATACATATTTTTGCAAAATTTCAAATAAAATATGAAATGACAGTGTATTTATGGTTTGATTACCGAAGTTGGATAGAACGTGAGCACGTTCGTAAACTACAACAGGGCTTTAATATCCAAGACAGATAATTATTTTCTCTTTTTACGACTTGACCTAATAAATCCTAAATACGCAATGAGCAACTTCATCTTTAAATTCAATTACGTAGCAGATGAAAAAAAAAATTTCAATTTACGTAGCAACAAATATTTATTTTTGTGAGATATCCACACAGTAAAAAAAAATATGCAAATTTCAAGGCGATAACATAATGTCTAAAACAAATCGTAACTAAAAAAACAAATGAAGACAAACAGTGAAACATTCAATATTACAGCGTATGGCAAAAGAAGACGAACGGATGATTTGACTAACAAAAATCAACAGAATTGTAAATAAATACGAGATATTCGTATACCTACCTGGATAGAGGCAAATACAAAAGAAAAAAAAAACAAAATTAAACATAAATTAACAAATATTTACGTTTAGGGGCTGCGCGGGCACGCTTCTACTCTTATATGGACGTAGTACAAATATTTGAAAGAAGTCAACGAAAATGGAAACACACTGGAGGAAAAAGTTGAAACAAACGACAAAGTCAGTCACCAAACAGCCACCTTAAACTGCAGTCAACTGCGTTGAGGTGTGACCGACGACCACAACAACAGCAGTTAAAATGAAGAGGTGCACAACACAAAAAGAAAAGCAAATAACCAACAACGTCGTCGAGTGTAAATTGAAGAGCGAAGACAAAGAAAAATCTCTACAACAAAGAAAAAGAAGACAAAATACTTACTATGGAATACACGAAATGGGCTAATTTGAAAAAGTCAACATCGCGGAGGACCACTGTATGTACATATGTATATTTGTAAATAGATGTACGGTCACTTAAGACCGTAAGTGGTAAATACAACGAAACCGACAACGATGACAAGGTGAACATTGCTGTTACAATCGGTATCGAGCAAAGTTTGAGGCCAAACACCACCACTTGACGTTACGGAAAGTGAAACCGTTTAGATAAATAAACGTAATTCCTGATTATTCAAATAGGATGTGACAACGAAAGGTCAAATGCAAATTAAACAAATAGAAATTAATTAATTCTTGATTATTCAAATAAAATCAGAGAAAAGAAACTGTAACTTTTCCGAAAGTAAAATGTACCTGCACAAAATTAGAGTTTGTTCTGAAACAAATATTGTTAAGAATTTCGCAACTCCATAGAAGCTCTTTTTCAAGAGTGAATCTAAAACATTTAGTCTTATAGGAAATTCGTTTCGTGCCATTTTATTCGGTAAATAGAGAAATGACACCCAATTACTGAGAGTGATATGGTTCGGGTGCCATTTCTCCAATTCCATGTTATAAGATATTTGGAGGTACAAATATGAAGCGCTTGAATAGTCACACCATTCAATTACTCCTTTTTCGTTTTAATTTGAGGTTTTCTCTAATATTTTAGAAAACCCTGAGGCAACTTTGATTACAAGTGACAACAAGCCAGAAAAGGTGTTAAGTGAAATCCCGCCTTTACCAAGAATTTGCAAAAACTTTAAGCCAAACACGAGAAAATAAACGGAAATAATTCGATCTTCTTACTATAATGTGGTCTAGCAGAAAGAAAAACTTCAAGCGGAAAACACAACCAATGCAACGTAACTATGAGGGTTTTGGTTTCGAAGAAGAGGACTTATAAACGTAAGGTGATTATTAGTTATGCTTCTTGCGATGAAGGTGAAAAAAATATTTTATTCCAGGATAAATGTGATGGGTGCCAATCAAATTTTTATTTTAATTGATGTACTTTTTTTTTGTAGCACCCTTCTGTTTTTTTTTTTTTATATTTTTATTTAAAAGTAAATTTTATTGTAATTATTTTGTGAGCCTCGAAATTTTTATATCTTTTACAGTTTTCAAATTAAGAGTTTTTGAAGTTGTTTAATGCTGTGTTCATCATGAGTCGTTGGAACACGTGCGCTCCATATAGGGTTGCCACCGTCCGAACAGTATTTTTTTTTCGATGGCCCCTAGTAAAATTTTTTTGTTGAATATTTTAAACCATTATAACCAAGTTTTTGGAAAAAGAGGTCAAGAAGACCCTTAAAAACGGGATATAATGGATTAAAATGTTCTAGAAAATAGTTTCTTGCTTGATTTCACTTTAATTTATGAAAACCTATTAACCAATTATATCGCGTTTTTATGAGTCTTTTTAGGGGATCATTCCAAAAACTTGGCTATAATGGGTTAAAATATGCTACAAAAATATTTTACAAAAAACCTCACTATGGGCCACCGAACGACTCATGATAAACACAACACTAAACAACTTTAAAAGCTCATAACTTGAAAACTGTAAGAGATACCAGGATTTTGAGGCTCGCAATATAATTATAACAAAATTTATTTTAAAATAAAAATATTTAAAAAAAAATAAAAAGGATGCTCCAATCCACAAACTGGCGAATGCTAAAGGTTTGGTGGCCTCGCACTATATCAAATGCCGAGCTACATCAACAATGCAATCAGAGGGCTATAGCAGTCGAGGTCAAGCTGCGCAAATGGAGATGGATTGGTCACACTCTCCGGAAACCACACAGCGAAGTTTGTCGCCAGGCTCTTGAGTGGAATCCACAAGGTAGTAGAGGACGTGGTAGACCCAAACCAATTGGAAGAGGTCGCTGGAAAAGGAAATCCAAGAATCGGGAAAGTCGTGGCAAGAGATTAAAGTCATCGCAAGGGATCGTGACAAATGGAGAGATTTCATATTGGCCCTATGCTCCTCCTAGGAGTTAAAGGAGAATACATACATACAATCCACAAATTGGCTTTAAAATAGAAACAAATCTTTTTTCCATTTAACATAAAATTTTTTTCAGTGTAATATTTTTTCAAAAGCTCATACTTTTTTACACAAGTCCTGAAAATTTCATCAAAATCGGATAAAAATCTAAGGAGCTATAATTTTATCCAAGACTTGCATAGAACTTCTTATGGCCGCCATCTTGGAAATTTTGAAAAATCATTTTACCACAGTTATGTCTATGTCAAGTACTAACTTTTCACCAATTTTCATGAAAATCGGAGATGTCAACTCAAATCTTGATCGATTACGATGACATTGCAAGACAGGATCCGCTCATTAGAGTATGTTCTAATTATATTCAGGTACAATTTCTAAAAAAAAAATAAAATTTCATATACATATTAACTTACCGGATAATACATTCCTTGCGGAGGAAGGAAAAAAGCCCCGGAGCCCCACAGTTTGACGGCTGTTCTTTAATAACCTTTTACGAAGAAATATATGTATATAGGAAGTTAATCCGAAGACTCGTTTTTAGCAGCTGCGAGGTTTTTTCCAATGTGAAAATCACTTTGATGCCTTGCGATTATTTTGACACGCTTTTTGTAGTTAATTATTATTAAAACACTGAATTTATTATTTGGAAATTTTTTGTAATTTTTGCTATAAAATTTTGGCACAATTTTTTTTTTATTTTTTGTTGCTGTATATTTAAAACTATTAACGATTATTTCACCAAATTTTATTGAAACTGAAATTTTAAAATATTTTTGTTATTGTACGATAATCGGGTACTTTGTGTGTATTGTGAAAGGTTAAAGTTCCCGCGCGCTCATATTCTTATCTTAAGTGCTGCTGCTGTTATTTTAATAAAAAAAAAAGACGAGTAAAAAATAAATATTACTCAAAGAGAATCATATAAATTTAAATTAAATTGAATTTTACTTCATCAAAAGTACGTTGTATTGCCCATTTGCCTATTTTTAATCAATTAATTTCTTATCATTTTCAACGTTTTCATTGAATACGATATTATAGACAACAGTTCGCTTTAACCCCATTTTCTAAATCAATATTATTGTTGTTGTATTGTATCTTAAGAGTGCACCCTTTTGTGTTACACGGGAAAACCGAGATATTCAAGCTCACACAAAGGAAATACAGGCAGGCACTTGGAATTTTTAATCTGATTCGTTGGCTGGTAGATTTATTTTTAGCTCTTTGCTACAGGCACAACACCATTTCACATGTGTTTTTTTCTACATTTCGTACTATACTGCACGTACATATGTACATAAATATATGTAAATTTGTGTCTAGGGATGCTTTTGAAAGAGATATTTAAAAATGTACAATATATGTATTTTGATTCCTTTGTAAAATAAAAGAGTGTTACCAAATCAATTCGAATTTGGGGAAAATGTTTCATCATTCGAAACAAGTGCGGTTTGTAAACAACCAATATCTCATATGAGCTACCGATTCTACTTATATTAAATTTTTTAGCATGACATTAGCAGATTTCAAAGGATTCATATGTGGTACTTGACCTTGTGCAGCTTGAAATTCAGTTCGCCAAGTATTATCTGAATGAAATGTATTGAAACTTGAATAATGCGAAAACTCATGCCTTGTTCTCACTACCCTGGTTAATCAAACGGAAAAAAGAAAAACCAACGATCACAAATCGACGTTCCTACTACATAGCTTGGTTTTTTCTGTGACAGTTGACTGTTGTCAACCATATCACAATATTATTCGGACATTGATACATGTTACATAACCTCTGTTCCACAATTTACTTGAGGGAATCTCCTAATATTTGGTTTTGGCCAGTATTGATTGCCAGACTCAGCATTTGTCATTTTGTAGACATAACAGTGCAGCCATGCGCTTAAAATGACAGAAGTCGCTAGATACAGGATTTCCACTCCAATTTAAACCTTTAATTCAATTTATACTTTTTCCAAATCAAAATAAACTTTTTGCAAATCAAAATAATCTGTTTTCATATTAATTTAACTTTTCCTCTTTTAACACATTCTTGTGTTATATCGAGGAGTATATATACCTCAGATCGATTTAACACAAGAATGCGTAAAAAAAGGAAGGGTAAATTGATTTGGAAACAGGTTATTTTGATTTGGAAAAAATTTAAATTGAATTGAAAAAAGATTAATTTGATATGTAAAAGGTTTAATTTGTAGTGGATATTCCGTATTGAACATTGGTTTAGAATATCTATTGAGCACTAAATACATTTTTTTTTGATGACTGATTTTGTTGTGTTCTTTTACATCAATGAAAAAGTTGAAGAATTATTTACCAAGCTCTAAATTTTGAGTTGTGATTTTTCTTGAACAAACTATGAATATGGACGAAATTCTGTGATAACTGCTTTAGTTTAAGAGCTACACAGTATATATTTTTATTCATAAGTGTTTACAAGATTTATTTCTTTTCCGTAAAAAGTTTTGACTCTTGATTTGTTGTAACCAAGTAATTATTTTTGATATCTACTTTGGTTTTCGAGATATTTTATGTGCATCTTTAATCTTACTTGGAGAATGTCTTGAAAACTCGTACGCCAGTAAAGATAACGACAAATTTTTCGCAAGACTTTTTGCAGCCATACCTAAATCGGAGCGTTATTTAAGCGACAGCGTTATTAAATCTTTTCTGTTTCGGTATGCTTCAAATAAATTGTATGGAAATGAAACCGACAGAGACGGTTAAATAACGCTGACGCTCGAATAATGTTCCAATTTCGATATGGCAGTTACTGAGTTAAAGAGTTTCACAAGCACTTAGACTTGAATTTAAGCATACTTAGCTATTTCTGAAGTTTCCCAATGTGCACAAAAACGGATGACGATCCGTTTCGAACCCGTTACAAGTTCATAAAGGTATAAAAAACGTAATCTGCGATAACGGATCCATTAAGAACCCGTAACGTACATCAAAAACGAATTCAAAACGCTTTGTTTAGATAAAAAAATAAATAAAAAGAAAAAAATTATCGATCCGCCTATGGTAGAATTCGAACCCGGGTAATTCCGCAGTGCGAGCCCGTTTAGAATCCGAAACGTATGTAAAAACGAGTTCAAAACGGATTTGCTTTTAAATATGTTAATGCTGTATATTTACAGAAAAAAACGGTTTTGATGCGCTTATTAGCAATTAATAAATAATAAAAAGAAAAAAAGGAAGAAAAATAAAGGGTAAAAATCCACCTGTGGTAGGATTCGAACCTGGGCAAATCCGTTTCGAATCCGTAAATACTTCAAATACAAACTTAAAACGGATTTGCTTTAATTAATTTTAATGATGATAAAAAAAATATTTTTGATTTGTTTTTATTTATCTTTTTATTTTATTGCGTATGATTTTTTGTAAACTTTTCAAACTCTGTCTGAAGAAATGTTTTTGATTTCAAATTTGAGTATACAACATTTTTTATCAAAAGAAGGGAAGAGAAAGAATACTTATAAAAAAACAACAGAAATATGTTTAATGTACAATCTTTAAATCTCAACATCAAATAAGTCTACATCAGATAAGTCAACATCATATCGGTCAATAGCCTAGCTGTCTAACGTCTCGTGTATGAAAGAGTAATACCCCGGGAGCCGGGCTGGTAATTTTTTTTTTTTTTTTTTTTTTTTTGTTATTTTGTTTTTTTTTAATTAAAAATAAGCGCTTCACCCTTTTTTATTTTTTTTATAAGCAGCATTAACATTATTAAAAGCGAATCCGTTTTCAATTCTTTTTTGATGTACGTTACAGGTTCGAAACGGATCCATAGAAGTAGAAAAAACGATTCGTTTTTTTCAGGAATCCTTCCCGCAAACGGATCAGTAACGGATACGTAACGGATTCCGTAACGGATAAAAATAACGAAAATATGAACCCGTTACGGATCCGAAACGAGTCCGTTTGGCACACTGGGTTGTCATATTTCGGTTTTTTCTAGGGGACCGAAAAGTGCTATACAAAAAATTGTACTTAACATTTCAACACCAAGATTTAGTATCCAAGATCACAGAAGCTTGATAACTTGTTAACTATCTTGATCAGATTTCCTTTGTATGAAGACCAGGACTGATTTTTTGTCTTAACGTGTAGGATTTAACGAAGGGATTCACTAATCTCACCAGAGCTAAATCTTCGGTGGAAACAGGCTATAAGAATTAGTGGCCAAGACTAATCCCATTACTAAATATCAAACAAAACCAAAACCAAGAATCCAGTATCTTGGATTGATATGGTCTTGACGTGCTCCACCTCACTTTATTTAAGAGTTTCATTAGAAACTGCTGCTTAAATTTGGCATGCCGTAAGTGTATTTGAAAATTTTAACAGGGAATATATCGAAAAATTGTGCATAACAATTTCAACTTATCCCACACACCAAGTTCTATTGGAATCAGCTAAAAGTAAAGACTTCTCAGATAAATTATATTATTATAGAGTAGATTTCAACAAAATAAATACATAAATATGGCAACATTAATGCAAAACAGGGATGTATCACAGAGCGGATTTCAAGAGGGATGCTGCCATACTAGGGTTACCAACTAAAGGTAAATAATTTAACCCACACACTAAAAGGTCAAATGAAAGTTTAAAGAAGAAATTAAGAATAAAGCAAATAAAAACAAAACCAGGAAGAATATCTACTGTGACTATGGAGCTCCCCATTAGAAAATGTGAAAAATCAATTTTGTTTACGGTACGGCTGGCATACAACCCGCGCAAGAAAAACAACACAACCAAACGAAAAACACAGACATTACAGCAATTTTTCCATAAATCACAGAAAATTCATAGGGAAAATCGTAGATTTCCCGCAACTACAACAAATCACTGATACAAAAATAAACACATGAAGATGCGCAGCAGGAGGGAGCCAACGAAAGATCTTCAAATGAATAAACAACATAAATGGGGGGAGGGGGGTGGGCAGCAGCACAAGAACGTGGAATTATGAAGGGGAGCAGGGAAGCAGGAAGGAACAAACACAAGCGAATCAGCAAAGATACTGCGTTCAAATTTTGAAATGACGATTCTTCTCAAGCGCACAAAATGTCACTAGAAAGATACAAATCTCTTAAATGAAAAATTTAGTTTTCGAGATATGATACACACACGACGCGTCGTTTTTCTGCTTTTAACAGGCAGCGAGATGCGCGCGTTTTACAGCTGCTGCTGCTGCGGTTGTCGTCGCGGTGAAAAATCGAAATTTCGGAAAATCCGGTGGGAAAGCCAAAAGACACAAAAATCGAATCAGATGAAAATTCGCAACGCCAAAAAGATACCGAACAAAAAGGACGACGCAAAAATGTACGCAGCGCGACGAAGATGGCAAGAAAGCAGAATTTAAGAACCAAAAACACAAAGTAAACGAAGAAAATCAAAAGAAAAAAAGGCCTCCACCAGACGTTGATTAACGCAAGGCAAAACGACCAAAAAAAGCAGAAAAAAATTCCGTTTTCATGACATCAATTTATTTTTAAATTTTATGGCAACAACGGACGGACGACGACGACACGGCAATGGCGTCTTCGGCGACGATGATGATTATGGGTTGACAAAATGTGCGGACGTCGCAGCGAATTAAGATTTTGGTCCCGGCGATATTGAATTTTTTTTTTGGATTGAGACTTGAGACAAATGAATCTTCAAGTTGGATTTTTTTTCATATCAATCCTTAAAAAATTTGCAACATTTTTCTCAATAACGACACTGTATTTTTTGTTTATTTTGTTGCTGTTTCATCACTTTTTTGTTGTTGTTTCTCTGTTATTGACAGCAGCAAAGCAGCAAATCTATTTATGGCTCTATCACATTTTTCGGATTTTTCTCTTGGTGATGTTGATTTGCTGCAAATTGAAAATTTTCACATTTTCATTTATTTACCAGGAAAATATCCTTCGATTTTTCAAATACCACACAAGAAATGAATTTTTGCTTTGTTTAACTTTTTATTTCATGCAAAAATTATTTGATTTTACTTTAATTTTGTTATTTTTCAACATGCGCGCTTTTCATACAAATTTTTTATTATTGTGCGTTTTAATTTTTAATTTACGACAGCGACTACTATTTTGACCAAATCGACGGCACTGCGACAAAAATACGACTGTCAGACTGAGCCTCACAGTTCGCGAGAGAGAGCATTGGCAGCGGTTTTTTCTTTTAATTTATTTTGATTTTACTTTCGCTTTTTGCGTCTTCTTCAATTGTGTTCGGTGTTTCTTTGTCGGCTTATTCGTATTCATCTTGCTACTTTAGCCTCGTAGCGAAAATTTGTGTGTGAAAGAGATAACCACATTCTGTGTAATTCAGCAATTACAATTCAGCCAATTGTAGCTCTCAAGCTCTCTCGCACTGTGTTCTCTTTGGTATATATGCATTTTGTTTGGAAATGTCAAACAAAAGCATGTGCGATAAATGTCAAAAATTTTATTTAGCCAGAGATGTAAGGAAGTTTTATTTCTTAAATGCAGTGCATTCATTTCAAATGAAATCTTTTCTAAAACCTCCCAACAGAAAATTTCGATGCGCATTTGCGCATTCTCAAGATGCAATAGTGATGCGCGTCGTTCTCACGTCTAAAAAGCTGATTTGTACGCGCATATTTTCTACGCTATAGGTAGGCAATAGGCAGCGCTTGCGCTTCCTTCTCGCATCTAAAGAGCTGATGTTGATGCGCTTCCAAAGAGCATTTCTGGTAGCGAGAACGAAGCGCTTTCAGTCACGTATTTACGCACAAAACAAAATAAGTCAATAAGTCGGCTTCGTAAGAGCGCAAGGATGGAGCAGTGGTCTAGCGACTGGCACTGCGATGAGAGTTTTAGCAACCGTGAGGTTCTTGGTTCAACTCCGGCCCAGGCCAAACACAAAAGTTTTTCAATTTGCAATTTTTCAATTATAATTAATTTAGTAAAATAAAAATAATTATAATTACATCAAAAAAATGATAGTCTGATGAGTCTTTGTGACGAAAGACGTAAAATTTCAATTAAAAATAAACTTTTTAAATATTTTTATTGTCATCCAAAAAGCATCCAAAGAGCATTTCTGAATGCGAGAGCGATGCGCATCCAAACAGCATTTCTGGATGCGAGAGCGATGCGCATCCAAAGAGCATTTCTGGTAGAGAGAATGAAGCGTTTCCTTCCAATGACATGATAATATTAATTTCAGCGCTTTTGGATACGAGAGAGATGCGCTTCACTGCTGCTTTAGAGCGGTTCAGAAGCGCTATTGCTGCGCACAAACATATAATTGAGTTAAAAAAACCGGCATTTCATTCATTTGCTGCATGCGGGCAATTTCTAAAAACTTGTTGCCGACGATCATATACAATATTGCAAAATTTGGTTATGTCAATTTTGTATCAGAAATGGATATCAAAATGATATACAAATTTTGAATATCATTGATATACAATTTTTGTATATCATTTTGATATCATTTTTTGATATCATTTTGATTTCTTTTTTTGATATCATTTTGATATCTTTTTTTGATATCATTTTGATATCTTTTTTTGATATCATTTTGATATCTTTTTTTGATATCATTTTGATATCTTTTTTTGATATCATTTTGATATCTTTTTTTGATATCATGGTGATATACAAAAAGCGTTATATTCCGTATATCACTGTGATATCCTTTTTTTATCAAAATCTTGTATGTCACTGACAAATTTTTGATATCATTTTGATATATTTTTGATATACTTTTTTTGATCGGGTCAGTGTTGTCTTATTTTTTTAAATTTTTAACGATGTTTTTGTTAAAATTATTGAAAACATATTTGTTGTTAATTATTATTTTGGGAATACAATAATCGCTAGCGCAAGCCAAAAAAATTGTTTGTTAACAATATCTTTAACTAACGACGAGTTTGTTTGCTTGTTTGGGAATTCCGCTACAGTTTTTTTTTCTGTGTAATGAACTAAAAATTGTCAAACAATTTTTTTTCAGTTCTACTACATTTTATTTAAAACGTAGTAGGTTGCTATGTGGATAGTACCATTTTTAGCATTGCAAAATTTTATTGATTAGCGTAATAAACCGAAAAGAAATTGGAGAATGCATGCAAAAAGAAAACTGAAAATCTGCAAAATAATGCGCATGTCTTCTGCACAGCATCACGGCTGAGCGCCACTAGGCAAAAGTAGACAAAAGAAAATTGTGGAATAAGTGCAAAAGAAGTAGCTACAAACACCCCTAAATTCATTGAATACTTTTTTAGCGCCTACACTGCTCAGTTGAGATTAAACAAACGCGCGAAATGCTGAGAATGTGCAAAATTGTAAAAGTTACACGCTCACCTAAGCGGACAGACAGAGAGTAGGCAAATACGCTAAACAAAGGTTTATAATAAATTTGTTGATAAAAAGGATTCAGCGGCAAAATATTAAAAGCGAAAGATAGGTTCAAAAGTAGATGAAAGAAAGTGCATACGAAGTTTTTTCCTACACGCCCTGCAACCATGATATTTTTACACCCTTTGACCAGTAATGACTTCTTTGAAATGTACTAAATTTGTTTCCGAAATGTACTTTTTTGAAGCCGAACGTACTTATTAAAGTGAAACTTAATTCGCCGCTCTAGCGATTAAATTTCAAGGCCTCATCACATTTTGAGACACTAGTTGTCACATTTTTCAACATTTTTGGTTAAATGCTGCCATATCTCGTAAACTTTAGAAGCCAAGGGCGTAGCCTGGTAGGAGCAGGGGAGGCCAGCTGCCCCTCCTACAGCTTACAAAACGGAAGAAAATTTTTTTTTTGGATGTAAAAAGAAAACAATATTAAGAAAAAACTAATACCATCAGCCCCCCCTGGCTTTCATCCTGGCTACGCTCTTGATAGAAGCTATACCGAGCGTGAATACATACCATACACTGGACGAAAAATGCGCGTAATCACTTTACTCCTAACTATGCCGTTGCAAATTGGGCCTTAATACTTAGAACTGTTCTAGTGAAAATACACAAATACTCGAACTGAGGATTTTGTTTTTTCGAAATCGAGTCCCTGATTCTGATTCTGGCAAACGTTTTTTCTTATCAGGTGAGGGATCGTCGTAAATGTGGTATGTTACCACTTTTTTGGAGTGTGAATTTGATATGACCAAAAGTCTGTTAAAACCAATTCTTACATTTTTGATGACTTGGAAAAAGTTGGGCACATTGAACCAATTACGTTTTTTCCTCGATTAACAATTTCTCCCAACCCCCCGTTATTGCATTTTTGGGGTATATTATAAGCTTCTTTTCCAGAATTTGGATTGAATTTGAGCATGTCCAGAAAACTATTATGATATTTCGAAAAAAATTTGCCCCACAAAAAAATAGTTAGGGTCACTAGAGATGTCAACCATATAGGGTGTACCTATTTTATGATAAAGGGTCCGATATGTAAAACTGTGGTTTAAGGAAAAAATTATTGCATCACCACAACATTTCAATGAATAACAATTCAAATATATGCTTGAATAAGATCTCGAATTCGAATCTGGCATTCGATTTTTCTATCAGGTCCGGGATCGTCGAAAATGAGATGTCTTACCCTTTTTTATTGGAGTGAAATTAATGTGGGCAAAAGTCTGTCAAAATCAATTCCTACATTCTTAACGATTAAAGAGGAAGTTGGACACAATAAACGAAACATTTTTTTTACGCAAATAATTATTTCCCCTGAGCCCCCCTTATAACCTTTTGGGGACATTTTATAAACCTCTTTTTGAGTATTTAGCCATAGCATGTAAACAATCCAGAAAACTATCAAGATCTATTCGAGAAAAATGTCTCTCGAAGAAAAATAGTAAGGGCCACCGAAGACGTCAACCATATGGAGTGTTCCAATTGTAAGGCAAGAAAACAGTTTTGAATTTGGAACGCTATACCTTTAAATTGATAAACTCTATATGATTTACGATGATAAAACTGTATTTAGTTGTGAAGTAGCTCAAATGGCATCATATAAATGGTTTTATCATTCAATTTATATATTTGGTTATTTTAAATTAATCGACATCTAAAATTGACCAAATTATGCAGTTTTATTTAAAGTTAATAGTACTTCCTTGTTTGTGTGACAGTATTAAGCAAAAGTAATTTAATTAGGTGCTCGAATAAATCTATTGTTATTTTTTGTAATTTGAACTAATTTCATACCCATAAGCCGAAAATAACATTTGTCTACAATATTCGTCAAATTAATTAAAAGTGATTTGCGATATAATTTACAGTACACGACTCGATTATGTGTACCCACACACATATAAAGTGCATACAAGCGTTGAAATTAATATCCACGCATTAAACAACTAACACGTTTACACTGAAAAAAATAAAAAAAAAAATAGTTTTGGTGTTTGTGGGGTTTTAACAATCATCAATTCATTTTTTTTCGATTCACATTCCTTTGCTTTTTTATTTAAGGGGATACAACTTTCGAAAGGAACAATATGGAAGTAAATCCAGTTAAAAAAAGACTGCTTTTCAGTCTTGGTATTTTATAGATACTCGTAATAGGTGTGTCACGCCCATTTCAAGCACAAAACTATCTCTCAATTCGTAATTTGGCATCTTTAAAAATGAACTGCTTCGTAAAAATAAGGTTTGGTTATTTTGAATACTCAACAATCTTTAGAAACTTTTTCAAGACCAAGACTCAATATCAAAACCAAGACCAAGATTAATGTCTAACGCCAAGACCGGTGGTGGGCAAAACGCTTCGTATCAAAGAGAGGACATTTTGCGTATCTTTTCGTATAGGATAAAACGAGACAAAAAAAAAAAGAAGAGAGAATTTTTTGCTCATCACTACTAAGGAAGAGCGCTATACGGAGCATATCTATGAAATTCCTAAAACCAATTTGGTTGAATGTTTCCGTGGTATCAAGAATTTTTAGAACGGGAGCCAAGCAAGCTCCAATTTGCGCTTTATGAGTCATGTGAGTGGCTAACCGAAAAGTACTTTTTTGTCTAAAAAATAATATTTAAATCGATGAGCAGTTCATTTCAAGATGAATTTCCAGGTATGAGGAATACGTGTATTTATCAACAATATTTTTTTAAGTGCAGATGCAAAGCATAACAATCTGATGCAAGTAATTAATTCTTTATGATTAATGATGATGTTATCTCTCGCATGAGATATACATAGAAGGCTGATGTGCAAACATCATGGTTTCATCCTGTTATGCAACACTGCATTTTAAGGTGGGTAGGTACACCGGTGAGGTGTTATTCTCTGGCGCTGCTGATAATACAGGTACACATATCGTTTGTCAAATGAGTGTTCAGTTCGATTAAGCTTAAAATGCATAATTATATGCTTTTATAATGTAGGATGCTTGCACACGTATGAAATTCCATGAAATTTAAATTAAATTTATGTGAAACTTAAATTTCTATTGTAGTTTATACTCATAAAAAAGTGTATAAATTGGATTTGGAATATATCATAAGATGGGCAAAAAAATTACGTAAGCAAATTTTCAATAGTTTTTGACTCCCTTTCATATAAGCAAAAATAACCAAATCGTGAACACCCACCAATGATTAGACAAATGTAGTTTTTCGAATCTTTTATTTAAAATAAAAATTAGAAATCGGCAACTAAATTACAAACTCTACCGTTTAGGTGCGGCTTGAGTGAGGAACAACAATAATCATAATAAAATTGAGAAAATCCTTTACACGTAGTAATACAGTTATTTGGTAGTTTTACCTGGAAAGTTTTCCGGGATTTTTGAATATGCGTTTTTTATAGATTTTGAATTTCAACTTTGTAACCTCGTATCTTTTCTATTCGAGCCGCCATATTGGAAAAATGGCGACTAAAAGCAGTTTTTTGCAAGAAACTCGCTAACTTTTACTTTTGGAGAAAAATATATTGTAGCTTATAAAATTGTATACAATGATGGTCCCAGAATTGTTTCGTTACGATTTAAAACTTAGGAGATATCTTAAATCACAATGTGACAAGAATCATTCAAGTGTGCATTGTGCTTATGAGTGCGCAAAGTGATGTGTTGAGCTTTAATTTGTGAGTCACACGTTGAAAAAAGATACCCATTTGTGGGAAATTGCTTGTTTAGACTTTTAGACCAGGAGATATCTTTTGCTTATTCTTAAATTTAAAAGAAAATCAGTTTTTGCTAAATATCTCCAAAACGGTTTGCCATACAAAAACTTTTTTCATGTATTTTGTAGAATATGCAATTCTCTATGAGAGTTTCTCATCAGATATCGCGATTTTGAAATCAACATATGTTTATGAACCCTCATGAGATTTACTATTGTACTAATGGTATCATCACATTAAATCAATAGTTCAAATAATAAGATGTACTATTATATTAATGGTATGTATTATCACATTATTTCAATGGTGTAAAGAAAGTTAAAAAACTATTGGAACAATAGTGTTAAAGGCACAAACTATTAACGTATTACGTGCTGTTGAATCAATGCTCTCATACCATTGAATCGAAAGTAAAAACATACCAATACACGGAAAAAACTAAACCGTAAAAATTCATTGAAGATCCCAGTTATTTTTATTTATTTTTACAGTAACTCTGCGCCTGTAAAGAAAAACCGTATTTTTTACTGACTACACACAGTAAATTTTAAAAAATATAAAAACAAAAATTTCTATTGATGGTGTCGAACTTAAGACCTTTGTGTTTCTAGGCGACATTCTAACCGCTAAGCTACTGTAGAACTTACATTTCTATAGCTTATTGTTTAATTTAAATTACTTTTCAATTAAATTTTTTACAATCTCAATCAGGCATAATTGAAATGTAATCTAAGCAAATATTGCAGAGCTCACTGGTACCTTTTCATGCGACAACGTTTCACTTCTCTATTCAATATTTTATACTGTTTATCGCTGTACTTTTTGAAGTTCAAACCGTAAATTTTACTTTCGTGCCATTACTTTTTCATGAGAATTCAGTAAAGTAATTGAATTACTAGAAAAACCGTAATTTTTCATGAGACTATTATCACTTTGAGCTATTTGATGATCAATTTTACCGGATCATTTTTTTGCGTGTAATATAATTTTTTCAAAATTATTGTTTTAAAAATAAGGGTCCGTCGCATTGACTAATTTTAGAAGTACAAATTGTTAGATTTAATACGAAAACCATAATATCAATAGTTTTTTTTCCGAGTGCATGCGCCGCATTTTATAAGCAACAATATTGATAGTGAAATGTTTGCAAAAACTGCTTTTAGGTGCCATTTTTCTAATATAGCGACGCGGCCGAACAAGATACGAGGTGGCAAAGTTGAAATTCGGAAAGAGCAGGAAATATCCAGGTAACTCCATTTTTAGTTCCAAATGACTGTACTATAGACTTAAATTTAAAAATATGTCTGTTTTTTCTTTTGCGTAAGATTTTAGTCGACCCCTCCCTAAGCAAAAATAAGTAAATCTTGAACCGCCCCCCTATCCTGCTTACGTAATACTTGAATAGCCCCTTTGTGACCGTTCGATAGTTAATTTTCAAGGTGAATTGTAGTACTAAATGATGCAAGTAGTCCAAAAAACTCATATGCTTACTATTAAATTAATGGGTTAACTGTTAACTACGTTTTCGTATGAATTCATAAGCCTCCAGAAATCGAAATTCTAAAAATTGTAGATTTTCCCAACAAAAGCTCAAATAAATTAGCTGGATTTAAGTGTGTGCTAAGGTTGCTGCGTTGAAAAAACTATTTTTGATATCATTTATCCATTGCATCATACATATGCACATATGTATCAACGAAGATTCAAAGGAATACATATCACCATCTCGCAAGCTGTTGGTTACAACAGCAACAGTCGCAGGCAGTGTTACCAATATGAAAATGGTGGGATTTCTGTTTGCTTTAAACTTTTTGTGCTACTTCTCTCATATTTTTAGCTTTAGGGATTTTGTCATAGAAAATCACCATCGTACAAACCTAAACACAACTACGTTAATCACATACACATACATTCGAATATTTACCTCTAACACTCATATTATTTTTGCTGCAAGCAAAATGAGGATCTTTCTCCATCATAATTTCGTTTTTCCCAGAAGCTTTGCAGTATTTTTATTTTCAGGTTTTTTTTTTCTCCATCCAATGTTGTGAAGCTTAGCTTAAGCGTTTTGCAAAATCCTTTTTTTTTTTCAAGCGATTTTTAACACTTTCAACACTTTGTCCATATGCATCCCTTACCCAACACCCCCTCCCCCTGCGCGCCGTTGGCTAAGCCGCAAACATTTTCTGATTTCAACTTTTCTAACGATTCCCGTGAGCGTCGCGAAGTTTTGTAAATTGCAAATCCGCTGAGTTCGTTTATGTTTTAATCTTGGTTGCATGCGTTCGTTTGTTTGTCCGTTGAGGGTGTAGCGCATTTAGGGTAGCGCACACTTTGCGCGGTTCTATGTGGTGTAGTGGGCGTGGCTATCAGTGTTGTTAGAGATTTCCACATTTTCCACGTAAATTTGGCATAGTGTTTTTTTTTTTTCTATGAGCTTCGCATAATTATATATTGTTGTTGTTGTTGTTGTTGTTTTATTTTAAATATTCTGGAAAAATAAATTACTTTTTCTTTTAAATATGTCATCAAAGTTGACCCACGTGGGAAATAAAGTAAGTGTGTTGAATGTGGTGAGATAGAATACCATTATAATTTTTTTTTTTAATTACTTTAAATAATGGTTTTGGTATCTGTGGAATTTTGACCAAAAAACCCAACTCGAAATTGACAACTGCTTTACTCCTTTTCAATAATGTGGCTGAATTTCGTTGATGCAGCGTTAAGTCTCCTTCTTGAATGAATGCATTTTTAGTAACCCTACACTATCAAACTGTTTGATTTTTTGGTTGCTTATACTTAACCGCACAAATTGCGGCAAATTCAAATCTTGCGTGAATTATGGGACACCCTCATATCTCTGAAATTTTGTATTTATGACTAAAGTTTTGGAGAACTTGGTTGTTTTTTGTCAAAAATCTACGAGATAAAATTGTATGTACTTATGTACCTATGTACTTATCTATGTTTGTATGTTTGGAACGGGCAAAACTTTTTCTCGAAAACGGCTACAGTGATTTTAATGAAATTTCGGATAATGTTAGATATTAGCATACAATGAAGAATGAGCTAAGTTCGAACTTTTAAGATACTCACCCTAAATTTTAAATTTGATTTGGTCATAACTCGCAAACCATACTAGGTATTAAGATGAAATTTGGTGGGCGGGTATTGGTTAATAATACCTTGTAACAAACGAAAAGAGGGCAGGATCGACTAAGTGCTACGCCCACTTTTTAACGCTTGAAAATTTTGATTCAATATTACTCGAAAACGACTCCAACAATTTTAATGAAAATTTAGGAGGTGTTACCTCAGCAACTTGGGCTAAGTATGTGATAAGCCATTATATTGGGAAAACTCGTTGAAGGGCGTGGCACCGCCCACAAAAATATAATACAGTATACAAAGAAAACTAATAAAGCAATCATTCTAAAATTAACTGTGGGGAGCCTACTTGCTATAAGGCATCTCTGATCTGAAAGTGGGCAAATTATTGCCATTGCGCATGGAACCTCCCATAGAAGCAAAATACGTTAAATGCTATTCCTCGCAAATGTTACAAGGCATTTTAATGAAATTTGGTAAGTGGGTACTGTTTATCAATGCCTTGTAAAAAACAAAAAAGTGGGCGGTTCCAAAAATGTACCACGCCCACTTTTTAGCCCTTTGAAATTTTGATTCAATATTACTCGAAAACGACTCCAACAATTTTAATATGTGATACGCCGTCATATTGGGAAAATTCGTTGAATGGCGTGGCACCGCCCACAAAAATATAAAACGGTATAAAAAGAAAACTAATAAAGAAAACATTCTGAAATTAACTGTGTGGAGCCTTATTGCTGTAGGGCATCTCTGTACTGAAAGTGGGCGAAATATCGCCATTGCGCGTGGAACCTCCCATACAAGCAAAATGCGTTAAACGCTATGTTTCGCAAATGTTACAAGATATTTTAATGAAATTTGGTAAGTAGGTACTACTTACCAATGCCTTGTAATAGCCGAAAAGTGGGCGGTATCGGTATTTAAGAAATTGTACCACTAAAAATAAGTAATAATATGTTATATGCCGTTATACTAAAAAAACTTGTTGAAGGGCGTGGCACCGCCCACAAAAATATAATACGCTATAAAAAGAAAACTACTAAAACAATCTTTCTGAATTTAATTGCAGGGAGTCTACTTGCTATAAGGCATCTACGAACTAAAAGTAGGCAAAATATCGCCTGTGGACTTGGAACCTCCCATACAAGTAAAACACATTTAATCTCATTTCTCGCAAGTGGTACAACATATTGAAATTTGTTGTGCGGATCTGGATCATGATTATCTAAAGCATAACGAAAAGTGGGCTATGTTCAATAATTGCCACGCCCACTTTTTACCAAAATAAAAAATGTTGCTAATAATTCAGGCACCAAAAAATGGAATGAACTTTTTATTTCTTATATGCAGTCTTATCTAATCCTTGACGCTGAATCCGTCTTCATCAGCAGAACTGTCATTATACCTACAGTATTTTGAAATATTCTTTCTTGAAGTTGAAAAAAACGGGTGCTTGACATATTCCATTTATTTATCTTAGGGGATTCTATTTCACCAAAAAAAAATTCGAGTTTTTGATATTTTCTATACCATTCGATACTTTCCGAGTTTTTTCTTATTGTTATTCTCATAATATGAATAAAAACATCGACTAAAATAATAAGATCAGATTGTTGACCGAGCAGGGATCAGTCTCCAGGTACTATATTGTTAAAGCTGAAATGCGGTTGCAATTAAAAAATAAATAAAAAATTTCTTGCCTTTGATAACCACTAGTGAAATTTTACGTAGAATAGTTTTGGGCAACATTTTAATCCATTATAACTAAGTCTTTTTGAAATAGGTGTTAAAAAGGCCATAAAACAGGATATAATGGGTTAATGTGTTCTGAGAAAATGTTCCTTTTATCATTTTATTATGACCTCGGAACAACAAAATTTATCCAAATGTAGTTTTAGAATTTAACAGTAGAATGAAATTTCAAAACTGACGAACGTGACCAACTTTAAATTATATTTTTTGCAACAGATTTATTTATTTTTTTAATTGTGTGTATAAAACTATATTTGCACCTAATTTTTGAAACACAATTTTTGTGCTTGCTTGTAGTTTTAGGTGTGGTGAGGGAAGATGGGCTGTAGAATTTTCTACTTGATATTTTTAAAAGAAGTTCGTAGTAAAATCAAGCAGAACCTTGAGCAAAAATCTTATATATTTTTTTTTTTTTTATGATAGTCGTTCAGAGGCCGCCTAGTATTAAGCAATATTAATCTAAATATATGGCACAATTCCATTAAGAATACACAGTTTTCGTAAATTTTGTTCACGAAATATGCATTTATGCCCTTTGGCATTTTTCTATTGCTATATATAGTGAAATGACACTAATTCCTTAAGGCTCAAACACCAAAAACCCCCTAATCGTATCAATTCTAAATTGGCCATTTATTATTCCATACGCATAACAACATTATCGACAGGAAGCATGCTACAAACATATCATTGAAGGGCCATAAACCAAAATGGGGATGTAAATGTTATTTCCTACGAGGAACATAAAACAAAACTTTTTAAGTCTTTTTTATTTTATTGCTGGAAAAAGTTTTTTTTTATTTTATTTGCAAATTAAATCAAGGGTAATAAATTGTTTTTGTATAAACACAAATACAAATATGCAAAATATGTGTAAATACCATGTTGTTTTTTAATGTTAAGTATGTACATACCTGATTGTAATTTATTTTATGAATATTTTTATAGCACGCAAATCGTAGGACCTATAAAATTTACAATCTGTACTTGAACTTAAATGTTATGTTCGATTTCTTGTTTTCATCAAAAAATAAAAAAAAAACAACAAAATTTTGCTAATCCCACGATATTGGCAGAAAGAGAACCGACTGAATACAGTCAGCTGCAATAACTCAATGTTAATAACATTTCGTTCATGTAAAACCCAATCTCCTGGGAGATTGTGTAAAGAAACCATTTTTGATTCCCCCGCTGGCGAAAACGACCTTGCAATCGCACACACCCACACACAGGCAACTTATGGTGAAACGACCATCATCCTTACCACCCTACTGTCATAACAAATTGTACACAAATTTTCGATTAAGCATAACTTTGTTAGGATATAGCTGGATATCTCATAAATGTGCACAACACATGTTTGTAGATATTTTGTTTTTTATTTGCTTTGTATTTTTATTTTTATTTTTAGATTTGATTTTATTACGGGGTTTTCTTGTATTTACATTGTAAAAAAGGTGCGATTGGATGTTGACTTTTGGTTAAGTTGAAATTTTTGATTTCTGATGGAGTCAAAAATCTCTTTATTTACTTAAAATTATTTCAAAGTCTTTACAAATAAGAAACTTTTTAGATTGTTAGTTTGTGCTTACTGTTCAATGTATTTATGTGAAACACCAACTTTTTTTCTATCTATCAATTTGACTTAAAAGCCATTACGCTGTAAACTTTACCTTTCCAGAGACAAGATAGAAATAGTACGTCCTCTACAATGAGAGTATTGGTTTTAGGTTAATTTTTGTACGAAAAATTTTAAGCCGAAATCCATCTATATATTTTTGCTAAACCACCAAGTTGATAAGATGAAAGACCATCTGTAGACGGTCTTACCGAAGACAAACTAACCAAGTGACACCACATTGCAAAGTTCAAACTGCAACTCTTTGATGCGAACTTTAAATACGAAATAAACGGCTTGAGCGGAGACTATTTTTAATTTATATAATATTTGGGTTTTAATGAAGACTTTCTGTAGATGGTCTTACTGGTCTAAGGATTAAGTAGACATTCTCTCAGTATTAACGATGCCTGTGTATTGCACTCTTAATTAATACTGCTCACTATAAAATAAAAAATTCAAATATATTGGGGGTTATCGTGAATAAAGATTCCCAGGGAATTTTCTTAAACTGCAATAGAGAATGCACGGCAGTTTCAGAAAATTTTCCGGGAATATTTATTCATAATAACCACAATTGTATTTCCTTGAGGTGCAGTCTATCTCCATTCCGAATTTCATCAATATTGGTTTAGTATTTTAGCCATTTATTTAGTGAATTTTTTTTCTATGGCATCAGCTACTAAAAAACACAATGTTCTTAGTATCCTTCCTTAGACTTCTGTCCATATCTAATTTCATACACACTGGTGCACCCCTACTAAAAAGCAAAGTCTTTAGAATACTTTCTTAGCGTTCCGTCTTTATCCATCCTGAAATTCAAAAGAATCGGTGTTGTAGCTTCGCCAGGAAATCGTATTTTTCCTAAAGAGACGTGGAACAAGCCAATTAAAAAAAAAAAAATTTCACAGTTTTCATAACAAAAACTTAACCATTTTAGATTTGAAAACTTCGCTTCTTTAGTAATTTTCATCATTGAAAGAAAAGAGCAGGTTACACTGACGTCTTCAGAACGAGAGCCGCACAGTGGCCTCAAAGTGTATTTTATGTATCAACATTTTTTACCCGCTTGAGGAACCATTCATTCGATTTTTGTGCTTTTTTTTTAATCGGGTTATTGGTTCCCGAGATATTAAGAATATTCAATATCCCGGACAAAGCCAAGTTAACTTTGAACTAGTAAGAGTGGTATCTTTGGCCTGGCCAAAAACTAAATACCCTACACTGTATTTCAAGTATATTATTGGAGAGTATAAGAACAAATTTCTTATATGGGAAGTGCCACGCCTTCACCTCCGAGCTTACCTTGATTTTGCGCAGAGCTTGCATTTACTGTTCTGATTGTTGGAGTAAAATTCGGTAAGGTTTTCTTTAAAAATTCTTTCAGTATAGCATTTTGAAACTCTTGCTTATATGGGAGGTGCCACGCCCTCTTGTCTGAGTTTACCTAGATCTTGCATTTAGCATGCATTTATAGATCCGAGTGTTTGAGTGTAATTTGGTTGGGTTATCTCAAAAAACGCTTTCCGTATAACATTTTGAAACTTTTGTTTATATGGGAGGTGCCACGCCCTCTAGTCCGAATTCGTCTAGTTTTTGCTCAGAGCTTATATTTACTTTCCCTAGTATTTATGTGTACTTCGCTTCTGTTATTGCGAATAATGCTGTTATTATTGCATTTTGAATATATTTTTTGTATGGGCGGTAGGCGTGTCCGTTGACCGATTTCCCTCATTTTCAATCCCCCGAGCTAACTTTTACGACGGAGGCAGAATACCAAATTTCATTGAATTATGTTGCTCAGTTTTCCCTAAACATGTATTTCCGCACACACCCAGCCAGCCACCCAGCCAGACAGACGGACATGGCTATATCGACTCAAGAGGTGACGCTGATCAAGAATATATACATATACTTTTCTATTTCTGCCACGCCTCCTTCTCTGCGTTACAAACGGAAGCACAAAGTGAATATACCCTGCGTGTAGGGTATAAAAAATAAATGATAAAAACCTTACTGAATAATATATTTACGCATTGAATAAAAAAAAATTTCTCAAATCTGACCAATGGTTTTACAAAATTCCATAAAAAAAATCATTCAAGTCGGTTTAAAGGTTCCCGAGTTATTAAGATTTTTACTATCCTGGACAAAGCCGAAGAAATTTTGGAAAAATAAGTTTGTCAGGACCTCAATGAGCAACGTATCTAAAAAATCGGATGAATGGTTCTCGACTTGTACACGGAGAAAAATATGTATAATAATTTTTCCTATATTGGCTAGTCGAAAAATTATAGTAATCAACACTAAATTTCAAGTATAAATTACCTTACGTATGAACTATTTGATGGGTCCGTAAAGTCACATTTACAAATAAAATGTAGTTAAAGAATAAAGGAATATTTACTTCAAATTTCCTACATTTGACTATATGTAAGGTAATTTGCACTTTCAGAAAAAAATGTGTGGTAATTTTGAATTTATGATTCTAGTCAAAATAACTTTATTTTTTTCACGCACAAAAATGAGTATCATAATTTTCACCTTACGCGAGTAAGGTAAGTACCACCAAAATATAGAGTCATTTTGACTTTTATAATTTTAGTAACAATTTATATTTTTGGACAGACATTTTCTTCATATACAAATTTGTTTGCTTCTACATGATATGCGGAAGCAGCCCAGTGGATATGTATCTGACTACCATTCGGAAGGGCCCAGGTTCGTATCCCGGCTCCGGTCAGTTCATTTTTTTTTTTTTTTTGTTTTTTTTTTTTTTTTTTGTTGTTTGAACTATAAAGTAAGGTAAATATCACGCCAATTTTTTCATTAAAATTACTAGACTGTGAGGTCATTCGAACAATCTGAATTGACTAAAATAGTAAGGTAAATCTTACTTCGGTGTAAAGTTGTCACTATTCTGACTTGAAAATCTGGTAAAATTTATGAGAAATAAAGTGGCTGGTACTATTTTTTTTCTCCGTGTAGAGTTTTTTCAATTTTCTGTTTTCAATTTTTCGGATTTGTTCTTTTAAAAGCGGTGGCTTATTTTTTTCCTGTTCAATATTAAGCCCCCATCATTGAAATCTTTCAACAATGTGTTTACAAGCGGGCAAAAAATTTTTATATAAAAAACACACTTTGGGACTACTGTGAGCCGGTGGAGCCAACTTAGTGCGTTTTCCACCAGATTTGGTGTTTTTTTTTAAAATTGAAGCCCGAAATAAGTGAGGTAGTGCTAAGTGCATTTTTAGCGTTTTTTTTTTTTTAATTTTAAGGACACTAAATTGTTGCAACTGTAATCTAGAATCCAACTTCAAGGGCATTGTAAACCATGAGAATGCAAGTTACTTTAACAGAACCACGATAACACAAAGAAAGAACTCCAAGTTAACAAAACATACATTTATATAGTTGTAAATATATTGGCGAATCTATTTTTTTCTTTTTCAGATAAAATTTTAAAAAAAAATTTTTTTTCGTAGGCCCGAAGGTCGTCCAAAACAGCTTTTGTACCAGAAAAAGTCGATGCTCTGGAAAAAGTACTTAGTTGAAGAATATCGCCATGTGAGTTATCAAGAAATCAAGGCATGTCTAGGCATTAGTATGACCAGCACAAAAAAAATCTTTTTAGTGGTGCAGAAGCTGTGCGCATTGGATTCCACAAAAATCATCAGATGCTCATAAAAAGTATCGTGTCGAATGGTGCTATTGTCACAGGTGATGAATCTTGGAGTTTTGCGTGTGAAACCGAAACGAAAAACCTATCGATTGTTTGTGTCCTTCCATGCGAAAAAAACGCAACAAATGTTGTGCAAGGTCAGAGCTTTGCGAAGCAAACGGTGGCGTGTTTTTTACGAAAACCGGTCAAACAAAAGCGTATTTGAGTAAACAAAAAATCGTATTGATGGGTCATCCGTCTTACAGTCTCGACTTGGCATCTAATGACTTATTTTTGTTTCCAAGAATCAAAGATCAGATGCGTAAATAACGGCTTTCATCACTCGAAGAAGCGGTTGAGAAGCTTAAAACTCATGTTTTAGACCTACCATCTTGGAACTGGCCAATGTGCTTCGTGAGCATGACGTCGAAAAAAACATACCCTAAAGAATGTCAAACTTTTCAACTGTGCATCGGAAAACTAAAGGGATACTATTGACTCGAAACTCAAAAGGTATCCCTTTTACGAGCTATATTTCTTTAGTGCGTTTTTGGTCTAAAGACGTGTTTTTTTACTCTTATATCTCTGGAACTAAAAATCACAGACATGACGATTACACCAAAAGAAGTGAAATTTTATGTTTACGACTACAATCCTGGAAAATTGTTTTATCTCGAGTTTTTGTCAAACAGATATGTTCTATGAGTTTTCAACTTTAAGTTTTTTTGAAAAATTGTATTCAAACTATCCACCAAAGAGGTCATAGGTTCTAGTGACTTTCCTTAAAAGAGTTTGTTTTTCTTTCTATCTAATAAGCTATTCAAGTTTAACATGTATGTATATACATTTCTCTCAGTGCAATTTCTACACTTTTTTGCACTTTTCTATCATAATAACATTTCAACGAATTTGTTCTTGTTGTTGGCCTTGCAGCAAGCGCCTTTAGCTGTTGCTGCTACAATTCGCACTACTGCTGTTGCCACTTAGCTTTTTAGTTAACAATTCAGTAGAAATATGTGTGTATGGGTTTGCATGTAAATTTGTGTTTGTATACTTTTGTGTTTGTGTGTGTGTACAAATTCTATTTGTATTTATGTATGTAATCAAAACGCGTTTGCCTTTTCCTGCCTGAAGGACATGCTCAATGATGCGCACAATGCTTACCTCTCCCGACAGCATTTCTGCCCACCAACCGAGAAATTGGCAGAGGTCTTTTTCTGTTTTTGCTGGTTTTAAAATCAGCTTAATAACGCAAGAACGCGGCAAAGGGAAATAAGAACAAAAAAAAAAAAAACAACAAAAAACGCCTACAGGTTGCTGCTGTTGGTTATTGTTAAATGTCCGCTATAAATAAATCTCAATTAAATTATTGATTCTGATAAATGAAGTTAAAGCCAGATTCTGAAAATATCATGAAAATTAAGTTAGCACACGCTCTGATTGCGAAAATCATTGTGAAAAATTTCATCACGTCAGGCTTTATGAAATGTCCTTGGTCTAAAGAACAAAACATTTAGCTATGCGCAGGCATATTTGTACTTAGTTTTAAAAATAAATCGGTGAACGAGTCATTTAAGAAGAAAAAATCGCGGATTGCTATTAAATTAGAGGGTTGAAAGGGGCGAGGGGGGCAAAATGCACCCTTAGCAGTTTTTTCGATATTTTTAGCGACCAAAGCAAAATTTCGATATTTTTTTTAGAAAGCTTTTTGTAAAAAAAATTGCACATGCTAAAAATGTTAAAACCAAAAAAAAACTACAGGGAGAGTAACCATTAGCCTGGCCAAACATTAAATACCCTACACTGCAGTGTATTGAAAATTTTGCTTACGTAGGAGGTGCCGTTTGATTTTGCATATATTTTTTGTATGGGCGGTAGGCGTGGCCGTTGACCGATTCCGCACATTTCAATTTAAATTTCATTGAATTATCTTGTTCAGTTTTTCCAAAAAATGTATTTCCACACACACACAGCCAGCCAGACAGACGGACATGGCTATATCGACTCAGGAGGTGACGATGATCAAGAATATATACACTTTTCTATGTCTGCCACTCTTTCTTTTCTGCGTTACAAACGGATGGACAAAGTGAATATACCCTGGGTGTAGAGCAAGGGTGTCAGCGTTTTCAAATCACTGAGCCAAGCGCAGTCAGCGCAAAATTTTCGCTTTTATAACAACTTCAAATTCGAATTAGAACAATCCCAAAAACTATTTTTTGTTGTTTTTTCATGCCTCGTTTACAACAACAATAAAATTTCAACAATTTTCAAAATTTCTAAGAACTAGGACACACACAAAAAAGTAGGGGTATTCACACGTTGATGCGCAATGCTCTTGCGTCGCTGCGGTAGTGCGGTTTGCGAAAGTTTGACATTTGTAAAACGACAAACACATTGCCGAAAATTTCGCTCAGGCGTAATTGCGTAAAAGACTTGCATTTTTGCAACTGCGCATCAACGCATTAATGCCCATATTGTTTGTGGTTTTTGTTTTTGATGCGACGTAGTCGTTGTTGTTGTTTTATGTTGGTTCGAGTTCGATTTTGTGTGTGTACGCAAAAAAGCAACAAAAACGCAAAATTTTTACGAGCGTGAAAAAAAACAACAAAAATTATTTCTGTCATTATTGTACAGAAATATTGACGTTGTTGGTCGAGCTGAAATTGGCTCACTTTTGTTCTATGCTGACTCCCTTGGTGTAGAGTATAATATGCAAATATTTCGAATTCTTGTGTATTTTTACTCCTTTGCCTCTAACTTTTTTAAGATCAGAGATAGGAAAAGAAATATATGTAGTAAAAATTAAAACAAGTATATAAAATTTACTTTAAAATGATTTATTAACAAATTTCTTAGTTTAAAATTGACCGAAATATGGAAATTTTGCTAGTGTGGTCAGAAAAACGTTTTTTACTCAAAACCAAGGTATCTTACGAAAAAAGTGTATTAGACAAAAAATGGTTAGAATCATTTAAAAAATACGTGAGAATTTTTTTAAAAATTTTTTGGATCTTTTTTATTTTTTTTTGACCATAAAATAAAATGTCTCCAAAAATTATGACAAAAATCATAATATTCCTTGAACAATTCTAAGTTTTGTTTTCCATATATGATACCTTTCGTAAGACGGCTTGGTTTTGAATAAAAACCGTTTTTCCGACCGCATAAACAAAATTTCTGTGTTCGAGTAACTTATTTTTTTTGGTTTCAACATTTTTAGCATAAGCAATTTTTTATATAAAATATTTCGATGGAAAATTTAATTCTCTATAAAAATATCTAAAAAAATATCGAAATTTTGCTTTGTTCGCTAGATATGTTGGAAAAACTGCAGAGGGTGCATTTTTCCCCCTCCCCCTCTCCGAATCCCACACTCTTTTTTAATAGCAATCCGCGGTTTTTTCTTTTTTAATGACCCATTTGCTAATTTCTGTAATAAGAAACCATAAAGGTCTTTCTTCCTTTTTGGTATGTTTTTAACGACCTAATCAATAGACTTAAGTACTAGAGTATACTTTCTGGTTTTAATCGCATACTTATTACTTGGGTTTGATCTGCATGGGTTTGTATTTGACAGAGTTATATCATATATAATATGTTTTCGAAAAACTTACTCTTTTAAAAATTATTTCGCTTGGGGTAACAGGTCAAAGGTCAAAGATCTATAAACTTTTTATTGAAGCCAATCAAAATAATGACAATATACTAGACTGTGGTTGGTCAACTACAATTAACAAATCAAAATTCAATGATTTGCGAAGAAATTGTTGATATTCCCTCTTAATCAATCCCTCACTCAAGGGAAATTTTCTTGGTAGATATTCGGCTTTCAGCCTCCCTTCTACAGTAATGCCTTCCAGATCGGAGTTAAAAATTTTAAATATCAACTGTAGTTCGAGAAGCACAGTCAAAAACCTCCATGGTTTGATTATCTAGACATAGCGAAGTTGATAAGTATCATTCGAAAGACAATATATAGTAATGCAAGTTTTCTTTTATGACATAGCAATTGTCATTAACAGCGCCGCTCATGTTCTTTCTGTGAAAAGGATTAGACCTATAAAAGGAACGATAATGATATTAACGAGGAATAATCACTGACTGTAAATTAATTATATTGAAATCCTCAGTCGAGCATAATCCTCAGCAGAGTATCGAAAGCCCTTTCGTGTACTTGACAAGGAAGTAGCCAGGGGAGGAGTTTGGGGGTTCAAATTCCCCCCAAACGAGAGGAGCAGTCTCAATTATAGGGATCATTAATATGATTTTTATAAGAAATCCACCCCCCCACCGAAACGAGAATAAAAGCTAAATTTCATTCTAGGAAGCATCTTTCTGGAGAACCACAAGGCTAAGGCGGAGTTCAGTACATCAATTGATGCTCTCGGCTTATTATTTTAGTGCAGTGTAGCACAACGGAGATTTATGAGGTGATTAACGGCAGTTTTGAGATTTAGCTTTATATAAGGGCATTAATCACGTGATTTACCACACAAAAATAAATCTTTTACAGATGAGATTTATACTTAATCTACGTCGATGTTGGCTATTTTCTACCAAATGGCACCCCTTAACTTTAACAATTGGCCTTAAAACTCATTAAAAACAAAGCAAATGTCAGATTAAAACTAGCAAGGGTGTAACCTTTGGCCTGGCCAAACATTAAATACCCTACACTGCAGTATTTTGAAAATTTTCCTTTCGATACTGATAATGCAAGATCGTCATGTGGCATATTGTGAGATAGAAGCATCCGTGCACATTAGTTCCACTCCAATACATTCAATTTTGCATGAACACTTAGTTGTTAAAAAGGTTTGTTCTCGTTGGAAACCCCATAATTTAGCGATCTCTTAAATTATCAATAGAAAAATTGATTTTCTTAATTCACTGTAAACAAAACAAATAGCACTTGTACATCAAAACGTTGTGAGTACGTTTATGCTAAAAAATGTCAATCTTTATTATGGTGTTGCCAGATTTTAGCTTTTGACTTTAGTGTGGCCAGTTCCCGAAATATAATTAGTACCCCACGTATATCGGAGGTGCCACGCCCTCTTGTCTTCCTTCTTGTACTCCTAATGTTGCATTTTGAATATATTTCTTGTAAGGGCAGTAGGCGTGTTCATTGACCGATTTCGCTCATTTTTAATCCCTGAAGTTTGCTTTTGCGGCAAAGCCATCAAATCAAATTTCACTGAATTATATTGGTCAGTTTTCCCGTAAAAACTATTTACACAAACGACCAGCCATCCAGTCAGGCTGACAGACGGACATGGCTATATTGACTCAGGAGGTAACGCTGGTGCCGTGACATAATCCCCACGGACATAATCCCCATTCACGATATGGGGATTATGTCCGCAAGTAATTCGGACATAATCCCCATTTTTTTAATGGGGATTATGTCCGCAAGTGTTTCGGACATAATCCCCAGGAAAAAACGGACATAGTCCCCATAACGGCCTCGAATCAGTCTTTAATATATCCAACACCTAATTTGCTAGCCACAGTAATTTTTCATAAGAGTAGGGGTAAGTGGGCGGCCTGCGGCCGCAGCTCAGGATTTAAAACTCCCAAAAATCCAACACCGGCTTCGCGGCGGCCTTCGGCCGCGGATCAGTCCATAACATCCAACACTATATAAATTTTTTAAATGGATTATTGCAAAAATTTTGTTCAATCTTAATTAAATTTTTCGGACATTTACGAAATGGGGATTATGTCCGTTGGGATTATGTCCGGTAACCGGTAACGCTGATCAAGAATATATACATATACTTTTTTACATCTGCCACGCATCCTTCTCTGCGTTACAAACGGGAGGACAAAGTGAATAAACCCTGGGTGTTGGGTATAATTAAGAAGAAATTTACTGTTAAAAATAAGTTTCTTTCATTCAGTGGATACGAGTAGTTTGTATAAGAAATACATAACCTCAATTATTTTTTAAAACAGAGTACTCTGCACCTTAAGATAAGGGTTTTTAAAACATCGATAGGATGGAATTTTTAAACTTCTTTTCCAAAGATATTTACGAGAAAATGTCAATATCATTAAGATAAAACACAAAAAATCCTTTAAGCCATATTACTGACTTAACTATTTTTAAAAATGCTTTGCATACTTTTAAGAACTCGCAGTTGTTATATCGCAAATTCCACAGAAAACTGTTTTTGTATGTGAATTTGAATTTTAAAATATCAAGGAAAATTTCAAGTGAAAACCTCAAATAAATGTGTTAAGTTACCAATTAAAAATTTTGCTTTCTGAATTTCATATTGGTATCAGTTTTCTTAATTAAAGCAAATAAAAAAGGGGACCAAAGTTCAGAAGCACGTAAATAAAGGTTATAAAAGGATTTAAAGTTTTACCTACAGCAAATTGACCTTTTATGACAAGAAATGGAATTTCTTTTGAACATTTACAAAAAAAAAAAAAAAAAAAAAAAAACGCATGCTTAGGTATATAAGGCAATCCAATATGTAGATAGCAAACACACAAAGATGCTGCTGCAACATATGCCTGCGTTGTTGCAAACAACACGCAGCTTTTTGATGCCAATTTCAACAAAATGTAATTGAATCGAACTCAAAATGACAAGCATGAAAAAGCTTAAGGAAGAGACACAAAAATAACAAAATCATAAAAGCTCTGGCCAGTAAAAACTTCAATGCTTCGACGACAATATACCGGAAGTCTGAGAAGAAGAAAAAAAAACAACAAGAACTAACAAAAAGATGGCACCACATATGCATGCGAAGCAAACAAAAAAAAAAAAAACAAATTTTATAAAGAAAGGTCTAAAAAACGTGTGGCAGAAGAAATAAGGTAGATTTGAAATTATTTTCATACTCCTCCCATTTCAAGGACTATCTTCACTTGATATTTGTGCGCATTTCTTTGAGCCAATTTTTTTCTTCATATTCCGCTCAATTCCCTTTGCCTAAGTTTTTCTGACATTTTAATGTCAAATTGCAAGAGGCGTGCATACATCATATATAGTTCCCAATAGGAAATTAAATCATTTATTTAGAAAGAACAGTAGCTTTTTAACGTTCATCTTAAAAGTGGTTTTTAAAGATAATTTTAACTTTTTGTTAATCGTTTATTTTTTTTTTTTTTAAATAAAAAAGTTATAAGTTTACTTTTATTTTAAAAAGTTGCAAGTTTTTAAACTTTTTGCTTTGGATTTTAAAAATCTAAAGTCCGACTTAAGTGGAAAAAAAAACATTTTAAAACGATTAATTCAATGTCCGCTTTGAATTGATGTTAAAAGAAAAGAAATATTTGAAAAAACCCCACCTACTGTACAGTTTATAAAAATTTAGCACCTCTTGCATTCCATCGAATGCACTCTTTTGCGCAAACTAATCCTGAATCAATCAATGAACAATATCTCACATACTACACACGGAGAAAAAAATTGTTCGTACTACTTATTTCTAGTAAATAATACTAGAATTTCAGGTAAATATAGCGCCAACTAAAATTTAAATTAAACTTTCAGCCAAAAAAAAAGTGCTACCATTTTTATCTTATTTTTATTTTAATTTTGACTTTATAATTTTTTGTGTGTTGAACTTTACTTTAGGTAAATATCATAAAAATATTTAACTATTCTGACTTTAAAGTTCTTGTAAAAATATTTATTTTTGGACAGATATTTGCTTTATATACAAATTGTATACCTCTTTATAATATGCGCCAGTAGAGCAGAGGATATTTTTCTACCTAACACACGGATGGATCACGGTTCGAACTCTAGGGCGGTCAGTTCGTTTTTATTTTGTATTTTAAACTTTACGGTAAGGTAAATATCACGCGAATTTTTTCAAAAAAATAAGTAGATTCGAAAACTCTGAATTGACTAAAACATTAAGATGAAATTTATTTCAGTGAATTGAAATTCTGGTAAAATTTATAATAAACAAAGTTGCAAGTACCACTTTTTTCTCCGTGTAGGATTATAAAGTGAAATGGTATCTAATATATTTTTCTGGCGGAAAACATAATTTCTTACTCTTTGAAATATGAAACGAAAAGAAGACAAAAAACATGACGTCAGTGTCAGTCAGCTTTTAGTGTTTCTCTTTGTGCTGTATCTTCTTTTCAGCTCTGTGTGAGCGAGTATTTTCTCGCTGTTATTATTGAAGAATTTCCATTTAATTTTACCGTGCTTAATGGTAAAATATTAAAATAATTTTAACTTTGTGCACATTTACATACAGATTCCTTTCTAATGGTTTATGATTCAAAGTCGTGCTCCATTTTTAATATAGTAAAAAAGATAGCACAAATTTTGTCTTGCGTATTAATATATAGATTACTTAAATTTTGTTTCTACTCGTGTGGAGTACAAATTAAGACACTCATTTTTCTCCGTGCTGATTCCGAAAAAGCGGCTCAAAGTTCTTATAAGACCTTGAATAATTTTAAAGAAAAAAGTTTTTACATTTAAAGGCGTATTTTTTTAATTCAATTTTCGAAATGGTCGTTTATGTGGGAGGTTCTTGTAAGACAATTATTGTTTATTATTTTTTAACATTTCTCATCAGATAATGGTATTATTATAATTATGTTATGAAAAAGTCATACGTCTAGTGGACATATTTTGATATATGACGTGTCACATGCACGCTACATGTATATCTAGATAAAAACTTGTCCATCTTTTTTCACTATGTTAGAAATGTAGTACGACCTTAAAATATACACCCTTAGAAAGGTATTTGTGTGTAGATGTGCACAAAGTTAAAATTAAGTTAATATTTTGCCATTAAGCCAAATAAAATTAAATGCAAATTTTTCAATATTATTAACAACAAAATTTACGGTCAAACAGAGCTGAAAAAAGGATAAAGCACAAAGAAAAAGACAAAAAGCTGACTGACACTCACTTCATGTTTTTCGTTTTCTTTTCGTTTCACATTTCAGTTTTTCTAATTTGTACCAAATAGCAAAAAAGTACTCAAACTCTCCAAAAAGTACCAAAATTATTTAATACATTTGTGGTCAAATTTTGACCATTCGGCGATTCTAGTATTTTTTATTGGGTCATCATGATCCGGTTTAAGAATGATTGTGACTAAATTTTTTATTGCAAATTGCATAAAAATCTTCAATCAGATATTTTTCCTTGCCAAAAATCACTTATGACAGTACTAAAATGAATTTTTTTCCCCTAGGGCAGATGTCAAAAAAATGTGATGCTTGTAAATAGCTTGTAACCCACCTTCGATGTTCATCCTTTTTTGTCCATTATATATTTTACTTTTGCTGTCTCTGGTACTCCCACTTTTACTCTCGCTCGTTGCTCTAACTTCAGCTGCTGTCTTCATGCATGTTACCAGCCAACATTAACTTGGATATTGGCCAAAATGTCAATTCAATTGTGTGTACAAGTTTTTCATAAACTTTGTTACTATCATCGTACTTGAAAAAGGCAACTCGCTTGAGAAAGTTAAGCAAGAAAGTGCGCCGTTTCATACACTTGCATATACATGGGCATAAGAACAAGAAGAAGATTACTGGCAACATTTTGTTTCTGTTTAATCTTAGATTCGTTTCCTCAACAGAATACGTAATGTATATGTTTTTAAGTTGAGATGTTGTTGTTGTTGCTGCTTTTTTTTTTGCTCCCAATATCGGTTTTTGCAAAACACAAAATGTTACTAACAAGAAAAAAGCGCAAAAACTACAATGCAATCAATTTCTTCGTATATCACGTGTGGACAATTTTATTCAACAATAAAAAGCCATGGAATGAATTACAGTAGGTCCAGTCCGACGATGGTATGTATTTCGAAAAGATTTTATTCTTCCGAAATAATTTTCAAATCTACAGAATACGGCAATTGTAGTTGTCGCATATTGCCAAAAATTGCTTTTTTTACCCAAAATTTAGCGTGATTCGTTTTTTGCTCGGCATGCTTGAATTTTTTCAGAATTTTGGGACCTGTTATGTGGCCGTAATGAGCGTTCTGAAATGTGTGCTCTCCCCTATATTGTCGGAAATCTCGATTTTTCCGAAATTTTTAAGTAAAACTACCTCCTGATACCCCCTCCTGTCGAAATTTTCTTGTACACCTATTGGAAATTCAATTTTACTCGTCTAGAAATATATTCCACCACAATTGGTTATAGAATATGAAAAAAAAAAAAAAATTTTTCTTGAAATCTGGGTCATATAAGGGAAGGTTATTTCCGGATATGCCTATATGTCCTCAACAATCTGTCTGACTTCTCCAGTTTGTCAATACGATGCCATAGATTTTGTTCACGATTTGATCTATTGTCGCCTAAATAGGGCGATTTGGACGATATACAACGAAAATTGACGCAAAATAGATAGGGTCGAAATTTATAATCTCCCCCACACCATCTTGAAAGCTAAAAGGACTCTTAAAATCTTAAAAACATGCATTCATTTTTTTTTGTCGTTCCAAGGTTGACTATTTACTTTGAGGTTGTATGTAGTAAACTACACTCTGGATCTCTCCACAAGCTGCAAGTCACGTTTAATAATGCTAATCGCTATGTTTATGGCCTGCACAGACTTGACCACATTTGACCACATTGCATTTGCTTGCATAAAATTATTTATTTTAAAACTCCGCTCTATCTGTATGAAAAGCTGTGCTTAAGCATATTCCATAATATCTGCCATAAATTAATTATAGAAAATTTCACGCATTCCAGATCTACCAAAATGTTCTTCATCAATTTAGAACTAGAATATTAATACGCATGAAAAAACTTTGTCCTACCTTTTTTACTATGTTAGAAATGAAGCACGACTCTGAATTATACACCATTATAAAGGTATTAGTGTGTAAATGTGCACAAAGTTAAAATTATTTTAATATTTTGCCCTAAAGCCAGGTAAAATTAAATTCAAATTTTTCAATAATAACAGCTATAAAATACGGGGTCGCACATAGCTGAAAAGAGGATTTCGCATAAAGAGAAAGATAAAATGCTAACTGACACTGACTTCATGCTTTTTTTCTTTTCGTTTTACATTTGTCATTCCACCAGGGACGATAAATGAGCTTTTCTATTTTGTACCAAAAAAAATACTAAAACTGTCCAAAAAGTACCAAAATTACTCAATACATTTGTGGTCAAATTTTGACCATTAGGCGATTCTAGTAACATTAAAAATGTAAAATTCCCTTACAATTTTAAGCGTTTATTTTTAATTATTAATATTATTTCTCCCATTTTTCTAGTTTAATTTAAATTTTTTTTTTTGTATATTATTTTTATTTTTAGTTTTTATTCCTTAATTTTTATATTTTTGTATTTTTTTATGATTTTCAATTGCGCGGTCAGAAAAAGCATTTTTTACGCAAAATCAAGGCATCAAAAGAAAAAGGATACGTGTGAATTTTTTTCAAAATTTTTTGAGACATTTTATAATTCTGCAAAAAATGGTCAAAACAAAATAAAAAAAAATTCTAAAAAAGTCACATGTACATTTAAGACGACTCTAAGCATTTTTTAACGTATTAATTTTTTTTTGAAAGATTCCTTAATTTGTAAGCAAATTTGGGTATCCATTCTGCGAAGAAACAAAAAGTTATGTCCAAAAAACTTTCTTTTTTTTTTTGCCAAAATGGGCTTTCAGATGAATCAAAAGTGCTTCATGGGTTTTTCTCGGAACGAAGAAAAAACTATGCAGATATCATTTTTAAAAGTCTTTCTAACTTTTGAGATGGTGTGGGAATGAATTTTTATTTTGCTTCATATAACCTTTTTAAATTCAGTGAATCAATATCTAAAGGTTGTCTTATGAAAGGCATTTAACTTTTCGCAATTTCCACACAGTTTCCCCCTCTACAAACAAGAATCTGATCATAGAATGATAGTGCAATGTTGCCATAATTACAAAATACTCTAAGTAATGTCATTGAAGTCATCTGACGTACAATACAAAAATTATCATTCAATGAAATACAGGAGTTTTTGAGATTAAAGCTCATATCTATAGATGCATCTACTTACATTATTCAGTGAATAATGAAGGTTAGTTTCCGCAAAATCTCGAAATTAGTAGAAGAGGCAAAGTTATGGCCAGAAACTATATATTTTATAGCACAGTAGTAGCAAATATTCAATTGAACTTAACACACTTAATGTAGAGTGCAAGCCGATGCCAAAGGAAGTTACAATTACAACAACAGAAAAATCAACGAAAACTTTTCATTTAGTAAAATTGCAAATGGAGCGTTAGACAAAAACGTCGACTTAACTGGCTTGGCATAAATCTTCATTAGGCCATTACAATAATGGGAGGCGTCGGAAGCACCTTCATCACGTACGTGCGCACACATCGACAGTTGCATGCACTGTACTTTAGTAGCTGTCAAATTTTCCTTTCAATCGCCTAAAAAGCAGCAGCGTTTTTTCCTCTTTTGTTTGATTTCTTTGTTTCGTAAACTGTGAGAAAGAGCAACTAAAAACCATGTACTTAAATATGTTATCAAAATTTTACATTTACAAATATACAGTATATGTGTAAGTATATATGGATGTTTTTATATTTGTATGCAACATTTAAGCTTTAGCAAAACACTTGCATTATGGCTCCGGAAATGTTGGCTCCATTAGAGTTGGTCATAATTTTTGCAGCCAGATAAGGTGCATCAGCAGCAGCATTCTGCGCCAAATCTTTGAGTTTTTTTTATCGTACACTTCGTTGCTGTTTACTCAAAAGTAAATGCTTTGGAGTTTTTCGTCTTCTTCAATTCTAGTGGTTTTAAAGCGTTTTTTCCGTTTTTATGGTAATTGATTCAGTTGTAAGGCTATGGCGACTCCTACAATGAGCACGTGTGCAGCTATAAAGAAAATATGTCTGCCTTTGTTGGTAATTTCAAAGATAAAACAATTTCTTGGAAAAAGTTAGCATAAAAGCAATTGCGAGTAGGAAACTTTTGCTTTAAACTTTTAGCTTTTTGTTTTTTAAGTGTATTTTGATAGTATATTCATATTTTGTTCAGTGTGAAGGAATCTTATTTTTGAAAAGGATTTTACTAAAAAGAAAAGAAGAACGAATTGATTTATGTTGTTTTTTCAGCAATTGGTATATCTGCTTTTAAGAGTAGACATCGGCAACTATGAGTTTTATCATATAAAATTGGCCATTAATTCTTCAACAGAGGGACATAAGCTAAATACTTAAAATAAAATATTCTAAACAAAAGTAAGATAGTTTCACCCAGTATCTGGAGAACTTTTGGCAAAATTCCTGTCTTAAAATATTTACAATATTTTTAAAAAATCATTATACTTTAACCACGAATAATCATGCTTTAAAAAAAAAAACTAATGACTGCAATAATATTCAAGACTAAAGCCTTTTGAAAACTACGTTTTAAATCTGTCATAGTTTCCCCAAGTTAAAATTGGACTTTCCCAAAAATTTTATTAAAGTTCCCATAGAGTATCACGGATCGTATGAACTCTGTTTAGCCCGAAGGTTCTAGCATTTCTGGCTTTTTTATGCAGAAGCATTGTCTGAGGTCTAAATGAAGGAAAAAACTGTTTTTCAAATCGATTTTCGAAATGGTTTTCTTATTTAGGAAATAAGGACCAAACAAAAACAAGAAAAGTCATCTTCAATGTAATTTTTGATTCTGAATTAGAATTCACTTAAAGAATCGCTCTTTCCGGAAATTCTAACTTAAAAGTAAGTTTTTAGAGATTTTTGAGGTTATGTAAAAGGACAAGGAACTTCTAAGCCATGAAACTCGATGTGGTAGCTTAATGTTATAGTAATTTTCTTCAAAATGCATTTTAATTTATTTTATTGGCTTTTTTTGGAAATATTGTAAACAGAAATAACGGTAAGCAGTTGTTTTTTGCTTTTTGAAGTGAAACTTTTTTTTCGGCACGCTTTTTTGAGACGTTCTTTTATGAAACTTTTCGTTACGTCCCATTATAAGTATCTCCCAAGCTGTACGAGTTTTTTAGACGAAACAAGCTTTAATTGACTCATATCTTGGGACACCCGAGAGTTCCTGGAGGTCATCCGAAGTATTCTTAGTCAACACGAAGAATATAGATATACACTGTAAAAAGTGATAGTTTACTTTTGATTCCATTCGGTATTGATTTTAAACTGCTTTGGTATTTAATTCAAAATTTATTCCAAAAAAGGTTGAAATTTATTCCGGTAGGTTTTAATTTTATCACAAAAAATATTTACTTTTAAACCATTTAGTTTTTTAAATTTTTTAATACCAAAGTGGCTTAAAAACAATCCTAAAATAACTTTAAATTCAAAAAACTAATCATTTTTAGTTTTAAAATACATCCAAGAAAAGTATTAAAATATTCTCTGCGCCAATTTTAATACTTTTGGTCTGAAACTAATGCCATCAAAGTTTTAATTTAGCTTGGAGAGACTTTTTAGTTTCAAAATTTGAAAAACTTTTTATATCAAAACGAGAACAAAATAACAAAAAAAAAAATTTTCTTTTTCAATTGTTCAAATACAAATTTCACACAACTACGTAAATATGTTTGATAGCCGAGTGAGCTAAAGACTTCGTAATTTATGTACACAAGATGTTGTACCCTTGGTTCGAATCTCAGTATGGATGGTTTTTTTTTTTTTTTTTTTTTTTCAATTAAATTTAAATTATTTTTTTTTTTTTTTAATTTTTCTCCCTCTCTTTATTAATTCCAAAATAGTTTAAAATTAAAACTTTTTTTGGCATTGTTCTATATAAATACTTTTTTTGGTTTTAAAATTAAACTAAAATTTTTACTGTGTACTAGAGGGAAAACATCTATGGCGCACTATCAATAAGCTTAAATTGATTCATTTTCTTTGACACCCGAAAGTTTCATAGTTAAAATATTTATAGCGGAGTATCAAGAAGCCTCAATTAAATTTTTCCTGGAACACCCGAAAATATTTTGCAAATTCAGATGAATGTCACTCTTACTTTTCAAAAACAAGTTTCACTTCCTACACGTGTGCTGTAGAATAATGAACACTAGAATCGCCCAATGATCAAAATTTGACCACAAATGTATTAAATAATTTTGGTACTTTTTGGACAGTTTTAGTACATTTTCGCTATTTGGTACAAAATAGAAAAGCTTATTTATCTTCTTTGGCACAATGACAGATGTGAAATGAAAAGAAAACAAAAAACATAAAGTCAGTGTCAATCAGCTTTTGTTTTTCTCTTTGTGCTGTATCCTCTCCTCAGCTCTGTGTGACCGCGAATTATGTCGTTATAATTTTACCTGGCTTAATCGCAATCGAGATCAAGCTGCGCAAATGGGGATGGATTGGTCACACTCTCCGGAAACCACACAGCGAAGTTTGTCGCCAGGCCCTTGAGTGGAATCCACAAGGCAGTAGAGGACGTGGTAGACCCAAAACCAACTGGAAAAGGTCGTTGGAAAAGGAAATCCAAGAATCGGGAAAATCGTGGCAAGAGATCAAAGTCATCGCAAGGGATCGTGACAAATGGAGAGATTTCATATTGGCCCTATGCTCCTCCTAGAAGTTAAAGGAGAATACATACAATCGCAATATATTAAAATAATTTTTACTTTGTGCATATTTACACACAAATACCTTTCTAGTGGTATATAATTCAAAGTCGTGCTCCATTTCTAACATAGTGAAAGAGGTAGGACAAATTTTTGTCTTGCCTATTAATATATAGATTAAGTATTTAGACCTGGGGAATACAAAACAAATTGAACAATTTTTGAACTTATTAGGATAAAATACAGCTGCTGAATACAAGTGATAACTGATTTGAAATTAAAAGTTCGTTATGAATTTTGTCTTATGTTCTCACACACAGTGGAATAATGCTGTACAGAACTTAAATGGAGGACAAATGCAGAACAGAATTCAAATATTGGACAGCCATCACAAGGGACTTACAGAGCAAAAATCCTGTTGGATAAACATAGAGTTAATAGACAGTGCTATACTCCTTCTCTTTCTTAATCAAGGGTTACTTATTCTCACCAATAATCCCAATTGTCTTATTATTTGCTCATAGCTTGCGCTAACTATTCCAAGTATCTGTGAATACTTTTGTAAGGGAGGTACCATGCCCTCTTGTCCAATCAACGAAGTTTTTGATCAGAGCTTGGACTTACTAACATAAGTAGGTATCTGAGTGAAATTTAATGGGATTATCTCAAAACGCTTTTAGTATAACATTTAAGAAAGGTAAGCATTTTGAAACTTTTGCTTAAGGTATGGCAAGGGCCACGGCCTCATGTACGGACTATAGATCTATGTAGCTCAGAACATTTACCTACTATTCCTAATATTTCTGTGTATTTTGGTTATGTTATCGTGAATAATGCTGATAAAATTGCACTTAAGATGATTTTCTTATATGACCGGTGGTATCAAAGCATAGCAAAATTTCGCACTAAATGGAAACGATAGGAGTAATAAGAGTGTAAATAATTATAAAGTTAACTAAATTAAAATCTTTGCAAAATTAAATAAAACTTATACACATTATTTACCTCTTCAGGGATAAAAAAATGGATACGAATGTAGTCCTTATATTAACGAAATCTACATGAATTTTGACATATCCCTTAAGAAAATATTGTGCTGGTACGCTGTGCTTTTTATGACTCAGAGCACACGAAAGTTACTCAGTTTTTATGCATGATAAAAAAGGAAATTTGCAACAAATGTTTTCACAACATTTGCTACAACATTTGTAATCGACTATGTATGTAGTAGTAGTCTATGTTTGTGTATTTCATATGCTACAATGTTAGTAATAGCGCAGCAGCAGCGTAGGAGCTGAATCTACTCCGCATATCGTACGAATATATACATGAATCCCTAGTTGGCTGATTGTGTGTAAGTTTGGGTCTGATTGTGTGTGTGTGTTCGCTGAAATCTGTGTGTCTGTGTGTGTAAGTGTATGCCATAATTAAAGTGATGTCAATGCAAACTGACTGACTTGGTGGCCCCCGAGCGTAAAAGAACCAGTTGGATTTTTGCAAACATTACATGCAGCAGATACAGTAAAGGTACCGAAAAAACGAACGAACGAGTTATTGCTGAACCCTAAGGTAAAAAGTTATTGTTAACAGCAATAGCACCTGAGCTGAATAAATGAATGAATGAGTGAATGGATGGATATGTGGGATGTTTGGCTGCAAAAAATGGGTTTTAAGCATTTGGGGAAGATTGTGGGTGTTCGAATGTGTTTTTTGCTTTTTCTAGCAAAAATGTAATAGCAGATAAGTCAAAAAGGAACTTTTTTAATTCAACACGAATATGTATGCTGGTAGCAGGGGCATTTTTGGTACATCAGAGCCGACTGGGGGCGATTTAAGGATTACACAACTTTTGTGTATTATTACAATGCAATGTTGCAAAGTAGATACCAGTGCTTTTGATTAAAAATATCTCCATTATTTCGGAAGTTCAAAATTAAATTTAAATTGAAAAGTAGGATGTCACTTTTGTTTCAATTCACAAAAGATAGAAAAACATTTTATCTACAACCCCATTAAAGTTTTTATATGCCGAATCTGAAACTAAAGCCAAAATTGCTAGAGCACTTGCTGGAAATGCATATGGCATAGTTCCAGAAAAGAGCCATATTCTTTCATTTACAACTATATCTTTAAACTTTATCAATTGTTCCCTTACTCTCCGAGTATTCTTCTACTGAAGTGAACATATCTTAATTAAATATAAACAGCTTGAATTTATTTGTCTTATTAACAGTTCATTTCAGTTTTTTTGTGGTTGACCAAGCCCAATAACTTAGAAGTTGTATAAGGAATCAGTATATGACCATGTCGCTTCTTACAAACTCCGCTACACTATTTCTGCGCCTTTAATAATAGCATGGTAACAGAACAGTTCTTGAACGCCCCCGCCTGCTCAACACGCACACATACCCAAGGGGAAAAGTAGTGCTTCAAAAACCCTTCTGAAGTGCATCCTTTTCACCAATAAGCGCTTCCGCTCCGTAAGAACAATACTTTCTTTTTAACATTGCATGTCATAGGATGTAAGCGAGCAAAAGCTTACCGCAGCCTTACCAAAAAAGAGTTTTTAAAGCGCTTATTTGTAATGCTGCGGTAAGCGTTTTTTCAATAAAATTAAAAAAAAGAAAAAAAAAAAAAAACTGGCCGCGCCAGGGTTTGAATCCACGACCCTCCGCGTGCTAGATATTTTATTCTTACATTTACCAACCCTTCAGACCGCTCCACCAACGCCCGGTGATATGAAGAGGTATTAAATTTGTATATTAAGCAAATGCTGTCCTGCAGCATTACATAGAATCATTGTGCAATCAGTTTCAATTCAAGTAAGCAAAAGTAAATAAAAATGAGAAATTAAAATAGAAGAGTGAAATAAAAAAGGTTGAATAAAAAATATTTTAATAAAAAAAAAAAAATAAAGCAAAAACAAATAAAAAAACGGAAAAAAAAAATCACCCGGGCTGGGTTCGAACTCACGTTGTTCTTACTGCAGCCTTATATGGAATCATTGTGTAATCAATTTCAATTCGGTTAAACAAAAGTAAATTAATAAGAGAAAGGAAAATAGAAAAGTGAAATAAAAGATGTTGAATAAAAAATATTTAATTAAAAAAAAGAATAAAGCAAAAAAAAGTAAAAAAAAAAATCTCCCGGGCTGGGTTCGAACACACGTTGTTCTTACTGCAACCTTATAAAAAATCATTGTGATAGTGCTTCTAAATTTCTATGGGGACAAGCACTTTTGAAGTGCTTGGATCAGAAGCGCTAGAAATTTTTCCTCTTGGGTAATTCGTTTCTCTCATTGTTACTCTGGTGAGAACGTTTTTCTTCATTTCCGTCAGTTTTAAATGTATTTCATTTTCAAAAGGATATATATGTATGTAAGTATGCATGCAATGTTTTGTAATGCCTTTGTGTGTGCTCAACCCACAAAAGAAGAAAAAGAGAAATAGGAGCGATCCAGAACAGAAGATATTACTTACGCACCTGCCTGCCACATCTGGCACACACTGAGAAAAGTGTGAGTTTCGGCCACTTAAAAATTTTGGAGTAAAAAACAGTAGCCAAAAGGAGTAATTTGTTCTAAAAGCATAAAGTTAAGTAAAAGCATCCTGCAGTTAAATTTGGATCTAGTCCCAAAGGGTAACTAGTTCGGCAACTGTTCAAAAAGTTACTAGCATTGTTCTAGTTTCCACGTAGTGCACAGACCGTCAGTTGACAGAAAAAATACAAAGTTTTCATGTTTTTCTTTGTCTCTATTTGCTCTCTTTATAACTGAGAAGTGCCGCTGATTGAGAAAATGTAGTATCGTGAGAGATAAATATGTAATAACAGTCACGTTTTTTGGTCTTCCGTTTTTTTAATAAATTTACGTGGAAATACGTTACTTTAAAGTAAAAAAATTATTTTAATATCAGTAGGGTAAGGGAGGGAAATATGGACCACCCATCTTTCTTTTTTAAATAAAACCCAAAATACATAAAACAAAACAATTAATTTTATGTCATTCAGTAAAGGAAACAATTTACCTTTATTCTGATTCACTTTTAGATAAATATCTCATCAGGATAAAGAAAAAAAATTAAAAACTGAAAATACTCAAAATGAAGATAAAAAAAAAGTGTAGTGTAATATGGACCACATAGTCCATTTGGTGCAGAAGTTGCATATAAAAATGTCACTTCCACATTCGGCACATTTTTAATGACTCCAAGAACGTCAGTGTAATCTCAACCCAAAATTTGCCACGTCGATCTTCTGAGTAAAGGGTATTACATTATATGTATTTTTTATAATTTTTTTCCTTTGTAGTTAACGAATTACATATAATGACCATCAGACTCGTCACAAAAACTGCAACTAGATTCCCCATCTGAAAAAGATGATAAATACATTTGTTTTTGAGGCTTTTTTTCTTGGTGGTCCATATTACCCACAGCACGTGTTCGTGAAATAAATGGTTTTTAATCAAAAACTCTATTGGTTAATGATCTTATTTGTGCTAATAAATTATAAATGTTATTTACTGACTTTATATAATTAACCATTCATTTAAAAACGCGATGTCTTCAAAGTGAAATAATGAAATATACTCACTAGAAAAAAATTATCACTGATCTTTTTTTTAGAAAAATCAACTTTACAGAAACATGCGACTTCACCGAACGCTAAAATCGCCCTATTATAAGCTTTAGGTATTACCGTTAAGTTTGAACATGAATTGGGAAATAACCGTGTGGTCCATATTACCCACGTAGTCCATATTTCCCTCCCTTACCCTACCGACGCACTTTTTCATATCTACACTTATTGAATCATCTTAAATTGTGTAAGTTTGTTGATTATTTCAAAAAATTGCAAATTTTTCATTCGCCACTTAAATTGCGCGTTAGCTAATCCGTCATTGTTCGCTCATTCTTCTTCTAATACTTTAAATCAGTGTTGCCAACTTTTAAATTTGAAAACGCACCAAATCCGGCAAAAAAACGCGTTTTTTCCCAAAAAAGCACTAAATTCTAATTTGCAAAAAAAATTTAAAAAAAAAAACGAAAAAGTTTCGTACGTGTACAGACAAGTTTAGTAATTTTTAATAAAAACATTTTAATTATGAATCAATTCTTTTATAAAAGACTATTCAATAAATAATTATTAGGGTAAGGGAGGGAAATATGGACCACCAATCTTTCTTTTTTAATAAAACTCAAAAAACATAAAACAAAACAATTAAATTTATGTCATTCGTTAAAGGAAACAATTCACCTTTCTTTTGATTCACTTTTAGATAAATATCTCATCAGGATAAAGAAACAAAGCTAAAAAACTGAAAATATTCAAAATAAAGATTAAAAAAAAAGTGAAGTGTTATGTGGACTATATAGTCCATATTGGCCCACATGTTTATTTGGTACAGAAGTTGCATATAAAAATATCACTTCCATATCCGGCACATTTTTTATGACTCCAAGAACGTCAGATTACACATTCAAACCAAAATTCGCCAGGGTGATCTTCTGAGTAAAAGGTTTTACATTATATGCATTTTTCATCTTCTATTCATTTGTGGTTTACAAATTACAAATAATGAAAATCAGGCTCGTCATGAAAATCAGGCTCGTCATGAAAACTGCCTCTAGATTCTCCATCTAAAGTAGATGATAAATTCATACATTTGTTTTTTGAGGCTTTTTTCTTTGGTGGTCCATATTACCCGCACCACGTGTTGGTGAAATAAATGGTGTTTTATCAAAAACTCTTGTGGTCAATGAATTACAATTTAAAAGCCAGCATTTTATGAACTTTATTCAACGAGCAAAACAAAGTCTTCAAGAAGAAAGAAAACAGCACTAGAAAAAGCACTAAAAATGAAAAAGCACCAGGCCAAAAATTTTACGGGTAAAAGTCCTAAAAGAGCACTAGATCTAGTGCAAAAAGCACTAAGTTGGCAACACTGCTTTAAATCGAGTCTCGAAGCTCTCAAAATTTTCAATTGTCTCTTGAATATAGAGAGAGACAATTGTCTCTCGACTGGCGAAAAGGTAATGCAGAGGGAGACAATTAACGATTCGTAGGACATCAACATTGAAAAATCGTCAGTCCATTATATGAAAATTTGTTAGTTGTGGAACTAGTACTTGTCCTGTTTGGAAGTAGTCAAAGACTAGTCATGCACTAGTCCGACTAACTGCAGGGTAGCTAGAGAAAAAATATATGTATATAAGTACTTAGAAACAAAAGGTTCGTGTCATTGCTGGAACAATTCTATAAACAAGGTGTGCGCCAACGCAGTATGTGACAAAAACTATTAGAATCATGGAGAAAATTCTTCTATTATAGGTTCTTATTCCATATGTTTGAAATGCAACTAGTTTCTCTGTATATCACAATATAGTACGCTGGAATGTTTTGGTAAGAGTGCACTAATGTAAAATTGTTGATAACAAAGTAAAAATTGGCGGTCATGCAAAATAAGAAAAGTGAATTGAAGTAATAATTTTATATAAACTTAATTCAAATTAAGACTTCAAAATTATTGGAACTAATTGTAACATAATCAAGAGATTGAACTCTAAAGAAGCAGCAACGATAATTTAAAGTCACAATTGTGTCGTTCATTTTAATATTGGCTACATTTAGGAGCAAAAGCAATGTCGTAAATTTTCGCACATTTTTCTCAAAGAGTTTACCGGTTAGTTTAGAATTGATGATATGTATATTGAATAAATGATATTCGTGAAGTAACCGCTTATTACGGGACATAATGTTTATGACGTAGCTTTACTTTTTACTTATTAGCAACCACATAATTTGGAAGATATTTTTACATATTGGGTGTACAACTAAAAACCGGAATTTTCTAGCGAAATTTGATGCTTTATTGTGGAAAAATGTTACAATATATTTTATTCAAAGTATTGTCCATTGGAAGCTACAACATTTCCCCATCTTTCAGGCAATTTATGAATTCCATCCCAAAAAAAAATGCGCCGGCTTGGCAGCCAAAAATGAATCTATCCAATTTTCGATATCTTGAACTTAAGTGAATCGTATTCCTGATAGGGCATTCTGCATCGATCGGAACAAATGGTAGTCTGATGGTGCAAGGTCTGGGCTATAAAGCGGGTGAGGAAAAATTTCCCATCCGTTGTTTTCCAGGTAATTTTTGACTGGGGCAGCAATATGTGGCCGAGCGTTGTCATGATGAAAACTTATTGCTTCGTGTCTGGTCGCATTTTCCAAGCGTTTTTCGATGATGGCACGCTTCAAACGTATTAATTGTGTTTGATAGAGGTCACCTGTGAGCATTACAGAGCATTACCTTGGCACCATGGATATTTGCCTTTGGCTGGGAAGGTCCTGGTTGTCCGGGCTTCATATATGAATGTTTGCGTTTCGGGTTGTCGTAATGGATTCATTTTTCATCCCCAGTCACGATCCGATGCAAAAATGACTTTTGGCAGCAGTTTTCTTTGCAAAAAAATGACCCACTAGAACCCCCCGAAAATGCTGTCTTTTTCTCCAATTTTCGAAGTTATGCATCGTGAAAAATAATAATGATGCACACAAGATAAAATTGTTTTGTTGACTGATTTTGACAGCTGTCAAATGTACCTTCAAAATGACATATATATAAAGTTCGAGCTTTCACGATATTTGTTAGTACGGACATCCACCGTCAAATTCCGGTTTTTAAGTTCTACATCCAATACTAAAATCGCCCAATGGTCAAAATTTTACCACAAATGTATTAAATAATTTTGGTACTTTTTGGATAGTTTAGTACTTTTTTTGCTATTTGGTACAAATTAGAAAAGCTCATTCATCATCGCTGGTACAATGACAAATGTGGAACGAAAAAAAAAAAAAAAACAACAAAAAGCATGTAGTCGGTGTCAGTCAGCTTTTTGTCTTTCTTTTTGTGCTGTATCCTCTTGTCAGCTCAGTATGACAGCGTATTTTGGCGCTGTTAATATTGAAAAATTTGCATTGAATTTTACCTGGCTTAATAGCAAAATATAAAAATAATTTTAACTTTGTGCTCATTTACACACAAATACCTTTCTAATGGTGTATAATTCAAAGTCGTGCTCCATTTCTAACATAGTAAAAAATGTAGGACAAATTTTTGTCTTGAGTATTAATACATAGACAAGTATATATTAGACTCTATAGCAATTACAGTTTCATAAGAATATTTCTGTCTTATATTTCTATCTAATAAACACGAAATCTTGTATGATTCTAAGTATTTTTAACTAAAACACAACTTAAGTACCTTTTACTTGTCGTACAATTTTATTAGAAATGAAAGAGTGTATACTCAATGTGAAAATGTGTCAAAATTGCGGAATTTTGATCTATTTGGATCTTTATTCTCAAATATTTTTAGGTATTAACAATGCATGTTTTCGAAACAAATTATTTGTTTCAATCAAAACTGAATTGGTAGATATTGGCAAATATGTAATTGTACCAACAAAAAGTTTCTTTCATTCACGTCAAATTATACCAGGCATATAATTCGCCTATATTAATTATACCATTTACTAATATAAATAAACATAAAGAAATTATTTTCTCTGTGTATAACGCTTAGATGATACTCGTATCAGCAACGTACAGACTTTGTGCTATTTTCGCACGAAAGGATATCTTAAATGATTTTACATCCGTTACATTCTGTTGCGAATGAATGCATATACGGGCATGTGGATGTCCCGCATCTTAGCAGTTATTGCTGCTGCTATCTAGATAGCTGCTAGGTTAGCTGCGGCGGCGGTGGCAAACCTTAAGTCGACATCCTTTTCTTACACTTGAATGGTGAAAATGTTCTTACCGAAAATACGAATGTATGGCAAAGGAGCATCTTAAAAAACACGTTACAACAATGGCAACGGTGGTATTGGGCAGCGCACTATGGGGAATTTTTCAAATTTTTTTTTAATAAGTTCTAAAATTTTTGAATATAACCAGTTCTAATTTTCATGCCACACATACAAAATAAGTTTCTTACTTACTTTTCTCAAACTATGTTCGTTTTTTTCATATCTAAATATTTTAAACACATTATACAGGGTGTATTGCATAAGGTTACGAAGCTTCTGGAAGGTGATAGAGGAGGCCTGGACTAACAAAAAATTGCACCTGGAGGGAAGGTCTAAAATGTACTCCTGAGGAGTTATAGGGTTAAAACTGATTTTCTGACTTGTTTCAGAAAAAAAATTTTCTTGGATTACCCTAACGTTTTAGAGAAAACATTTTTATGGCGAAGTTTTAGCTAATTGTAAGAAATTTTAGATACTGTATATGGTTTATAGGGTTTAAAAGGATTTCGCAAATTTCTGGGCCTTTAAATTTGATATTTTAATTTTTTTCCCCCATTTTTTGACTTTGGCGGCCATAAAAGTCCTATTAACATACCCTTTTATAATTTTTTTTGACAACTTCGTTAAATTTCCTTTAATCCGATGGTGTATTTGTCTTACCAATTTTTTTATTTAAGGTCGGAAAAAAACTATTTTCTATGTAACACACGGGTTACTTGCATGAGTTGCGCTGCATATAATGTGCGCGCTACTCGTGCTGCTCTTTATCTACTGGAGCCTTCAATCGGAAAATTATTTTTGGAACCTTTTTCAGAACTTTGCGAAGCCCTTTTAAACCCTTTAAAACATATACACTATCTAAAAGCTCTTACAATTAGCTAAAACTTCGTCGTAAAACTGAAAGCTCTTACAATTAGCTAAAACTTCGCCGTGGAAGTGTTTTCCCTAAAACGTTAGGGTGACCCAGAATATTTTTTTTCTGAATCAAGTCAAAAAATCAGTTTTAACCCTATAACTCCTCAGGGGTACATTTTAGACCCGTTTTTTAAATTGAGTTAAGTAATTTTGATAGAAAATGAATGTTGGACATTTTTTTATTGGGTGCTTTTATTTTTGGATATATTTTGGATGTTTTTTTTTTTTGGTGTTCTTTTTGAATTTTTTTTTTTTTTTGGGGCCCAATTCATATTATGACACTACTTTTGCTTCAACTTGAACACGATTCTACATACTTTGAAACAACCAAAAATTCCCCACTGTGCAGCGTTGGCCAAATTCTATGCTACGAAATAATGTAGCATGAAGCAATAAATTTTCGTTGCTGTTAAATGGATTTTATGCGTTGTTTTCCTATGTTTTTTTTTTTTTTTTGGTACGCTGTTGGCAATGCGGGCATCTACTTATTCTATGACTACACTTGTGTACTTTTACTTGAATTTATCCATATTATTTTAGTGCTATGCTTTTTTCTCAGCCCGATTTTGGTTAAATTGTTTTGCTATTTGCTGTTGATGCTGCAACATTTTAAAAAATATTGTTGTTGCTCTAAGAGTTGAGGTGGTAGCGGTATTAAGAAAATTTTAAGTACCAACAGTAGATACTCTAGCGTCTATTTTTAAACGTTTATTTATTCGGCGAAAACCAAAAGTAAAGAGAAAATATTTCTAAGAGGATGAAGCACAGAATTTTTTCCATTACAGCAAAATATAAATTTTGGTATTATTTTTTAGCGTTGATTTTCTATTGTCCTTCGCGACATAAAATCCCACATACAATCTTTTGTTAGCCTTTGAAGGATGCTATTTTTATGTGAATTCATGTTCTCCCTTCTTTGGAGTTTCTTTTGTGTGCTCGTTTATTGTCATTCTATTTTTTAATTTTAAATAAATTTATGTAACTTATCACCTTTGTTGAGGGAGTACTTTACAGCTAGATTTTAATTTAAGAAAATATATTGGAGTTTAAAGAATTTAAGGTAGGGTTCATTATATTGTACTGTATTTTTTTTTAGAAGTAATATTGAACTGAAAAAAATATTTTGCTTTATTGCAATATTGTTAAAGTTAAAAAATTCTGCTTCAATAAAGTTTTGGTTTGTTCCTTGCATTAAAGGATTATGCATGAAATTCTAAAATGCTTAATCCTTTTTCAAAACAATGCAGGATTATGCATAAGTTAAGGTTCACAGTCTGAAATTTGCATATCATTTCTGTGATTTATATCTTGAAAATGAATATTCAATGTAAAATCGCAATAAAGGATTGTATGCGTAGTTTGTTATTTGAATTTGGATTTGAATTTAAACTGCTAGGAAGGGAAAACAATGCACAAAAGCTCACTGTCCTTAGTCTTTAATATTGAAAGCAAAAAGCTTTTTCGCGTTACAAAGAATTAGTATCGTTTTAGGTTTTGTTAGTTCAATTATAAAGTCTATTTTTTCCGAAACATAAAGCTGCCATAGAAAAATAAATGTAAAAATATATAGGGCATATGAACAAAAATATAATGTTTTGTAGAAAATTTAGTAATTTTTAATTCTAATATATTTAACACACATAGTCCAGGAAAAAAATGGGTGTTTTTTGGCATCAAAATCTTTAATTTAAATCTCTATTTCAAATAGGTAGGGGAATGTCGTATAGGTTGGGACGCCGTATAAGTTGGGACAGCCGTTTTTCTTAAATTTTCAATACTGGCGACACCTATGTTTCAACTGTCGAAGTAAAGTCAGTTTATAACCTAACGTTTCATGTGCAAAAGATCGAAGAACTACTGTTGATTACATCCATTCCAAACAAAAAGTAAATTGTCATATCAAAAAGATCTTTTCGATAGTTTCTGCGTGTTCGTATTTTGTCGAACTTAAACCAATTATTTCGTGTAAGTGTGTTCAATGTGTCTTGTATTCAGTGTATTTTCATTGCGTGAAAGAGTGATTGAAATGTATTGTTGTGGCATATATTATTTTGGGGCTTTCACGAAATGGCAACTTTGTAAAGGTTGGGACAATCATGTCGTATAAGTTGGGACAGAACTTTTTTTTATTCCAAGGCATTGCGATACCATTTAAATTATATTTTTACAATATTTGATGAATGCAATTGTATTTATAATAATTAAAAAGCATTTACTAATGAATTTTTGAAGATTGTGACGCATTTATGTGAAATGAGTTCATTAACGCCCGAAAAACCGATCGTGGAGTTATTGATTTCAATGCATTGGCCGCAGAAATCAAGGAAATAAAATTGGCTAAGGCATTCGATCCACCAGAAAAGCCCATAAAATCCCAAAATGCAGTTTGGCGGGGTATACCCAAAAATTGAATGATGAAATTAAGGACATTTCAACCATTGATGACGATGCATTGTTAAAGCTGGTTAAAAGAGTTGCTTTGCACGCCAATCCGTTGATAGTATCTTGTGTCTCGCACAATAAGTACCTCAAAAATAAAATATGCGGAACAGTTTCTTCACCTGTACAAACTGCGAATCATATTAGGCGGAATATTATATATTTTTACCCAAATTGTTTCTTTGAAATATGACGTTTGAATAAATGTTCTAATAAAAAAAGTATCATGCAGATTAACTTAACTTTTTGGCTCACTTTGTGATTTTTGAAAGTGTCCCAACTTATACGGCAAATTTTTTTTCGGCAAAAAAAGTTGTCTTCATTAAAATGGCTATAACTTTTGATCTGATCACGATATCAAATAACTTTCTATAAAAAAGTTGTAGCCGATGAATATACCTTTTTATTGGTTTATTTAAATTAATAATTTTTCGATCCGTTTCAAAACCACTGACCAAAAACAAAACCCGTCCCAACCTTGACGACATTCCCTTACATATATAAAAATTAAGCAACTTTCCAGCCTCTGAGAACATTATAAAAAATATGTGGGCACTCTCCACATATCTAGAAACTATATCCCGGAAAAAATTGGGGTGATTGATATTGGCTTAGAAGATATTAACAATATGGGTAAGTCTCCGAAAAATGTACCAAAACATGCCATTTTTTGTCCCCACCTATTTTTTTATTACTTGAAGGTATATAATATGATGGCCTGAACTTCTGAAACATTTTTAAAAAATGAACATAAACTTCAGGTTTGCCATATGTTTTTTTTTTCAGTTTCACTTAAACAATATATTTAAAAAAATTAAAATAAATTTTAAGTCCCAAAACGCTTAAATAATCTTTAGAAAAATCCAACATAAATGGTTGCTATCGAAAATTTATTTTAAATCGTCCTTGTTTACGTTCGCCATTATAATAACACACGAAGAAATACGTAAATAGCAGTTTAAATCGTTAAAAATTGATCGACGCTTAAATCGTTTAAAACTCATCGAGATTTGGCTTAATCAAAACTAACAAAAAAAAACCGGGTGGCAACTCTGAAAGTTTTTGTACAATTACAGAAAAGT